>OY776111.1:450434427-451651927 GCA_963675035.1 Allygus modestus
GCGCCTCTCCCTCCCCCACACTTGTGAGCAGTATCAACAAGCTCACCAATAGTTCTCACAACTAAAATTATGAATTTAACCAACTGCAGCTAAAATATTTCCCTATAGTATAATTCTGATTAGTTTGTGGCTAGTGTCATCCAACACATGCTATTGGGCCAGGCACTAAGTTAGAAGTCTCATAGTGTAATTGTCCAGGTTCCCGCCGCCTGATTGAGCCGCCCAAAGGCAGTTGTCTCCTGAAGCTCGGCCTGCACCAGTCAGGCAAGACGTTCCAGCATGACGACTGTACAGTCTGCTCCTGTAGCAACGGAACACTGCACTGCCACCGGGCTTCGTGCCCTCCCCTCGACTGCCCAGAGGAGATGCAGATCAGAGTCCCGGGCATCTGCTGCCCTTACTGCCCGAGGAAACCCGCCCTGCCCAAGGGGGAGCTGTACACATCGTGCAGAGTGGGAGGTCGCACGTATCAGGTAATAGAATTATATACTTTTTTGTTTAAAAAGGTTGGCAGCATCTTTTTGCCTTTCCACATAGGCTACAGGTCTGTGCGTCATACTTATCCAGCAAAGCAAGGGATGACTCATTACTGTACGAGTTGAACAGTACTAATAAAATTTACTTACCAAACTGGGATTCAAATCCACGCTCGGGCCGCTGCCATGGTTTCAAAGTCCATCCTTGACCACTACACCAATGACTCAGAAAAACACACTTACCAAAAAAAGATTATATAAGTTTAGGTTTTTAGTGTTTTTAATTTAATTTTTTGCAAATCGATGCCAGAGGTGTTTTGTTTAAGAGAATACTAAAAACTTTTAAAAAAGCGGTTCAAACCTATTCAGTACTGCGAATCAAACCCGTGACCTCTTGAACTGAAGTCCAAGACGCTAACCGTTAAGTTATAGCGAGATACCCATGTGTTGATCTTATATGATGGAATACTTTCTTTAAAATCCTATTTGAAAATCATCTTACTTATAACTTTAAAGAATACACCAGTTTCATCAAAGTAAATAAATGCAAGTGCTGTATTCTGTGGTCAAACTTAAGAACTCGATCAAATCATCACCATATGTTTTGTTATAAACAAATATGAATTGGAAAAAGTTCACAGGTTTAACAACAGATAGTAGCACATTCGCTGAAATTTCAAAAGCCTCCTGTTCGAAGGCTTTTCATGGGATATTTTCCAAACCCAAAAAAGGCACATCTAGAGAGAAATAGCTTTAATTTGATACCAAATATGTATAGAAAAATAAATTTCTTAGGGTCGATAAGCTGCGAAGAAAAATCGAGAAATTCTTTTAATAATATAGATGCGAGGAAGGATTTCTCACAGCAGAAATCGAAAGGAATGAACGTGTCTGTTAATTTTACGGCCTAAATGTAAACAAATCATCTCAGTTCACTTGGCGATTGAGTTTGTTACAGACATGCATTCTTTGCTTACGAATTTGAATGTAGTGTTATTACTATCTTTTATGTGAGTTTAATTTTTAATTTGATTTTTGGGGTAGGTAAGCATTAAAATATCGCCAAACCATCATAGAAATAATTTGTTTTCACAGTGTGCTATTATAGGTTATAATTTACATGTTTAAAAACCCGCTTGATGGTTTGGCCGTTTTTTACTCCGGCCGGGGGTCCGGTCCCGAGGTGGCCGAATTAGAGGGAGTCAACTGTTTCTACTAATCGATTCTGGTCAAATAAGCTCAAATCAAATTATTTTATAGTTTTTCTAAAAAAGGATTCAAAATTTCGCGTATAGGAGATGTATCAAATCAGCGATAAATTGCTTAGCAGTTAAAAAAAAAATGTTCTTAAAGTAACTCAAAAGGATTATGGGTAAACGTTTCTTTTCTTTTGGAAGAATATAAAAATTGGAAAGAAGAACCATACTAACAGCTGGATAAAACTCTCAAAAATTGAAGCAATAAGTATGAAATCGTCGCATTGTAGATATATATCTCCACAAACAACACAGCACGCAAGCCTGATGCTCAATAGTGATTTGCGAGAAATGTATCACGAAGAAAATAAATTTGACAAAACAGTTTATTAGAATTACAAATATGAGTGATAACTTGCAAGACAAGGTGAACCGGTTAGTGGCCGTGAAACTGGTTGTCAAACGCCGGGTCAATCAATCTAACACAAATTAATGGGCTCGGAGTTATATCCGTCGTAAACCAAACCCCTTGTCAGGAATATACAAAAAGGGAAGTGTTTTACATGTCAGTTATCAGCTATGGTTTGCTGATTATCTGAACAAGTATCTTCATACTTGTCCTTTGACGTTGGTTGGAGGGCTTTTTCCAACTTTTTTGCAGTCCCTTTAACATTTTTGCTTATAACAGATGCTTAAATGTGAATGTGAATATTGTCTGGTTAGTATGATAATAAATGACTCTGTAACAAATCCGATTGTGTATGGTTTTTATGTTTTCATGTCAGATTTTTCAGTTTCGTGTCTGATTTAAAATGGCTCTGGAGCTCTTGGTTGCAATAGATACTGACTGCTGGGTCTTTGTGTTGTCTATACTATTGAACTTCAAGGGTACATTCAGCGACTTTGGTCGCTGGGTACATTAGACTACAAAAAGTGAAACATACAGTTTTTATGAAGAGTAACAACATTAATAAAATAATTTGGATTTGTCTTAAAGTTAAAACTCTTTAACCCTTTGAGTGCTAAGCTTATGAAAGGAGTGGTTGAATCCGTGATGTTTTGTTGATTTTTTAAATATATTGAACGCCTGAACAGTTAAAATTAATAAAAACGTGCTTCCGCTGGACACACACAGTAAAGGATAGGTAAAAAGTAGCAAAACACCTGATCAGATGTGCAACTCACAAAGAATCCACCCATCCCGTCAGCTTGGACCCGAGCCGTCCACCGTTTGCTTAAGGTCCGCCCTCCCCTTCAACTCTGCCACAGACAGGTGAACTCTCCATGAGTTGCACATAAAAACCACCGACTGTGACGGGATTCGAACCCTCGATCCAAGTGTTACCCCCGGCCGGGAAGGTAACGCCTTAGACCGCACAGCCACTGGTCAGGCTAGCAGCTGCAGTGGATCAGTTGGTATTATAGTGACTAGGCGCTGGACGAGGTAGTTCAATTCGTGTCTACCAGGTTTCACCACATGTCAGACTCAGACTGCAGACTGAGCGCCTAATGGTACAATCGCTTATGAAGCAGTAACAGTGTTTATTGATAACAGATTCAAAAGACGATATATTGGTCCATAGCACTGAAAGGGTTAAGAACCGATTTAACCCATTGGCGTAGACATACGAGCAGGTCTCGTTCCTTACTTGTAATTTTATTAACGTGTGAATTGAAGTATAAAATTGGTGTTTTTAAATGGATTAATGGCATATTTTAATTAAAATATTGTTTTCTTTCAGTTTAGAGAGTCGCATTGGCACACACACAGTAGACATAAGTAAAAATTAGCAAAATCAGTGTTGACCATGTGCAAGTCTCAAAGAATTAACCGATCCCGTCAACTTCCAAGCAAGCCTGCCACCGTTAATTTTACTTGGGCCCTCCCACCAACGTTGCCACAGACCGGTTAACTCATTGAGAGTTGCACAACTGGTCAGTTTTGGTCGTGTGCGGGAATCGAACCCACGAACATCGTATCGCCACCTGGCCAAGGTGTTTCCACGACGTAGCCAACTCAGCTAACACGACCAAAGGCCTGGCGGCGATATTAAGGGTTTTCAGTCAGTCCGCGCCCCTAGCGGATAGAACCGTAGACGCCCGCGGTCATTAGTTACATATTTTGCTACTAGAGTGCAGCACCAATCAATTCCCGTTATAGGCTACTACAAATAGAATAAAATTACTACCTCAATGGGTTAATCAGCACTTGAATCTGATTCCTAAACACATATGGTAGGAATTGTACTGATCGAAGCACTGCATACAGTCTGAGTTTGACATGGGTGTAACCTGCTTGACGGAAACGGAACCAACATAACCGTGCCTTGTAAAGCACACGGTTCGATACAACTGCTAGCCTGAAAAGTTGGCTGAGCGGTTTAAAACGCTATTTCCTCAGCTGGGGGTAATGCTTTGATCGAGGTTTTGAATCCCGTCTCGTACGGTGATTTTTATGTGCAACTCATGGAAAATTCAACTGTCTGTGGCAGAGTTGAAGGGGAAGGCAAACCTTACGGAAACGGTGGACAGCACAAGTCCAAGCTGACGGGATGGGGGAATTATACGTTAGTTCCACATCTGATCAGGTTTTTTGCTACTTTTAACCTATCTTTTTTTGTTCATCTACGACTGTGGCATTTTTAACGTTTTGATAGAACGGTCCAAACCCTGGTCTTGGTACTATCTAAGTTTGGCCTGTTCTTAGGAAGCATCATTAATTAATAGCCCAATGACAAACTAATTTAAAAAATATACTGTACACGTGTCCAACGAAAACTTTTTTTATAATTTAAAATGGCCAGGTATGAGTATTCAAAAGTAACAAAACAACACAAATTAAACCACTCCATTCACAGGCTCAGGACTCAAAGGGTTAATTTTCTCCAGCGCTGAAACAAATTTAAAATTATATTTTAAATTTTGTTATTTCTTATAAAGTAAAGTAAAGTTTGTGTAACCCTCTGGCTAAGGACTGTTGTCAGGGTTTTCAGGTCACGCTAGTGCCTCTGACATGACCTATCGACTACTAAGAAGCTGATATCAACAGGTTAAAGCCTTCCAAACCACGGGGGCAGTCTGAGTTTCACAAATCAGAAGGATTTCACCAGGAATTGAACCCAGGTCTCTTGGATGGTGGGACAATACTCAACCCATCAGCTAGGATTGCCACCAACTTATAATTGCCACTTCTTTCTTATAATTTTCCCTGATTGCCCCAGGATGGAGAGACATGGAAGCTGGACCAGTGCAAGTCGTGTGCGTGTTCCGGAGGGTTGATTCGCTGCGCCATGCCGGAGTGCCCGCAGCTAGGGCCTTGCCCTCCGAGGTTCAAGCTGCAACGGGAACCTGGCCAGTGCTGCCCCAAGTGTGTGGAAGGTGCGTTACTATACTAGAACTACATGGATGTTGGTGTTGGGGCCTGCGGGGTAGAATCCAGAGGACAGATGGAAGTTTAAGACATTTTGTTGAATCCATACCTTGGCCCCTTTTAATCAAATCTAAATGTATTTGTTCACAATTTGCATAAGTATTTCATAAATACTAGAACAAATGTAGAATGACATTAATTAAAATATTATTTTGTTTAGTTCCTACAAATATCATACATAGTATCGTCAAGCATATCATTAGACTCTAAATAACATATACACATTTAACAAAATAGGGTTAGAAAAGAGAACAAGTACAACAAAAACATCCATGCAAGGAGAGTTACACAAAACAAAAAATAGACATACCTGCTACTAATTTAAAAATGTCTAAGATACATGTAAACACAACAAGCATAAAATATAAGTAGGGAGCATTCCATTAATAATGTGAATAATATAATGCACAGAAGGGTGCTCTATTTTAGCACTATAAAATAGTAGTTCATGGGTTGTTTTTAGTTTACCAATAGGCGTAATTTGGGAGTTGAAGGGGGGGGGCAGTTGCCCCTCCAATAACTTAAACAGCATAGTAGTGTAAAACATGAAAAGTTACACCAGTCATTTTGCCTCCCCGATTGAAATACTCAAATTACGCTAATTAACCCTACCTTTACGTAAATGCAAAAAGTTGCTAAATACTTGTAGAATATCTAACTAACTTACTATCCATGACTATAACTAGACATCTGGTTTGTTCTGTATTTGGACCATCGTCTAAAAAATAGGTTTAGATTAAATAATTTAAATAAGGCTAGAAAGTCACTCTATTCACGAGGTTTGTTACTTGAAACGTAACCCCATTATTTAACATGCACAGAAGACGGAGTGTGCACGGTGTTTGGCGACCCCCACTACAAGACGTTTGACGGCAAGTTCTTCAGCTTCCAAGGATCCTGCAAGTACCAGCTCGTGGCTGACTGCAGTAAAGAGAAGAGTTTCAACATTCGCGTCACCAACGATGCGAGGAACACCAAGACGTCTTCTTGGACTAAAACTGTTTCTCTTAAGGTATTGAATTTGCAATTTTGGGTTATTGTAAAATTATATTTTACTACTAAAGTAGTGTTTATATGTTAGCTTTTACATTTCAGTTTCAGCTAACCAACATTTTCCGAGCATTTGATCTATTTTAAAAGTAAAAGCAGCTAATAAGCCTAATCAAACCAAAAAGAAGGGATTAGGTTCAAGAGCAGAGTGGGGACTATATTTCCGAACTATCTTATAATCATACTGTAAATATTTGTTGTTGGAAATAAATCATTTTTATTAGCGAATTTCCCCTATAGGGAAGAAGCTATTGCCATAATCAGCATGGTAAGACCTAGGCCCGTGACCATAATAACTTTCCGTTTTGAGGTCCTCAGAACCCAAAAATACCATTCGTTCGAAACTGTAAACATATGTGTCCGTGAGCACGATAACTCTCGTAAAAATTATCCGATTTTGATTAAATTTGGTATAAACGTGTAAAGCAATATTTATGACTTTAAGTTCGAAAACCAGCCAGATCGCTTTATCCGAAGGGGTATTTTTGGAGGGTTTTATATCCCAAAATTTTTTTTTTAAATTTTGTCATATAATTTTTGAAATAGTCAAATTTTAGTTTTTACCATGGGATTCAGCTTAAAAAACACTCAATTTGGTATTTTCATCATTCCTCTACCTTAATTGGTTACCGAGATATTGAAAGTGCTAAACACAGTACGTTGTCTAATAATATGGAGGAAAAGAAAAATGTTATATCTTGCTTATTTATCAACTTATACTGACGAAACTTGGTATACAGCTTCATCTGGTTGTGGTCTATTGATATTTCCTCAAAAAAATTTGTTGTCAAAGGCCCCCTTAGCAGCAAACCTGCTTACTCAGCCCCATGTTATTCTTATGGATAATAATTAAATGCTATGACTCCCTTAATTATGAACATAAATTAATACAAACTAGTATACGACTTTACATAGTTGAGTTAAATTGATATTAGTCATAAAAACCCATTTTTTGTGTTCCTTGTTGCAGCAAACCTGCGTACTCAGCCCCAATGTTATTCTTATGGAGAATAATTAAAATTGTATATATCGCTTATTTGTGAATATATTTTTATGAAACTTGTAAGTGGCTTTATGTAGTATTAAGACATTTATATCTCCATTAGAAATTCGCTGAGTATGCAGGTTTGCTGTAATGGGGGTATTTTTATTTGAAAGTTTTGTGAGGTGTTTAACTGCATCCAGCTGGTTTTTTCCATTGTTTGTTCCATATACCCGCTGATTGTTTTAAAATCTTTATTCTTTTTTATGTATGCCTGAGGCATTTTTTAGGACTTGAACTGTGACGGATAAAAAAATAGACAGATAACAACGTAATTTAAATGGTTTGTGGGAGAAATAAAAATAAAACTGCATGGAAGTGGATAATAGTGTGGTTTACGAACTCGAGGACACTGGCATTGCCGCTGTTGGGTGGGGAGTATACGATCGCACCCCATCACACTACAATTGCTTGTACTAAGCTCGTAACCAAATTTGTACTGTACTTGATCTTATAAACAACTTTTTGATTAGCATATTGCGTGTTGTTATTACTTACAGGATGTGATAAAAGATGCCTTAACACATACTTAATGTCTTAAAAAAACTTATTTACACTTATACTGTATCCACATATTAGACGGTAAACATATATAAAAGATCTTACGTTCAAGGCTATCAATTTCGACCAGTGACACTGGTTATCATCAGGCCAATGATAGAAATTACAGAACCAATAATGTCGTCCCAACTGATATCCTGTTATTTATCACCGGAAGTTCCCTTTACAAGTTCCTGAATATGCCACAAGAGTCAAAGTTAACATGTTCATTTATAAATTTATCTCTATCTTTACATTTTTCCTTAAAAAAAATTATGTGTAATCTTATAACTACACATGAGTCAGTCTTATAAATCCTAGTTTTAGGAATGTTTAAATTGTGTCATTTTATGTCTATAACGAGTGTCACTTTATGTGTATAGCGAGCGTCATTTCATGTCTATAACGAGTGTCCTACTCCCCACAGGTCGGAGGAATAAAGGTGAACCTCGGGGAGAGGCAGCGGGTGAAGATTAACGGAGTGAAGGTGACGGTTCCGTACCGCATGTCCGGCGGGCAGGTCACCGTGAGACGGGAGGACGAGACACTGCACGTTCACACGCATCTCGGAGTCAAGGTGAACTGTCATTGCACGTCACGATAGAACTCAACGTTCCACGAGAAGTTATTCCACGATACTTCAGCATAGAGACTTACTTATTTAAAAACTAAACAGAGCGAAATAAAAGTTCTAATAAATAACCAGTCTGTTTCAAATAAACCTACAATACTCTTTTCATCTAAACTGTACTAATAAGTCATTATAAGTCATCTTTATTCTCACACAATGTTGTACAATGTCCTTTCAATGCCAGATAAAGTAGGTGGCATTGTCATGTATACAGTAAAAATACTAAATCAAAACAAATTAACAAAATGAACAAATGAACAAAACGTTTATTCCAACATAGTTACAACTTTTACAATTTCAGTTATATAATACAATTATTACTAAAATCTATACTACTGTGGAAAAATTAAATAGAAAATTTAAATAAGCTGTCGTAATAATATATATATATATATATGGTCATGGGAATCAGCAGACATAGGCATCATAGGCCTGTGCGTCTGCTGCGTTGCTGTGAAATAATAAATCGACCTTATTTTTTTAATTAATAAACAGTTAACATCAAGGTGGTCAATACACCAAGAGCTTTTTATGGCAAATCATTTAAATTTGGAATCAAGAAATAAATAACGTAAAAATTCCAATAAATGTAATTTGCTATCGATAATTGGTCAAAAATTAACTCATTTTTTTATTGGTTGGTGCTATGAAACAAAGGTCTCTGTAATGATGCTAATCACTATTCTGTTGCCAGGTGGTGTGGGATGGGATGAGTTTTCTGGAGGTCTCCGTCCCAGCCAAGTACAAGGGCAAGTTGTGCGGCCTCTGCGGGAACTTCAACTCCATGTCCCGCGACGACCTTATGACGAGGCGAGGCAGGGTAAGGGCTGATCCTGCTGAACTGTGTTTTGTTACCTTCAACAGGCGTCAAATGCTTAATTTCAATGATTACTGCTCTTCCATAAGATTAACATTGCAACTTTTGAAGGGCTGTGGGGTGTAGCCCTAAAAACGAATGTGAATTCTGAGGAAATTTGGCAAACCTATACATTATCCTCTCTGAGTAGTCACTGAGAACTTATCGTTTCAACCGTGTATAAAACACAGGATTTTTCATAAACAAAAAAAAAGAAAAGCAGAACACCCCATTTAGAGGGACACAGTCTTCTGCGGCTGTTTCTCCCGTAATACCAATGATAACTTTCAAAGGCCGTCCCTCCTCAATGGATTATCCAAAATCAATGATTCATGGTACAATTTAAAGAGCAAAAAAATACCAGCGACATAGTGATAATCCATTGAGGAGGGAGGGGCTTTGAAAGTTAACATCAGCCTATGGGGAGAAGGTGGGGACGCGTGAAGTTTAGGGACTGGAGCTTAAAGTTTCTAACTCAAGTAAAATATATTTGCACTAGCTTTTAGACCATTACATTGTCTATCTCACTCTAGATTGCTCACATTCGTATCATTTTCCGAAGGTCTGCTATTGTTCTACATATTTCAGTAAAATAAAGAAAGTATTGATTACTGCTGAGAAATCAGGTAAAACATATGTTAAACTTCTCTAATCTTTAAAGAGTATTTTATTATTTGTTGTACAAATTATTTTGTGAATTATCAAATGATGTGGAGTATTAGTACGTACTAAGACCTGTATGTGATTGATAGTATGTTTGAACTATGAATCTGTAATCCAAATCGTAAATAATCTTATTTCATCGTGCGGTTTAACATAAAATTCCTGGGTGATTTCAAAATAGTTTGCAAAATTTTGTCTAGGCTATGTTACATACTGATATTCAACTTGAAATAACCACTTAAGTTACACGAATAAAATTAGAAAGTAAAACCCATAATACGTACTTAAACACTGTGGCTGAAATATTTGGTAACCGTTCTATGAATTTCTGCTGATTATTTAAAAACATTCATATTATTATACTAACGGTCGTAATTTCCCGCGCAGGTAGTGCTTGATCCAGACAAGTTTGGCGCATCGTGGAGAGTCGGAGGCAAGCGAGCTTGCATGCGCAACAATGAGCCTCCTACCCGCGCCATCCAGTGCAGCCAACATCTGCCACAGCGAAGGTACCAACATTATAGCTACACATTCTAAAAAAAAAGAGCCCACCTACATGGTGATCTAAGGACAGTTCAGATACCATAACAACAGTGATCATGTGGACAAGTCATTGATGACCGTTCGTGAAAAGTATCTTAGTTGTCAGCCAGGATCGAACCTACGCTCAACCAAGTTTCATTTGTAAGGCCAGCGCTCCACATCTGAGCTACAGTGTTCTGGTACTTGACATTGTTCTTGTCTAAAATCAAACAAAACTGAAACAGGATATTGTTTTATTAAGGGCTCCAGTCATGCAACAATTCTCCTCCCATAAGGCAAATGTTACCTTTCAAGTCCTGTTCCTCCTCAACGGATTAAACTCAAAATCGTTGATATTTGGTTCATATTATAATACCTCGTGATTCCAATGAGCAGAATTTTGATATCACAAATAGTTCACCCACAAAAATCTTAAACACTGAATACTGCTGTAGTAACTGCTGGTGTTCTCAGGGGACTGTCTTAGGTCCAATTCTTTTTCTTTTGTTTATAAACGATATGCCTCAAAAATTATTCCTTGCCAATGTTTGCTTGTTTGCGGACGATACCTCTCTGAGTGTTGTTGATGATTCCCGAGAGAATCTAGAGCTTATAACTTTTATACAATGTAGTATTTTATTACAGTGGCTAAGTGACAATCATCTGGTTTTTAACCCTGGAAAAACTAATTTTATAGACTTTAGATTAAGGGATTCAGTATATTCTGCAGTAATAACAATAGGTGAGGACGACATTGAATCTTGTTATGTCACAAATTTTCTAGGGTCATTATCGACTCCCGACTAGACTTTTCCAAACATATTGAAAAGGTTTCAAGCAAAATTAATAGTAGCATATTTCTTCTTCGAAGACTCTCCCAATTCTCCAACAGAGAAATTCTCCTGACGGCTTATTTTGGTTGCCTATTTCCTCATATTTCATACGGGGTCGCAATATGGGGAGCAGAGTCTTCTAGAACTAAGAAAATATTTTCACTGCAGAAAAAAACCATAAGACTGATTTATGGTATGGACCGATACGCATCAAGCAGAAGTGTGTTTTCGGCAAACAACTTGCTAACATTTCCATCGATTTACATTTTAGAGTGCCTTTCATTTCTGGTTAAAAACAAACACGTTTTTCCTCAACGCATTGCCAATAGATATCATTTCCGCAACACTAACCTAATCCATATTCCCCGAGACAACACAACTTCCTTTCAAAACCAAACTTACTATTCTGCCATTAAGCTTTTTAATGTTCTCCCCCAAATTCTGAAAACTCAGGTGGATGTTGTAAAATTTAGATATAGGCTAAAAAAATACTTGATTGAAAAAGAGTACTAAAAAAATACTTGATTGAAAAAGAGTACTACAGTGTTAAAGATTATATATCTGAAAGAAGGGATGTTTAGTTGGAAATGAATTATGTATTTTAGCAGTCTGTTATTTTAGCTATTTAAGTTTGTATTTGTGACGATTGTGAATGCTGTATTTATATAGTCGTGTGACAATAAAGTATTCTTAATTCTTGATTCTTGATACACTCGTCTAACCCACTTTCCTTCTAGATATTAGATTGTTTTCTGGTTTATGCAGTTATTACTGACAAGACTACATACCGGCCTGGAACTCACCTACATGTATCGTATCAACGTAGTTTGCTAATGTTGCCGCCATGTTGCAGGTACCGCGACCGCCTCTGCAAGCCGCTGAGGACAGACGTGTTCGCACCCTGCCACAAGAAGCTTAACTACGCCATGTACTTCAAGTGAGTCCCCGTTCAGTTACGCTTTTTAATTTTCATTCGTTTTAATTTTACCAATATAGATTTACATAAAATATGTTAACAATTTTAGCACCATGGTATGATTCACAGTATCAACTTTTGAATCTGCCACTTAAAAACAACGTTAATTACAGTATAAGCAGTTGTACGTTGCAAGCTCTGTACGCAGTCTGTGTCTGCCGCGTGGTGTCCTCTGGCAGACACAAATGGAACTAACTCGAACCACGTGCATGGCATAATACCTCATGGCCATGTCGAGGGTTCAAATCCCATCTTGGTCGGTGGTTTTTATGTACAACTCATCTGTCTGTGGTAGAAGTTGAAGGGGAGGACGTACCTTAAGCAAACAGTGGATGGCACGGGTCAAGCTGATGGGACAGGTGACCTATGTATCCTTACTGTTTGTGTGTCCACACACGTTTTTACAATTTCAAATGTTCAGATGTTCAATATATTTAAGAAATCATCAAAACAACACAGATTCAAAAACTCCATTCACTAGCGTGGCGCTCAAAGAGTTAATAGAGATTTTACTTCATTCTACAGGTGACTCAGTAAAAGAATAATGCAATTTCAAGCATTGTCTGGCTCTTAAAATCTATTCTTTTGAAATCATACTTTTATGTAGTGAGCCTCTGTCATCAGTTAAGAGGTATCAGTAGAAAAATGTCATCGACTGCTCAAAGCTCAAACAAGTGTTTGTTGTAATCTTACAATAATCTTTCATTTAGTTATAATTGGTTAGGTTAGGTTAGGTTAACGTCAACTATCCTTGTCAACGATATAACCTATAAGGTAAAAAGACTGCCAACTGTTCTGACGTTCCTCTGTTACAGGTCCTGCTTGCTAGACATGTGCGAGTGCCCGGGCCGTAAGTGCTACTGTGAGTCGTTCACGGCGTACGCTCACGAGTGTGCGAGGCTCGGCGTGAGTCTGCCGTCGTGGCGCGAGGACACGGGCTGTCACGCGCTCTACTGAGCGGCCCCCCGGTGCCTGAGCGCACCACCCACTCACTAGTCACCCCCTCTACCCTCACCCCACACTACGCGCCAGTTTATTGTAAGTATTACCGGCGCTTGTCACAACTCATTATTACAATTTTATGGATCACGGTATTTTATTTAATTGTGACACAGATGCATTATCTATAGTAGATGTTTTCATAGCCGCCTTAAAAGAAGGCCACGGCATAGTAGAATTGATAACGCCGCAAGAGGAGTTACCGCGTGCCTCGCCGCCCATATACTAGCATGGCGAAAACGAGACGCCGCCGTTTAAAATCTTTATTTTTTACTATTCGAATTAGAAAATACCGTTTAAGTGATGTTTATCGTTTTGCTAACGAAAGTCTCACCCTGTTGTGAGCCCAACAAGGTTCATATTTAAACTGACAGTAAAGTTAAGCATGTTTATAGTCTGTGTTTTTGACACGTAGGCATAGTACAACTATAATGCCTAGCACTGTTAATTCATGAATGTGCTAGGAATTTAATAATTTAAATCACTTTTTAGAATGCCCCCGTAGCAACAAACCCACCCACTTATCTATATATTTAATTCCGTTAGCGAATCGGACCCCACGAAATATATCGAGCTAGGAAGAAGTTAAGTTAGGTTATGATGATTCATTTTAAAGCTTTAGGGCCAAGGACAGTGGTAAAAATATCAGAAATGTCAAAAATCACGTGGGCTATGCCCCACTGGACTTCAAGGATCCAATGATTTTCTTATGGAAATATCACTACAGTGTTTTTATTAATAAGCAAAATGAACTAATGATCACAACCATAACCACACAAAGCCACACAAAAACCATATGTTAGGGGCTATAGCCCCTGTAAGCCACTAGTTGAATTTAAAGTCAAGTTATTTAATATGTTCAACATTTGTTTACTAAAGAGTTGTATACATTTATTTCTGCCGTAATTTGGCTTTTTTAAAGTTGTTAATACATAGCACAGGCTCTGATATTATGTTTTGTATTAGTTTGGTTAAGTATTAATTAGAATTACCTTTTATCATAAGTTTTGTTTTATAAATATCAACAGATAAAACAGCTTAGTACAATTTACTAAGTACTAATAAAGAACAGTATTCTTCAAAACAACATATTACACCAGGTAGAAAACGACATACAACCGTTTATTTAAAGACAAAACATACTTAATATAGCAACAAGTATAAATACAAGTCATGGGAAACTTGTCTGTAAGAAGTATTACAATTTTGTCTGCACTTCTATCTTTTAAAGAAATAATTGTATCCCTCGTATCGAATTTGTCACTGTTTATTTTTACTCCAAGCAGTTTATTAGAGGCATTTATTCAACATATTAATTTTAAAATGTATTCATGGGGACATCTAAAATGATAAGTTACTCTGATCATGGTTTTTTCAAAGCAATAATCCTTAAAACCTGACAGAAGTACAAGATTCATGTAGGCCTATTGTTTTAGTTTAATGTGGATTTGTATGTTCAATATTATTTTTCGGTTTATACTTTATCAGCAATCCCTGACACCCATTCTATTTGTTCTATAAAAAAATAATAATAATATAGCTAAACTTATTTAAAAGGAAGGTTATTAGACTGGCGGCTATGGGCTTTGTGCCGGCAGTGACTCCTCTGCTCTGTGAGATGGCGGCGTTGCCAGTTCGAACGCCACAGCCTTCTTTAAAGGCGGCTATGATGTTTTGCAGTTTGACTTGCCATTTTCCCATAAAAATGTCCTTTTGAGCTTAGTTAGTAACCTATATCATTGTGTTTACTTCCAAATTTATTTAGAAGTAGCTGGTCCGATGTTGTCCTGTCTAAATGTCATTGAATTTGTTTTAAGTAAAAAATGCTTGTTCATTTTCAAGATGAGCTCGGTCACTTCACTCTCTCGCCTCCCAGATGAGCTCATTTGCTACGCTCATTCGCCTATTTTTATAGAGCTAACTTCGGCATAAAAAAAGAGTTTGATTTGCCATTCAAGTATATTTGTTATTTCCACCGTGAACATATGTTTATGGCCTTTCAAGTATGTTAGATATAATCCTTTTAACAGTTGTTTGGACTAACGAACTAACATACAAACCCGACTTTATATATGAATCAAAATTCAGAACGTATCATAAATTATCCAGGATTGTTTTCTTTTTGTTTATTGTTTTTTAGTTTCAGTTAGTATCTATTGCAGATGACAATTTATTTGGTCTGGTGATATCTTATAGTAGATTACTCAAAGAGAGTCTAAAATTATGTAGTGGGGTATGTAATCAGCGATAACATAGGTTCAGGGTGCGGCATTTTCAGTCCCGACACATCCAAGCCAACAAAGGTTCAAATAAGCTGGAATTATCTCGGTATTCTTCATGTTTACATTGATGGTGTTTTTGTTCCAGATACCAGTGAGAGCGGCGCCTGTTGTTGTTGTTAGTTGTCGTCGTTGTGTCAGTATTCCCCGCTTCGCCGGATATGGAGCAGAATCTTGACATTCTGCTTCGACGTCTTTTAGTAGTTAGTGACTCGATCACGTCTTGTACATATTTATATAGTTGGAAACTATATGTATTTTATTTATGTTAAATAAAAATACAGTAGGCGGCTAGAAACATTTGACTTCTTTGACTAGAGTGATAAATAAAGGCTTTTGGAATCTTTGCAAGCTGACATGAGTAGTACCTGTAATTAAGAATGGAAACAGACTATCTAGGCCTAATGGGTAAAGCAAACGAAAACCCTTCTAAATTTCTCAAAATTATATTCTGCAGGACAAGAAAAGCTACCAAAGATTTCTTCTCCTAACAATAACATTTAATTTAAACCATTTCTTAAAATAATAGAAGCAAATTTTATACATTTTCTTGTCGTATAAGGCTTTTTCTTTAAGGCTACATTTATAATATGGGTTACTTTGTGTCACGTTTACCTTTAAATTTCAAAATTATAGGGAACAGTACAGTCTCAAAAGCTTACCTCACTCAGTAATTAACTTGGTAACTTACTGAGTAACTTGAGTACTTGAGTAACTTGGTACTTGAGTAACTTGGTACTCAAGTCTCGAGTCAATTATGAAACTAAACCTCATCAAGCCTTTATTGCTGAAATTTTCACGTTTAACCTATGTTACTACATTTACTTAACACAGCGTTATTACAAACCAACTTGGCTTGTATCTGTTGTTGTTTCAAACAATACTGAGAAAATCAGTATTTTTCTAACTTGGCAACTTCCATGTTTTAAGGCTATACTGCTTTCCATAAAGATCGAATTACATAGTGGCAGAAAATAATTTAATAACATGTAGTAAATAATCAATGGTCTCGTTTCACATTAAAATTTCTGCCGTGGTACAAATATCCTGCAAGGGGCAAAGCCTGAAATTATGTTTCAGGTCAAATAATTTAAATTATAAATAATTAAATAAAACTTATTGTGAAATTATTTTTTCTTTCAACACCATCACCACTATGTCTGTTAATTTTAAAATTATATTTAATTAGGAAAACATAGTTCCACAATTTCAAAAATAATAAATATTCAGGTAGTCACTCGTTCTACTCACAATTACTTTCATTCAATTTGTAAATCATCTCATTATTGTGGTTTTCCTAATGCTCCCACTGAAGTAATTTCTCACTGAAATTGAAAAGTAATTACTTTTTTCAATTCAGCGTATTTTTTTGTAAATGGAATGCAACACATCGGTATAAATTTGTTTGCATTTATAGCTAAAAATATTATAAACTAAATGTGTGCCATTTTTTTATAAAATGTTAAATGTGAGAAATAAATGGTTGATTGTGGTCATGATTTGGATGGGGCCTAAATTTTAATATTGTTATATAAAACTAAACTGTAAAAAAAATAAATAAAATTTAGAAATTTGACTGTATCAACAGATTTTCTGAAAGGTTGTTTCTTACTTTTTTTAAACTGTTGTTATACAATATTGAAATATTTATTTTGGACGTAACCTTTTCGAAGGGTGAATTTTAAATCGCTTATTTAATTTATTAGCAATGCAATGGTTTAAAAATTAAAAGAAATCAAATGTTTTTGGTCTTTGGATAAAAAATGTTCTATATTTAATATTTAAACATGTTTATTTGATAAGTATTAAAGTAGAAATAGCAGTGTTATAAACCAGCAAGCTAGTTTTAGTGATTACTTTTAATGTTAGTGTAGGACCTAAACGTTGTTTACTTCTCGTTTCATTTTGTTTTACAATTATTTACCAAAGACAAACTATTAACATAATCATTTGTACGCTCATAAGAAATCATCGTTTTATCATTATTCATCAATCATTGTTTTTTCCTGTTCTTTGTTTATGTTCCTTAATTTTAAAATGTGACATTGTGTTTTTATTGTACAATTTTACTTCCTTAATTGCTATATTTTTAACGGCATAATAGATTGTTGTATATGCTACAACAGTTAAGTGTGGTACTCAAAGATGGGTTATCAATGCTACTATTCCATCTCTTATCTCTTACTAAGGCATACAACATATTTTCCCTAATGTATTTTAAATATATTTTTGTATAGAGTGGTTTAAAATGGCATGTTATACCAAATTAACTACCGTACTTATTGTTTGTTGTTGAGCTAATTATATGCCGAGTGTTGTATGTTTTCACAACTTTTATTATGTAATTTTTTTATGATTTCATATTTTTGGGGTAATTAAATAATAATGAATTGTTAAATTCAGTATTTCATAAACCAGTTCAAACTAACACCAAAATTAAAACATGATAATGTTTGAATTTCAATCTAAAATTATCAATTTTATGATTTCTTACCAGTAAGTCTTAACGTTGCTTAGATATATTTAAAAATAAAATAACAAGTTAAGCAGATTGGCAAAATAAAAGTGGATTTTAGCCTTCAAGAAGGATTGAAGTAATTTCATAAATTTCAATTGTTAAAACTTTATATTCTTAAATTTATTTTGTCTTGTCTTTTAGTCCTTTGATCCACTAAAAGGTGAATTTTGATTGTACGTCAAGTAAGTGTATGTTTTACATCAAACTTCTCTACTATTATTGTTTATGTATTTGAAAAATGTATTATTGTACTGCGAATAGTTTATTACTATAGATTTATTACTTATTTTTTATGTAAAATCAAACTTAATGATTATCCCACAAAAATATTATGTTCAAATTTAAAATAAATTTAAAACCCCTCAGTTGTGTTAAGCTTAAGTAATTCCCAATAGCAATCATCAATAGTTGTATTTACATTAATTATGTATTGAACATAAAGAAAAATATCTACTGTGAATTGCATATTTAATTGTATTTTTTTCCATATACTCTTGATACAACATATTCATAGTTTCTGAAGAGGGGATGGTAACATCAACATGTAATTAATAATTTTACATTCATGTTATTTTTTTACAACTTACCTGAACAACTAAAAAGTTCTTTAAACATGCTTTATTGTTTTATAAATTTTAATATCAGTCACACAGTTGAACTGTTATTTTTCAAACAAACCTAATATCACTCACCTTTATTTAAAATTATTTTGTGCAAATTGAAAAATGACACTCCTTAAGAGCAATATAAGTAGACCCCGCGTTCAATCTTCCGAGATGCCAAGATAGAAATATACCAACCACATTTCCAGCATATAATGCAACTGCAGAAGCAGGTTTCTGGGTTTTCTTGCCACAAAGATCCAGTACAGCAGTCTACACTGCAATAGTGCACTGACACCATGATTCTGATCCAGTACAGCAGTCTACACTGCAATAGTGCACTGACACCATGATTCTGATCCAGTACAGCAGTCTACACTGCAATAGTGTGCACTGACACCATGATTCTGATCCAGTACAGCAGTCTACACTGCAATAGTGTGCACTGACACCATGATTCTGATCCAGTACAGCAGTCTACACTGCAATAGTGTGCACTGACACCATGATTCTGATCCAGTACAGCAGTCTACACTGCAATAGTGCACTGACACCATGATTCTGATCCAGTACAGCAGTCTACACTGCAATAGTGCACTGACACCATGATTCTGATCCAGTACAGCAGTCTACACTGCAATAGTGCACTGACACCATGATTCTGATCCAGTACAGCAGTCTACACTGCAATAGTGCACTGACACCATGATTCTGATCCAGTACAGCAGTCTACACTGCAATAGTGCACTGACACCATGATTCTGATCCAGTAAAGCAGTCTACACTGCAATAGTGCACTGACACCATGATTCTGATCCAGTACAGCAGTCTACACTGCAATAGTGCACTGACACCATGATTCTATCATTCACATAGATACCTTTGAAGCGATTACGACTGAGAAATGGTCTACTTATTTGTTTACAAATTTTCAGCCAGTGGAATTACCTTTTAAAACTCTTTGTTTATCACAACTTCTCTCAAATGCATGTTAAATTGTTTTCCTGTTTTCTGTAGCCTGTAAATGTACAGACAAATTTAAATCGGTATTTTAAGATTTGTTTCGATAATAATTGATAAGAAGCAGATAAGGAGGTATCCTTGCAAAGATCTCATGCGTATCGATCATCACCACTTTGTATATAGCCATAATTTCAAGCCGCGTGTTCCTAATGTACTCTACTATATTAATATATTTTAAGTAGTGTTTTTATTCGGTTTTGTAATTATTCTATAAACTGGAAATATTTCTAGAGTATAATTATTTTTGTACATAGCCTAGAGAAAATTATTTAAGAAAAAGGTGCAATTGTATGTAACTTGTTCGATGTAATAATTTGATTCATTCCTAAAAAATAATAAATAAATTCTTCAACTTTATTCTCAAGAGAACAGTTGAGTCTATTTGTTTTAATTTTCCCTTTCTTCTTACTTTCTAATAACCAAATTATATCCAAATTTGGTTAAGGTCAAAATTTTGAACTCAATGATGGATATCACCCCTGAGCTGAAGGGATGGTATTTTCCCGTTTTAGCGAATATACCCTATAGGGATTAGCGAATTACCCCTATAGGGAAGAAGCTATTACCCTAGGTCTCATGGTAAGACTTAAGCCCGAAACCATGATAACTTTTCATTTTGAGGTCCTCAGATGCCAAAAACACCATTCGTTCAAATTTGTATATATGTATATATATAATTATTTTTAAAAGAAAATTACCAGAGTACCCTTCAAAATTCATTTTTAATTCACTGACACACGTTTCGAGGTTTACCTCATGATCACAGTGCAGCTAATATTACGTTGGGCAAACTGGACGTAATTTTAAATGTAGATATAAAGAGCATATTCAAGCTATAAAATCAAATAACCAAACCACACAAAAATCAAAATTTGCCGAACATATCTTAACTACAGATCACAATTTTGGTACACTGCAAGAAAGTTTAGAAGTTTTGTCTATTGAAAAGAAAGGTGGCAAAATGAATGCCAAAGAAGAGCTTCACATTTACATGAATTATTCAGAAGACAAAACTAATATACTAAATATAATGCAGGCACAATAAAAAAATCCAATCTTTGAAACAATAAAAAAAATCAAAAGTAATTAATCATATATAGATAGGTAATTTAGCATATGTTAACAAAATTATCATACTGTTTTGTTTATTTACAGATTATTTAATTTTAAGTTTAAGGTTATTAGCTGCACTGTGATCATGAGGTAAACCTCGAAACACGTGTCCATGAATTAAAAATTAATTTTGAAGGCTACTCTGGTAATTTTCTTTTAAAAATAATATTAATAATAGTAGCCCTATGCAGTGAACTAAATAATATAATATATATATGTGTGTGTGTGTGTGTGTGTGTGTCCGTAAGCACGATAACTCTCGTAAAAAAGGTCCGATCTTAGTGAAATTTGGTACAACTGTGTAAAATACCATTTATTTGAACGAGTTCGAAAACCAGACAAATCGCACCATCCAAGCTGGTTTTTGGGGGAGTTTGTACCCCAAAAATGGGTTTTTTGGGGTTTTCACATGTAATTTTTATTTAAATCAAATTTTAATTTTTACCATTAAATTCAGCATAAAAAAACAAACAATTTGGTATTTTGATCATTGCTCTACGTCAATTGGTTACTGAGATATTGAAAGTGCTAAACACAGTACGCTGTCTAATGATACTCTTATGGAGAAAAAGAAAAATTGTATATCTCGCTTATTTGTGAACATAAACTGACAAAATTTGGTATATGGTTTCATCTGGTTGTGGTTTATTGTTGTTTGCACAAAAAAATGTTTGCCTATGGTTCCCGTAGCAGCAAACCTAGGTAGTTGGTCCCCATGTTATTCTTATGGGAAATAATTAAAATGTTATATATCGCTTATTTATGAATGTATATGAATGAAACTTGGTATGTGACTTCACTAAGATGAGTTCTATTTATATTTGCATAAAATCCCATTATTTTGTGTTCCTTGATGCAGCAAACCTGCGGACTCATCCCCAATGTTATTCTTATGGAGAATAATTAATATTTTAAATATCCCTTGTTTGTGAAAATATTTCTTATGAAACCTGTTAAGTGTTTTAATGTGTTATGTTATATATTCATTGGAAATTTGCTGAGTATGCAGGTTTGCTGTAACGGGGGTATTTTAGTTCCTTATTTCCCAATTAAAAAAGCATAGAAAGAAAACAGTTTTCTACTAAAATAAAGAATTTAGGGAATGAGCAACCAATTGGTCAAATAAAAGCGAAATAAGAAAATTATATTTGTACTTCTTAAGTCATAGACAAATTTAAGCTAACATTAGTAAAAGTCTTCTTCTGCGACTTTATTGGAATTTTTCTGGTTCTTTATTTGGTCTTGATTTTTATACATATCAGCAACCTGTAACAAACACATTTTTTATGGATTATTTCAAATGAATTTGAATGATTAACTAAACCACATGATAATATTCGGGCAGAAAAACTAAAGTGTATTTTGCTGTGAACGTAGACGAATTATGAATGTAGGATGAAATTTTTTTGTTAGGAGTGTATACAAACATTAAATTCCACAAATTCTACAAACAAAATTATGTTGCAGTCTTATACTAAACACATACACTTATTTGTAGAAAAAACAACTTCCATGGTTGTAGCTATGTTTGAAAATGTATACACACAATTAATATTATATCCACAAATAAATTGAGGCTACAATTTTTGGATCTTACGAGAGCAGCGGAAAAATGTCCATCCCATGAAGTGTGTGTTCACTATAAGGGCTGGATAAGGTCGTTAGTAAACGCGTTATGAAAATGTATCTCAGTCCTCACAGCTTATGTAAAAATCTTGTGGCAACTTACGACATGTTGGCTCCATAAATTTTACCAAATCGGGGATGAAATCGTATAATATTTTTTTATATGCCTATGAGTGTAAACTCTAATAAATATAAAAAAATCATTGAAATCTATATCATTTATAAGCACATTTTAGTTTTGCAAGATAAACATTAATATACCCAGTTGCAGATTGGGTTGACAATGCACATCAATCCTAATCTGGCCTTTACAATTTTCAACAAACTGCCAGTTAGTGTGCGCAACCTAAAGACACCCTGCTTCTAAAACAAACTGACTCACTGGCTTAAATCCAAGTGTTTTTACTCATTTGACGAGTTTATTCTTTGAAGAGTCGCAGGCGTCATATAAGAAGTATACCGGCCGCCATATATGTATGTAAATAAACATTAGTTCAATTTAGTTTTAAATGAGTTTATGCTTTTCAATTATTTCTGACAAGCTCTATCCTACATGCTGGTCAACGATCGAGGATTGGTGAAATGGTATTTAATACGACTGTTGAAAAAACGACCTTGCAACAGACCACTTAAATGGTAAATCATTGGAAAACTTGTCAGCATACTCCGGTTTGTATATGCCTTTGTCTGGGTCCTACACCACACCAAGTCGTACCTGTTGGGCGGAGGTAGCCTCCTCGGCTGACTTGTCCTCCCTCACTCTGACAAACCGCGGGAATCTGAGGGAAATGCCTTTGTCTGGGTCCACCTAAAACACATATGCACAACAATTTCAGACATAAAACAGCTAAAACCAAAGATTTTAGTTTAGATTTTAAATGAATCATTTAAGTGAAATTCATTCTACCTCAAGATTAGCAAAATTGTGTTTTAATATAAAAATTATGCATCAATAAAACTAGGTTTTAGATACAACAATAACATAATTTAATTCAAAACGCTCTACGAAAATTTGACATTTTGAAACTTATTCGAAATTCCCTGACTTCATATTTTATGTTAAAATCCCCAGACTTTCCCAGGTTTTAGTTCCCTGACTTTCCGAGGCTTTAAAAATTCTCTGACTATTGTAATAAAAAAATATATATTTTGCAAATATTCATTCTCATTTAGCGTATGGCTTATGCCTTTATGGTTCAACCACAAAATCAAAAATGGATAGTATACTAAAATTACAAAAAAGGGCCGTTATAATAAAAATGAAATTAAAATATTATGAAACAGCAAAAGACAAATTTAAAGAATTAGGGATTTTAACAGTTTATGGACAATATATCTTAGATACATCTATCATTGCAACAAATTATTCAGAAAACTCTGACCTTAAAAGCCACCCATATAATACCAGACATAAAAAATGTATTACTTCAATGCAACATAAATTAAATTTTATGAAAAAAACCTACTTACACAGGACTAAAATGTTTAAAGCATTTACCAAATGACACTAAAAATGCGGAAAACATTGCTAAATTTAAAAATAAATTAAAAAATTACCTGTTAGAAAAAGCCATTTATTCCCTCGAGGAATTCTTTTCCACCCCCCCCCTAGACTTTGTTATAGTTTGCTTTCTCAAAACATATTTTGTTTTCTCCTTGTTTAATATTTCGATATATGTAAAGCAAGTGCTTCCCCTTTTCTTTAGGATAATAGTTTAGTTTGTAGTATTAGTGATGCCATTCAATGTGCATGAATATGTACGTAATGAATAAAGATTATTTTGATTTGATATTCTCTGACTTTCCCAGTTTGAAACATTCCCTACAATTCTCTAACTTTCCTAGATTTTAACGATGTTAAAATGCTGTTTTCCGACTTTCCCAGGTTTTAAAGAATTTCCAGGCCATCTCTGACTCTCCCAGGTTTTAAAAGTTCCCTGACTATTCTTTGACTCAAGATCCAAAATATTATTATCACATTACATTTACATACATATCAAAATATACAATGGCATGTCCTTATAAGGTGACTTGCCATGTCCTTAAAAAAAAGGTACAGTAAAAATATCTTTAATATGACTGCCCCAGGTTTTTAAAAACGCCCTGGCTATTCCCTGACTTTTCCAGATTTTAAAAATGTTCTAACTATTCTCTGACTCTCTCAGGTTTTAAAAATTCCCGGACTATTTTCTAACTTTCCTACGATTTAAAAATTCCCTGACTATTCTCTGACTTTCCCATGTTTTAAATATTCTCAGACTATTCCTGGTTTTCATAATTTCCAAGTAAGGTAGACACCCTGATATGTCATTTCCAATGCTGACGTGGGCTGCAGTACTCACAATGCCGATGGCGGCGTGGTGAACCGGCGACAGTGACAGGTCCGCGCACTTCACCTCCCAGACCTGCGTCACGTCAAACCAATGGTCGGGGTCGTGGCCGGTGCCATAGCGGTAGTACGAGCGAGGGCCAGCGATAATGGCAGCGCGGAGAGTCTCCGAGTGTTTCTGCAGAGCCTCTTCACTGAACCCGGTCCCGATCTGGGGAAACCGATGTCACAAATAAGCACTTGATTTATTTAGGAGAAACCCAATGACACAAATAAGCACTTGATTTATTTAGGAGAAACCCAATGACACAAATAAACACTTGATTTATTTAGGAGAAACCCAATGACACAAATAAGCACTCGATTTATTTAGGAGAAACCCAATGACACAAATAAGCACTCGATTTATTTAGGAGAAACCCAATGACACAAATAAGCACTCGATTTATTCAGGAGAAACCCACTGACACAAATAAGCACTCAATTTATTTATGAGGAACCCAATAACACAAATAAGCCCTCAATTTATTTAGGAGGATCCCAATGACACAAATCAGTGCTCAGTTCATTTAGGAGAAACCCAATGACACAAATAAGCACTCAATTTATTTATGAGGAACCCAATGACACAAATAAGCACTCAATTTATTTATGAGGAACCCAATAACACAAATAAGCACTCAATTTATTTATGAGGAACCCAATGACACAAATAAGCACTCAATTTATTTATGAGGAACCCAATGACACAAATAAGCACTCAATTTATTTATGAGGAACCCAATGACACAAATAAGCACTCAATTTATTTATGAGGAACCCAATAACACAAATAAGCCCTCAATTTATTTAGGAGGATCCCAATGACACAAATCAGTGCTCAGTTCATTTAGGAGAAACCCAATGAGACAAGCACTCAATTTATTTAGGAGGAACCCAATGACACAAATAAGCACTCAATTTATTTATTTACATCTTGTACGCCTTGACATGCACTCAGTTCAAAGAAGGAAGACTTGTCAATAACTATTCTAAATACACTAGAACCCTGCTAATCGGAAAATTTGCTTAATACGAATCCAATTTTTGGGCATAACAAAATTGTACGTATGAATTAAAAGATAAAAGTAACAAAATTAACGTTCAGATTACGTCAATTACGTCAGATTACAACAATGTTTTATTAATATTTTTAAATAGGGTATAGTATTGTAATACGGTCTAAAACAAGATTTTAAAGTGTTTTAGTCTCTCCAAAATAAAAATACTCTTAAGCTCCATTTCAAAAATGAAAGTCAATGTTTTTGTAAAAGATTTACTTCTGAACATTAAAGACATCAGTTGTTTTAACTAAGCAGTTTAAATACATGACTCATTTATAATTAAGAGTTAACTAACTCACTTACTTACACAAGTACATATAGTGGCACGGGGTACAAGTTACCACGTGACAAACACGAAGCAATGTATAAGGGTGAGGGACTGTCATTGGTCATTGGGCAGGTAATCACCTTTAGTGATCTTGACTAAAGAATCAGATGGCCTTAGTCAGTAACAAGACTACAAAAGGCATCTCACCCAATCTACACTCATCATTCTTACATATTTCCCTTAAAATACGCCCTAGTTGTATCGGCGTTTTACACAGAGATAAAGATTAAATATATTTAAACTTAGTTCCTAAGCTACTTTTTAATTGACTGATTAAAAAACTTGATAATCTACCCCTTAGGAATTTAGGAAATAATCCAGTTTTGAAGCTACAAATATCAAGATTTGATTGACACATTGTACGCATGTTGTGGACTAAAATTGAACATTCACTTCACATTAGTTTGTTTAATGGACGTGTATTTTACACCGGACGTTGCCTACCTTGCAAATGCTCTGGTACTCTTCAGTGTCAGGGTTGTAGCAGGCCAGCAGGAATCCCCCGTACACCCCCGCCCTCTTCCCCCACCCCAGATACCCCCCAATGACCACCAGGTCCAGAGTGTCCCCCACTCCATCCAGGTAATCCTTCTTCAGCTTCAGCCAGTTCCGGGACCTCTTGGCTATCTCGTAGGTAGCGTCTGTCTCCAGTGTCTTCACCATCAGCCCTTCGCAGTTACCTGTGGGGGAAAGAAATTAATGCTGGTAAAAAAGTTTCTTTCTGATAGGTAAAGCTATGGTTCCACAGACTGGCATTTACGGCGGACGGTGCGAAATTTTCTGCTGCGTAATTATAACGACACTGGTTCAATGGAGTTTCCTGTTGACTGGTTCCACTGACGTGCGTTTACGCATCCGGAATGTTCGGTTCCGCCCGGCGGACAAATCATACTGGTCTCAGAGCAGTGCCCGTCCGGAATCCACCAGCGGAGAGAAGCCTTCTATCATTGAGACTGGGCAGTTTTTGTTGTAATATTATGTAAAGTGCATCGAAAAAAAAGTTGATGAACGTTTTTCATCGACCAAAGAGGAGGAAAATTTTGAGTTGGTGTCAGGCCATGACAGTTTCCGGAATATAAAAAATACGCAATTTGGAATACAATAGGAGAAAAACTTGAGAAACAGATAATCTCAATTTATCATTAGTTGTTATAAGGTCCAGTGGCCTAGATTCGATAGGGATCCGGGGGGTATTTCCCCCTTGTAAAATTGAAAAATTTAAATGTCTATTCTTCTGAAATCAAGCTTACGCCTTTTTGTTGAAAATAGATGCTTTTAACAAAACAAATATGTGTGCAATATACCTAAAAAATGTACCTTTAAAATAAAATTACCGTTTATCAACACATGTCAGTGAATAAACAAAATGAATTTTTAAGGGGATTCTAGTAGTTGTATTAAACAAATAATAACAATAGTAGTAATTTTTAATGAGTTTAACCAAAAAGAAAAATTGGTCTTTCGACACGCGGAAGTAGCACTTAAATTTAGTTTCATTGTCTACCAAATGTATATGAACGAGTATTTTGTAAGCTCCTTCACTGTCCCTATTCTTAAAAATATCACTCCGATCACTATGAGTTGGCACTAATAAAGATAAAAGATCGACAACATCATCATCAATGTCATCACAAAGCATCAAAGCCACGAGGGCTTTCCTCTTCCTATCCATACTCGTCACTAGTATGGACACAACTGAATTTCCGCACCGTTATTCACGGAGTCACAGGAACCACCTCTCCGGATTTTACGTGGCGGAATCTCCGCAGCAGAAAATTTCGCACTTCCTGCCGTTAATTCCACACTTCTTGCCATAAATTCCGCAGTCTGTGGAACCACTGCTTAAGGTTTGTGGGTAACGTTACCTGGGAGCTTGTGAGAATGTGAGTGGCAGGTAAGGCTTTACACTGAATTCCACCACACCCTGGATTCAAAGTGACCAAAGGATATATCATGGTTAACACTTTTAATTGCTTATGATTTCCCTGATTTTGCCTGACCAAAAAGTCAATTTTTCCCGCCTTTCCCTAACCAAAAAGTTAATTTTCCCTGAATTGACTTGGAATGCGGAATTTACAGGTTTTTAGGAAAAATCACAAGGTTTGAACATTTCACTCTAAGGAAAAAGATAGATCACAGTTAACTCACCTTAAAAATCAGTACAAACTTCTTCTTTAAGTTTGATAAAGACTACAAAGTTTAGCCGAAATATTACCTTTTATTGTGTGTACATTATGCGTTCTTTCACTCATCAGGTCTTTACAATAGGTGATATTTATCAGTAACAAGGCTACACAAGGCATCTCACTAGTGTTGTGTCAAAACCAAAACTTGAATCTCAAAACCACCAAAACTTTGGAAAAGTTTCGGTTTCGAGATTCGATCGGTGAGTTTCGAGAATCAAAACTCGAAACTGCTGAGATTTTTTGTGTCTTTATTGTTGTTTTTTTAACAGAAATCACGCCCGTGTTTCGATCAATAATGCAAAGGTCAAAAGCCTACTGTCATCGGTCGTCTACCTTCACCTTTTTTGGATTATTGATTTTTTATTTCTGAAAGAACAACTCTAACCAAAATATATAATTAGTTTTAATTAATTTTTCTGGATTTATTTTTCATAACCATACCCAGGCAAGTAAATAGGGTTTCGCGATTTGAGTTTCGAGATTCGAGATTCTATTTTGTAAGTTTCGGTTGCGGTTTCGAGATTTGAAATTTCTGGTTTTGACCATCACTACATCTCACCCATTCTACACTCATCATTCTTTCATATTCGCCTTAAAATACGCCAATGTTGTGTCGGTGCCTTACAGAGGCATTAAGAAAGTTAAGATTAATAGAGATCTAACAAAATTATTTTTTATGTGCCTCCACCTTCCCCTTAGCCGTCCAACACCCTCCTGGTTATTTTAATAGCAAGTTTTATTATTTTTCACAACAGTTTGTAGAACTCCATTACATATTTTGCTTTATCTTTTTCACTTTGTCTTCGTTGCACCATAAAAACTGATTTAATAAAAATCTAACAAGTACTGATTTTTGCACAGTATTGCTTTGCGTTTGCAATTAAATTAAAAATTTCCCCTGACTTAGATAAAATATCAGTTATTTTCCTAGACTTTCGTCATTCCTCAAACTTTTTTCCTGGCTTTCCCTGTCCTTATAGCGAATTTCCCTATAGGGAAGAAGCTATTACCATAGGTCTCATGGTAAGACTTAAGCCCGAGACCATGATAACTTTTCATTTTGAGGTCCCCAGAAGCCAAAAACACCATTCATATATATATATGTGTCCGTAAGCACGATAACTCTCGTAAAAAAGGTCTGAAATTCGGTACAACTGTGTAAAGTACCATTTATTTGAACAAGTTCGAAAACCGGACGAATCACACCATCCAAAGGGGGTTTTGTACCCCAGAAATGGGTTTTGTAGGGTTTCCACATGTAATTTTTATTTAAATAAAATTGTAACTTTTACCATTGAATTCAACATAAGAAAAACAAACAATCTGGTATTTTGATCATTGCTCTACGTCAATTGGTTACTGAGATATTGAAAGTGCTAAACACTATACGTTGTCTAATGTTATTCTTATGAAGAAAAAGAAAGATTGTATATCTCACTTATTTATGAACATAAACTTACAAAATTTGGTATATGGCTTCATCTGGTTGTGGTTTATTGTTGTTTGCACAAAAAAATAATTTTTCGCCTATGGTTCCCGTAGCAGCGAACCTAGGTACTTGGACCCCATGTTATTCTTATGGAAAATAAATATATCGCTTATTTATGAATGTATGTGGATGAATCTTGGTATGTGACTGCACTAAGATGAGTTATATTGATATTTGCATAAAAACTCATTATTTTGTGTTCCTTGTTGCAGCAAACCTGTGTCCTCATCCCCAATGTTATTCTTATGGAGAATAATTTATATTTTAAATATCGCTTGTTTGTGAATATATTTCTTATGAATCCTGTAAAGTGTTTTAATGTGTTATGTTATATATTCACTGGAAATTAGATGAGTATGCAGGTTTGCTGCAACGGGGGTATTTCAAACTGCCTGACTTTCCCAGCCTTTCCAGAAAGGGCGAAAAATGTATACATTGGAGGGCGGGGCAAGCAGGGATTGGCGGAAATAGGTGTACCAATCAAAATGAATGTCCAACAAAAATTCCCCTAATTATGACTCAGGGAACACCTGGAGTGTCAGTGCTAATCACCTTTGACAGAATCCTCCAGGAACTCCTGCATCTCCTCGAGTTTGCTCGTTTCGAGGCTGGTGGCGAACTCTAACTGCTCCGGGACGGCCTGGAAGTGCTCGCGCAGCAGTGCTCGGCGCTCGACCAGCGGCTTCTTGACCAGTGACTCGCCGTTGAGGTACAGCAGGTCGAACATGAACACGCACACTGGCACCTTGATCTCACTCTCAACGCAGTCCTGGAACAAAAAATGTTTAGATTTGATCATTGATGACTTAATTGGGATGATAACATTGATAAACTTTCCAAAAACCTAACATTAGATATTTGTTATTTATATAGAAACTATAGACCGCACAATGGTCGAAATTCAACCAAACATTATTTGACGAATATTTTAAAAAAAAGGTTAATATCTAGTGGGTTCTGTTGCGCTCATCTCACTCCCCCTCTCTCTTCCCTCAGTCTCTCTTTCTCTCTCTCTTTCTCCCCCTCTTCCCTATCACTCCCCTCCCCCACCCAGGTAATTTAGTTTAATGTGGGGTTAAAATGGATAGCAGAAGGCGTTACCATTCCAGTAATCACTATCAGAATCCTTTTTATTTATATCTGAAACTTCTCCACCTCATCCTCTCCCCACCCCTCATCATCCCCCCCTCACAGATTTAATTTGGTTTAATTATGGAGTTAAAACAGAGAAGGGTGTTAGCATTCCAGTAGTCAGTAATAGATTTTATTCATGAATCATATATTCTTGCTGTTGTGTTACCTATGTATTTGAATAATGCATCTGTTCGTTAAATGAAAAGCATAACAAAAAGCAGAACGCATCTTCCCATAAGGATAACATGTAAACCTTGAAAGCCAAAAGGGCATAGCTCTACACACCTAAACACAAAATTATTTATTTTCGACACATCTCCTAATAGTACTAAATAAGTGTGCCAAGTTTCATAATCCTACAATGCTGCATATCCGAGAAATTAGTATGGTACCAAAAAAATTGCCTTAGCTTATTAATAAATAGATAGATATGTGGTTTTGAAATATAAAAGAAATATTTCTGCATACATTCATTCTAACATATCTTCTTATTTTATTTTTCTAATTCTTACTTACTTAATTATAATTCTAAATTGCTAACTTTTAACTAATTGTTTGCTCGGATGTGCTCAGGGGAAGTGGATATAAAAAGTGATGCTATCGGGATCTGAGGGCAATGGCTGCCATGTGCTAAGCCTAGCTTCTCTTTACAAAAATCAGTGTTATTACTTACAAAATTCCCTAGGCTATTTAAATATAGCTCACAAATGATCTTCTTTGACTTGATAATAAATATACTTATACTTGTGGTCTCCTTTATTTTATTGTAGTGAGTAGAATGTGTTTTGTATTTACTCTGGATGTCAACAAAAGGTAGGTGTACAATTTCTAAGATTTCTTTAACTATTTGAATAAAATACAAAGTTACAGAGGAACAATACAATATTTATTTATCTATTAGTACAATTATGTTTCAAAGGGTTCTCAATTAAAGGGATTTACAATAATATACAACTCAGGGGGAACAGTTACAATGTGTGGCCTAGCCTAGAAGGTAAATAACAAACATACTTGTAGGCCTAAAAATAAATGTTCATATTTTGGGTTCTAAATGGGGTTTCTTTACAAGTGAGGGCTCTTTTTCTCAGAGGGGAAGTATCGTGCTGACTTGAATAACGTTGGGATGATATTTGAAAGAATATTAAGTCCAATTAAGCTGACGTGTTGAAGAATTACAACAATGGAAATTTTGGTTGTTGTCCAGAAGGAGAGTCCAATGGTTTCACTGACTTTATGAATGGTTAAAATACTCAAAATTAAATTTGGAAAGATAGTTCAATATAAAAATACTCTCTTGAGGTTACTTTAACTTTCAGAACATTAGGCTTGTTCTATTTAAATGTCTGTATTCTTTCCAGTCCCTAAATAGAATACAATAGAAGGAGTTTACCAATCTGCTTACAAATGTTCTTCGCTCAAATACCAGTTTTTGGGGAAAATCAAATAAAAAGGAGTGAATTTAAAGATGGTATTAATTGAGCAGTAAGTCCCTAATAAAATGAGCACTAAGCAATGCAAAACTTAGGCCATACTGGGAAATTTAAAATAGGAGCTGTGTCCTTCACAGATTCTAGGTCTTAACACTATGGCATCTGGAGCAAGAAGAAAGATCTAGTAGAGATGAGGTCTGGAAGCATGGTCCATTGTTGAGAAGCACATGGTCACACAATTGTTAACACTGGTCACTGTAATTTAGATTCCTTAAGGACTATTTTTGAAAAGTATATTATATTAAATTTTAATTCTATTGCAATCCTCTCACATAACTTATATCTAAAATAATATTATTAACAAACATATTAAATTAAGTGAGTAGGCTATTATATGGGGATAGGCTATGAATAATTATTGGTGATTAAATTAATGAGATACATATTATTATACAATTGCACAGATAAATAAACATTAAATACATAGAGGGGAATGTTTTCTGAGGAGTGATGATAAATGATGATTATTATTAGGCATGGACATAGGGCAATTAACACAAATAACATATTTAGGGGAAATTAATTAATTAGTACATTTATAGGGAAACTTAAATATAAAATAACACATAATAAGAAAATTATTACTAAATGATGAATGAATGACATGTAATACTATAATTATCTCCTCAGAAATCTGTATGATATGGAATTAAAGACAGATTTCGATCAAGTATGAAATGGAATACATGAATTATTTAGTATGAAATATATTTACAGCTAGTTATGAGGTACAATATATGATTGATGTTGGTTGGTGATAATACACTTCTTATTCTAAATTTACATAAACATAGGAACAATACATAAATGGGGAAATATGGGATGAGGGATTAAATAGTTCATGACCGCACAGGGGAAATTGGGATTAAGGGAACATTTAATATAATAATTGTTTATTGGCATGGGGATGAAGTTCTTCATTCGCATAAAAACACTTTGGTTTATACATTGTTTGTTACAAGAGCAAAATTCACTGTTTATAATCATCACATTTATAAATAAATTGTTATTCAACACTGTTTTGGGGAATAATCACACTGTTCACACTTGGGGAATATGGGAAGGGGTACGCACTCGCGGTTAAGGTTCATGACGATCTCCTCATTTAATGATTACACTTGATGGATGATGATGATGATGGACTATTTACACTGTTTTAAGAGTTTATGTTGTCAGGGTCTTCTTCATTATTTACATTATCCTCTTCTATTATCGGTTCTATGTATCTTTTTAATGCAGATATGTGATATGGTCCAAATAAGATGTCTTCGTTTTCTCTGGTTACATGAAAAGTAGATTTTCCTAATATTTGCTTGATGACAAATGGTCCTTCGTAAACCTCGAAAAGCTTTGCAGTTTCTCCATAAATAGCTCGGGAGAGGGGATGAGATTTTATTAGCACTTTATCGTTTATCTTTAATGTTTGTGGTTTTCGATTCTGATTTAACTTTGCTGATCTTTTAATTCGTTTGGCATCTAACCTGCGTTTAGCGATGAGTAACTTCTGTTCTATTGGAGTATCAATTATGAATGGATTTTCAGACAAATATTTTTCCCAAAAGCGGTGGTCTCGAACACCGAATTGTAGTTCGTTAGGAGTGAATCCGGTCAATTCATGATATAACTCATTGAGGCATGCATTAATATCAGGAATATATTTCGCCCACTTCTTGTGTTGACGGGAGCAATAGGTGCGTAGGCATCTCTTAACTTCTCGAATAGGTCTCTCGGCAAGGTTGTAGCATGGGTGGTACACTGGATTGAAGATTAATTCGATATTATTCTGCTCCATCTTCTGGATGTATTCTCCGCTCTTGAATTGTGTTCCATTATCAGACTGGATTCTTTTAGGGTATCCATAATTTGGGAAGTGTTGAGTGAATAATTTATTTAATATTGTTTTAGTGGTGGCTTTTTGCATAGGGTATAACTTGATGAATTTGGTGAAGATATCGATGACAATAAGTATATATTTAACGTTTGACACACTGGTAGGAAGAGGTCCGATGATATCAACGGCTAACTGTTCATTCTTTCTTGTACATAGCACTCCTTTCGCTGTGGCCACTAGCGGTCGGTTGCTGATCTTACATTTCTGGCAGGTATCGCACGTAGATAAATATTTCCTTATGGTTCGATTCATGTTTCGAAATATGAAGGTTTCTTGTAATAATTGAAAGCATTTCTTGGCTCCGCAATGTAGGTAGAATAGGTGACATTCCCAAATGAGGTCTTGAATCATGCAATGAGGTACAGCAATTAACCATTTATTTTTCAATTTTTGATAAAGGGTATTATTGTGAATGCGGAAATTATATGATAACTTTTGTGCGACTTCTGAATCTGGTTGTTTTTCCAATGTTTCAATTATGGGTTGGAGTTTGGTGTCTTCTCGCTGGAGTTGGGGTAAGTTTCTTAATGCGCTCTTCAGATTTTGATCGGGGATATTCTCAATGTAATGGATAGTTAATTCTCTTGGATTGTTGTATGAAATAGCGGATTGATCGATGGAGATGCGACTTAGCGTGTCTGCAGTGATGTTATCTGTACCTTTACAGTGGACAATTTTGAAGTTATATTCCTGTATGGTGAGTATCCATCTCGTCAAGCGATTATTCAATAATCGGCACGTTTTTAAGAAAGTGAGTGCGTGGTTATCTGTTATGATGGTTAATTTCGTTCCCAGGACAATGTATCGAGACTTTTGTAGACAATAAATGATGGCAAGGAGTTCCTTTTCAGTAGTGGTATACCTTTGTTCGACTGGTTGTAACGTTCTCGACATAAACATTATGGCAGCTTTCTCACCATTTTCTCGTAATTGATATAAATGTCCGCCTATAGCATAGTCAGAAGCGTCAGTTTGTAAGAAGAATTCTTTAGATGGGTCTGGGTGTTTTAAGACGTTGGTTTCCAGAAGTAGTTGTTTAATCTTCATAAAGGTGACATCTTCTTTAGTCCAGGTAAATTTGTTCTTCTTTGAAGTTAATCGCATTAATGGTTGTGTGGTTGCAGAGAATTTATCTATGAATTTGTTATAATAATTTATGCTGCCAAGGAAAGCTTTAAGTTGAGTTCTGTTTTTTGGTGTAGGGAAATTTAGTATCGGTTCTACTTTGCTCTGGTCCATGTGGAGTCCATCGTTAGTTAAGGTGTATCCCAGAAATGGTACAGAATTTTGGCAAAATTTTGATTTGTTAAATCGAATGGTCATGTTGGCTTCTTCTAATTCGCTGAATATGTACTCTAGATGTTTCATGTGAGACTCGAAATCGGGTGAAATTATGCAGATGTCGTCAACGTAGATTGCAGTAAAATTCTCAGCTTCAGAATCGAATACATTGTCTAGCGCTCGAACTAAAGCAGCTTGTGATGTAGAGATACCAAATGGTGTCACAGTGTACTGGTATATCTTGCCTCTGAATTGGAATGCCGTATATTGTTTGGAATTTTCTGTTAATGGTATTTGCCAATATGATGCGGTCAGGTCGATGCTACTTATAAATTTTGCATTTTTGCATTTTCCAAGGATTTCATTTACACTTCTGTTACATTCAAAATCAGGTATTATAATTTCGTTTGCTTTTCGGGCGTCAAGGCATAGTCGTATTTCTCCCGTCTTCTTAATGACTGGAATTATCGGGTTGATAAAAGTGCTTTTACTCCTCTCAATTACACCTAAGGATTCCATTCTGTCGATCTCTTGTTGTACAGCATCTTGATATTGTTGTGGTACAGGATAAGTGGTGCTTTTAAAATGTTGTGGATTATCTACTCGTAACTCATGAGAATATTTGTTGCATATGCCTGGTTGTTCGGAGAAAACATGTTTATACTTATTTAATAACTGACTTAAAATTGTTTGTTCTTCTTTCTTGATATAATCATTTGATGCTAAAGATGTATTAATTTCTTCTTGTGTCAATGTGCTGTCGTTTATTGGATTTGTTTGTAACTCATTGAAGTTGTGTGCTGTGCTATCATATTTATCATATATTAAATCATCATTGTACTCATCGTACATCATATTATCAAAATTATTATTCATATTATTATTTGGCCTATGGCTATTATTAATTATTATTTGACATAACTGTCCTTCATGATGACACATATTAAACTTCAATGTAATATTATCATTATTGATTTTCATATTTATTTCGTTTGTGTTGAAATTTAAATCCATTTTGAGGGCAGATAGAACATCGACTCCGAGAATTATGGGTTTTATTAAATGTGGCACTATCAAATATTCAATTAGCATCGTATGTTTATCAATGGTAGTGGGAACATATATTGTGCGGGAAACACGTTTAGACTTTTCTCCAACAGCTGTTTTGATAACGGTGTTATTCACTGGTAATTCTTCAAATGGTTGTAGCTTCATTTTATTTTCGTTGAACCAAGCTTCAGCTATACAAGTTACAGAAGAACCGGAATCAATTAAGGCATTAGTGCTGATATTGTTTAATGTTATGTTGATTTCTGGACAGTTAATTTGTGTATAATTTGAATTGACATCATTTTCGTATTCATCTTCTAAAAGGAAATTTTTATCACATATTATGTTGTTGGACTGCATAAGATTTATAGAGTGATTGATGGTTTGACCGAGGATAGTGTAAGTAGGCGCTGTATTTAATGGGTAATCGCATGACAACATAACCCTTTCTCGGCCGTGGTCTACAGCGCCGAGTCGTTTCCCTGTCTCGTTTGAGACGGTGAGGAACGTGGACTAGCAGTGTTGTTGTTACTCGAATGAGAGCTCATTGGAGATACAGTTGGAGCATTAGGTGGATTGGGATTCTGTCTAAATATGGCGCAGAGTTGATTCTGTTCGTTGGTAGGGTGTTGACGATCATTTTTGTAGTTTTGTTCATAGTTTCTGGGATGATATTGCTCACGTTGATACGGCTTGTTGTCATGATGACTTCCATGGTATTGCTGGTTGTTGTTACCATTATTCCTGTAATTTTGTTGATTTCGATACGCAGGGTTGTTTGAAGGGTATTTATTCTGTTGATAATTATGCTAGTTGTTCATTTTTGGTTGGTAGGCCCGTTGGTTGGCATATCGCTCGTTGTAATTCTGTTGGTTTGAAGTGGTTGGACTGGCTGGTTGGTTGCTTTGCTGGTTGTTGTGGTTCCTGGCTTTCTTAGGTCCATCTTTTATGTCTTCTTTCTGCAGTAGTCTCTCCATCGCTCGGATCGTAGTGATGTTCTGTACGCTTATGCTGTCTTGGATTATTGCGTCAAATCGCTCCGCCATAAGAGTCACTATCTCCTCTTCACTTAGGCTGGGTGTCATCGATTGTAGTAACAATACTCTTTCTGTCAAGTACTCCGTCCGGCTTAACGTTCCGTTGGCTCTATACTTCTCCGATTCGATTTTTGCTTTAATTCCTCGTTGGACTGCCTGGCTCCAGTATTTGAGTTCGAATTCTCTCGCAAAATGTTCCCAATCAATAATTTCACTTTTTATCAGCTGTAGCCATCGTGATGCTGGTCCTTCGAACGATGTCTCAAGCAGGTCTTTCAGGTACTCAGTTGAGTCGCAACATTGGTTCCTTTCGATTCCTCGTTCGTAATACCTTCTCAATTTATATAAATATTCATTTGGATTGCCGCTCCGTCCATTAAATTTCGGCATTAGACGATCATTGGCTTCGCTTCCACTGCATATTACTTTGATTTGTCCGGCCATTCCGTTTAATTGATTTGCTTGCTTCAGATTGGTTACTTCAGTTTCACATTTGTTTAAATTTTGATTCAAGGTTTGGATTTCCATTTGTTGTGCCTCAATTAGTTTTGTTTGCAATGTAATTTTGGGGATAACTTCATTTTTCAGTGCCGTTAGGTTTGCTTTTGAATTACGTTCATTATCCAATTGCGTTTTGACAGTTAATTCTTCTATTTTCAGATCAAAATTTGGTTTATGCTCTTCCAGATGAGTTTTGACAGTAGATATAATATTTTCCTGATATTGTTTATTTTCAAATTCGGCAACGATTTGTTGTTGTGAGATACTGTCCAGCACGAATTGCCTCATTTGAGTTTGTGAATTTTCAATTCTAAGTATTAATTTGTCCGTTAATTTGGCAGTTTCCTCAGATTGGGCATTTTGTGTCATTTTGATGGCATTAATTTCTGATCGAATTTCGATTTGGTTTTCTCTTGTTTCTTGTATCTGGGATTCGAAAGCATTTCGACAGGCTTGAATTTCCTGTTGTGTTTCATTGGTATTTTCGTTAATGATTTTGGTTAATTCGGCTTTCGTCTGATGAATTTGTTGATGGAAGTCTGCATGGATTGTCTGGATTTCGGATTTTATTTCGGATTTTAATTCAGCATTATTTAGTTCAATTTTGGCGCTGGTCTGTTCAATCTTCGTGTTGGTCTGTTCAAATTTGTTATTTAAATCCAGACTAGTTTGTTCAATTTTATTGTTTACTGATTGCTCAATTTTGTTTCCTAAATTGGTCATTAATGTAACGAGCATATTTATATCGATTACAGGTGTCGGTGTAGTCGGGTTTGTAACATTTAATCCGCTAGTTGCATCGTCCATATGTGTCTCAGTCATCGGACGCGAAGAATGAAGGAGCGTCGACTCAATCAATGGGCTGTCGGCATGTCTTTGTTCATCTGAATGAATGAGTCTAGTTCGGGAACCTTCGGGTGTGTCCGTCAGCGTTCGGGTCGGTCGGCTGGCGATACTCCGTTCAGGTGTCGGGAAAGCATTATTACTGTCTACGGGCAGGCTGAGAGAGAAATCTCGCGTTGAGGTTACGAAATCGATGTTCTCTGATTGGCTGATGGGGTCGGCGTAGGTTTGGCGGTCTTTGGTTTTGGACATTTCGTCTTCGTTCTGCGCAACATGGCGGCTGCTCGTTTCATCGTCGCTCGAGTCGGCATCTGCTACGGGGTAGTTTCGTGTTTTCCTTAGATTGTACTTGTTTTCGGCCATCGTGTGTTCGTTTTGTTATACTATGCGAGATTATTAAGTAGGCGATGCTTTTATACACAGTTATTATTGGTGGGGAGGGAAACAATTACGGGAACTTAATATTAAATATGGTCTTATTCTAGGCTTACTCTAGTTGAGGATTGCAATGTTTATCAACTGTTATTCAAGCCAAATTGTTGGGTCGCCAAATTCTTATTTTATTTTTCTAATTCTTACTTACTTAATTATAATTCTAAATTGCTAACTTTTAACTAATTGTTTGCTCGGATGTGCTCAGGGGAAGTGGATATAAAAAGTGATGCTATCGGGATCTGAGGGCAATGGCTGCCATGTGCTAAGCCTAGCTTCTCTTTACAAAAATCAGTGTTATTACTTACAAAATTCCCTAGGCTATTTAAATATAGCTCACAAATGATCTTCTTTGACTTGATAATAAATATACTTATACTTGTGGTCTCCTTTATTTTATTGTAGTGAGTAGAATGTGTTTTGTATTTACTCTGGATGTCAACAAAAGGTAGGTGTACAATTTCTAAGATTTCTTTAACTATTTGAATAAAATAAAAAGTTACAGAGGAACAATACAATATTTATTTATCTATTAGTACAATTATGTTTCAAAGGGTTCTCAATTAAAGGGATTTACAATAATATACAACTCAGGGGGAACAGTTACAATGTGTGGCCTAGCCTAGAAGGTAAATAACAAACATACTTGTAGGCCTAAAAATAAATGTTCATATTTTGGGTTCTAAATGGGGTTTCTTTACAAGTGAGGGCTCTTTTTCTCAGGGGGGAAGTATCGTGCTGACTTGAATAACGTTGGGATGATATTTGAAAGAATATTAAGTCCAATTAAGCTGATGTGTTGAAGAATTACAACAATGGAAATTTTGGTTGTTGTCCAGAAGGAGAGTCCAATGGTTTCACTGACTTTATGAATGGTTAAAATACTCAAAATTAAATTTGGAAAGATAGTTCAATATAAAAATACTCTCTTGAGGTTACTTTAACTTTCAGAACATTAGGCTTGTTCTATTTAAATGTCTGTATTCTTTCCAGTCCCTAAATAGAATACAATAGAAGGAGTTTACCAATCTGCTTACAAATGTTCTTCGCTCAAATACCAGTTTTTGGGGAAAATCAAATAAAAAGGAGTGAATTTAAAGATGGTATTAATTGAGCAGTAAGTCCCTAATAAAATGAGCACTAAGCAATGCAAAACTTAGGCCATACTGGGAAATTTAAAATAGGAGCTGTGTCCTTCACAGATTCTAGGTCTTAACACTATGGCATCTGGAGCAAGAAGAAAAATCTAGTAGAGATGAGGTCTGGAAGCATGGTCCATTGTTGAGAAGCACATGGTCACACAATTGTCAACACTGGTCACTGTAATTTAGATTCCTTAAGGACTATTTTTGAAAAGTATATTATATTAAATTTTAATTCTATTGCAATCCTCTCACATAACTTATATCTAAAATAATATTATTAACAAACATATTAAATTAAGTGAGTAGGCTATTATATGGGGATAGGCTATGAATAATTATTGGTGATTAAATTAATGAAATACATATTATTATACAATTGCACAGATAAATAAACATTAAATACATAGAGGGGAATGTTTTCTGAGGAGTGATGATAAATGATGATTATTATTAGGCATGGACATAGGGCAATTAACACAAATAACATATTTAGGGGAAATTAATTAATTAGTACATTTATAGGGAAACTTAAATATAAAATAACACATAATAAGAAAATTATTACTAAATGATGAATGAATGACATGTAATACTATAATCTCTCCGAATCAAAATTTACTAAGCTACAACAAAAAAGGATCTGGAGAGAATATTATTAATTAGGGGTGTGCGCGTAGTGATTTTTTTAATCGAGTCGAGTCGAGTAGTGACAATTATTTTCGAGTTTCGAGTATTTTCGAGTGAGTATTTTCCATCAATTGGTAGTTTAAAATAGTGTAATGGGATTTGGATACACCCTAGATTTGATAATCTAAACATGGTTTCTCTCTAATACATGAGTAGCAATACTAAGTTTTGGCCAGTACAATCAAACTGGATTAAGTATTGACTAACAAAACAAGGTTTGATATTCGTTTCCAGCCAAAACAGGAACAGGAACCTGTTGTCATTTGGCCAATTTCACCTGGTCCAGACATCGTTTATAATCAATATTAAATGACAAAATCGTTAGTCACTCACGGCCGAAATTTCGCGATCTGATCGTCATTTTCAGCCGATTTTACGTGATGCGAGCGCCTTTTACGGCCGTTACTACGCGTTTTGGCCGGTCGCAATCATTCGCGGTCGTCATTTTCGGCCTGTTTTATGTGATGTGATCGCCTTTTGCGTCCGTTACTAGGCGTTTTGGTCGGTCACGGACGTTCGCAGTCGTCATTTTCGGCCGATTTTACGTGAAGCGATTGCCTTTTGCGGCCGAAATTGCGCGGTCCGATCGTCATTTTCAGCCGATTTTACGTGATGCGTTTGCCTTTTACGGCCGTTACTACGCGTTTTGGCCACTCGCAATCGTTAGCAATCGTTCGGTAATCGGCGGGAAATACTCGCTCAAACTTTCGAGTAGTTTTCAAAACTTCGAGTCGAGTTCGAGTATTAAAATACTCGGCCGAAAACTCAAAGTTTCGAGTACTCGCACACCCCTATTATTAATACAGAAGAGTCATTCAAATTAAATTAAATCTCAATTGGCATGATTTGGTAAAAGAACATTTTTGAAGTCCGGGATTTTTATTGTCAATGATTTATCTATATTTATAAAAAAGGATGTTGGTTTGTTTGTTTGTATATTAACAATTTTTTGATTAGCTTTTTTTGGCTTTTTTTAGCTTTTCTTCTTTTATATATTTGATGTTTATGGACTCGGACACCGTTGGACCGTTTGCCATGAAACATGGTTTTTATATATGTATATAAAATTTCACAGAGAAAGGTTTTTAAGCCAACCATTTTGTCCTAACTCAATTGGGTTCCTCCAAAGAGACCCAAAAGGGTTTCCATATAAACTTTATGGAAAGATATTGTTGTGTACATAAAAGCTAATGACATGTTTACTTGAACTGGTGATCTTGGTGATATTGGTTTTAGTTGGTAATAGTCAAAGGCATGACAACGTCTGCCGGGTAACAGCTAGAATATTTATAAAGTTGTATTACATGCAAAACAAACCTGCAACTCAAGTAAGATTATAGAAAGTCATAAGCAGAACACAAGAGGAAGAGAACAAATTTGAAAATCACATCCTAAAACTTCCCCTGACTTTTCCTGACTCTCCCTGCCTTTCCAGAAAGTGTGACTATGAAAAATCACCATAGTTTCCACTCGTACCTTCTTCTTCCTGGTGCTGAGGACCTGGAAGGGCTGTATCCGCTTGTTGGCGGGGTCCCACGCCACGGCCTCAGTGTCCAGGACACACGACTTCACCGCTGGCCCGAGGCAGCTGCTCAGCCGTCCCACGATGTCCGGGTACTTGCTAGTATTGTCCTCCTGATTACGGCTGTAGATGCTCACTTTACCATCTTCACTCAAGTGGATCTAACGAGATCAAAACATTTACATTTATAACTTAACCAAGGGGAGCATCCTATTTTTATTAATGTTAACATTTTTTTAACCCTTTGAGGTCGATTAAATTAAATCACCCAGACACCCTGAGACTGAATTAATTTTGGCTATTTTGTATAGATTTTACTATTGTTACATTTAATTACCTAAATTAATTTTAAAATGCATTTATGAGGGTTTATTTTTAAGGCACTTTGATTACATACTGTATATTGATGAAATGAAAATAAAAATGTATACCTGTTTTATTTTTGCTTCCATATATTTTTAGTACATATGTACTATATGTGACAGATTACGAGAGTAAAAACCCATTTATATTTATTTGTAAGTCAAATGAACACACAAAAAACATTCAAAAATATCGTCATCACTAATTTTATTAGTCATAATTATAACTAAACAAAAGAGTAAACATAACCAAAACAGACAACAATCGGAGCTAGAACTATCAGACGCTTGCAGATGACACAAAACACCGCGAATTGTGAAGTAGAGTTCATGGAGTAATAATATTTATTTCAGAACAAAATAATCCATGGAGTAGATAAAATAAAGGTTAAAAGTAATAAGGAATGTATAAGAGGCAAATAGACATAAAATCATTACATTATATTTAGTTTTAGCGCACTTCATACCGGCTAAACGTCACGGCGAGTATAGGTCGCCATTCGAGCGTTCGGGAAAATGACGCGCGGCGACCTATACTCGCCATTCGACCGCAAAGGGTTAAGGACTAAAACAGTAAAACCATTTCTGTCTTTTGGTGTTTGAAAAAGCACATCTTGTTTGAGTCGAATGTCAACAAAATTATTAATTTTGCCTGAAAATAAACGTAATTTTTCATTAGTAAATTATGTTTTTTTATTAAAATTTTCATAAAAATGTATTAAAAAACATAATGGCAGATACATTACATGTAGCTAAAACAGTGGCTAATAAAGTGGAACCTCTATTCACCGTCACCCTCGGGACCAGGACTGTGACAGATAACTGAATGACGGAAAATTGAAACTTCATATAGCCTAAACGTGTACAGTGTACAGTAACTAAATTTAAAATGGTTTGAGAGACATAAAAATAAAACCATACAGTCGCACAATAAATACCCCCGTAGCAGCAAACCTGCACACTCAGCGAATTTCCAATGCATATTAATTTATCTTAATACCACATAAAGCCACATACGAAGTTTCATCAATATACATTCATAAATAAACGATTTATGACATTTTAATTATTCTCCATAAGAATAACATGGCGGCTGAGTAGTAGGCAGGTTTGTTGAAATAAGGAACACCAAAAATGGGCTTTTATACAAATATCAATATAACTCAACTAGGTAAAGCCACATACCAAGTTCTATTAATTTATGTTCATAATTAAAGGAGATAACACGTTAATTATTCTCCATAAGAATAACATGGGGCTGAGTATGCAGGTTTGCTGCTACGGGAACTATCGGCCAAAAAATGGGTTTTTGTGCAAATATCAATAGAACACAATGAAATGAAGCAATATACCAAGTTTCGTCAGGATAAGTTGTTAAATAAGCGAGATATCCAATTTTTCTTATCCTCCATAAGAATAACATTGGACAACGTACTGTGTTTAGCACTTTCAATATCTCAGTAACCAATTGACGTAGAGCAATGATTAAAACATAAAATTGTGCGCCTTTTTAAGCTGATTCAAATGGGAAAAAATAAAATTGTACCTTTTCAAAAATTGTATGTAAAAAACTCAAAAAACCCATTTTTGGGGTACAAAACCCCCCCAAAATACCCCTTCGGATAGCTCGATCCGTCTGGTTTTCGAACTTAGTCATAAATGCTGCTTTACACGTTTGTACCAAATTTCATCAAAATCGGACCTTTTTTACGAAAGTTATCGCACCCAGGGACACATATATACAGTTTCGAACGAATGGTGTTTTTGGGGTCTGGGGACCTCAAAACGAAAAGTTATCATGGTCCCAGGCCTAGGTCTTACCATGCCGACTACGGTAATAGCTTCTTCCCTATAGGGGAAATTCGCTAAAATGACACTGCAAAACAATAATCCGCACACAGGTTACTCATTAGGCAATACAGAGCTACTAAAACTACAACAGACAGTGTCAGGTGAGGGGGGTTGGCGCGCAAACTCAAGGTCATTGGCCTTGTCGCTATGGACTGAGATACGCTCAGACTCTGCCATATGGCACAAATCCTGACACTAATAAATCGTAAAAATCTCATAGAGGGGCAACAGATAACAGAGAATGACGGTTAAAAGAGCGACGGTTGATCGAGGTTTTACTGTACCAACGAGGTTAACACATATAGAGGTATCTTCTGCAGTGAAGCCTACATGCCGATCATTACCTGAGCTCTCTCGCCGTCGTACTTCCACTCGCAGGTGAAGCGCAGCCCGTCGAAGCGCTCCAGCACCTCTGACACTCCCTTGGACGGGTGCGCCAACATCGGCTTGAGCGGGACGCCGGGCGTGAGGCAGCAGTGTAGCGGCAACGCGCGCACGCCCTCGCGCAGGATAACGGGGATCATCATGTCGTAATTGGGGCATTCACTGCACAAATTCTCAAATTTTATAAATCATAGAATGAAACATTTTATTTTGTGCAGAGAATGAAGTGTTTCTGACACACAATTGTTAATCTTCATTTTAGCGGCCCCTGGACTATATAATCATGATGAAACTAGAACTTTACCTCCGTCAATAGTCCAATGAAGAAGACGAACCTTTATGATGAAATGTTTTGTTGTAATTGCAACATTGTCAAAGCAGTTGCAACGTTAATTAATGAACAAACACATATACTACACTGAGACGAAACAGGAAAAACATTTTAAAAAGATAGACCTATCATGTGTGCGACGCGGACCGCCCCAGCGTGGGGAGCAGACTCAAACTAACCTTGTGCATTTGTTAATTTATTTGGCGTTGTAACTGCTTTGACAATATTGTAATTACAACAATACATGTCAGCGTAAAGCTTCTTCTTCATTGACAGACGTAAAGTACCTGTTAAGTCAACACAATTACTATTAAAGTTGTTTCTTTGTTCCCCTCACGTTTAAAAACAGTAGTCTTCCAAAGTCTGCCTAAAGTGGGATTAAAGGTTCCCAAATTTCTAAAATGCTGAATTCTTGAAAATAAAGGTGTATAACTCTTAACATTATTAATATCCCATTGAGGATATACAAGTATGAACTGACAACTGATAACACAAAATACTTTTTAGGTTAGAGTGGCTCTAGGCCATGTTAGACATACAAATAAAAATACACTTCCTTTCTCAACTGATTGAGAAAGGGGCAAGTTGTTAAAAAAATCAAGATTTTTGTGTTCATATGTTTGTTTGATTATTGTGTCAGTGATTGGCTGCCCTGTTGATCTACACTTCTTCCTAATGGGTAACTTTCTGGCATCTCTTGGATCAACACCCCGTGTTGCTATAAACATGTACTATGCTAAACAAGCATAACAATATTTTTGTATGCAATATATTTTTTAAGAAAGTATAACAAGTATCTTTTGGAAACTCTCTAACTGACCGATCTCAAAAACGAGTTCGCACGCAGCACACTGACGTGAGGGAAGTGAATTTCCATATAAAAACTTGTAAAACTCAAAATAAGTGTAAGCACATAGATTTGTCTAATTTTTATTGAAATCTGAAAACATTGATTTTTTGACTGTTCTGATACTCCTGGTTTCATTTACTTGCAAAGCTGGGAATACAATTTTGCGCATTATAAGGTTAGGAGAAGGTCCAGACAGGCTTGAACGTAGGCGTGAGGTTGCTGGGGATGTTAAAGGTACTCTAACAAAGGAATAACAGGCTTTTCTAGTGTAAAACTCCCATAAGACAACGTACTGTGGGAGTTCCCAAAAAAACTTGCTAGGCGTTACATTGACAAAAAATGGTTTCCAGCAGAATTGAAATTTGAGAAAGAAAAACTTATCGAACTTAGTAAATTAGCTAGAGAAACAAAAAGTAAAAATCTGCACAAGCTAGTAAGAAAGGGCAATAAGGATTTCAAAAAGAAAATAAGTATTGTGAAAAAACAGTATTATAAGACTAAGATAGAAAAATCCTCAAATATTAACAAAACTTCATGGAATATAATTAATTCTGAAGCTGGGAAAAATAATGTGAAAATTCAAAACATTAATCTAAAAGTAAATGGCAACTTAGTTTCTGAACCAAATGTTGTTTTCAACAATTACTTTACTGACTTAGTTGATGATTGTGTCATACCTCATCTAGACTTGTCAAAAGGGAATAGTGTTGTACATTTAGAAAATAATAATGGCCATGTTTTTAAAGTCAAACCTGTTGATGAGAAAGAAGTAAGCTGCATAATTAGTAATCTGAAAAATTCCTATAGCACTGGTTATGATGAGATACCTGTGGTGCTCCTAAAAAAATCAAGTCTTTCACTGTTAAAACCTCTAGCCCATGTGATTAATTCATCTCTTGTGTCTGGAATATTTCCTGAAAAACTAAAGATTTAAAAATTGAAACCGCTATTCAAAAATGGAGACAAAAGCCAAATAAAAAACTACCGTCCAATATCCCTCCTTCCAACCATATCAAAGATATTTGAAAAAGCAATTTATAATCAATTGGTAGAGTATTTTGAGAATCACTACCTTTTAGAAGAATGCCAACATGGTTTTAGGCAGGGAAGATCAGTTATAACAGCAGCAACCGAATTCACTGAATCCATCATTGACTCATTGGATGGCAGGCAAAAAGCACTGGGTGTATTTATGGATATCACCAAAGCCTTTGACTCCCTCAATCATGAAATGCTCTTGTCAATTTTATATGATCTTGGTATTCGTAAAAACATTCTTAATTGGTTAAAGTCATATTTATCTAATAGAAAACAATATGTAGAAATAGTTTACTACAACAAAAGCAAAATTAAAATTTCTCATCAATCCAAGATCAGATCAGTAAAATATGGAGTGCCACAGGGCTCTATTCTGGGCCCTCTGCTGTTTATTTGCTATGTAAGAGGTTTGCCTGCACTGACCACCGGCAGCCAATTGTGTCTTTACGCAGATGATGCCACTCTCAAACTTTCAGGTTCTTCGGTAAAGGAATTAGAATCATCATCTACAGCTAATTTGAACCTATTAAAGCAATATTTTAATGATAAGCAGCTATTACTCAATCCTGAGAAAACCAACTTTGTTGTATTCAAGACACGTCAGACACAAATGTCGATCCATCCGGTAATTGAAATTAGTGGAAAAACAATAATCAATGAAGTAGATAACGTAACATTTTTAGGATTAGAAATGGAAAATAATCTCTCCTGGAATTTACATGCTGAAAAAGTGATTTCTAAAATATCATCTGGTATTTTTGCATTATCAAGATTTAAAAAATTCTTTGATACTGATTCTTTAAAAACAGTCTATTTTGCATATATTCATTCGATTATTTATTTTGGAATATCACTCTATGGGGCTACTTCTGATAGCAACCTAAAAACCATTTTGAAACTGCAAAAAAAGGCCATAATGTATACCCAGCTTAGCCAATTAGGGCAACATTATAATTAATTTAGTAAATATACCACCAACATTTTTACCAAGAGGCATGTAAATGAAAACAAGAATGACTGTTGAAATGAACACTTTTAATTTTGTTAAACGTTTTAGACTTATTACATTTCTTTATAAATAAATCCTTATACCTTTTTAAGTAAAATGAAAATAAGGCAGATCTTACTTTTATTTGGAAGTGGCTGTGTCCGACGCAAATATATCCCGCAAACCTCGTTATTTCAACGAGGAGGATTCAACTCTATCGGATCACAGTTTCCAACGAACAGATTTAAACTTTTTAGTAACTTACAAGAAACCTACAGCGTCTGCACAGCCATCTAAATATCGTCTGCAACTTAACAGGTAATCTTCTTCTAATATATAATAAAAACATTAATTTACATTTTGCATATTTTACAATACATAATAGATCGGGTATAAACATCCCCCTACCAAGAAAATATCAAAATGTAAATGATATCTATTTCTAATACAAATTCTTAATTAAAATAAATCCTCAAATATATATATCAAAATGCAAATATTTAAACATAACAAAATTTTGTCTTCTGAATAATTTAACAAGCGACAGATGTAAATTTACTTGACAGGTGCTGAACTCTAGCGCTACAATATGCAATTCAACTCAACTAGTTCCATCTGTCACCGCTAGGTAGCATAAGACTTCATATTCGCCGACGTTTGTTTACATTCACAAATCAAATTAATCTTTAAATTTATTTACATACAGTTTAACAGAGATTTTATCATGAAATACAGTATAACAAAAGATTTTGATATAAAATGCAACTAAATTAACTATTTACAATCATTTTGAGCAATATTCATTTATTTCAGTATTTAATATGATTCATACTGAGGAAACTAACGGTAAATAATTCTCCCAAAATAACTTTCTCTTTTCAATAGATATCCTGTCTGAGGTCAGTTCTCAACTAAACAGAGTCCAAGTGCGTGTGTTAGTCTGTGTGTCGTGTTCCGTTTTTGTTTCAGTGATTGTTTTCGTGTGAAGTGCTGTTTGTGTTCCGTGTGTTTTGTGTAGTGTGATTTTAGTAATGCGTGTGAAAAATGTGTGTCGTGACAACGTGTATCCTTAAAACTACCTAATCTAAAATTTACTCCACTTTCCAATTCATTCACATTTATACGCGCCGGCTCATATTTTCACACATACATACTCTTACATACAACATTTATTCAACAATTACACTAACTGACGGCGGACAGTGATATTTTGCTTAAGTTATATAAACCTTTAATCATTTGACAATTGATAATAATTTGACCCTTTTACTTTAAATAGTTTTCTCAATATTTCTCACTTATAAATATATTTCTTTTATCTCAAATATTATCTCAAATAAATGTCACTTTGTTTTAATATCCCTTAAATTATATTTACAACAGTTGTAGTTCTTCTCGAAGTCATGGGAAGTTCATAAATGTTTTGAGAACATATTTCACGGCTTAAAATTTCTTCTTTCATTTACGATAGCTTTAAATCATAAATATGTAATTTTCGCACATCTTCCAAGTTTTCTACATTTTGCACTAAAACAGTACCTTCACTTATGAAATACAAAATCCTGTAAAAATCCTGCAAATCCCGTTAGGTGGCGATATATTTTTCCCTCCCGGCCTTAGTAGTTTTTTGGCTTTCGAAAACATTGTCGAGCGATATGGCCTGGTCTGTTGCAGTGATAACACACTTTCGCACCTGCAGATGTTAAGTTTGGATTTCTCGGGACGTTTTTGGATTGAGGCATATAATTTTCTCTGATATTTGAATATGGGGGGCTATGCGAGTTTTGCATTTGAACTTCATTACGGGAATTTTGGTACACATGATTTCTGACAAAATCGTTGTATGATACATTATTTACATTAATGCACAACTGGTCAAGATCAGCAAAAGTTTCTGGGTTTTTCTCGAATACTAACTTATTTCTAATATCAGGGTGTATGCCGTTTTTGATAAATGAAACCAATTGGTTTTCGCTTAAATCAGTTTTCAAGATTTCGTGGTTCATTTTCACTTCATTTATATATATAGACAATGGTTCATTGGGCTTTTGTGGTCGAAATATTAAGTCTTGCTTTAACTTTTCCCTTAATGTGATTGGAATGAAGGTGCTTAAAATATCAGAATGAAGTAGTTCTATGGATTTTTGGGCGTTTTTATGTTCCAAAATTTTGTTCACCAATGGGGGCGTTGAATATATGGGTAGTATTTCATATAGCTCGTTTTGACTCAAAGTAGTTTCATTTTGAATGTTTACAATATTTCGCAGAAATTGTAGTAGAGGGCTTGTTTCAAGTCCGTTACACACTGGAAATTTTTGTAAGTATATTTCCATAGGATTTGATAATTTTCCAAAAATACTGTAATTGGAAGGGTTAGTAGTTGTGGCTTGTTGAATGATTTCAGGGGGATGATGAGGCATGTTTTGATTTGGAGCAATGAGTGTTTTGAGTGATGTAGCGGTGGGAACTGCAGTGGTTAGGTTAGGTCGGTGGGCCTCGTGGTGTGGTGTGGATGTAACAGGTGTGGTTGCATCTGATCGATGTTGTTCAATTTTCCCTAACATTTCTTCATCTTCAATGAGTGATGTATTAAGATCTTGCTCAAATTTATCCATTTCCTCAGAACTAATAACACCGGCAATAGTTTTAAAATTTTCTATAGCTAAAGTTAAATCACTATTTACATCTTCAAGTTTTTGTTTTTGCACAGGGTCAATTTTGCATTTCAATAAATTCGTTACTCTAATTTTTAGATGACTCAATTTGGCTTTAACTTTTGCAATCTTTAGTTTATTTGGGTTTTCACTGCATTGTTCAATCAGAGTAGAAATTAATTCATACTTTTGGCTTACACAATCAATTTCTTCTTGTAATGTATAGTTGTTTGACAAATTATTAACGTCAGGTTTTACATGCAAACAATTTCTTAAAAGTTTTCTCATAGAATCTACATCTTCATTGGTTATTTGTTGTGCCCTTAAAGTAAGTTCATATTTTAATTCTTCTTTGTTTAAATAATTTAAATTGTATTTTGAAGACATTTTACATTTTTACATAACCTCTGGTTTGTTGGTTTAATATGAAGCAGAGTTGCGCAACTAATGTATACCCAGCTTAGCCAATTAGGGCAACATTATAATTAATTTAGTAAATATACCACCAACATTTTTACCAAGAGGCATGTAAATGAAAACAAGAATGACTGTTGAAATGAACACTTTTAATTTTGTTAAACGTTTTAGACTTATTACATTTCTTTATAAATAAATCCTTATACCTTTTTAAGTAAAATGAAAATAAGGCAGATCTTACTTTTATTTGGAAGTGGCTGTGTCCGACGCAAATATATCCCGCAAACCTCGTTATTTCAACGAGGAGGATTCAACTCTATCGGATCACAGTTTCCAACGAACAGATTTAAACTTTTTAGTAACTTACAAGAAACCTACAGCGTCTGCACAGCCATCTAAATATCGTCTGCAACTTAACAGGTAATCTTCTTCTAATATATAATAAAAACATTAATTTACATTTTGCATATTTTACAATACATAATAGATCGGGTATAACGAGTTATTTTAAATCTTAAACCAAAAACTTCAGTAAAAGAGCATTTTATATCTTTAAATATAATGACTGTCTATGGAATGTATGTTTTTGAAACTATTCAGTCATTGCAATTTAAATTTGATGAAATCAAATTAATTGGGGATAATCACAATTATAACACAAGAAATCGGGGGGAAATTGCTTTGAACTCCCACAGGCTAGAGTTGTATAAAAAAAAACAACATATAGGATCTAAGTTTTTCAAAAAAATTCCAAAAGACATAAAAGACGTGGTTGGTCAATCTATGTTTAAAAAAAAATTGAAAAACTTTCTCATCAACAAGGCTTTGTACTCTCTCGAAGAGTTATAGTGTATATAAGCCTTGTTAACAATCACGCTGCATTAATTATTTTATTTTATACTTCTTAGAAAACTACCAAACTTAGTAATAAGACAAACTGATGTATTGACACCATTCTTGTATATATAACATGAATAAAGAAAGTTTGACTTTGACTTGACTTTGACTTGACTGTGTTTAGTCGATACACATTTTCGACTCGGTAAATACACATTTCCGATACACATTTTCGACTTTAATAACTCGGTAAATAATTATGCTAGAATGACGACAGAGGGCTTAAAACTTTTGCCTCTCTAATTCCCATCCTTTTACATGCATTGATCTTACATCTGGGGCTTTTATGACCCTTTTTGGGCCCAAAAACTCAAAATTTGAAAGATTAATTCCCAAAAAAAGGGGTTTAGAGTTTTCCGATTGTTTTGCCCAACGAACTTGTCCAACTGATTACAGAAAGGAACGTCCCTACCAAATTTGAAGTAAATCGGACAAAAAATGTGACCGCTAGAGTGCAAACACACACACACACATATATACATACAATTTTGAACGACCCCCCAAAACGTGTTCGGGGGGTCACGTTAGGAACTTCTATGGTGGTCCCGGGCTTAAGTTTCACCGTGCGGGTCATGCTAATAGTTCACTTTCCAAAGGAAATTCACTAATAAGAGAGATTATAGTGCAGAGTTTGTGAGCTTTTACTGTAACTAAGCTCTAGTCTACAACCACAACTAAATGCATGGATCGTATTTTACATTTTAATCTACTTTAACTGTAGATTTTTAACTGAGATACAAAATTGATTGACAAATGTTGGTTTTAGTTGTTAATCTCCACATTAACATCAAAACTGACCAGTAAGTTGTCTTGATTATAAGAGCCTCCTCATCCAGCCGGGACTTGAATGAGTCAGAAGACATGGACTTGGCCACATCGATTGTCTCTGGAGGAAACTCTTGACACGGTGGCGTCGTCACACAAGCCAGAGCCAGGGCCTGGGTGGGCACAGGACAATAAATAAATAAAATTAATGGGACAACAAAATCTAAAATGGTTCTTGATCTTTTTCAATAAGATCGTCAATTCCTCGTGACATAATTTTGCACACTGAATAATTGTAACCATCCAAAATATATATCTCATATCTGGGATCCAAAATTTCAATATACAACATCCAGTCAACTCCCGATTATCCGGGGTAATGACCGGTTGGAGGGTCACGGAAAACCCAAAACCAAGGTTTAAACAAAGGGATTCAATAAATTGAATATTATGAATATAATAAAGGTTTATCAACATTTTTATACTAAAATATTGTGTTTTAATGTCATTTAAGATATATTTATGTAAATTAAAAACTTTTGAAAATCTTTAAATTGTGAAAAATCTACAAACAATTAAGATAATAATAGTTAATACTAGCAATGGTTGATAGCAGTAAATACTATCCAAAACGCCAAATCATATTTAATAGGTTAATAATCTCTAAACACCGAACTCTATAAACTACACCGAACAGTATGCTAATTAAATCCACACTGGGGAAAAACCCCATGCGGGAAGGGTGATTGTTTTGAGATGTTTATATTTTAAGACGTCCCCGTCCGACCGTCCGTCCGTCGCTGAGGGTGAACAGCGGCGGGAAGGGTGATTGTTTTGAGATGTTTCTATTTTTAGACGTCCACGTCCGACCGTCCGTTCGTCCAACTGTCTGTCGCTTTACTCAGCCAGGTGCAGAGACTAGAGCAGTGTCAAGGTCATCGCTCCCCATGACTCGCCCACGGCTCGTTAGCGAGATGACAGAGTCTCAGATTTTGTTGTGTTTACTAAATTGTTTGTATAGTATTTATTCTGATAAACAAAATAAATTAAATACGATTCTGGAGATAATTTAGCAAAATAAATTGTTATTATTGCTCTATTTATGTTTAGAAGGGGATAAATAAAATAATAAAAATAAACCTTTCGTGACCCCGGTTAAACTGCAACCCGATTAACCCGCTCCTGGATGATCGGGAGTTGATTGTAATATCAATTAAAAAAAAATAGACTAGTATGACTCAAAGCCAAAACACCATAGAAAACCCTAGGCACTATAAAACCTGCAGAAGGGTTGCGCTGTGCATGTATTCTTTGTTCAGATTAAAAATTTAGTGATAAAAATTAAATTATTAAATTACTTATTCAGTATTATTGATACTGTTACTAAGGCAAAAATGACTTAAAAGGACTTATCATAACATTGTGAAAACAATTTATTGCTATAATAAATGTATTTACTTGAAGAACGGATTGTTCTGCCAGTCCGATGCGAAGTTTGCCAGCCAGAGAGCGAATCAAAAATCGAGCTTCTGAAAAACGGCAGGCCACGAACATTGACTGGATCTTGTCCACTTTCTTGCCCATAGACTGTAATACAAAGAATATTATACGGTTACTAGTGATGGTCAAAACCAGAAATTTCGAATCTCGAAACCGAAACTTACAAAATCGAATCTCGAATCTCGAAACTCAAATCGCGAAACACTATTTACTTGCCTAGGTATGGTTATGAAAAATACATCCAGAAAAATTAATTAAAACTAATTATATATTTTGGTTAGAGTTGTTCTTTCAGAAATAAAAATCAATAATCCAAAAAAGGTGAAGGTAGACGACCGATGACAGTAGGCTTTTGACCTTTGCATTATTGATCGAAACACGGGCGTGATTTCTGTTAAAAAACAACAATAAAGACACAAAAAATCTCAGCAGTTTCGAGTTTTGATTCTCGAAACTCACCGATCGAATCCCGAAACCGAAACTTTTCCAAAGTTTTGGTGGTTTTGAGATTCAAGTTTTGGTTTTGACACATCACTAACGGTTACCCTAGAAGAACAAAAAATGGACAACAATTATACAGATAAAAAAAAGTTTTTACCCATGTGGGATTAACGCTACGAACCATAAACATCTTTCCTCAATGATTGTGGTATTGTTGCGGCTGCTTGTAATAGTACGATGGACATCATTTTTCATCCAACGATTACAGTTCTGTTTGTTAAAATTTGTTTGACACAGTTCTAGTGATGTATCAAAATGTTATTCAAATCAATGTTTTTAAGAAAGAGCTTCCTTTTTCGGTCCTATCTTACAGACAGCTGTGTGGCCACGCACACAGAAACTTTGACCTAGCTTGCACTATAGCGTATTTACCCTTACTTCTAGATTCTCAGTTATGGTGTTATGATTATGTCTGCTGACTTGTTTTCTGTCAAGCAAAATTACAGGGTAACATGGATACTATCAGCATACAATATTCCGAAGGTATTTACCATCAACAATTCTCTATTGATGGATGTATTCCTTGACTTGTTTATCCATATCTATAAATACGAAAAACCGATCATCCCCAGGTCAAACCTCAACACCTACCACCACAAAATTATGCACACATACTCTTTCCATAACGAAGGTAACCACTACGAAAGGATTTTAAGAAAGTACCATAGAGCTTAGCCAAACGGGGACTTAAGTTCCAATCCATTGTTATTCATATGGGCATTCTATAAATACAAAAAAACCAATCATCCCCTATGCCAAACCTTTACACCTACAACCACAAAGTTGTGCACTCTTTACATAACGTAGGTAACCATTGAGAGAGGATTTTAAGAAATTCCCACAAGGCTCAGCCCCACGAGGAGTCAAAGTTCCAATCCAGAGGTATTCTTATAGACATTCACTTTGGTTTGAGCTGATAAAAATTCAAACAGCTGATCTTTATTCGTATCAGTTTCAGGGGTTAACCATAGAATACAGCACACAGGTTTTACTCCCGGGTGAAACTGGGTACGATGGCAGCTAGTTCCAATATACAAATTTTCCTCATAAATGGAATGCAAACTACACTAGTTTACAATAGTTAGTTTACCGCGTGGCCCGTCATCTGGGCGATCTCCTTGAGCTTGTCGAAGACTCCGCGCACCGTGAGCGGCGCAGGCTTGAACATCATGCGCTGCGTGGAGCGGCTCTGCTCCGCTACGATGCCCAGGTCTCCCGTCGTTCCCGCGTCTGACTTGATCTGGGCCACGGAACGACCCGTGCTCTGGGCGATGGCCTGCAATACAAGTGTAAGTTAATCTCTCAGAACTCGTCCCCCTCGTAAGTCATTTTCATCAAAACCTCTCAGATATAACCTTCAAGAAATCGAGTATGCAAATTGAATGCCTTAATACTTAAAGGCAAATCGTTTGTCTAAAAGTGATACCTTGTAAGTAAATTTTTAGCCATCTTGAGATATGCTCATGAAAATTTGTATAAAAAATAGCTCTACCTTTCCAGAGTAACTACGTAAGTCACAAAAATACATATCTGAGGGAAACTTATTGTTGAAGAGGGAACTTGTAAGACTAATAATTTGGTAATATTGAAATTTTCTAAAGTTCCCTTATTTGTTTTTACGAGAACAGAACCCAAATACGAGATCCGAGGTTTCACTTCTTGTTTACAGCAATACTTACGAGTTTGCACCATTATATTTTTATATGTTTTCTTCACTCTCCTGAAAAGTTTTTATTTACTTACGAGGTACCAATTTTTAGACAAACGAAATCTATATTTATTTGAGAAATGCCCAAAAGTAAAGAAACACACAACTTTGCGTGGATGGATTATCAACCCTTTTACTGCCGACCATTTTTTGTATGACGTCACAAAAAAATGCCAGACCACTATTAAGATTTACTTTCCAAGACTGCCAGGTTCAATTAGAGCAAATTTCAAGCTCACATTAAACAATTTTTTACTGTTTTATTTTTCATCAGAAATTTATAATTTAGGTCTTGTTTTATTTGTATTGAGTTGTTTGTTTCAAATAAAATATATATTTTGACATATGTAATAGTTTTTTAGTAAAAAAAATAAAAAATATACAAATGAAAAAATATATTTTTTTAGTTTGGACTATAAAAATTACCTCTAAAACTTATAGGCCTACCTCAACCAATTTTAGATATATATGTTGTAAACTGGGCATTAGTAAACACACACCCAAATTTTCATGCCATTACCTTGATATAAATGCAGGAATTCTAATGTTTTTTTTTTCAAAATTTATTCATATTTTCAAAATTGAACATAGTTGCATATACAATTGACACTATCAGTTTTTTCATAAAAACATGTACATTTGGCTTCTAAATTGCAAAATGTTGTAAGGCACATAAAATAACACTAAAAACAGACTAAAATAATGAAACTAACAATGACAAAAATATTTACAATAGAGAAAATTTCACAAAAAAAACTTTCAACACCTGTGCTCACCAAAACAGGTAGGGTGAACACCAATTTACGATGGTATTTTCACTTTCTGGCGATCTACTCCGCTTGTCCATTTTCGTAATGACATCAAAACTAACTTACTAAACCACGGATAAATCCACAAACATAACCAACAAACCAACACCAGTACCAGTAAACATAAGCAACAATCGGAAGACGGACGGCAGACCACACTCACTACACAGAGCAACTGTCGACTATGAACAGACGGAAGGGAAATCAATGAGTATAACTTTATAGGTTATACAAGTCACAGAGTATAAATTGTACTTTTCTATGTTCCTCATAGTCTCGAAAACGAGTATCTCAAGTTTGGTGGCATTTGGTAAACATTTAAGGCCAATAAGTTAGAAATATTAGACGTGCTTTATTGCGCACACGTCAGCGATTCTCTCACAATAAATGACGTGCGCATACTAGTTTTTCTCTCCCCCGATTAAAGGGCACGGGCCTCAGACTGTTACCATTTTGGGAGATCCCGGTTTTAATTATGTTTTATCGTTTGTAATTATGTATTGTACGTGTCCAATGTAACGTGTTTGACGAACCGTCAGGTCATTACAATGTGTAATGACAATTAGTTTATTGTTGTGTCTGATGATGCCGTAATCGGAGAAACGTCACACTTTTGACCGCTGGATTGCTTCAGGGTGTGATTATACACCATTAAAAATAATAGTAAAACTAGTTTCTCGAAAATATGTCCAATACACCGTACTCGAATAACGAGTACAGAACTGTACCAGCGAGCGCAGCGGTTAGGTTACCTTGAACAAAGTGGTCTCAGCCACGCCCAACTCCAAGCTGTGATACGCGGGGGCCAGCTTGTTGAGGCAGAGGTAGATCGACGGCAGCAGGTCATCTGGGCTGAGGACCATCACGGAGCGGAGGTAATTGGACAGAATCTCTATCATCTTGAGACGGGCGCTCACATTCTCTATCTCCTCCAATGTCCGTGCTAGAGCCAAGTACGGTACTCTAAAATGTGAAAATAACCGGTTAGGTTGAATATAGTTTTTCTGAGATTATATTTTTGGAACTAAAAATAAATTAGTGTTAATAAGGTAAATAGGTACAATTTCGTTCTCAATATAATTAAGATACTGTTTTTCAATGTTTATTTCCTCATAAGTTAACTTATGTCTGGTACAATACAGTAACCATTCACAGAAATAATTAGCTGCACTGCGTACCACCAAAATGCAATCCAAAATTGTAGGCTTGTATTACGAACGTTTCAGAGATATCTCCATCTTTATTTGCTGGACACTAAATTATGTCTTTTTTTGTACAACAAATAAAACTTGTTTTTCACTGTGTTGATATGAATAAAAATTGACATTGAACCCAAACTGTATGACAAAATTTTACTTAAGGCCAGATAGTGCACCTCAGAATGTCTTATCGAAAATTGAATGCCACTCTGAACTGCTACGGATTGTGGCAATTTTTGTATACTTTAATCGCCGTAATTATTTCAGAAATATCGGAGAAATACTCTTTACAAAAGTCACCTCTGAATAGAGGTGTGTCGATATATCAGTAACCGATATTTTGTAACGGTTACTTGTCTCCGAGACATGTAACCGTTACTTCAAATGAAAAATATCGGTTACTCGGTATCTACGATACTGTGAATACTAGCCTCCGAAAATGGAGACAGAGGTTGAAAAATATCGTTTATCGGTATCTACTTGGCTGAGTTTCACGACGACCAGTACAGTGGACAGTAGTAAAAGTCATTTTGTTTTCTTTTATTCTCTCCGGCTACGGCCCAACTGTACTGGTCATCGGGATTCGGGAATACCAGGCCTAAACGCCTAAATGAGGTACGGAGGCAGATACGCAATGTATCTGTAACTGATAAAAATATCGTCTAGACGAAGAGATACTTAGACCTTCTTATTAATATTAAGTATTTGTCTTACATTATTACCACTGTTTCGGTAGCATTATACTTAAAATATGCTAATTTTCAAATCATGTTAAAGCTAAACACATAAATGAATAATTATTCTTATTGCTTTTAGGCTACAAACATTTAACAGAGCAAATATTGGTATCTGTATTAAAACCAATACTGAAGCCTAAAGCGATACTAATACTGGAGGTCTCTAAATGTTCGTACAGATGTGCAGTATCCGTTACAATGTAACCGATATTTGTGAGTCTCTGTATCGGTTGTAACGGATACATGAAAATACTGACTAAGCACACCTCTACCTCTGAATATCATAAATGTAGAAGGACAAGTTGCTTGAAAACCTGGAAAGTCCATTTTATATTTTGAACATTAGAACGATATGGTACTGCTGCATTCATATTTTAACACAGATTAGAACGATATAGATAACTTATAATCCAGAGATTTTTGTGTAACAAAGGTGAAAAGACTGGCAGAGGGTCAGAGTTTTACAATGCTTTTAAATTGGTTTAACAGCTGCAAGCCGGCCATAGTCACATGACCAAAAATGTATGCAGGCCCGTTACAGTTATCGTAAGTCCCAGTTAAACTGGTATTGATAAGACTAGTTTTTTGAAATTCAGTTCCAAGGAAAGAATGTGGTAAGGCTAACACATATCATTCACACATATCATTCCGAAAGAATGTGGCATATAAACTAAGCTTACACATATCATTTTACCAAGAGCAAAAAGTAATGGTTGTAAGTAACAATTCACCAAGACACCTACTTATCTTTATGCTTCCAAAACGCATCATCGATCGGATGGTACTTGCTTTTGGCAGGGTTGTAGGTTGCACCTGGATCTGAAGGAGGGGGGACTACCTTCCCGTCCTTGTCTTTCTTTGGGGCTGAAAATTTAAAGTAAATCACTTACTTTATCGAAAATGTATGATACGATTATTTATTTATGCATTTATTATATTTCATTGCTACAAAGGCATGCACTCAAATAAAAACAGCAGTTCTTAGTGATATCACATCATCCCTGGGTAAAGCAGAAGTCCAAAGTACAAGCCTTTGTATAGGTGCTTTCATAAAAATAGATGAAAGGGACTCTAGAAAAATAATATTTTATTTTTTATTGTTATTATCTCATGTCAGCCAGATATAAGGTGACAAATTTTCCACAAGAACAACATAGGAATTGCACCATAAGGAGATAACATATGGCCAGCTTTCCAGCTACAACATTAATCAATTTCTGTAGTTGCACTGTAAATATATAATCAACATTCTATTTCTGGCCACGTACACAGAAGCAAGTTTGGATTTACAGTAGGGGTGTGCGAGTACTCGAAACTTCCGAGTTTTCGGCCGAGTATTTTAATACTCGAGCTCGACTCGAAGTTTTGAAAAATACTCGAAAGTTCGAGCGAGTATTTCCCGCCGATTTCCGTACGATCGCTAACGATTGCGACCGGCCAAAACGCGTAGTAACGGCCGCAAAAAACGATCGCATCACGTGAAATCGGCCGAAAATGACGATCAGACCGCATAATTTCGGCCGTAAATGACAACGGAAAATATAATATCGGCAAAAGTGGCGACCGGGCCACTTAATATTGGCCGTAACTAACGATTTCGTCAACTAAGATTGATTATAGGAGATGTTTGGACCAGTAATATTGACCAATTGACAACCGGATCGTATTTTATCGCTCGGAAACGAAAGTGAAACCGCACTTATCAAAGTTTAACACACATACATAGTTACTTACCAAAAAATGAATTTAGTTCTTTTTTCTTAGATGAAGAATCAGATTTTTCTGATTGAGATGTATTTATTTTAGGAGAATTATTTTCCTTTTCCTCTTTTATATCCTTTTCTTCTGTTTCCGTATTATTTTCTTCTTTTATTTCTTTTTCATCTACTGGTTCAGACTTTATCTCTTCTTTTTCATTTTTAGGTGATGCGGGAGTGGGCTTATTTTTAAACATGCTCAATTTTGACTTGGGAGACTGCTTCTTTTTTGTTGTCTTTTTAGAATCTTTACTGTTAATTTTAGAATTTTTACTTTTTTCTTTCACATTTTTATTTCCAGCGGATGATTTAGCAATCGGAGACTCAGCCTCTTCCGAACCTTGTTTTGGAGAAATGCTTTCAGGATTTTCTTCCTTATCCTGCTCTTTTTCGATGGGCTTAATATCATTGGCAAGGGACTCGTCAGCACTAACTTTGCCTGAAAAACAAAATAAGCCTTCTAAACAAGAACATTACTGTATATTAAATAATTAAGAGAAAAACAGCAAATATAACATAAAATTGGCAATATTTTTCAAAAAGAGTATTCTGCAGTACAGAAAAATATTTGGGACATATTTACTGTAATGATTTGTACTCAAATTAGCAGCATTATCTGGGGCCACTTAAGTCCTGTAGACCACAGACTGCAGCACAGTTCTGTAGACCACGGACTGCAGCAGTCATGTAGACCACGGACTGCAGCACAGTCCTGTAGACCACGGACTGCAGCACATTCCTGTAGACCACAGACTGCAGCACAGTCCTGTAGACCACAGACTGCAGCACAGTCCTGTAGACCACAGACTGCAGCACAGTCCTGTAGACCACAGACTGCAGCACAGTCCTGTAGACCACAGACTGCAGCACAGTCCTGTAGACCACGGACTGCAGCACATTCCTGTAGACCACAGACTGCAGCACAGTCCTGTAGACCACAGACTGCAGCACAGTCCTGTAGACCACAGACTGCAGCACAGTCCTGTAGACCACAGACTGCAGCACAGTCCTGTAGACCACAGACTGCAGCACAGTCCTGTAGACCACAGACTGCAGCACACAAAACCTTAGTAATCGCTCAGCTAAGCCAAGAGCTGCACCAGCTAGTCAGATAATTTCAAAAGACAATGACAATTGCTAAAGAATACGACATTAACTAACAATATTTTTAGACAGGCATCGCATAATGTGTCAACCATCAAAACAGTGTGAAATAAAAAAATAAGAGGAAAGCAAAATGAGTTTGTATGTAGCACGTTGACATGAGGGGAACAGACTTAAAACATTTTTTCAAATCAAATAACTGCTTTAAACAAACACTTGTGCCATTTTTTTAAAGTCGGAAAAAGTTGTTTGGCTGTTCTGATGCTCCTGGTTCTGCTTATCTGCAATGTTGGGATGGCAATTTTGTGCTTTTTAAGTTTAGGAGGGGGTTCAGGGTTTTGAAGTAAACTACATCAAGCTATGAAAAACAGCCTTTTCCAAATGTAAATCTCTGTAAGACAATATATCTCTATAAGGTCTACTGTGTATTAGGGGCTAGTCAATTCACAATTTCTTCAATTACTTGGTGGAGATTTGTGCTAGAATGATGAGACAGGACTTAAAATGTTTAGCTGATTACTTTCTATTGATTATAACATTAATTTAACATCGGGGGATCAAAAAACTAAAAATTTGAATTATTCTAAACCCCAAAAAGGTGGGTCAGGCTTTTCTTATTGGTTTACCCAACAAAATTGTCCAACTGATTTGATCTAGAAAACAACATCCTCACCAAGTTTGAAGTAATTCGACAAAAAATGTGACTGCTAGAGTGCAAACACACACACCTATAATCCTATATAATTTGTAGCGATTTCCCCAAAACTTGTTTAGGGGGTCACATTAGAAACTTATAGTAAGGTATCAGGCTTAGTTCTACCGTGCGGGAAATGCTAATAACTCACTTTTCCATAAGAAATTTGATAATTACCTTCCACCGGACTCGATTTTCTTTTCCTACTTCCTCTTTCTTCCAAAACTTTCTTGATGGTTGGGCTGAGGCTGCTACTGGCCGGTAAGGTTCTAGGAGCTGAAATTTGTTAATATTAGAAGACAGAGAAAACATTAAGAAGATGTAGCATAATTCTGTTTCTGCCAAACTAAACCATTATGCAACCCAACACAGTGCAGAGGAAACTTCCTTACTTATGCCATTGGACAGTCATCAACTTATGTTTTGTTTTTTATCAAGGATGCAGGATTTTAGCATATTACCATATCCATCACAGGTGATGGTTAAACATTACTGCATTTCATTAATAGTTTCTTGGTTGCCTGAGTTAATAAACCGTGAATGAGCAGTGGTGGGGGTGCTTTTACCTCAACCCTTTGCTTACTGGCTGGACAACCCTTTGTTCTCCTTACAGGACATCTACTGTAACAATAAAAAGTTCATCACAATTCCTCAAAATTGTACTATGTTTTATGGGTTAAAAAATGCATGATTTTTAGCGAATTTCCCCTATAGGGAAGAAGCTATTACCGTTGTCAGCATGGTAAGACCTAGGCCCGGGACCATGATAACTTTTTGTTTTGAGGTCTCCAGACCCCAAAAACACCATTCGTTCGAAACTGTAGATATATATATGTGTCCGTGAGCACGATAACTCTCGTAAAAATTATCCGATTTTGATTAAATTTTGTATAAACGTGTAAAGCGACATTTATGTCTTTAAGTTCGAAAACCAGCCAGATCGCTTTATCAGAAGAGGTATTTTTGGGGGGTTTTGTACCCCAAAAATGGGTTTTCTGGATTTTTTACATATAATTTTGCAAGTAGTCAAATTTTAGTTTTTACCATTGTATTCAGCTTAAAAAAACACAAAAATTTGGTATTTTGATCATTCCTCTACGTCAATTGGTTATCGAGATATTGAAAGTGCTAAATACAGTACGTTGTCTAATGTTACTCTTATGGAGGAAAAGACAAATTTTATATCTCGCTTATTTATGAACGTACACTGATGAAACTTGCTATACGGCTTCATCTAGTTGTGGTGCATAGGTATTTGCTCAAAAAAAAAAACAATTTTTGCCAAAGGCTCTTGTAGCAGCAAACCTGCGTAAGTTTGCGTAGGCAAACCTACTCAGCCCCATGTTATTCTTATGGATAATAATTAAATGCTATGTCTCCATTAATTATGAACATAAATGAATAAAAACTGGTATATGACTTCACCTAGTTGAGTTATATTGATATTAGTATAAAACTCCATTTTTTGTGTTCCTTGATGCAGCAAACCTGCGTACTCAGCCCCAATGTTATTCTTATGGGGAATAATTAAAATTGTATATATTGCTTATTTGTGAATATATTTTTATGAATCTTGGTAAGTGACTTTACGTAGTATGAAGACATATCTCCATTGGAAAGTCGCTGAGTATGCAGGTTTGCTGCGACGGGAGTATTATTTCTTGAATTCTGTTAACTCACCAATACTTTTTACCTCAAAAAAAGTAGTCCAACAAACTGGTTTTCCAACAAACTGGGGTGGTTTTCCAACAAACTTTTTCCTAGCACAAAATTATTTTTTGTTATTACAAAATCTAATCTACTAGTTGTCCTATTGCTCGAATCCGAGCAAGTTTGTACCCAACGAAAGGTTACTTCAGTTGTAAACAAACGTAACAAAACATCTTATATTAAAACTGATGCTAACATCTGAGAATAATGCGGAGAACGTACTTTCAATCAACACGTAGTTTAGACTTCCGTCGTCGGATAGCACCACTGTTCGGAAAATTCAGCCCTTTACTGTATTTATGTGATGCCCTTTCTTAAAATTCTGAGACGTATTGGCAAATCTACGTAAAAATGCCTTTAAGTTGACCCCTCAAACGTTAAAATCCGTCCAGCCATTATCGAGTTGTGACTGTGAAGAAAAAACCCCTAGCGTATCACTATATAGGATTTGCACTAATGGCAAAGTAATATCTACACCTTGTGTGGTTTATCACCCAGCTTAGGTATCATATTGGCATTAGATAGGTTTATTGTGTTTAAGATAGTATCTCTGTATATCTCTATATCTCTTTGTAAGACGCAAACGCATAAGGAACACAGAGACTGTAATCGGTCATGATGCTCAAATTTGAGAAATATTCACAAGCCGACAAGTGCCGTTTTAAGTAATGTTGCAATTACCTTTTTGAAGAATTAGAATACTATCTAAATTATCTTTCCACATACCGCCATATATACTAATACACTAGAACTCCAATTATCCGAATTAATTGGGGATCGGGCCAATTCGGATATGCAGAAATTCGGATAATCAGGTATACCTCGGGAATTAAACAAAAAACATCACCATACATAAAAAATCAGAATTTTATCGACAAAGTTATTATAAATGTAGTGAACAGAAAGTGAGCGAACTGTATCAAGAATATACGTCATAAAAATTAAATTACAGGAGTTAAATTGAATACAGTATATACAGTTGCTCTTTTCAATACATACTGTACGTATTTCACTGTTCAATGTTGGTTATTTCACTTGAACATCTTGAGCAAAGTGAGTTTATCACTTAGCAAAAGGACAACACGTTTACGTTTTGTACTCATTTCGAATGATAATCTCGGTGAAAGAACAGTAGCGACTGATGATGAGCAGGGCGGGAAGGGGGTATGACTCATTGTTCCCTGCGAAAATATCGTCCGGAAGGTAACAGCGTGGGCTTTTATTTTAGCGCTCACGGCGCATTATCGCTACACGCGCTCCCGCTGTTATTTTCTTGATTTTTATATTTCTATTATTTCACTCAAAATCGATTCGGATAATTGGATATTCGGATAATTGGGGTTCGGATAGTTGGATTTCTACTGTACCTTGATTATGGATGATAATGAATATGTTATTATACATATAAGATTAATTTAATGATTTTTAAATAGGTGGTTTTAATTTGTAACCACCAAGAAGGCCCTAGATGTTTTCATTTACTTAAACTACCAAAGAAAATCCTAGCATTAATGTACATTGTAAAAACTGTGCAACTTACAAGTTACTACTGTTGATTTTGAAAAATAACTTGCTTCAAGGCACACATTAGTAGCCTTGGATTTTGGATCCATAAAGCAAAATATTCAATGATCCTGCAAGTATAATACAGAGTTTAATGCTCAAATCAAATATACACCCCCCAAATGTAAGATGGCACTTGGTCTTGGCGGGCCGAGGCGACGGGCTTGTGGCGAGGGGAGGGTGGAGGTATTAAATACTTTCGGAATACGCTGACCCTCGCAAGATCAGTGACTCACGGGGATGATGGCCACATGACTACTGTTCCCACCCCAGTAATTGATGTTTTCAGAAAGGCGAATACAAGTTTTCTACCTAGCAACCAAGTGCCAGCTTACGTATAGCGGGCTATAGGTAGGGGCAGGCGCTGCATATCTTTGATGTAAAACCTATGACATTAAAATCTAAAGGTATTTTACTCTCATACCAGTTTTCCTTATTGGTTTGTCATCGCCCTTTGAGAAGTCTAATAGAGGGGAACGTCCTCTTTCTTCTTTCTTCGGAGACTCGTTTACCTCAGATTTTATTACCTCTTCTTTACTTTCATCCTCGGGATTCTCCTCTTCTGCTCTGCCATTTACTTTCTTCTTTGCTGGAGATTTTCTGAAAATAAAATCATTATCAGAGTTGTACAACAAATTAAAATATCCATAAACATGAGCAAGAACTGAGGTACTGAAGTAGTTGTACTGAGGTAAACTGTTCAACTAAAATCAGCATTAGGCCATTAAACCAGTAAACCAGGGACCTTAACTCACTGAACTAACCCCCCCCCCCCCCAGTGCATTAATGGCTCCCTTGTGGGTGCTAAAGAAAAATTGTGCCATTTTAACTGCGAGGGCCTAAGGGCTGACTAATTTTTTATAGACTTCAACTGACTAGAAAATTCTGGGTACCTACATGACTCACTACTGCATCTATTTATAATATCTTAAGGACCAACAGGCCTATGAATGAAAATGGGAAAAACAAATAACTGACTGTTTTGATACTAATATTAATAAGCTAAGGAAGTCATAACGCAATAAATTCATAAATCGCATAAATTTGAAAGGTTTGGACCTTTGTCCTCTAACAAAAATAAACACAAAATGCCACAAGCAAAAAAATAAATAAATATCGGTACTTTGGTATTATACGGATGCCACTATTTTTGGAGGTTAAATTTTTACCGGATACAAAGGATAACTACATAATTCGAAAAAACATACTTTTATTGACTTACTGTACAAATTTTACATCATTCTGAAGAGCGGTCTTTGTGTTGTGCCTCCCAAAAGGCAGCGATGTCCGCTAGGATCGTGTTGAATGCATCGCCGCCGCTAGCAGCCAGACCCGATCGCCACAGGTACTCCGCCAAATATACAGCGCGCTGCGGCAGTTATGTTAGAATGGGTTATCATACAAATACGTACGGTTTCCTCTTTATTTCGAGGTAAGTCCCACGCCAAAAGAACGTCACTCATTATGAAAACAAATGTAACGTAGTGCACGGCAATAAATCACTCATGACACTGACCCAGATACAGGCGGTGACAGGTGATGCGCGCGCTCCAGTCAACGACCTGACCTTGGCCTATTTGGAGGGGGTTTGGCGGCCGGAAGTATGACTCATCAGGTATCATTCGATTCGTAACGAAACAAGGAAAGTCCTACAATCATTTTTATGATAACCCATCCTAACATAACTGCCGCAGCGCGCTGCATAAGGGTGGCATCCGTATAATACCAAAGTACCTAAATATCTTATCTACAAAAGAGTAGGCCCCTAAGACAATGGTATTTGCAACCTTTAAACAATTGTAACTTAAACTAACACATTAATTTTGATTTCTACTCACTCAGGACTTGTTTTCTTGGTCGGCTCTTCTTCATCGCTGCTATAAATTACTTTGTTTCTTTTCCTTTTTCCATTCTTTGGGGAGGAAGGGCTTCTGCTGGCTTCTTTTTTATCACTGTATGATAGGAAGACATGTTTTACCAAATTAAAATTTGATCCATTTGATTTATCATTAAATTTTAACGTTCTTGTAGGAATTACAGGATTTGAACTTAAATTTACAATCCAACCAATTTGTTTCTGCTCTACAATCGACTTAAAATTCAACATTGAATCATTTCTGAACAAAGTTCTGCAGTTCTTCAAAAAATACATTAATACCATTAAGCGCAGACTGAAAACCATAACCAAACAATAATCTACAATAAGGTGAGCTATAACAGCTATTAACATTTAAGAGGGAATAATTACGTATTTCAAGCAACTACAGTTTAAAGAACCACTCTCTCCTCTTTGTCTCCTACATACCAGCTTTTTTCACTTGGGGAATCTGCACATTCTTCTTCATCTACCTTCTTTGGTTCTGGTTTACGAGTAAAGAATGATCTGCAAAATAATGAAAACGTTCAAGCTACCGTCATTACAGTTTAAACTACCAGGATGCATTAATTGTGTAAGTTTAAATATTACTCCACATTGTAGCTTCTTTAAAATATTTGCTGTTTAAGTGCTGATATGGTGGCACCCTTCATGAGCAAAAAACTTGGACTTAGTTGTCTTACATCCTGCTGAAAGCAGCAAACGTTTACAAGTTGAGCTGCTGCCGTATCTAGGTCCAACTTACGAACTTTCGAACTACATCCAGAAGAGTCTAAGTTCAATACCGGTATGTGGTTTTACAATAGTATTCCTTTGTTATTATCAAAATAGATCTTTTGTAATTTTGTCAATCCCTAATGTTTTGGTAATTTGGTTAAAAATTGTGTTGCTATATTAAAATTTAACAAATTCATCATAGGCCCATGTGTAAATGATCCAGGCGTGGATATACGGGGGGGGGGGGGAATTTCCCCAAGGCAAAAGGTTGGAGTTGCGCTCCCACCCCCGCACCAGCGCTACGTATGCCCGGCAGCGTCATCACGACTTTTCGTCTGATTGTTGCGTCGTCAGTCAGACTTATATGCCTGTAATACTACTAGCCTATAGGAGTGTGTCCACATACCGGAAATTCCAGGAATATCGGTTAATTATATGGGAATTTTGGCGAAAATTTGTTAAATTAGTTTAGAACACCTTTTTCAGCCGTTCTTGTTCATGCGGCTTGGTTGTCGTTTCCAGCCAATAAAACATGTTTGTTTGACATTTTCAGCCAATAAGAAACGTTGCCGATCGTCATTTTCAGGCCATTAATTGAAACTAAAATCCTGTGTTTAACCCATCCGACGCGGAAAAATAGGCGTTTATTGGCGATACAATGGAATGGTGTTTTTGACCACCAAGTTGATACAAAATTTATGTTTTTACTGATTAAACACGGCCAAATCTCTTGATTTTGCCCGATAAAATGTGTTTCAGATGTCATTTTTAGCCTAATATATAAAACATGACCCGGCTTTATTTATTGCCGAGAAACTGCGGTCCGCCTGCCATTTTGGAGCGATCCAAGAACATTTCTGGCATAAAATATGGTTTGTACTCAATTTTCGGCCGATGAAATTTGCGGTTTAGTTTTTGGCTTGTGGTAAGCTGTAAAATTGCAGGTAAAATTACCTATTTTGGCTGATAACACACGCCCGGTCGGTAAATTTGTCTAAAAACACAGTTTGACCATTTTCCGGCTAAAAATACTGCCCGATTGACGTTTTAGAATGCAAAATGAGAATATATTGCTGTTTTAGGTCGATAATATGTATCTCGGGTGTCTCTAAAAATCGTTTAAAATCGCCATATCTTGGCCGATAAAATCTTTTTCGATCTTAGTTTAGGTAAAATCTTCGTTTTCGACAATAACATACTTTGATCATTCCGCTGGCGTGTTGGCCTTTAAATTGCGGTTTGGATATAAACTATTGCGGTTTTTTGACCGTTTAAACTACGTTCACTTGTCGTTTTCGGTCTAAAAGTTACGGCGACCAAATTGCTGACTTTGGTCCATGAAATCAACAGTCGTCTTTTTAGGCCGATAACTCACATTTTGGTCAATAAAACGTGTACGGCTATTTCTTACAGCCGATAAAATTATTGAGTTTTTAAGAAATTTCCGGGGGAGGACTCCCGGACCCCCTACCCCTGGGGGGGATTCCATAACCCCCCCAAAACCCCTGCATTCCCCCCCCAATGTGACTCCCTGGATCCGCCCCAAATGATCATAGCACTTTCAGAACCAAAGTAGAAGTCTGCAGGAAAGAGCATAAAATGAATGTGTTGGTTATTATTTAAATTACAGTCCAGTCTTTTTATATTAGTACAGTGAGCAAGTACTATTGTTGGGCAATAAGAAACCCGTGTAAAATACAGGACATCAGCTAATAAATATTAAAAACTAAAACCTTCATATTAGATACATTATCTAATTAAATACTCCCGTCGCAGCAAACTTGCGTACTCAGCGAATTTCCAATGAATGCATAAGTTTCTCACTACCACATAAAGCCACTTACCAAGTTTCATAAAAAAACATTACTAAATAAGTGATCTATAGCATTTTATTTATTCTCCATAAAAATAACATAGGGCTGAGTACGCAGGTTTGCTGCAGCAAGGAAAATAAAATAGATGATTTTATGCAATTATCAATTTAACTCAACCAGGTGAAGCTATATACCAAGTTTTATTAATTTAGGTTCATAACTAAGGGAGATATAAAACTTTACTTATTCTTCATATGAATAATATGGGGGCCGAGTATGCAGGTTTGCTGCTATGGAGATGATCAACAAAAAATCCATTTAGTGTGCAAATATCAATATACCAGTACTACGTGAAGCCACATACCAAGTTTCATTAACATACATTCATAAATAATCGAGATATCAAATTTTGTTTATTCTCCATAAGGATAACATTGGACAACGTATTGTGTTTAGCACTTGGAATATCTCTGCAACGGTTGGACGTAGAATCACAATTTAAACACCAAAATGATTGTTTTCTAGATCTGAATTGATTGGTAAAAGCAAATATGAAGTTTACATTAAAATGAACTGAGGAAAAGCCAAAATCCTTTTTCCCATTAGATTAACATGGGATATTTTATGAGCAGGTTTTTTTGGATTTTCTCCACAACCACTTAACCTAGGTTAATAATTTTAAATACTACATTATTTGTTTTTTAAGCTCAATAAAATTCTCAAAACCAAAATTGAGTGTTTTTAAAATGTTTGGGTGAAAAGTGCAAAAAACTGATTTTTGGACAAATTAAAACCCCCATAAATCCCCTTTCCCATGGTCCGACTTTTCTGATTTTCGAACCTATATTCATGAATGCCACTTTACATATTTGAACTAAATTTCATCGAAATCGGACGTTTTTTCCTCAAGTTATGGTGTTAACGGACACATACAATACATATAAATACAATATATATACCGGTATATATATATATATAAATTTGAACGAATAGTGTTTTTGGCATCTGGGGACCTCAAAACAAAAAGTTTTTATGGTCTCGGGCTTAAGTCTTACCATGAGACCTACGGTAATAGCTTCTTTCCTATAGAGGAAATTCGCTAAAAAAGAATAAGTAGGTACATTAAAAAACTTCATTACTTCAGTTTTGTGTTCACAAACTTCATACCTTTCTCTTTGATGTTATTTGTAAGATCTCTTGTTACCATTTTGTAAAAAGGATCAATCTGTTAATAAATAAAATGAAATGAAATAAACAAGTAATGTTGATGTTTTAAAAAAGAAACAATTTGTTAGTAAAAACAAATCCTTTAGGCCTAGGCCTATGGCCTATCCCTATTAACATAGGTAGGTAGCCTAAATGTGTTTGTTGCTGTTATTAGGTTGGTTTACAAGTTGGCCTGTTAACCCATTATAAAGTAAGTTAGTCTTTAAATTTTTATCATTTTGTTTACCTGTTTCAAGTGTCTCAATTGGAGACACAAATCAAACAATTTCTAAATACTTAACTTATAACTTACTGCCACTCTAGAAGGACACTCATAAAGTGTGTTTTATTCATTTTCACGCCATAAGCCTCTGTCCCGATAATCAAATATTGCATGTAAATGTCATCGTCACTATGAGTGATAAAACATTTGAAAGGTGTTATATCTCCGCCTACCACATTAACATGGTTAAAAGTTGAGAATGTTGTTTTATTGCCAAGTGAAGGCCTGTACTCAGAAGTAGGACTAGACTTACTCACTTCTGAAACGCACATATTACAAAAGCTATACATTCCTACAACTGGAATATGCTGGATTCAAACGTTATAAGATTGATACTTGCAGCACAAGCCAAATAAAGATAAAAAAAAGAAAAACCCAACCAACCAACCCTAACCAAACCAACCTTCAAAGAGAGGTTGGGAACATGTCGCTCCCAAAACTCAACTAGCCTAGAGTCAACGGAAAAGAAGATAAAGTACAAGTAAAGTAAGTAACTTACTTATAATGACTTATTCACACAAACTTTAAACCAAAACAATAGTTCTAGGCCTAGCCTATATTTTTACTCACTAAATGATATAACAAAACTAAACAATCGGTTCAATCATGAATATTTGATCAGTGTTTTAAAGATAATTTTAAAGTTTGAATTAGGGTAATGTAGGACATTTATGAAAGCCTTTCTGATAATTTTAATTAAAGAGCCTAGCTAATCACTAGATAATTGACCCTAGATCAATTTAATAGATAGTAAACCTATTAACAACTAATTTAGCCTAGTGTGAGTAAAACATAACACGAAAAGTGGCTGAAGTATACTAATCTATTAAAAAGACAGAAAACGTAAAAACTTACGTTATACTTCTTTGGGACATTATTTAAAAGATGATACGTAAACTATTGTAATATTCGTTATGGACATGAAACTTAAGTTAGTTCAGGCACCGAACAAAACAACTTTAGTTTAACCTAACAACCAACAGAAGCAGAAATCAAAATGCAGAAAGCCAGAAAGCTCTTCCTCCTTCCAAAAATGTATGGGTTGTTGCCGATGTTGGCGTATAATGGCGGGAAATTGTTTAGATTTCAAAGAGTAATAATAATATTGATTAATAGTTCTTACTTTAGTTATATTTTATAGCAATTATTATAAATTATTGGTGAAGACACCCAAATAATTGGCTAACTACAGTAAAATCAAATTATTATTATTAAATTATTGTAATTTAAGTCTAAATACAAAGTCAAAAGCCAAACGAAATTTTAGGTCAACCGACAGATAAACCATGCAAAAATATGTTTATATTTATATGAAATATTGTAGAGGGATATTAGGTGATATTAGTTAGTATAAACATATATTTAAAATCCTGGAGGCTCTTTAAGAATTCTTGTGAAATAATCGTCTTAATACACTCTCATATTTCTTCCAGGACACATTTAGGAGCTGTGGGTCCCTAGCACGGAGCTCTATGTTATATCTGGAGTCACTACTCACTGAGTAAATATTTTCCAAAAGCGTGCCGTCAACACTAACTTTTTACTCTATTGTGTTGTCACCTTGACATTAACTGGACGATTCAAAATACATTGGGTAGACGATGTCAACATTTCAACCAATAGGAAATTAAATAACTATACCAACAAAACGTCAAAAACACATCTGGCCAACATAATTAACGACCATAAAACACAGCGACACGCTTTTTCACTATGGATTGGTGACTCCAGATATAACATAGAGCTCAGTGGTCCCTAGGCTCAACCAATTGTGCGAGCACTTGTTTTTTTTTATGAGGTTTGTATGGACCTTTTGTTGTATGTGGGGTTAAGTGGTGCGGGCCCCTAAGCGTGCGCCAATGTAGCCTATGCTTAAATATGACTCTGATTTCTTCATTAGGGCGAGCCCATTGTAAAATAAAATGTTAAAATGGCTTACTTGCATCTATTTTATTTTTAATTGTTTACACGGCAATCACCATTTTACAACAATTTGAACCTTAAGCTAGCGGTCTTGTATGTTATTGTATAAAAGTAATATAACTGAACAATGACTATAATAGCGGACAAATAATTACCAGTTGAGGGCGTGGTTTGCCGGCCTATCAACCGAGATCAGCGAATAGTAGACGTGCTGCATTGCCAAAACTCCACACCAGTTGCTCGGACTAACATTCGAGTGATATTTTTATATGGCAAAATGGCAACAGTATCAGCGTTCAACCATGCAATTAGCTATAACCCAACTGTCAAAGTATTTTACCACTATTATAGTTCAATTTAATACTTACTAGAAACTTAGACTAACTACAGTACTTAGTTTATGCTAGAAGCACAGACAACAGACTACAATAATGATTGTAGTCAGTCTATATGCTAGTAGGGCCTTCTGCTCGAACTCGAGACTTGAGCAAATCTTTTTCTCATACCTCTGATTTCACATATGCAAAATAGCACTCACTCATAATCACTGTATACAATATGCTTTCCAAAAACCTGGGTTGGCTGGTACACGCCCATATCTTTCCTAAGACAAGGAGGTCTGAAATTACAATACAAGTGATATTAATTATTTAACCTGAATGAACAGGTTTCCAACCCATTTCTTTGGAGGCGTTAGGAAGGATATTTTCAAATTTCAAACCAAAAACATCAATTGGAATAGATGGATTAAATATGAAAACTGTCAAAGCATGTGTAAATGAAATCATATGACCCCTTGACCGCATTGCTAACGTCATCTCCATCCAGACAGGGATCTTTCCTGAGGGGAGCAAAGTAGCCAAGGTCAGGCTCATTTTAGAAAATCGGGGATGAGTGGGAGATGGGTAATTACCGACCGATCTCACTTGCTTACTGTTTCTAAATTTATCGAGAAAGCCATCTGCTGTAACCAGCTTGCCCCCTATCTTGAGACAAACAATCTATTGAATGGGAGGTAATATGGTTTCAGAAAATCAAAACCAATAAAATGGGTCCCTGATTAGCAATGTATACATAACCCTATAAGGTATATAATGCCATTAGTCATGGACTTATTCGAAGTACTGTACTAATTTATTTTATTTAGGGAAGATACGTTAAATTTAATTAAATGTGTATATGTATAAAAAATACTACTTTAAAGCTTAAAGGGACATTGAGTTAAAATAGCATCTGGAGTGACATTAAAAATTCAAAAGAAGCAAATGAGCAAGAAATCTGCTGTACATGAAAGGGCCGTGGTGAAAAATTAATCTAGGTCTACAAACAAATGTACTGGCCTTCTCCAAGCAAAGCTTGGTTTTGTTCGCAGCTTTGAAACTTTATTTTGTTTTTGTGCTCTACTCTACTTAACTTACTACACAATCATCACATCTTCACTCACTACGTTTTCAGTTGATGTTTACGTGCAGTTAGCTGTGCATTTATTTATATTTTTTGTTAATATGGATGTAATTAATGAACAGCAGGAACAAACAAATTCTGATTTCAAACCAGTAACTGTAGAAAATCTTGATGTTGATTTCCTCCCTATTATATATGATATAATTAGAAGGTAATGACAATATTACGTTTATAAAGTTTATCACTTGTAGGTTAGTGCAGCCATTTTACATCAGCTTGCTGAGTTTATGGTTGCCAATTTTTTATCAGTTTGAAGGTTATAACTATGTCTCTATAAGTCTAATCAAAAAGTAAGATCTAGGGCACAACTATTTGTTTTGGGATACCGTAATTAAGGTAAACAATAGGCCTAATAACTCATTACGAAATTAACTACTAATATTATGTAATATTTTTAACGCTTAGAACGCTTCAAATATAACTTGAGTGCATGAAGAACTAGGGTGACTTTTATAGACTAAAGTGACAATTGCGGTTTATGCATGAACACAATTCTGCCATTTTAAAATGTCAGTTGATAATAAACTTGATTTCTGATTCTGATTTTAATTTGGCATAAGGCTAGTTTACATTCACCGCAGTTGAACCTGCAGCAGCAAATTTATGATTTATTTTTCAAATATAGGACTATAACTGAACTGAGATAGCCCCTTTGACATTTTGCCATATAATTGTATGCGATTTTTAGTGCCCTAATAATTTCAAAGTGCCAATACTTACTGGGTAGGCCTACTCATTTACCTACTGTAACTTTCGGTATATCACTTTTTTCATGGTTAAGCTAAGCCTAGGTTAGTTTATACCCATTATTAAACAGTCACTCTTAGTTCAGGCGTAAAGCGCAGTGAAATTGAGTGTAATTTAAGGATGTTGCATAATCTTTAGTTTTAGATTATAATGATTTGAAATACTTAAACATTGGTATATCAAGAATCAGTCAATTATTATCAATAGGCACATTACAAAGCATTTGATACTGTCAGACAGGGTTCATGTTGTATTCAATAACTTAGTTGTCATCTTTTCCAGTGTTGAACGGGACCCTCATGACAATGCTCAGAAAAATTCCCAATCTCAGGATATAAGTCAGAAAGTTATTGAACTCCATAAAAAGTTAGAACTCGCAAAGGAACAAGTGAGTAGCTTATATAAATTTGACTAGGCCTAAGGTTTTAACCCTAGCCGTGGCCAGCCAAAAACTGTAGAATGGCCAACCAATTTTGGCGATTTTGCAGACCTTTTTTTGAAAATTCGTATAAAATTGAAATGAGAACTAAACATAGCCAACCACATATTCTTTTTGTTCAGAAAGAACAGGGGTATCTGAAAATAGTAAAATAGAACAGATCTAAGAGGTAGTTTTTTCAGCAAAGTAAAAAAAATAAAAGAATATTGAAATTTTTTTTGAAATTTCAAAAGCAGCCTCGGTAAAACTTTTTTGTCAGATTTTTTATGGAAAATTCATTATATACATTTTGTAGACAATTTAATTCCCTACGTAGAAATGTATAATATGTTGGGGAAAAAATTTTATTTGTAAGTATTATGTAAGTATATACGGAAAACCACAAAATGTGAAAATTGTACAGTGTTAGTTAGTACTGTAAATAGGTAATGTAAATATGTATATGCTAATAATAATATGTATATATTTGTAAAGATAATGAAATAAGAAATGTAAAAAAGTCATAAAGTTGATGGTAAAAAATTTTTATCACTTATGATTAGATGAATTTTGGAAATTTTAGGGTATTCGGAAAAAACAAAATTCTACGGTATTTAGTATATAACTTTTTTTAGAAATTTATTTCTCCAAATACTATATATACATTTAGTAGGAAATTCAATTCCCTACATAGAAATGTATAATATGTTGGGGAAAGAATTTTATTTGTAAGTATTATGTAAGTATATACGGAAAACCGCAAAACGTGAAAATTGTACAGTGTTAGTTAGTACTGTAAATAGGTAATGTAAATATGTATATGCTAATAATAATATGTATATATTTGTAAAGATAATGAAATAAGAAATGTAAAAAAGTCATAAAGTTGAAGGTAAAAAATTGATATCACTTATGATTAGATGAATTTTGGAAATTTTAGGGTATTCGGAAAAAAAATTCTACGGTATTTAGTATATAACTTTTTTTAGAAATTTATTCCTCCAAATACTATATATATACATTTAGTATATTATATCTATATATTATTCCTGCAGGTATTTAGAAACAATAACATATATAAATATACATATACACAGGGTAGTGGCATATTATATAAGAGATAACATGTGATTGTAGGTCCGGTCACCATATAGGAAAAATTACAAAATTGTTATTTTTTATATTAGGCCTACTCAATAAATGAAATATATCCTACCTTACAATTGTAAAAGTAATAAAAATAAATATAATTACTCACCCCCGTCCCATTATTATGTTATCCTGTTGGTTTATATCACAATCGAACATTCGAGACATTGTAAGAAAAACAACTTTTTAGAAACACTATTTCACACACTTCAGTAATATTTATGCATAATAAAATGCATAAAGATTACTGTTATATACACACATACACTTCACTAACACTAACACTCCGAAATAATAAAGGATTTAGCAATAATTCGCGGATAACAAGCGAGCGCGAACTCACATAGCACGGCGAAAGAATCATGTGATGGCGACTTCTACGACGCATTAGATGTCAGAAGAGTGACGTATTTCCTTCTTCTCCCACAGCGCAGGCGGAAAAGATGATGCGCAAGGCTGCCAATGTCAAAAGCTAAATTTCTTCCTCTTCAAAATGAAATATTATATGACTAGTATTTATAACTTGCACTGGATGTAATTCGTATTTTAAAATCTGTCGTATAACGTCAGATGGCCAACTGTTAAAAAGTCAGAAAACAGCTGTGTTCATAAAATCGTAACTGTTGTGCAATCAATATTTCGTTCTAAAAATCAATACCACAGTGAAACTAAACTCTTTGGCTATGCAGTGGTACCACCCGCAACATCCTAAGACAAAAATTACCCGAGCAGGGTAATTCCAAAGTAGTCGTGTTTTTACATTTTCCGAGCGTCGACTGCAGGAATGGCGTAGCGGCAAAATTTCATTGTAATTATAATCGTCGTGACATTGTTATACAACTTGTAAACGGTTCATTTATGTAATAAAATGAAAGTTCAGAATGTGATCTTTCGAATGGTATAAATATTGTTCACTTCTGAGTTGACTATTAATGTTTTTTTTACCGTTAAAAAAATTTCGACCAGGACTATCGTTTTGCGATAGTGGCCATTTTAAGGCAACACAAAAATCTATCGTTTAACGAAATATGGCCACGGCTAGGGTTAAAATTGCCTGACTAACTTAAAACTTGTAGCCTATAGTTTATCTCGACTCTTTGCTACAAAAATTTGAAAAAGGCTGTCTGGAAAGCATACAGTATGCTACTTTGATGATGTTTCTTTTTTAGTCATCCAAGGAAGGAATTAATACTTACCTGCACAGGCCTAAAAAACCTCTTTTTAACTCATTCATTGGGCGGGTCCACTGGTGGGGGAGCGTGCCATCTGTTGTTTGTTTACTTGGTGTAGTTCACGGGAGACAGACGAGACACTACCCCATTGCTCCGCGAGCCTGTGTGTATTGGCGTAGGCCTAGTAATTACCATTAGTTGACACTTTTACAGGTGCACTTGTGACCTTTAAGTTTTACTTTTATTTTTGTGTTTCCAAACTATATATTTCTCTATTTTTTGTGGATTCTGTTGTGAAATTAGTTTTCTCAAATGAATCCTTAAATACCTGGACCTTTGGGAGCTGGTAATGAAGCACAATATCACGAACACTCATTCAGCGAAGCACCTACCATTACGATTTTTAAAATCTAAGAATGTTAAGAAAGTTTTATATAGTGCAAATATTATACCTTTAAAGTTGTCATTAATTCACTAAGTGCCATAGCAAAGCCAAGCCAAGCGAGTAATAAGTAATAACAAAGTAAGCGAGAAGTTGTGTTTTCTGTCTTAACGATGAGTAGAATGCAACTAATTAAACTAAACTTGAGCAGTAATTTATATGTTTTCTGTTTGCGGGAATTCCCACTATCAGTAACGGAACAAATTCTCTTTTAGGCCTAGGTATCGTGTATCATCATGGTTAATCAGTTTTTCTTATTTCGTTAATTTTTGCTTATAAGCAATAGGAACCTACTTCTACTCAAAATGAAATAACATTCTTTTAAGCCAAAACTTTTTAAAGTTTTGGCTTATTACGTTCGAGCAATAAACCGGCCGACAATGATAAATCAGCTAGTTATTACACATTAATGCAAATTTTGACCAGCTGCCATTTTCAACTTGGTTGTCCGTTTGAGTCTGAATTTGTTGCATTGTGTTCTAGGCCTAATCAAAAGGATCTTTAATGTGATGTACAACTTATCCCATATGCTTGTGATTACATTTAACCCTGAAAGGGTTATCGACGGATATATCCGTCTATTAGTTAAATTTTTCCGGTTAAAGACGGATATATCCGTCTAAAATAATAAACACAAATACCCCCGTTGCAGCAAACCTGCATACTCAGCGAATTTCCAATGTATAATGTATGTCTTAATACCACATAAAGCCGCATACCAAGTTTCATAAAAATATATTCACATATAAGCGATTTTAATTATTCTCTATAAGAATAACATTGGTAATGAGTACGTAGGTTTGCTGAAATAAGGAACACAAACAATTGGTTGTTATGCAAATGTAAATAGAATTTAACTAGGCGAAGCCACATACCAAGTTTCATCAATATTCAATCATAAATAAGCGCTATATAACATTTTAGTGATTCTCCATAAGAATAACATGGGGGCTGGTAAGCAGGGTTGCTGCAACAAGGAACAAAAAATGGGGTTTTATGCAATTATCAATATAACTCAATCAAGTGAAGCTATATACAAAGTTTTATTAATTTATGTTCATAATTAAGGGAGTCGATACATTTGACTTATTCTCCATAAGAATAACATGGGGGCTGAGTATGCAGGTTTGCTGCTAAGGGAATAATTCACAAAAACTAAATTTTTTGTGCAAATATCAATTTACCAGTACTACGTGAAGCCACATACCAAGTTTCATCAACATACATTAATAAATAATCGAGATATCAAATTTTATTTATTCTCCATAAGGATAACATTGGACAACGTACTGCGTTTAGCACTTTGAATATCTCTGCAACGGTTGGGCGTAGAATCAAAATTTAAACACCAAAATGATTGTTTTGTGGAACTGAACAGATTGGTAAAAGCAAATATGAAGTTTACATGAAAATAAACTGAGGATAAGCCAAAAACTGTTTTCCCATAAGATTAACATGGGAGATTTTATGAGTAGGTTTTTTGGATTTTCTCCGCAACCACTTAACCTAGGTTAATAATTCAAAATACTATATTATTTGTTTTTTTAAGCTCTATAACATGGTCAAAACCAAAATTAAGTTTTTTTTTAAATTTTAGAGTGAAAAGTGCAAAAAACTGATTTTTGGAAAATTTAAAACCCCCATAAACCCCCCTTCCCTTGGTCCGATTTTTCTGGTTTTCAAACTTAAAGTCATGAATGTCATTTTACACATTTGAGCAAAATTTCATCGAAATCGGACATTTTTTACTCAAGTTATCGCATTCACGGACACATATATATATACATATATATAAATTTGAATGAATAGTGTTTTTGGCATCTGGGGACTTCAAAACAAAAAGTTATCATGATCTGGGGCTTAAGTCTTACCATGAGACCTACGGTAATAGCTTCTTCCCTAGGGGAAATTCGCTAAAACGATACTTATTTATTGTCTGTATAACCGTGTCAATTATTTGACATTTAAATCGTTGTTTAAAGCACTCCATTTTGTAAAACAATTAATTTAAAAAATGTTTATTTTATTTTATTTAAAAATGTTGGCTAAAAAATCAGTATATTTATAGTTTTCAGCCCAATTACAAAAAGAAAAATATATAATATGAACAATTTATCTTGGCCTCTAAACCATAAAATAATTAAGCTCAAAGCCATAGCTCTTTAAAGGTTAGGATTTTTGTTTGACTCCTCCCAGCCCATCCCCCCAAAGAGGTAGTGGATCACTGAATGTGTGTTAAAATGGCTGTATATGTCCGGGAACTTTGTTGCAAGTTTTGTTAGCTCCATGCTTAATAATTAACAAAATTACTAAACTGTCCCAGGTGTTTATTTCTTAGTTTACCAGTAATATATATATATATATATATTTTTTTCTATAAAATGCAATCATTCGTAGATCAAAAGACTGAGTTTACTAATATCGCTGATTTTTTACAGATCCGTAGACTTCCCGGGGTTGAATATAGCAAAGAAGAGCAACTGGAAAAACTCGAAACTTTACGAAAACAGCTTCGACTAAAAAGGGAACTTCTTCAGAAGTACCGGAACATGTATTTGCTTGATTTCCTGAAGCCTTAGATACTCGTTGGAAATGATATTTCGTTTCCTTCTACGCTATCTGGCCAATAACGAACAGTTGGTGAATAAATTAGCGGACTCTTATCCAATCAGGAGGGCCGCCAGATTCGTCATTTATTTAGTTTCTCGTTCGAAAAGTGTTGTGGACAGCGAAATAGCATCAGGAAAACTGAAAGACATTGGTTTGACCAACATGCGAAACCTCGCTGCCAGACTAGAAAACCAGTTAAAGCAGATAAAAGAAGACTTAGAAAAACAAGCAAAGAAGTAATTAGTCTAATCAAGTGTAGTGCTCAGACTCTGTAGAATACTAGATTGTTTTGTGTTAAATTGTGATAAAATCTTTAGCAGCAATGAAGAGCCATTCTGTAGTTTTCATTGACAATCAGTGGTCGGAAGATTATACTGGGAAAAACAAACACTCCAATAGCTTCATAGGATGTCTTGTAAATTACTTTACAGTGCCACCATGGGTATTACCGAAAAGAATAGCTTTGGCATTCATACCGCCCATTCTAGGAGACGGTTCACGACGAGTGTACGTCGACTTTGTCGGACCGTGCCTGGCGATCTTGACTCTGGCCGCGATATTACACTACGGCCACTCGTATAAAGTTCAGTCGGCAGCTATGACTATAACACCTACTGAAATCCTGCTGTACTACTGCGCTTCTTTTCCGTTGATTACGTTCTTCTTGGCTAAACTCGGCCGTGCCTCTCTCGGGTTCCTCGATATCGCGGCCCTCCTCGGATACGGTTTGTACGGTCACATCCTCACACTGGCTGTCTCTCAGCTGTTCGATCACGAGCGAAGTAACGCAGTGTTCTTCACCAACCTCTTCCTTTTTGGAGGATTGAGTGGTCTCCGAATCGCTCTGGTGCTGCTCGCGTCAATCCCTCGCCCCGGTTCGAGGTTGCTCGTCTGCAGTGTCGCCACAACAATCCATCTCATGTTTGTGATTTTTGTGCACTTTGCCTACATGCATTCTACTTTTGTCTATGGATCTGGTAAAAGACATGTTTAAATTAAAACCATGTATAATCTGTGTGATACGACTTCCTATTGCTTTAGGCAGGAGTTGGATTCTAGCTGTTACTTCCTAACACCTTTTGCACATGGACATTTTGGTTTTTGCCTTGCCCTAAATGAGTTATGATTGGTAATATAATCTCCTCAAAATTAAAATAGAGGCACAAGTACTAACACTACCTAATAGTTAATTTAGATACTTGTAAGTAAAAATATATTTTGCTTTTATAAAGGAATTAGTTAGCGATTACCAAATGGTTTATCAGTGAGAATGAATTTTCATCAAAAATGTTCACATAGAATTGCTGGGTCTCTGGGTGAATTGTTTTCCCAATCATAATTTGTTTAGGCAAAGAGAAAAACAAACACAGAAGAGCCTAGAAAATAATAGACAGAATTCAGCTCATGCATAGGTATTTAAATATTAGTGTCAATGTCGAGGTTTTGGTATCAAATTAGAGATGTGTAGAGCATGCATTAGGTTGCTACTTAGTAATTCAAGGCTTGACCTTATCAAGTATGAAATTATTTTATTTTACAAGTAATGGGAACAAATCTTCCACATTGGAATGTGAAAAAACCCATCTATTTATATATGAACATGTTATTACTGTTGCCTTTTCAATATGGCATCAAGATCATTTTTTGAAATCAATATGAATTATTAATCTTTTACAAAATGGTTCCCATATCCACTGGGTAGTCTGGGCACTGGGTAGTCAATGCTCATTGCGAAACTTTTAGTTTGTCTAAAAAATCCATTAATATCAAATAGTGCCAAGAGATTTAAAAATGATGGCTACAGTTTTCCATCAAAAACTTTATACAATTTTACAATGTTTTTATTTTGTTTTTAATAACTAAGTTCTGTAATATTTTGGGATTGTTTATTTTGTGTGTTATTAAGTAAACGTCTACAAAAAGAAATGGCTGCTATTTTCTTTTCCTTCTTAAGGTTAAATTAAAAATTTATACTTGTTTTAAAAAATCACTTGTTTCTAATATCCCTGCTGCAAAGTGATACAAATGTTAATATAAGATTAATAGGCCTAACCACTGAAACCCTCAGGAAACGCATGAATGGACACCGACATGATGTAAAAACTAATAAAGAAAAACCAGTAGCACAACATGCCCAGATTCACAGCCTCCAGTTTGATGACCGTTTCACAACAAAAGCCTTGAAATCCTTCCCCAAAAAACATTGTAATAGCTCAATGCTCAGGAGATGGGAATTAGCTTACCAATTTGTAACAAATTCAAGGGCCCCACCTAACCTGAATATTAGATAAAAGATCCCAGTTAACACCTTTCCATACCTACCCTTCCTTACACAGCTAACTGGAGGGCCATTCCATGTCAAATCATCCAGCCAAATTACAATTTGACACCCAAGTTCTCAGATTTTTATGAAATTTTGTATACATTAAGTGTGTACAAAAATAAGAAAAAATGCAAAGTTTCACCAAATTCCATTAAGTAGTTTCAGAATTATAGTCGTTTAAAGTTTTAGAAAAATGTAATTTCCAATGGCAGTATGAGCGGGAAATCAGCTTACAATTGTGACGTTACCACTGGAGGTTTTACTTTACAAAGGAGATGAGGTGGTGGTACGGGACAGTTTTCTTCTTTTTGAGGCCAATAAAGGTTTTCAGCTGTACCATGAGGATTGCATAAAGAGGATATTATAATCCCCTTCTTCCTCATTAATTTGCTGAACCATTCCAATCCACCAGTTGCTTTCATAAACCCAGGCAACAAAGGAACGGATGTTAGGTTCAATCACTGGTCCTGATGGGTTAAACATGTTGGCTGCTGTGGGCACTGATAGTTTTTTTTTCTTAACATAGAAACTTATGCAAGTTTCATGTTTAAACATGTTTGCAGCAGCGAAAGTGTTAAACAGATAACAGAGCCTGAGCTCACTCTTTTTGCTATGATTTCTTCTGACGATGCAGGCTGGAAAAAAATTAAAACTTCTTGTTCCAGTTATGCTTTGCCCAGATTCAAAACGACTACTTTGGGTTATTCTGATATTTTCAATATCTTCTTCACTCAAAAAGAAAAATTTTATTTTTGAAAACAGATTATGACAAAGTGTGAACATTTGCAAAGCATTTACAATCCGTTCACTTGCTTTTGAACTTTGGAGGTTTCTCTGTATTAGTTCTTTTGTCTTGCCCCCGATTCCGTCACATACAGTTTTTCCATGACTTGTTGCATGAAAAGACCTTCCATAACTTCCATGAAGATTTTCCATGACTTCCTTTAAGTTGAACATTTTTTCATGACAAATTCATCATGGTATTGAAATTTTTATACTGTGCACTGCACCCATCAGTAATGTATTCCACTCTGCCAACTGATGGAAATGTCAGCTTAATTAAATCAATCGTTTTTTCTTGGACAGAGAAGACAAATGGTACATCGTGTCTTAGGTCATCAGAAATGAAACACTATGATGTTTCTAGTACCACAATGATGTTTTAAGGTACCATCTCCATTTTTAGAATATATTACTACAGGATGAACTGAACAACTTAAATGGCTCCAGTGGTATGACTGTACTTAATTTTGAAGAACAAAATTATAATTCTCAGCGAAATCCATTAAGACCAAAACTTCATCAAATCATTTCATATTTTTATATTGTATTAAAACTCTTGTCATGCTACAACTTGCAAATATTATTTCACCTTTTGAGACTGACATGCAGCTCTCCAGTAATACGTAGGCTAACAAGGGTATACATTTAAATTCAAAATGACATCATACTGTACAAAATTATTTGTTGTAAATGTGTTATATCCAACAGTAAGCCTTATGTTATTACAAAATATGCCATGCAAATTGTATTACATATGATTTTAGCTCCATAGTCCTATATTTTATAAGATATTATTGACTTTCTAACATCCTTACCACAAACTCTGTCTTTGTCAATGAAAATACCTTTTCCGCTATTCAAAAATTTATTTATTAACTTTACATTGTAATAAAACTTTTAGAACACGTAAACCCACAAATATTATTTCACCATTTAAAAGGAAATGTTATGCTCTTTTCAGTGATATATGGTTGTATTAGGGTATCTGGAGAGAGATTTTAGCCAAAGATTGTTTTTTACATAAACGTCACAATTTGAAAAAAACTATAATTTTTGTGTTTTACGATTTTTTAAACAATGATGAAAAGTTATAATGCCAACACTTATAGTATAATCTGATTCTCCATTAAATTTAGGACTAATTCATAAAGTTTGAAGCCTCTAGCTACATAAATATAAATATTATTTAGAAAAACGTGGAAACATACAAGCTGATTTCCCGCTCATACTGCCATCGGAAATTACATTTTTCTAAAACTTTAAACGACTATAATTCTGAAACTACTTAATGGAATTTGGCGAAACTTTGCATTTTTTCTTATTTTTGTACACACTTAATATATACAAATTTTTATTAAAATCTGACACCATGGGTGTCAGCCCCTGGATGATTTGGCATGGAATGGCCCTGAAACATTTCATGCAATAGTGTGTATTACATGTATATAGTTCCAAGAAATTAGTGTTGGTGTTTTTTGAGTTGGCAAAACTGTACAAGCTCATATTCAAACAGTATTTTAACTGACAGTCTCTCTACATCTGAAGAAGTCTCAAATGGAGACGAAATATTATGTAATATGTGTGTAAAAATACTTTCTTTGTTGCTGTGCTCATCTGAACCAGTTTCTTCAGGTGAGTTAGCTGTGTATCCCACCTTTTCTTAATGAAACTCCCAAGCCAAGTGCTTTTCCTTTGCAAACCTAATATAAGATTAAGGTTTTTTTTCAAAGTATGCTTTTTGCAGTTCTTTGAGGAGGGGATTTAGAATGCAAAGATTTTGCTTATCCACCTGATTCTCAACCAACCGCCTGAATTAATCGTCAAATAACTTGTAACACCTTAACCCTCTAGGTGTTATGTGTCACTATAGCGACACAAAACACATCCGCTGGGGTGTTTACTGTCACTGCGTCGACAGTCAAACAGCGTTTACGGAATAGGCTCTGGGGGCGCATTGAATCTTAATGAACCGGATCGAAATTGGTATCGCCGTTTACGGCAGATTCTAAGCTTTCTCCCGATGTCTGTCTGCAAATGCTTTTTACGTTCGTGCCAATCGTACGTGAAGGTTTGTTGTGCGTTGTTAACCTAACTTTGGGAATAGTGTTGTTTTGCGATGTTTTTCGTTGTTTTTAATCGTAAAAATGGACAGTATTGACATACGTGTGGCTTTAGAAGAAAAGTTCAGTGATGATGAATGGTTGGTTGATGTTCCGGGAGAAATAGGCGGCAGTGATATCGAGGTATATTATCCTTCCGACTGTAACGTCGCTAAGGCCATTTTGCTCATTTGCTATAGCACGCAACAACAGATTATTATCTAGAACTTTTTTATTTGCTGCTTTACCTGATTATTTGTTTATATATTTAGTATCCTTAAAAAAATTAAAACAAATTGGTTATTTTGAAAATTGCACATTCTAGAACCGTTTATAATTTGATGGAGCGCAAACTTTAAAATTTTCTTATTTATTTTTATTTATTTTAACATCACATAATTTTTCTATTATAATTCGTATGAGATGTTATCTACATAATATTGAAGCCCATGATTTTATGAACAAGAAAAACTATACAATAATGCAGTTTGGAGTGTTTTTGAGTTTTTTACATTCATTTGAAAAAACACTGCAAAATCACCAAAAATAGGCAAACACTAAGATCATTATTAAAGACACTTGGAGGGTTAACAGACTATCCAAAAATACTTATTTATGGCTCATTTTATAAACTTGAAAATTGCCAAGGGAACCCACTAGTAAGAAATGTTAAAAGTATTATTTTAGTAGAGTAAGAGGCACGTAAGTTGGCACAAACAGAAATAAACAAACTATTTCCTTTTTGCGAACTTAAGCATAAAATTCAGTCTTGAAAACGAAAACATAGTTGGCATGTGTTTTGTTTCTTGATCGTATTTTCAATCACCAGCTGTTGATGCAGTTGCATCAACAAAGTTAATTGTGACAGTTTTAAAAGCAATTACTTGCATTAAAACTGTAGCAATTTGTATTGTAATAATTGCATCCTTATAAATTAACTAACCTTGTTAACTGTTTTTTTATCAATTTGTTTGTGGAATGATGATTTTACTTGAATTGTATGTTATTTTCTTTATAAATAATTCAGTTTTTATCTCATAAGAACTAACAAAATGTCCCAAACAAAACAACAACCAATATTTATTTGTAAACAAACACCTGACAGTGTGAGAAAATTGTAAATGAGCGGCACAAGTGGTCCAGTAATGTTTGTAATGTGACTTGTGTACAAAAAGTGGTTGAAATGAATAGCACACTCGTGTGCCAACTTACGTGCCTCTTACTCTATATTTCATGACTAGGACCAAAAGTGACGCTTTTCGATCTGAGCTCAAGTTTAACGGCCGAGGTTAGAAAACGAGCGAGGCTCGAAACGCCACTTTTGGTCCTAGTGATGAACCATATTTTCACCATTAAAAGTTTGCTTAAATATTGATCTTATTGCTATTCTAAACAAACAGCTGCTATCAAGTTTTCATTTTGAGAAGTTGAATAATATTCAATTCATATTAACAGTTGATGACCTCGACCGAAAAGTGTCATCCAATGATGTCTTTAGTCCTAGGACGAAAAACATTGTCAAAATGAGACCCATGGCTTGAAAACACCTGTTTTTGAAGCAGTTTGATGAATAATATTTTACAACGCTGTTTTGATAAATATTCATGTTAACTTGCATCTTTGTAGGTGCATAGATAGAGTGTTTTTTATTGAAAACAACTTACGTCTGTCCAAAATCAAGTCTTTAAGAGATAGAAACCTCTAATTCAGTGTCGATGGTTCGAGCCAGTCTTGGTAATTGTATACTTGTAAGTGGTTCTATGAAGTGCTTTTAAAAAAATAAGGCTTTGAAAAATATCATTAGTTCTCACCTCAGATACTTTTGAAACAAAGAAAACTGCAGAACCTTCAAGTTAGGAAAATTGATTGTACTTTTTGCTGAAGCAATGTACATACCAAAAAATCATACAAGACAAAATTTTATGTTGGTATATTGATTTACAGTATAGATCAATTGTAAGTTTAAACAGTTCTGTTCTAACTGTGAAGTCTTAAGTAAATTAATCAGTTATTCCATTTTCTGATTGATGTTAGCAATAAATTAACATAAAATTATCTTAAGTGATTGAATTGCTGTAGAAAAAAGACATGTAACCGGTCAGCAACGAGACTAAATTCACCCTTTGACGGGTAGGTGAGTGGACTGCTGTGGAGTTGCGTTGGTGGGAGAGATGTGCTCGGTGCAGTGTGCAAAGGTTCTAGATGATCGATCCTCATTAAATTATCTGTCTTGTTAAATTATAGACAGTATGCTTCCTAGTGAGTTTTGTTTACATGTTTTTTTATAGGTACTTAAAAATTAGGGATGAGTCGATTCTCGATACCACCGATACTTGGACATTGGTATCGGTATCGAGATTCATTCGTTCAATGTCGATACCGATACCATCAATACCCCTGCCGTTTACCTGCGCTACGAAGTGCACGGGAAGAGATACTCCCGCCGTTTACCCGCTTTACAAAAGGCACTCGGAGTGTTTGAGTCAGCGGCAAAAATCTTACCTTGGAGATAAGGAAGGAAGAGGGATGTGAGGGGTCTGGTTGAAAGCAATAAACCAGTCAGCTGACCAACATTATTTCTTTGAGTCAATATCTTACAACCAACTTTTTCCCTATTATGAATTTATATTAAATAGTTTTTGTTTTTCTACATTACTATAGCATACTAGTGAAATTAACATTAAATTATGTAAAAAATTACATTAAACAATTTGTTTGATAATTAAATACAAAATACTACTAATTAATTTTAAATGGTATTATAAATTTGTAACTGTTTTTAACAATAGTTTTAACATCTATAGGTACTGAATAATCGTAGGTATCGATGGTATCGGGATCGAGAATCGGGAATCGATTTTTCTGGTATCGGTATCGGTATTGAGAATCGATAAATTTCGGTATCGACTCATCCCTATTAAAAATATTCACTCAACAGCCAACTGAAAAATCTAATTCTGTTCTGCTTAGGATAAAAAAGAACATCAAATACAAATAAACCTTACATTTTAATTACATCTTACAAATTATCTACACTGAATACTGCACCATAGTTGTATACAGATATAAATAACAAAAAATTCTTAATTTAATGACCAGAATGATTCTATACAATAAAAAACATTATCAAATTGGGCATTTGAAAGGATTCCCTGTGCGGGAATTTGATAAAAGCTTTTACAATCTTTCTCCCAAACTACAAACACCTTTCATGTAAAATAACAATTGCTCTTACTTAAAACATCCTCAATATAAATCGATAATATCTGACTGAAGATATGAATAATCACAATGGAAACTCACCTTTTTTTTGTTGCAAGAGTTTTTATTCAGTTTAATCCTATAAAATAAAAAATCCTAACTGAAAAAAAACCTTAAGGCTGAAGCGAGATAGAAACTTTTCTTTCTAATACAATTTATTTTCAAAATGGCTGTAGAGAACTAATAAGAAAATTGAATTTTATAACTATCCTAATGTTATACAAAAATAATAAGCATACATAGAGAGTACCTAAGTAAAAGATTTTCATAGAAAAATAATTGATAAGTCATGGGAGAAAGTCAAATGATGGACAGATCACACTTTTACGAGTCATCCAAACGTGTCAATGCCACTTATCACGTCAAATCTATTTGTACAATTTGTCCCTGTCCCTCTGGTCTACAATCATCGTCGTTATCATCATCGATCGTTATTATGTCATAGCTTCCTCTTCTACTCTGATTCTCTCTTTCTTCATGTTTTAACTGTTCCTGATTTATGTTGAGAGATTTCAACTCAACTTTTTTCTGGTTATTGACTCCTTTCCTTTCAATTGTCCTTTTTCTCTTCGTGGGTCCGTTTTCTTGTTCCGTCTGCTTGTTGGTAGTGCTTCCTTCTCCATTCTTTATTCGCTTGTTGAGTGGTTTCTCGCTGTCAGAATCGCTTGAAGAATCCATCGACGAAGGAGGAGACATTTCATCGGAACTTTCTTTATCTGGCTTTTTCTTTTCCTGAAACATTTAAACAATAGGTTTATATATATATATATATATATATATGTGTATATATATATATATATATTCCCTACCCCATATGCTAACAGTTGTCTTCACTGATAATGTAATTTTTTAAAGAAAATGTTTAAATATCACACTTTTGTCAAGTGGTCCTCAAATGGAAATACCTCATCAAGCCAAGTTACCATGGAAGAAAATGGAGCATATCTGAAGTGTGATATGGAAAGAAATGTTACATAATATTGAACTTGAGAATATGTTAAACAAAAACAAGTTTGTACGCAGCACGCTGACGTGAGGGAAGAGAATTTCTGCATCAAAAACTCAACAAAAAAAATACAAATACTCGTGCCAGTTTTTTTGAAAATGAAAACATTTAACTTTTTTGGCTGCTCTGATACTCCTGGTTCTATATAAATGTGAATATTGGGTTGGCAACGTTGTACATTGTAAGGTTAGGAGGAAGTCCCGCCCGGTTCAAAATTTGGTATGTGTGATAATATAAAACTACGTCAAGATATGAAAAACAGCCTCTTCCAATGTAAAATCGCCACAAGACAACACACTATGTTTAGTCATTTTAATTTTCTTTAATAACTGGTTAAATATTTGTACTAGAATGATGAGGAAAAGCTTAAATTGTTGTTGTTTACATTATATTGTCTTTCAAGCATTAACTTCAAATTTTGGGCTTTTCGGGCTCAAAAACTAAAAATTTAAATCTCCAAAAAAGGGGGTTAGAGTTTCCCGATTGTTATGCCCAACGAACTTGTCAAACTAATTATAGAAGCCATGTCCAACTATGTCCCTACCAAATTTGAAGTAATTAGACAACACCCCCGTAGCAGCAAACCTGCGTACTCAGCGGATTTCCAATAAATATATATGTATCTTAATACCACATAAAGCCACATACCAAGTTTCATCAATATACATTCATAAATAAACGATTTATGAAATTTTTATTATTCTCTATAAGAATAACATGGCAGCTGAGTAAGCAGGTTTGCTGCTATAAGAACTATAGGCCAAGAAATGTTTTTAGTGCAAATATCTATAGACCACAATGATATGAATCAATATACCAAGTTTCATCAGGATAAGTTCATAAATAAGCGATATATACAATTTTTCTTATTCTCCATAAGAATAACATTGGACAAAGTACTGTGTTTAGCACTTTCAATATCTCTGTAACCATATGAGGTAGAGCAATGATCAAAACACCAAATTGTGCGTCTTTTTAAGCTGATTCCAAAGGAAATAACTCAAATTTGACTTTTTCAAAACTTATATGTAAAAAACTCAAAAACCCATTTTTGGGGTACAGAACCCCCCCAAAATAACCTTTCGGATAGGTCGATCTGTCTGGTTTTCGAACTGAGAGTCATAAATGCTGCTTTACATGTTTATACCAAATTTCGTCAAAATCGGATTATTTTTACTACAGTTATTGTGCTTATATATATATATATATATATATATATATATATATATACCATATATTTATATATATATATATATACAGTTTTGAACGAATGGTGTTTTTGGCAACTGGGCCGGTCCCGGGCCTAGGTCTTACCATGCCGACTACAATAATAGCTTCTTCCCTATAGAGGAAATTCGCTAAAATATGCAACCGCTATAGTGCAAACACATATACATAATTTTTAACGGCCCCCAAAACGTGTCCAGGGCATAGCGTTAAGAACTTCTACAGTGGTCCCGGAAGTTTCACCGTGTGGGTCATGCTAATAGCTCACTCTTCAAAAGGAAATTCCCTAATCAAACAGAAAACTGCCAAAAATGTATGCAAGAGCAAATTTATTAGAAGGAAGTATTTATTAACATTTAGTGGCCAATATGCTTCCTTTCACCAAGATTGGTGGTGTTTATACAGTCAAACCTTGACATAATGAATGTGAAGGGGATGAATAAAACACTTGTTGTATCAAGAAATTTTTCACAATGAGGTTCGTTAAACTGAGATTAGGATAGCTAAGATTTCGCTACACGAAGGTTCACAAACTTATTTATTAATCTTTTATCCTCAAACTAAATTGAGGGGGTACCTCGTTCCCCTTGTTAAAACGAGGTACTCCACAGCTCATTATTTCGTGAACGCACATCCCGTGGCAACTGACACACTGAATGAGGATTCAAGTTGAGTAACGATTGATTTCTGGAATTTATGTTTGTTTACATTAGTTACACAGGGTTTGAGACATGGACAGTTCGTTAGATGAAGGTGAAATTGGCTTTGTAGATATTCTACATAAAAATATTATCATACAGAGCAAAACTTTATTTTTACTGGTGTAATTACAACTTTGTTACAGTTAGGTTTTAAACATGATTTATTAGTAATGTTGAGGTGTAATTTTCACTGTCAGTTATGGTTAGTTCAAGAGGATTTTAGAGACGTTTTAAATCAATGAATTCATTATATTGAGGTTCGTTACATAATGGTTAGACAGTAATGGTGTTGACCAGCGCCACAAGGCATGTCCTCTCACCGGCTGCTTGACAGGGGCCCTCCTCCTCCTGCTCCTGTACGTTGGCAAGTACTTCTCCACCCCGAGCTGCACCCTCCTGATGTCAAAGTCCTGGTCCACTCTCGTCACCGTTTGCAACCTGCAATTCACGCAAAACTTTTAATCCTAAGGTGTGCTTGCTTGCAACTCTGATCTGAATAACAGCTCCAAAGATTTCCTTTGAATGTTGTATTAAAATCTATCTGGTATAAAAATAAGTTCTAGATAGGTCTCATCCTTTACTTTAGCTTGGACTCATCACAGAACACAGCTATGTCACATAGTTATGGCTTCTGGACCTTTGTCGTCTTAATTCAAACTTATTAAGCTGAACAATTTAAATATTGCATAGAGGTATGCAGCTTTTCAAGTATTACTTAAACCACAAGTCTTCTAAGCAAGTTAGCTGAGTGACTACTAACTCTTCACCTAGACGCTACCTCTTTGATTAATATGCTGCTCTGTGATAATTTGTCTTGCTACTGAAGAATTAAACTCTACTCGCTGGCTGATGCTACCAATGGGCTGACCCACTCACAAACTAACCGTCTTAAGAACCAATTGTATAAGCATATTGGGCAATTGTATGTAATGTGTATTTTGATGCAACAGCTGTTCTCAATGTACAGTAAGAATGTTGTCTACTGTCTAATATCTAAAAACAGAAAAAGGCTCTGTCAAAAAATGTACGCAGCATAAAAAAATGAAAAAGTTTGCACGCAGCATGCTGACGTGAGGGAAGTGAATTTCCACATACAAAACTTTTAAACCTCAAAACCAGTGTAAAAACATACATTTATTCTAATTTTTTTTAAATCTGAAAACATTAATTTTTTGGCTGTTCTGATGCACCTGGTTTCATTTACCTGCATTGCTATGAATACAATTTTGCGCATTATAAGGTTAGGAGAAGGTCCAGTCAGGCTTGAAAGTAGGCGCGAGGTTGCTGGGGATGATACAAATACACCAACAAATGAATAACATGCTTTTCTAATGTAAAAACCCCATAAGACAATGTACTGTGTTTAGCTGATATACATTTTCTTTAATAACTTGGTAAATAGTTATGCTAGAACTACGAGAGAGGGCTTAAAACTTTCAGTTCACTAATTCCAATCTTAATACATGCATTAATTTTAAGTCCGGGGCTTTTCTGACCCTTTTTGAGCCCAAAAACTCAAATTTTGAAATAATTATCTCCAAAAAAGGGGTTTAGAGTTTTCCGATTGTTTTGCCCAAAAAACTTATCCAACTAATTATAGAAAGAATCGTCCCTACCAAATTTGAAGTAAATAAAACAAAAAATGTGACCGCTAGAGTGCATACACATTTATATATACATATCATTTTGAACTTCCCCTAAAACGTGTTCACGTTAGGAACTTCTATGGTGGTCCCGGGCTTAAGTTTCACCGTGCGGGTCATACTAATAGTTCACTTTCCATAGGAAATTCACTAATAAATAAAAATGCCTTTACTTACAAGCACCTCTCAGTACAAAACTGTCTTCAGAGTAATAACATGTCGGCTCCCCAACACTACACACGGGCTTACCTCTGCTGCTCACTGGTGACATAGAGGTCGTCAGGCTTGTGGTACATGTTGTGGTTCTGGTAGGCTCTCTGGCTGTAGAACAGAGCGTCGCAGGTGGTGCACTTGATCATATCCAACGGGGCATTGTCCCGCTCCTCCTGCGTGTGCTGCCTCTCCAGGTGTTTCTAAAGAGAACGGAAACTTGTATATTAAGATACAGTGGAACGTTGATAGGCATTAATTCACCTTTCAAGGTACCAGTAAATATTTTAGAGAAAATGTATCATTAACCCATTGAGGTAGTAATTTTATTCTATTTGTAGTAGCCTATAACGGGAATTGATTGGTGCTGCACTCTAGTAGCAAAATATGTAACTAATGACCGCGGGCGTCTACGGTTCTATCTGCTAGGGGCGCGGACTGACTGAAAACACTTAATATCGCCGCCAGGCCTTTGGTCGTGTTAGCTGAGTTGGCTACGTCGTGGAAACACCTTGGCCAGGTGGCGATACGATGTTCTTGGGTTCGATTCCCGCACACAACCAAAACTGACCAGTTGTGCAACTCTCAATGAGTTAACCAGTCTGTGGCAACGTAGGTGGGAGGGCCCAAGTAAAATAAACGGTGGCAGGCTTGCTTGGAAGTTGACGGGATCGGTTAATTCTTTGTGACTTGCACATGGTCAACACTGATTTTGCTAATTTTTACTTATGTCTACTGTGTGTGTGCCAATGCGACTCTCTAAACTGAAAGAAAACAATATTTTAATTAAAATATGCCATTAATCCATTTAAAAACACCAATTTTATACTCCAATTCACACGTTAATAAAATTACAAGTAAGGAACGAGACCTGCTCGTATGTCTACGCCAATGGGTTAAAGAAATAATTTTTTGAAAAACTTGGACTTTTGGACAGGTGTGAAACGTCACACAGAACTGCCAAGCAATAAGGATGGACTGGAAGAGGGGTGAGGGGTGGGTGCAATTACCTTGAACGTAACCTAGCAGGGTTTGAAATGTGCCAAACCGTTACTTATACAAAACGTCTGAAACTAGTTCCACAGAGCCCGCGGAACTGTTTCCAAAACCAGAACCAGCTGCAGCTAGTTCCACAGAGCCCGCGGAACTGTTTCCAAAACCAGTTCCAGCTACAGCTAGTTTAACCTGCGAGGCACGACAGCTGTTTTTTGGAACAATCCGCTGCAGCTGAAGTTGGAACGAACCCGTTGCTGCGCTAACAAGAGCTGTAGCTAGCTGAATGCTTGTTCATTTGAAAAGGTTAGAACTGTTTTGACTCTCCTAAACAGTTCCAGTTCTAGCTGCTGCGACACACCTCTAAGGGGGGAAAATCCGAGACTTTCGGTTCCGAGGTGTTTTGGTCTGCAACACCTGTTTTTTTCAGACATTCCTAGTTTTGATAATTGTATTGTGGCCACTTTTTTCCAGCCTAAATAAAAAGTTTGAATTATCCACAATAAAATTTACATTAACACATTCGCTGCGGGCCACAACTCGAGTTGCAGTGCCAATTCCCACCACCACGCGCACTACATCTCGAGTTGTGGTCGACGTTCCTGTACAATATGAGTTTAGTGTGGCCCAGCACATTGGGTGAGACGGTTCATATGGTACCCGCACACAGTATCTTCATTGTAGTTAGGTTGGTACTAAATTTTCCTGTAAAATTCCCGTCTGGCAATGCTTAGAAAACCACGTTTTGTCCCGTTTTTCTCCCTCTGTTTGGCAATACAAGGGGACCGGCTACAATCCAGGCAGTGCTGCTATCTGTGGGTGGTTCAGCAAACTACATCCACCCTTGTGGTATGCAGTACAGCACCATACAGCATTTTGCGATTCGTCAGACCAAAATATTTGGATTTGTCTGTGCCAATCGGGTTCGCTGCCGCACCCCGGATTGCCCGCCATTGGTGGCCCGCAGCGAACGTGTTAACCAAGTCTTTCTATATAGAAAATGCTAGGGTCCAAATGAAAAATCCAAATTAAAGAAGATTTTTGAATGATAGCATTTCAAATTGCCCAAGGTTCACTGTATATGCAGCAACCATAGGTTGTTGGCTATATTACAATAGCCACAATCGATGTCAGGGATCAATGTGTTTGCTCTATTGAGAACATCTTCTAAAAGAAGCTAAGTTTTGAAAGCATATATCAATTATTCTATCAAAATATTGAGATAATAGGTTTTTTTACAAAATACTTAGCGGTTTAGAACTAAAATCAAACTCGTATATATTTAGTGAAAACAATTCATTTTGAGAAAAATTACAATATGAAAATTCTATAGCTCCTTCCCTTTACATGCTCGGCACTCAACCTTCACATGTTCGGCACTCAAAGGGTTAATGCTAAAATTACAACTGTCAAATTTCAATAGTTTTAATGTTATGATTGAACACTCACTTGAAGGTTGAACTTGACGATGTACTCGAAGCCGCAGAGATGGCAGTAGTAGACGCTCTGAGGATCACCAGCGTTGTTCACTTTAATCTTCTTGCTGGGCGGAGGAGTCAACACGGGTCTGTACAGCGCGATGATCCTGGAATGAGTTACAATTATGTTGTTAGTGAAATACTTTTGTTTTTACTAATATTCAGGTATTCTGGGACAACTCGATTGGTAAGGTGGTCAGAGTCCACCCATGCAAAAGGGTCGAAATTAGGCTTAAGTACAGTACAGAACCACCTCAAAACCTAATTGGAGGGAACCTAATACGTTTATTTGTGAAACGTAAAAAACTCACCAATGAAGTATAAACCGTTATCGTGGCTTCATGAAATGCCAAATGAACCTAATATGCCTACCTTTATTTATGAAATATAGAAAAGCTTGCCACTGAAATATATAGGTACTGTTATCGTGGCTCCATGAAAAGCCAAAAGAACCTACTACCTTTTTCTATAAAACATAGAAAAACTCGTTAATGGAATATAAGCCGTTCATAAATATAAGTATTTCTTCATTACTTATGGATATTCAGCAGAATGCCTAACTAATGTCTGTAACTATAATATTAATGTATGGTAATATTAATGGATATTTGAGGATAGTAATGTTGCACTAATTATTACTGAGTTTACTAAGAAGAGAGACAAAATAAAATTATCAAATGATTCTTTAATGAATCAATGGAAAAAAGTCCTATGCACTTGTTAAAAGCATCATGCAATTACAACATATTAAGTGGTCACATATCAAGTGAAGAAATATCCTACAACACTCTTCATGCAATGGTTACGAGTGGGTTGAACCGACGACGACAGACATCACAGGCCTTTACATTGGGATGTTCTGAAACTTGACTCTACCCCTTTACGCTTGATTGCACTTTGATTTGACTGTCGTTCCAAATGAGTACCGCCCAAGAATTCAACCACATCAATTTATTACATTACGCAAGCTTTAAGGACCAACATCCATTATTAATTATCATTATATTAATTTTAAATTATTACATTATAGGAATTAATTAACTAAAAGTGTATGTTTAGCAACTGAATAACATTACGCTGATTTTAGAGTTTTGATAGGTAAGGTACAGTAGAATATGGATCTTTAATATTTCATATGTACTTTAATTCGCCATGGTTTCGCCTCACATGTTTGGCTTTTGTCAAAAAGCAGAGTGTTAAGGCATATATTTTGTTTTCCTCGTCTCATCTGTTTTGAAAAAATATATATATTATTGACCCTTTGAGTCCCAATGATATATCGTCATTTGAATCTGATACCTAAAAACATTGTTAGGTACCAATAGGGAATAACCAATCACACCGTTGGAAGCACAGTATTCAGTCTAAGCCCGACACATAGTGTTTAAAACCTGGCAGACAGAAATGGCTTACACTATTAGGCTTATAATGCAACTGATCCAATGCTACTGATAGCCAATTAGGTTGGCTGAGCAATCCAAGGCACTATTCCCCGGCTAGGGAGTAGTGCTCGGATCGAGAGTTCAAATTCCGTCTCAGTCAGCGGTTTTATGTGCAACCTGTCTGTGGCAGAGTGGAAGGGGAGGGCGGACCTTAAGCAAACGGTGGACAGCTCGGGTCCAAGCTGACGGGATGGACCAATTCTTTGTGAGTTGCTATTGATCAGGTTTATTGTTACTTTTTATCTATCCTTACTGTGTGTCCACAGAAAGCACGTTTATAATTCAGGCGTCTAAATTGTAAAAAAAATCATAAAAAACACAGATGGGACGTCTTTATTCGCATGCTCAGTGCTCAAAGGGCTAAATACTATCTGATTTCGAGGTCAGCTACGTTATAAAGTTTGGTCTATAATTTTACATGCAATACTTGATAGATATTTAGTTTATTACAACTTAAAGCTACCCACAGAAGTTAGTAACATAAACAGAAAGCAAGAGGTTAAGGAGGAAAATAAAAAAGGTGTTAACGAGGCTCAGTTACAGGAAGATGTTCAGAGGTTAAAAACAGGAAGGGTGAAAGGAGTTTCGACCGGAAGGAAGTTAGATTAATCTGCCTGTCTCCTCACCTCTGGTGGGTGGATTTGGAATGATACTCGAGGGCGTTTTTATTGTAGAAGGATTCCCCGCAGTCGTTGCACGTGACTTTGAGGCGAGTATTTGTAGGTGTGTGGTTTGCAAGGTGCTTATCCCTGTGTATCTGCACCACAACAAGTATCCAATTAGCCTATTTCTTTATTAAAAATAACCTCAGAGTAGTTCCTCTTGCAATGCTTGTTTGTTGATATTTCTTGTCACAAGATTTTTTAATAAAAGTAACATACTGAATCTTTTATTAAAACTAAAAAGCTTACTTAATGAAAGAATAAACATATCTTAATGCTGAGGTTCAAAAAGTTACAATGCAACAATTTTAATTAACCTACATAGGCCTATCATGGTACTATTGCGTTAGGTAGTATCACTGACTATATATACTAAAGGAGACATCCCATCTATATGGCCCAGCATACACTTTTAGTGTATGCTAGAATTTGAAGTGGAAGTTGTTTGATCAGGTTACTGACAGATTTGCTGCTGTCAACTATCTATTTTAGTTGTTTGATCAGGTTACTGACAGATTTGCTGCTGTCAACTATTTATTTTAGTTGTTTGATCAGGTTACTGACAGATTTGCTGCTGTCAACTATTTATTTTAGTCGTTTGATCAGGTTACTGACAGATTTGCTGCTGTCAACTATTTATTTTAGTTGTTTGATCAGGTTACTGACAGATTTGCTGCTGTCAACTATTTATTTTAGTTGTTTAAGTTAACTTGTAAATTATCTGCACCCTAGAAAGAAAGTCAGATTTGCTGCTGTCAACTATTTATTTTAGTTGTTTACGTTAACTTGTAAATTATCTGCACCATAGAAAGGAACTGATAATCAAATGATGGTTGTTTCCTGGCACACCAACTGTTGTAATATCCCCTCCTTGAGAGGATAAGTAATAGTTGACAGCAGTGTAATCTGTTGGTGATTAGTGAGAACTACGTCCTCTTTGAATCCTGGCACACACAAAACTAGGGACATATTTTACAATGGCAATGAGAAGTCTACTTCATTATTTATAGTCAATGGTAGTATATAGCAAAACTTGAATGTTCATAAATTATTTTTCAAGGAAGTTTGTAAGTGTAGAGGGCCAACTAAGATTAAAAAAACCCACACCCCAGCAATTAGAACAAAAATATTTATGAAATAATCAATCATAACTTAACTCCCGCAGAGTGCTATTACAGGCAGGAGGTGCAAAATTTATATTTGAAATCATCATAAATGAATTATAACCCTATAAAATTTCAATAACTTTATTAATAAATATTAAATGTTTCATGTTAACATATAATTTGAATGACAAATATGATAAACTAGTTTGTTTTCTTCTGAAAGTAAAGTTTATTGAATACTTTCAATTACTTGCCTAACTGGCAAGATCTATAGGATTGAGAACGGGTACAATATTGGAAAGGTCCACCAACCATTGAGTATTAGGTTCCCCAATAATATCTTAAATACGTTCAAAATAAATACTAAAGTACCGTACTGCTGCCCGTACAAGCGCTTCGCATATTGTATAGCCATCACAAAAAAAAAACAACTGATTTTTACACATACAGTTTATTTTAAATTAGGTACATAGGCTATCTAAGGTTTATATATATATATATATATATATATATATATATATATATATATATATATATATATTAATTTTAAATCAACCAATTGATATTATGTCAATTTACCAACTGAAGGTATCATCAGTTATTTAAACCAAGTTAACAGGCCCTAACAAATTTCCTATTTTTCCCCCATTTCATATGAAAAATGACCTTCCTGCACAAAAGTACCAGGCCTAGCTATTAAATTCCGAGATGTATTTATTAGTGAATTTCCTATGGAAAAGTGAACTATTAGCATGACCCGCGCGGTGAAACTTAAGCTCAGGACCACCATAGAAGTTCCTATATATATATATATATATATCTCCCTTTGAGTGCCGCTGCATCATGGCCATTTCTTATGCATAAATTGCCGGACTAATTTCAATGGAAAATGTAGTAGTTTACATAAAATATATAAAATACAATTTTAGAGGTATCCATGTGATTTTTTATTTATTTTGTTTAAGAATAAATTCTCTATGAAATAGTAAAGTACCGGTAACTATAATAAAAAAATTTTTTTTATATAAAACAAATTAAAAATCTGTTTTTTTTTCAACTGACTTACATAAATTATGCTAAAAAATCTAATTTGATATTTTTCAACCCAACAGGCAGAAAGAGCAGAAAATGCTGATCAAAACTGATGTATAAATCATCAATATCAGTTAATGTTTGTAAAAAAAATAAATGAAAATATGTTACAATTCAAAAAAGGCCCTAGGCCTAGGCTGTGGTTACTAAGCAACGTTGAAGTACAATTTTGTAATATAAACAAATATTATTTTTTAGTTTGTTGTCAATAAACATGTTTATTATTACTAGTATATAAGCATTAGGCCTACCAAAGTAAATTAAATGCACAATAAACTAGAAAACAAAAGATGTATGTGTATCTTTTACTTTCACAAAAACTTAGTATCTACGACAATGACACTGTTTCCAAGATCATTGTAAACTAATTCCCGAAGGTTACTCAAGTTGTTCTATCTATTCTGCTACTTATTTTTATTTCATACGTAAATAGGAAGTAAAAAACACTAAAATATAACTTCAATAACAATAATATAAGTGATATTTACGTCAACAACAAACATATAACATTACACAACAACAAATACAGACGACATCTGCAACAGAGGTGACTAAATTAGGCTCTGCTAACAGACCAAAGGCAACGATATTGCTATAAATCTGATAGCTGGAAGCTTCTGGATCAAAACAAAATACTTTGAAAGCCAGTACCTTGTTTTGATATGAAGTACTACGTAAAATACCGAGAGTCGCTGTCAGCGACGCTCGGCAATTTATGCGTAAATACATTGCGTCGCTGTGAGCGACGCTGTGGCACTCAAAGGGATATATATATGTATGCACTCTAGCGGTCACATTTTTTGTCTGATTTACTTTAAATTTGGTAAGGATGTTCCTTTCTATAATCAGTTGGACAAGTTCGTTGGGCAAAACAATCAGCAAACTCTAACCCCCTTATTGGGGATTATTCTTTCAAATTTCGAGTTTTTTGGCCCAAAAAGGGTCTGAAAAGCCCCGGACGTAAAATTAATGCTTATATTAAGATGGGAATTAGTGAGGTGAAAGTTTTAAGCCCTCTCTCGTCATTTTAGCATAAATATTTACCAAGTTATTAAAGAAAATGTATATCGGCTAAACACAGTACGTTTCCTTATGGGATTTTTACATTAGAAAAGCATGTTATTCATTTGTTGGTGTATTTGTATCATCCCCAGCAACCTCATGCCTACTTTGACTGGACCTTCTCCTAACCTTATAATGTGCAAAATTCATACATCTGATTTTAACCCCCAATAAGAGTTAACAGTTATTATTATTCATTGGTATTGTTTTTTTTGTTAAAAGAATAAATGGTATCAGGAAACCGACACAATGTTCTCCCTTTTAGCCCAACTTGAATAAATAAATAACTTTTTATTTACTAAACATAGAATACAAAGCACGGTCGAATGTACAGAAAATCTTATAAACAAGTTGTTTTCATAAATATACACCCAAATCCCTGTTTAGGAGGCACTACATAATCCATCGCTACACACGTGGTTTAAGAGGGAAAATGCCCCCTATTCCCCCCTCAGGGTTATTAAGGAGCAACATATTGCGAATTTCCTCTGTTGGTCAATGCTAACTTGACAAGCATATCAAGTTTGAACGAAATTGATCAATAAATAAGAGAGAAATAGTAATTTTTGTATTCCCCATAAGAATAACATTGAACAATGTACTGTGTTTACCGCAAAATGAAAATTTAAATTCTCTCCGCAACCAGTAATCGTAGAGTGGTAATTCAAAATACTACATAACATATTTAGTTTTTTTGAGCTCTTTTTAATAATGAATAGGTACTTTAATACTTTAACCCTTTTACTGCCGACCATTTTTTGTATGACGTCGCCAAAAATGCCAGACCACTATTAAGATTTACTTGCCAAGACTGCCAGGGTCAATTAGACCAAATTTCACGCTCACATTAAAAAATTCGTAACTTTTTTATTTTTCATCAGAAATTTATAAGTTAGGTCTTGTTTTATTTGTAGTGAGTTGTTTGTTTCAAATCAAATATATATTTTGGTGTATGTAATAGTTTTTTAGTTAAAATATATATATACACATATACAAATAAAAAAAATATATATATTTTTTAGTTTGGACTATAAAAATTACCTCTAAAACTTATACCTCAACCAATTTTATTTATACATGTTGTAAAACAGGCATTAGTAAACACATACCCAAATTTTCATGCCATTACCTTGATAAATGCAGGAATTCTGATGTTTTTTCAAAATTTATTCATATTTTCAAAATTGAACATATAGTTGCATATACAATTGACAATATTTTTTTTACAAAAACATGTACATTTGGCTTCTAAATTGAAAAATGTTGTAAGGAACATAAAATAACTCTAAAAACATACTAAAATAATTAAACTAACAACGACAAAAATATTTAGAATATTTGAGAAAATTTCACAAAAAAACCTTTCAACACCTGAGCTCACCAAAACAGGTAGGGTGAACACCTATTTACGATGGTATTTTCACTTACTGGCGATCTACTCCGCTTGTCCATTTTCGTAATGACATCAAAACTTTACTCACTAAACCACGGATAAATCCACAAACATAACCAACAAACCAACACCAGTAAACATAAACAACAATTATTGAAAGACGGACGGCAGACAACACTCACTACACAGAGCAACTGTCGACTATGCACAGACGGTAGGGAGAATCAATGAGTATAACTTTATAGGTTATACAAGTCATAGAGTATAAATTGTACTTTTCTATGTTCCTCATAGTCTTGACAACGAGTATCTCAAGTTTCGTGGCATTTGGTAAACATTTAAGGCCAATAAGTTAGAAATATTAGACGTGCTTTATTGCGCACGTCGGCGATTCTCGCACAATTAGTGACGTGCGCATATGCGCACGTCGGCGTTTTTCGCACCATTCTCGACGTGCGCAAATGCGCACGTCGGCAGTAAAAGGGTTAATAAGTAATACTTTTTTATTTATGTTTTTTTTATAAAAACTCCAAAAAACTTAATTTTTGATATTTTACTTAAGTCTTGTAATTTCTGAACCCAAATTTTTACAGAAATGCGGGTGGTGTCATTTTGTTGGAAAACTAGAGTTCTACAAATGACTAGTTTAATCAAAATCGTCGGAGCCGTTTTTGAGAAATATTGATTTTTCATGTTTTTTTGGCGGTTTTGAGGGGATAATTACCCTTAAAAATAAAAAATTCCAAAAAAATGAAAAACTCCTTGAGATATCGTGGATTAGTACCTACATACCAAAATCGGACCATTCGTTAGGGCTCTAGCTATGTACACATCCATACAGACAGACAGACAGACACACAGACATCACGTAAAATCACTTTTATGGATTGGGAGCACCAAAGCGAATATTTCCAATAACAACTCAAATTCGAAAATTCTGACGAAAACAAAACCTTCTCCATATACTATGTTTAAGGTAGAGAAAGTAAAAATGGCTATACCAAACAAAGAATATTAGTACCGTATTGAACCATATAACAATCAATACCTTGCTTGGAGGTGCCTTGCGAGCCTAACGGTTAGTGTCTTGGACTTTGGTGCAAGAGGTTACGGATTCGATTCCCAGGGTGCCCACAAAACTTTGAGAGGTTTTGACCGTTGTCCTCTAACATTAAAATACAAAATGCCACTGACGTAGACAAGCAAGCAAAAAAAAAAAAAAAAAACTTAAGAGTAGGCTATAGCCTACATACCGGTATCAATGAAAGTAGTACTACTAGAATGTTAATACTGATTATACAACCAATGTTTTTAGAGTTTATTAGAGTATTGTTAATAGTATTTGATTAGTATAAAAATCGATGGTGAAGAAACCGATGGTTGGTGGACGCTTATCATGGGTACCTGCTCCCTCCGGAGGCATGAAAATATATATTTGCAAATCAAGTTGGTTTACCTTCAGAGGAAACTGCATCCCACACTGAGGACAGTAGTACTTCAACGAGCTCATCGGGTGTTTCTTGAACTTGTGCTGGATGGCCATCGTATTACATTTGAATTTCTCCCCGCAAACATCACAGACTATTTCACCATCCACAAACTTAGAAGCCGAGCCTTTCTCGTAGCCGTAACTTCTCAACTTCGCAACATCCACGTCTGCCTCTCCGTTTGGTCCCACTGGCCGACCCTTGCCGTCAATTTCTTTGTTCGCATGTTTTCTGTCAAGCAAACAATCAGCAAACTTATAACTTTGACTGCATTAAAAACTTAGTACAGTACCAGCCCAACTCATTTAAATTGAAAATGTTCCTTAAATTAAATCACCATTTATTTAAATGCTGTACAATACTATAGAGACTCAAAAACTTGACACAATGTGGATTTAGACAATGTCGAGTTTGATGAATGTCAAGTTTCCTGTCTGGGAGTTCCACCTGGAGTTAGCGATATATATATATTAAATCATATATAAACTTTATAGTTACTGTATATGAAGGAATTACAAAACGTGTAAAACCCCTTAACTTTTCATTAAAACCACGAGACAGACTGGGGAAACACTAAATTTTGTAAGGGGGGTCCGGTCAAATTTAGGTTTTAAATAGTGAGTTTCAAGGCTATTATAGCAATTTTTATCTTTGATGTTTCCTTTACATCAAACCAATATATTGGGCTAACCGCGGGCCAATTAACAACTGTTTACGGGCCAGATGTGGCCCGCTGGCTGGAGACTCTTGGTGTATTGCAACCTAAGAATGATATCACACTTCAAACATATAAAATTTCAATATGTGAACTATAAATGTATCACATTGTAACAATAGATCCTAACCGTTTTAAAATTCATAGGTTCTAATTCTAAGTTCAACATTCTTTCTAAACATCTTGGCCTAGATAAGATAGGGAAAGTTATGAAGAATATTCAACAAATATAGCCTAACAATTATACTCATGAATATGATGAGTATTAATTTATTTGAGGAAAGCCCATACAAAACTTGAAAATATAAAACATTACTATCAGCAATATCTAGGCTAGGTTTACCTGAAATGTTCTTTCAGAGCTTCTTTGGATTCTAACTTATTATTGCACAAAACACAAAGATGCCCTCCTTTCTCCATTGTCAAAAAATTAACAATAGTTGAAGAAAATAAATCCCTCATGAAAAGTCATTTTAAGTCAGAATAATCCTTATACTTATAGGCCCTACTAACTAATAGAATATCCATATTATATTTTACAATTTCACTTTCTAATCAGTCTCCTTCCAAACCCTAAACTAAACAACCTACCACAGAAAAAAAAATCTCTTTGACGTTTGTTTAAAAAAGGAAATTAGCTAAGCAGACGAAGGCAGTGAAACATGAAAGAAAATTATTATGTTACTCTGTGGTGAAATTATATTAAAATATGTTTGAATGCTGTATGTATAAAACATGTAAATTAAAATTATTGTTCATGGTGTAAATGATTCGCTCTTTTGGTGGGTAGATGATCATTTTTAAATCATTCCATTTTATAACAATTTACAGCTCTACCATAGACTAACTACAGTACTGGTTTTAATTCTAATCGTTGTACTTCAGTATATATAGTCATACCAAGTCTAGATTCCTTGGTTCCACCTAAATCAATAACCTAAAGTGGCATTTAATTTATGTGGAAAAAGTTGCATTATTAAATTAATATAGCAAAAAAAGGTTTCAAAGAGACTCACTGACATCTCCATCAAGAGCAACAAAAGGCTATACAACTCGGTAACTCTACATTTATTTTACCAAACTGATTATATAAATTGCATTACGTCATATACTATAACCATAGACTAACTACTGAAGTTAGTCTATGCTATAACCCAGGGCCGGATTTAAACAAAGGCGCGCGCCTAGAGGCCCGCACCACACAGGACAGCATGCAAAAGCCTCATACAAGCGAAAGAAAGGGTCACCAACTTGGACCTGTGTGGCAACAAAAGGGCCCTTACCACCGGTTGAGCCTAAGGGCCCACAGATCCTAAATCCGGCCCTGCTACAACCATAAATATAATATGTCCTATTAATTGAAATTAAACCCTTTTTGTAAGAGCTCAGAAGACACTACAGCTAAGAAACCCCATAAAGTGAAACACTCCCGGACTCTGACTTTTTGGTCGCTGTAGTAAAGTTAGGAGTGTACTCCATATTCAGGAGTACATGTATTTAGATGCCTTTTGAAGCAGCTTGCATCCGACTCCAACTGAAGGGAAAGCCTTCAAAATTAGATGGAATTTGAAGTTTTTATTGATTGTAATGAGGGGATAGAATGGATTTGGAATTCTGAAGGATTTTGCCTCAAGGAAAGTCCTTCAGAATGTATAAAAATCGTAATTAAAAATTAAATGAAATAGTCTTTAGAATACATATCTCCCTTTTAATCTCTTGAATTACTCAGACCAGCCCTCTTTTTTGCCTGGAAAAGGAAAAATGTTTTCCTATTCTCATATTCCTATTACCTTACAGAATGGCATTAAGTTCTTGGGGATAAATTTATGTCACATATAGTACGACTTTAGAACTACGGGCTTTTCAAATTTAAAAAGTTGACGAAAGAGGAAAATTCTCCAAGATTCCCGGATTTCTGTCTATACACGGAGTCAATATGTGACTGCATGGATGAATTGCAATACATTTTTATCATAAGCGCTGAAGATGTTTTAAAATAAATTCAATTGATCAATGGTTTTGAGCCTGACAAAACCTCTTCCAAGATTTAATTATGGTTGCTGTTATGGTTGCTAACTATCTGTTACCCGGCAGACGTTGTCATGCCTTTGACTGTTACCAACTAAAACCAAGATCACCTGTTCAAGTAAACATGTCATTAGCTTTTATGTAAACAACAAAACCTCAATGTGACAAAGGTGTAGCTGAATCCTACAGACCTATTGCAAAGATTTCATGCTTAGCTAAAATCATGAACACTTTAGTCAAAAATAGGTTGGAGTGGTTTACTGAACACTTCAATCTAATTCCACAAACCCAATTCGGATTCAGAAAGGATAGTGGATGTTATGATCATATAATTACGTTTGTCTCCGATATCCAAATAGCAACAACAAGAAATGAAACTGTTATTGCAGCATCTTTAGATTTGTCTAAAGCTTATGACAATGTACTTATAACAACTTTAATATCAAAAATGTTTACTATGAACGTTCCTTATGTTTTTATAAAATACTGTTTTAATTGGCTCTCAGAGAGAACTATTTCATTTCAATTTGGAGACAGGGAACTATCAAGGACAGCCTATAAAGGTATTCCTCAAGGAAGTGTGCTAAGTCCTTTGTTATTTTCTTTGTATATTGCGGATGTGAATAAACATTTGTCTCCAGGAGTAACGTCCCTGCAATATGCAGATGACTTTCTCGTTTATGTATCTAACAAATCCTCTACATTAGCAGCTCGAAAATTGCAAGTAAATTTAACAAACATAGCTAACACGTTAAATTTCAAATCAGGTCTCACATTTAATCCCAAAAAGTGTAAATTACTTGTTTTCACGAGAAAAAGGGGATTAACTGAATATTCTTGTAACATATTTGGTGAAGTTATTCAAAAAGTGAACTGTCACAAAATTCTCGGTGTTTGGATTGATACAAAACTTAAATTCCATAAACATATTGATGAAACAATCAGCAGGTGTAGAAAAGACTTAGATGTCTTAAAATGCTTAGCGTTTGGGACGAAGGGTGCTCATCCAAAGTTTCTTCTAAGAATCTACAAAGCTTTAATACGACCAAAATTGGATTACTGCAGTTTTATTTTTGGACATTTAAATAGGACATATGAACAAAAATTGGATGTTGTACAAAACAGCGCATTAAGGATATGTACTGGAGCTATTAAGACAACACCCATTCAGGCATTACATGCTGAAACTGCCACAATGACACTAAATTTGAGAAGACAATTGTTATCGGAAAAATTAGCTCTGAAAATTCATTTAAATACATCTCATCCTGCTTTTTTAAAACTCCAAGAACTAAGCATGCTCACCCATCACCATCCATTTTGGGATAAAAAACATACACCAACAATTATACGAGCTTTTGACAAAATTAAAAATTATATTGGTGAAGCCGACAACGAACCCTATGGTCATTCAATTTTCCAATTCCATAAACCTCTATGTATGATAAACCCAAATATCCATTTTTCTAAAGTTCTTTCTTCCGGTATTCAGTCTAGTAAACAGCATGTAAACGATACTGTATTGCTACAATCATCGTTATACATTTTACACCACAAATGGAACGGGCACAGGATAATATATACAGATGGATCCAAAATTGGAACCGATGTTGGTGTTGGTATATATGATCCTGCAGTTGACATGGAAATAAAAATTAAAATTCCCTCAATATCATCAATCGTCTCAGCAGAATTATTTGCCATTTTAAAATCTTTAGAATATATATCACAGTTAAATGACAGCAAATTTGCTATTGCAACAGATTCTCTTGTGTCCATTTACAACATTGAAAATGCTCTACGTGGCTTTAACAATGATAACCTAACTTTAGCAATTGCAAAAGAAATTATTAAATGTTCAAAAGAAATTGTGATACAATGGATTCCTGGCCATGTTGGAGTTCCGGGTAATGAAAAGGCGGATTCCCTAGCAAAGTGTGCAGCTCACGATGATGCATTAGTTGTAGACAATAAGTTCCCTTTGCGATATTCCGATATTTGTTTTGATATAAAGAATAAAATAAGAGCTAAATGTAATGAATTATTGCAATCTACAAACAAAGGGGAATGGTATAAAAAGACTCAAAGTACCTACTCGAACGTCCCATGGTTTGAATCAACCAAATTCAGTAGACGTGACACCACTATGATCTGCAGACTTCGTTTTGGACACTGTTTTACAGCAGACCGACTTTTCTTACTTCAAAGAATTGACTCCCCACAATGCCTAAAATGTAATGATGGAACTCATGAAAGTATTCTACACATATTTAAGGACTGCACTGCCTACTCAGTACATCGAAATTATCTCTATGAAATGTTGAGAAGATGTAACTGTCATATACCTCCTGATTTACATGGCATTCTTAAAGAAGAAAACTCAAAATTATGGTGTTACATCTTAGAATTTTTACACAAAATCAAGAAAATTATTTAAGTGACCATATACCGGATGAAATTGATTAAGTTTTGGACTTGAATTGTAATATTTGGACTTCATACATAAGAACTCTTTATATAATTGAAATTAATTCAGTGTGTTTTCAAAATTATAGTGTTACGTCTTAGAATTTTTATATAAAATCGAGAAAATTATTTAAGTGACCATAAACCGGATGAAATCAATTAAATTTTGGACTTGAACTGTAATATAATAATTTATGTTCGTAGCTCTTAAGGCTTCATGTAATTTCATACAAAGCCTCTAATAAAAGATAAAAAAAACAAAAACAATATCTTTCCATAAGGTTTGTATCTTTAATCCCAGCTGTTCTGCTTCTTTTTGTATGATTTGCTGTCCAATGTTATTTAAATGGGCCAAACCCGTACTTTGAGGGCTTCCCAAGGGTTTCTAGTTCCACGCACTGACTTGAAACCCCCAAAAGGCACATCTTAAAGACGTTAAGGGCTTCCAAACAATAAGTAAATCATCAACATCGACCCAGTAATTTTGCCATAATCTTCTGCACAAAAATCGCCTTATTCTTTTAATATAATGATATGGGAACCCTTTTGAGCCTCTTGGGAGGAACCCGATTGAGTTAGGACGAAATGGATGGCTTAAAAACCTTCTTCATGAAATTTTACATATATATATATATATATCAAGATTCATGGCAAACGGTCCAACAGTGTCCGAGTCCATAAACTTCAAATATATATATAAACAAACAAACCAACATCCTCGAAATTTTTTTTTCAGTTTTCTAGATATTTAACGTTGAAAACCTATAAGTGTAAGGATTATTCTGACTTAAAATGACTGTTCATGAGGGATTTATTTTATTTTTACCGTTACCATTTTGAAACTAAATTTTCAAGAAAAATTAAATTTAGATTTAATTTTTAAGCTTTTTAGATAAATATTCATAACAAGTTTCATTACTCTAGAAGTTTTATTACGGTTCTTTAAAAGTTTCTGAGACATTATAAGGGTTTTGAAAAAGAATGCTTACAAACTTACAGGCAGAAAAAGGGAGGATCGAGAAAGGACATAATGCTGTTATTGCTTACGAAAATAAAAATATATTAAATTTACAAATGAATAAATAGAGCATTACATTTAGTACACTGTAAATATTAAATTTGATTATTCAAAATTAGAGATTCCTTTTAACAGTTACAGAGTGAAAAGCCAAGTATCTAAACTTATGTACACATAGAAAATGCGCCATATTCAAAATAATATACACTGACAATTTTCAACAACCAGTGATGTTGCAGCTAGAGGGAGATAAAAACGAATCATTATTACAGGTCCAAATACATAGTCACGGGTCCAAGTCTTGTCCATAGAGGAATCGTTAGTGGAGAGGACATGCCAATGATTTATTATTACATTAGGACCGGTTATAGGGTGAAGCCCAGGTACGCCCCCTCGCAACTAACTGACAATAAGATGATAGGCGAGGCAATAAGGCAAAAGCGTTCCGGTTTAGTGCGGGAAAACAAGTCGCGCGTTTATTGAATTACAATTTTAGCCCAGATAGGTGGGTCTGTGGCCAAATTGATGTTTGAATTGTATTCCTGATTAACTTCTAGAGCTGCTATTGATTCCATATATTACCATATAATTCTATGTGTGCATTTAATAAATGGAATAAGAGCTAAGAACTATTAAAAACTCTCGACATGCTCTCACTTAATTACATTCTTGGACACTATATATGCATTTCTTTATCCAAATAAACAATTTATTCGTGATGAGTTCCTCGAATGTGTAATCCACAATTTGTATAATGGATCGGCATACTTAGAACCAGGGTATGAGAGATATTAACGTTTAAACCAAAGCACTGCAACCCTTTCGTCCGTCATTTTGATGACGTAGTCATCACAGGGGGTTAGGTTAGGAACCATAGAGAGAGCATTCCATGCCTCCATGCTCTAAGGCTCTACAGACATTGGTTATGAACCTCTGGGAGAGTGTATCCCACTATATCTTAATAGTTTTGAGGTGAAAAGAGCAACGTAAACAATTTGGTACCGGTAACTATAAGTAAAATATTTTCGTGTTATTCCACGGACTGTAATCAAAGTATGAACAGTCAGGTGGTTTGCCCTGTGCCCACTGACCACTGATCAGTGATCAGTGACCCCTCGCTCCAAGGTCAGGATCAGGAGCCTCCAGCTGTTTTAGTGACGTCATGACGCAGTCAGCTGACGCCTATCAGACGATGTAGCGCGCCAACGCTGCTGCCGCCGGTCGCCGACAAAGTAAAGTCAAGTGATCAAGTCAACCATGGTCGAGAAGATGGAAGTTTCGGTGAGTTTTGGTTTGTTTTAATTTAATTTGCTTAAAAACTCACACAGTGCTAGTTTATCTTATACCGGCTGTTGGACCTTGAGATATATTTGAGGTTAGTTTAAAATTATAGTTGCCAATAATTTATGCTTAATATTTTTTTTAACAGGTTTTTCCTGGTTGTCCAGCACACAACATCACCAGTTACTATAGAAAAATAAATCAATATACTACACTAATTTATTCAACATTTCTAAGCTCTGATTTATGGTGGTAAGTAAATTGTGTACAGTAAATGATTGAGAAAATAATTTTACAAACAAATAATCAAAACCCCATTTTTGGAGTAGAATATTTCTTTATGAATGGGGCGATCTGTCCAGTTATAGAACAATAACATAAAATCATATTATACTTGTTCGATTATTTGGCAATCTCATCTTCTCTAAAACTATATTTAAGTAAAACAATTTTAAAATTTAAACCAACATTTTTCGAATTGACACTCAATTCATCGTCAGTTGATGAGTGTCAGTCAATTCAAAATATATTGGTTAAAATTTTAAAATTGTTAAATATAGTTTTTTAGAAGAAGAAGAGATTGCCAAATAATCAAACAAGAATACAATTACCATCTTCAACTAATTAAGAAGAAAAATAAAATCATATAATTCACTTTACATTTTTGTACAAAATTATGATCACCTTTTAAGGAAATTTATCACACCAATGTACTATTATAACTCATATGCAAACTAATTTGAAAAAATGGAGTTTTTGGCATTGTTGGCCTCAAAATGAAAAGTTTTCATGTTCCTGGACCTAGGTTTTACTATGTGTACTGCACTAATATTTTCTTTCTTAAAGAGGAAGTTCTCTCAAAATTAAAAACTTCTGGAAAAATTTAGGAATTGTAACTGCTTACCAAATTTAATCAAAATTGGACTGTTGGTGTGGACTCAAGGTCTGTATCATAGACTCACAGATAAACAAACTTTATGCAACCTCAGAAAAACGATTATCAGTGATACAACTTGATATCACCACAAAAAAATTATTGGGTTCAATTAACCTGAAATAAACATTGTAAAATACAAACTTAGGAGTAACTTGATTTTGAAGTGCTAAAATAGTGTTTAAAAATTTGTTACCCGGTAATGAGAAAAAGGTTTAACTTTATAATCTATGGTCTTAAAACTGACATGCTAATTTGTAGGGTAACAGGCCAGAATAGAACAGAACAGAATTATTCAATTCCATATTTAAAAGGAAGCAGTGAATGTTAAAGTTAATTAATAATATTAATAATTAATCCTTTCTAATTGATACATTTTTAAATTTATAATTGTAACACTATGCAACTTTATGTTCTCTTAGCTTTTAAGATAGCTACTTATTTATTGACTGTAGTCTTAGTTGCCATTTTTATGGTTAAGACAAGAAAAATGGCAATACAGAATTATTTGATTTGATATTTAAAAGGAAGTAGTGAATGTTAAAGTTAATTATTAATTTTATTTGTATTTCAACGCCAATGGCATTTTTGTTATGAGATCACACAAACGCTTTTAGGGAAAGCGGTCCAAACCCCTCAAATTTGTGGACATCCCGGGATTTGAACCCATGGCCCATGACCCCTTGAACCGAAGTCCAAGACGGTAACCGTTAGCCGTTAGGCCAGCAAGATGCCCAATGGTTTCGAATTTGAATTAATCCTTTCTAAGGAATACATTTTTAAATTTAGTTGTAACACTACGCAACTTTTATGTTCTTTTAGGTTTTAATTTAGCTTATTATTTATTGACAAAAGTCTTATTTGCCTTATTTTTGGTTTAAGACAAAATTTAAATAACTATGTAAGAAGTAACAATATAAGTAAAAATCTTGAGATTAAGACCATTTGGTGGTATAGTTCATGAGTTAGTGAATAATTTCAAAGAATGTACACATACAAACAACATAACAATGTAACATTATGTTTATCGATTGCACCAACAACAACAACGCTGCAAAGTAAAAACTGATTTGCCGTGCTGGAATTAATAACGATAAGATTGTTGAAACAGTCAGGACTTGCTTAATCATTTCTGGAGTTATCAGCTGACTCAACAATGTTTACTTTCTAAGAATGTATTGTGAAGTTTTACATTTACTCTTACCTTCGCTAAAGTGCTTGGATTAAGGATAACTGATGATTGTGATTTTGAAAGCGCCTAATTAAAGAAATCATATTTTCATTATTTCTTTTAGTATGCTATGATGCGATGATATTTTTTTATATTATGACCTTGCCTCTTGTACTGATTACTATTTATGTCAGTGACTTCAGTTCAGGACCAGTATATATACACTAAAAATAAAATTTAACCGATTAAACAAAAACCCAAATGCAATTCTCATTTTCTAGCACTAATCTTATCAGCTCACCAGTGCTTTTCCTTAATAGATTGTAGGTGTATCACCTTTGTACCGAATCAGATAAAAAATACATAGGCTTTTACTAACGTGTGGCCAGATTTCAAATTCCAAACCAGTCTCAAAGTTAAAAGTTGGCGAATAATTGATTCCTCCAAGTAGCCCAGTCAACAAAGGTTTTATGTCGGAAATAATTCCCCCGAAGCTGGAGTTTTTACACATTATAGAACACGTTGAGACATGCATTATTACAAAAGTCCCCGGTTTTCCCCCTTGTGCTTCACCCTCCACCCCACTTTGAAGTTTATTTTGTGAATTTCCAAGGCATATATGTATCTTAATACCACATGAAGCCACATACCAAGTTTCATCAATATACATTCATAAATAATCAATTCATAACATTTTAATTATTCTCCATAAGAATAACATGGCAGCTGAGTATGCAGGGTTGCTGAAGCAAGGAACACAAAAATGGGGTTTTATACAAATATCAATATAACTCAATAAGGTAAAGCCACATACCAAATTTTATTAATTTATGTTCATAATTAAGGGATATAACACGTTAATTATTCTCTATAAGAATAACATTAGACAATGTACTGTGTTTAGCACTTTCAATATATCTGTAACCAATTGGCGTAGCAATGATCAAAACACCAAATTGTGCGTCTTTTTAAGCTGATTCCAATGGACAAAATTAAAATTTGACTTTTTCGTTATATGTAAAAGTGCAAAAAAAACCAAAATACCCCTTAGGATAGGTCGATCTGTCTGTTTTCCAAACTTTAAGTCATAAATGCTGGTTTACACGTTTATACCAGATTTTTTCAAAATCAGATTATATTTACGAGAGTTATTGTGCTCACGGACACACACATATATATATATATATATATATATACAGTTTTGAACTAATATGGTGTTTTTGGAATCTAGGGACCTCGAAACGAAAAGTTATCATGGTCCCGGGCCTAGGTCTTACCATGCCGACTACGGTAATAGCTTCTTCCCTATAGGGGAAATTCGCTAATTCCCTGTAGGGGAAATTCGCTTAAAGTGAGGCAATGAATGACAAATTTCTCCAAAATACACAACAGAAAAAATTACAAATGATTATAGGCGCATGTACAAATTCTAATCTAGATTACATGTAAAATAAATACAAATTTTGTATCAAAACATGTACATTTATGTAGAACTCAGGTACCGTACTTAGTCGTCACTGGTACTCAGTCCCCTTCAGTTAAATGCCCGAGCTCTAATATTTTCTTAAAATGTTTTTCTCTTAGCAAATTTTACAGATAGCTTACATCTTTTACTCAATATGAAAACAATCCTATAATCCAGCAAAGTTTATGAAATTATCTACTTGAAGTTTTGCCACTTCGAACTTGTTTTAAGACGTAACCAAGCTCGTTTAAAGTATTTAACCATGTTCCCAATTTTGTCTTTCCTTAATAAGTAATGTATACAGTGTGTGAAAGATTCATGATTACAAAAGAGGTAAACGTTTCCCAGAAACTTTCTCCAGATAACCTTATAGTTTTCAACTGAAATACTCTTATCAAATCATCTAAGGGTCAGAACACCGTGTTATCACTTTCTTCTTCTTTTCGTAAAACGGTACAACTAAACATTGAACATGGATCGGCCGATTTGCCGCGACCCTTACACCCGTTATCACCGCCTTTTGACTTGGAAGTCAAAAGTTACGTCCTGTTTTTATCTTTTAGCTCGTCATGTTTGAATATCTTTAATAAGTACAAATATTTTCAATCATTTAATTATTTGGCTGAAGTGGCTCTTTGTATTTTCAGCAATCAGTGTGTTTTTATGGGTAGTTAATAACAAAAATCACATTTCAAATTTAAGCCCAGTGTTAAATTAAATCTAAACTAGTACATTATTATCTGTACTCATGTTCATGGCTATATTATGCAGAGTGGCTATATAATATCAGCCGCCAAAGTTCAGTTTTGTTACTGATGGCAAATTTTTAATAAAGTAAATATGCCTGTCTTTTTATTTTCCTTTTATTTTGACAATTAACATTATTTTTCTAAATTTATCCTCTGGAACATCTATTCAACAAATATAAAAAATATCTGGATGACACCTGCATGTGATAAGGTGTAATTTGCTCTTCTAGAAAAACAATTGGTTCCGTTTTACATTTTGCAAAGTGGAATTTTAATTTCTAAGACGCGAGTATTTTGTTTTTGTAGTTTGATGGATGTACTAGGATTTCTAAAGCAAACTTTTGATAGGTGTGCCCTCGTTTACACCGTATGTTTTTATTTTGCAGTCAAACGTACAGTATGTTCATGTAACTCCACATGAGGATAACATTTAGCATTTTAATTATGTTTTTTTTTTACATTGTGAGAGCTTACTTGGTTCCTCGGGGCTCCGCCCCGTTGGCCTTGCTGTAGGCTTTGGGGGTCGTCAAGATGTGGTCAACGACCAACGTGCCAACAGTTACACTGGTTTTAAGGTACGGGGAGGGGGGGAGGGAGTGTCGATTTGGGCGACAAAATCACTAAACTCACTCAAGCTATAGAAAATATTTTTTGTTTAAATTGGTTTAAAACTATAATCAAACTTGTTATTTGGTTATTTGATGATCGGTGACAAAAGCTGGTAAATTTCCCATCCTGAATATTTTGGTGTTTTTCAAACAAAGATAAAAATGCTTTCTTGCAAAATTGTGTTTAAAACGGGTGTTATAAGAGTGTGCAGAGTTGCAGTATTTTGGTAGTGAGATTTAAGAGGGAACTCCTGTCCTCCTCTACCTCTACCTGCCTCCCCCATAAGGCCAATGTTAACTCTCAAATCCCAACCTTTCTCAATGGATTATCCAAAATTGTTGATTTATGGTTCAGTTTAAAGAACAAACAAGTTCGCACGCAGCACGCTGACGTAAGGGAAGTGAATTTACACATCAAAACCTTTTAAAACTTAAAATTAGTGTAAAACAAACATTTATTCCAATTTTAATTACAATCTGAGAACATGATTTTTGGCTGTTCTGATGCTCCTGGTTTCATTTACCTGCAATGCTGGGAATACAATTTTGCACATTATAAGGTTAGGAGAGGGTCCAGTCAGGCCTGAAAGTAGGCGTGAGGTTGCTGGTGATGATAAAAGTACACCAACAAATGAATAACTAGGCGTGAGGTTGTTGGGATGATAAAAGTACACCAACAAATGAATAACAGACTTCCCTAATGTAATACCCCCATAAGACAACATACTGTGTTTAGTCAATCCACATTTTCTTTAATAATTCGGTAAATATTTATGCTAGAATGACAAGAGAAGGCTTAAAACGTTCGCATCACTAATTCCCATCTTTTTACATGCATTAATTTTACATCCGGGGCTTTACTGACGCTTTTTGGGTCAAAAATTTCTAAATTTAAAACGTTAATCCCCAAAAAAGGGGTTTAGAGTTTTCCGATTGTTTTGCGCAACGAACTTGTCAAACTTATTATAGAAAGGAACGGCCTTACCAAATTTGAACTAAATCGGACAAAAAATGTGACCACTAGAGTGCAAACACATTATATAAAATTTCAAATCATGTTCAGGGGGTCACGTTAGGAACTTCTATGGTGGTCCCGGGCTTAAGTTTCACCGTGCGGGTCATGCTAATAGTTCTTTTTCATAGGAAATTCACTAATAAAATACCTAGTGATTTCAGTGAGCAAAACTTTGATGTCACAAATAATTCACCCTTACATGTAGCGTATTGTAAATTTTGAATATTTTGGGATTTTATGGAGCAGTTTTATTAGTGAATTTCCTTTGGAAAGTGAACTATTAGCATGACCCGCACGGTGAAACTTAAGACCGGGACCACCATAGAAGTTCCTAACGTGACCCCCTGAACACGTTTTGGGGGGTCGTTTAAAATTATATATATATATATATATATATATATATATATATATATATATATATATATATATATATATATATATATACAGGGTGAATCTCGTAAGTTGTCCAGTATTGATTTCAGACAAACCGTTGGTCCTACGATGATGAAATAAAATTATTTCCCACTAAACCAACCCCAAGGAATAACGTAAAAATATTTTTAACGATTTTTAAATACAGGGTGTACCAGAAACTGAGGGTCACTAGTCCGAATCTACGAAATATCAAATACAAACGTATATCATGATATACATCAAATTAAAGCTCTTTTCAATCCAAACCATTTGGCGGAATCGGATTTTGATTATTATTGATTCATTTCAAAATGGCGGCTGTTTTTGTGAAACAATTAGTATTTTTTTGAATACCCTGTATTTTTCTTAAAAATGCAGATATCTTTATTCTGATTCAAATATCGCATTCCTTATGAGCTAAGCTTTATTTTGATATGCAACACTTCAATATTATCTCAAAAACAAAAAGTTTCAAAAATATCAGTTTTTGAAAATATGTACATAGCCAAAACTCAAAAATTTCAAATAGCACCATATGTCAAATAGCATATCATTTTAAAGGTATTGCAATTCTAAGAAACTTTCAAATTTAAATCTTATGCGTATCTATTTTGGTGTTCGAGTTATCAACAAAAAACATGTTTTCCCACATTAAAACACATGTTATTTGTTAAACATGGTGGTAATAGTCAGCTTTACCAGCCTTTGCCACCATGTTTAACAAATAACATGTGTTTTAATGTGGGAAAACATGTTTTTTGTTGATAACTCGAAAACCAAAATAGATACGCATAAGGTTTAAATTTGAAAGTTTCTTAGAATTGCAATACCTTTAAAATGATATGCTATTTGACATATGGTGCTATTTGAAATTTTTGAGTTTTGGCTATGTACATATTTTCAAAAACTGATATTTTTGAAACTTTTTGTTTTTGAGATAATATTGAAGTGTTGCATATCAAAATAAAGCTTAGCTCATAAGGAATGCGATATTTGAATCAGAATCAAGATATCTGCATTTTTAAGAAAAATACAGGGTATTCAAAAAAATACTAATTTTTTCACAAAAACAGCCGCCATTTTGAAATGAATCAATAATAATCAAAATCCGATTCCGCCAAATGGTTTGGATTGAAAAGAGCTTTAATTTGATGTATATCATGATATACGTTTGTATTTGATATTTCGTAGATTCGGACTAGCGACCCTCAGTTTCTGGTACACCCTGTATTTAAAAATCGTTAAAAATATTTTTACGTTATTCCTTGGGGTTGGTTTAGTGGGAAATAATTTTATTTCATCATCGTAGGACCAACGGTTTGTCTGAAATCAATACTGGACAACTTACGAGATTCACCCTGTATATGTATATATATACATATATATATATATATATGTGTTTGCACTCTAGCAGTCACATTGTTTGTCCGATTTACTTCAAATTTGGTAGGGACGTTCCTTTCTGTAATCAGTTGGACAAGTTCGTTGGGCAAAATAATCGGAAAACTTTAAACCCCTTTTTCGGGGGATTAATCTTTCAAATTTTGAGTTTTTAGGCCCAAAAAGGGTCAGAAAAGCCCCAGATGTAAAATCAAAGCATGGAATAAGATGGGAATCAGAGAGGTGAAAGTTTTAAGCCCTCTCTCGTCATTCTAGCATAAATATTTACCGAGTTATTAAAGAAAATGTGTATCGACCAAACACAGTACGTTGTCTTATGGGGGTTTTACAATAGAAAAGCCTGTTATTCCTTTGATAGAGTACTTTTACCATCCCCAGCAACCTCACGTCTACTTTCAAGCCTGTCTGGACCTTCTCTTAAACTTATAATGCGCAAAATTGTACTCCCAGCTTTGCAGGTAAATGAAACCAGGAGCATCAGAATAGCCAAAAAATCAGTGTTTTCAGATTACAATAAAAATTGGACAAATGTTTGTTTTTACTTTGATTTTGAGTTTTAAAAGTTTTTATGTTTTATGTGAGGGAAATTCACTTCCCTCACGTCAGCGTGCTGCGTGCGAACTCGTTTTTGTAATATTAAGTTTCTGTTCTCTGACATCACTTGGTATTTTTGTTGTATTTTAAAATGAACCCTAAATCAAATATGTAGAATAATCTGTTGAGGAGGGTCGGGATTTGAACGTTAACATTGGCCTTACGGGAGAGTAGGTAGATTCGTGAAAATGTTCTTTACTGGATCCCATTACTAATGTAAACAGCAACCTCAAACATCTAAACAGTGTGAAGTATGGTACAGTATTTGGAATATGAAATTAGAGGAAGCCTAAGTTTGCTTCTCAACATTTTTTCTACCACACAAAAATATGTTGTTGAGATTTGATTCAGATGCCCTACTGATTTAAATTGAGTATCTGAATTTGATCGATTAGGAGATGAGCGACTGGAGTAAGCAGAAGTAGACAATAGGCAAGAGGAAATCGAGGTTTCGGGATTACGAAAGATTCTTCAGGGCAAAAATGCCCTTAGCCAATTTATATGTTGTCAAATGCTCAGGGGCATGCTTGTAAATTAAATATACAATTTGTTGTTTCAGGGGATTGCAGAGGAAGGCATGGTGAAATTTAAGCAGACTTGGTAAGTAACAAATATTTTACATAGATATATTTATTAAAGTGTGCACTTTCATTAACAATGTTTTGTAAAGTAATCAAATCAATCAGTTTTAACACTTCGCTACTGCAAACATGTTTAAACATGAAATTTGCAAAAGTTTCTATGCTGAGAAAAAACCCAGATCGGGGTCCGCATCAGCCAACGCGTTAAACATTGGTATCATGAGGATTGGTATAATTTTCTGTTTATTTATTTACCGAATTTTATTTATTACATCACTCAATGGCAGGACATTTGTCAATGTTGAAAAAAAATCTTAAAATTAATCCCATTAATATTATAAATGTGAAAGTTTGGATGCATGAATATATTTGCAGTTCTATCACGACACAATAAACTACTGGAGCGATTAAGCTAAAACTTTGCATGAACATTGCATATATCAAATTAACATATAGCCTGAAAAGGTCCACATCCAACCTTAGGGCTCCACCCCACAGATCCTGTAAGTTCCAATCTTACGGGAGGATATCCTACTAATATTATAAATGTGAAAGTTTGGATGTATGTATGTATGGATAATTTGGAGTTCCATCACGCAAAAACTACTGGACCACAATTTGGCTGGAATATAGCTTACACGTCACATTAACATATAGACCTGATAATGCCTACATCCAACATTAGGGCTCCACCCCACAGGCTCTGTAAGATCCAATGCAAATATTATGGAAGGATATCATTTATAATGTTACCTGCTGTATGTTAAAATGTTTGTCAGTTACTGTAAAGTAAGTCGTCATATGGTAAAACGTAAACAAAGATTTCATATTGCTGTTCAGGTTAATATTTCAAACGTGTTTGAATTTTTCGCGAGCGAAGCCACGGGAAACAGCTAGTAATTTATAAAATTACCAGCTGTAGTTGTTTGTCATTTAGGGCAAAGGAAGTCATATGGTAAAACTAAACAAAGATCTGGTAGGTCAGGTCAGGTTATCCTAATATCTTTAATGTGTTTTAATTGGTCGCAAGCGAAGCCGCGGGTAACAGCTAGTTATTAATAACTGAACATTGCAATAAATATTGTTATTACTCAAACGAAACTCTCCCAATTTCCCTTTAAGTATTAATTCAAAGAGTACATACCCCTGTTGAAGCAAACCTGCATACTCAGCGATTTTCAAAGGGTACTTCACTATGTCATGAAGCACCACATACCAACTTTCATCAAAGCATATTCATAAATAAGCGAGATAGGACATTTTATTTATTCTCCATCAGAAAAACATTAGGTTTAAGTATGCAGGTTTGCTGCATCAAGGACCACAAAAATCGGGTTTTTATGCAAATACCAATGGATCACCACCAGATGAATCAACATACCAAGTTTTACCAATTTATGTTCATAAACAAGCAAGATATCACACGTTTCTCATTCTCCATAAGAATAACATTATACCTGCCGAGTACGCAAGTTTGCTGCCATTGGGACAGAAAAAAATGGGTTTTGTATACAAATATCAGTAAACCCTAACTATATGAAGCCACATACCAAGTTTCATTAATATATGCTCATTAATAAGTGAGATATAAAATTGTACGTATTCTCTATAAGATTAACATTGGACAACGTACTGTGTTTACCACTTTCAATACTATCTCAATAACCAACCGATTGACGTAGAGCAATAATTCGTAATACTGAATTGTTTTTTTAAGCTGAATTCAATGGCGCAAACATAAATTGGGATTTACAAATAATTATATGTAAAAAGTGCAAAAAACCCATTTTTGGGGAACAAAATCCCTCCTAAACACCCCTTAAAATAGAGCGACATATCTGGTTTTCGAACTCATGAAAATAGATGCTGCCTTACAAGTTTATACCAAATTTCATCAACATCGGACCATTTTTACGAAAGTTATCGTGCCTTCGGACATATATATATATATGAATTTGAACGAATAGTTTTTTTGGCATCTGGTGGCCTCAAACAAAGAGTTGTCATGGACCCGGTCCAATGTATTACCATGCTGACTACGATAATAGCTTCTTCCCTACAGGGGAAATTCGCTAAAAATTGTCATTGTCACTAACCATCTAATACATAAAATTCTCGTGTCACAGTGTTTGTAACAAAACTCCTCTGAAACGGCTTGACCGATTCTTATGAAATTTTGAGTGTATTTTGGATTGGTAGGTCTGAGAATAGGACGTAAACTTTTGTTTTTCCGATAGGCGAGTGAGCGAAGCGAACAAGCTCATATTGAAAATGAACGAGTATTTGACATAAAAGAAATTCAATGACATTACGACAGGACAACGTCTGTTGGGCCAGCTATTTTTTCTATATATTTTTAATTTTTGTTATAGGCTATGTAAATTGAAATTGAAAAAAATGTTTAATCGAAAATAATTATCACACATAATATGATAATACGTGATTTCAAAATGGGTTTCATTATTTATCCTAACCGTAGGAAATCTGTCTGAAAAGATACCTTCTTGATATAGGAAAAAAAGTAATTTTACAGTTTGCCGATGTACTGTAAGCTAGGAGTACCTATGCTAAAATATTCACGTAACGGGATGAGCGAACTCAGGTAAGATTTCCGCTGCTAACATAAATCCTCAATCAAAATTTTGTCACAAAATATCAAATTTGAACTGAAATATTTTAAAGTTAAAATAGTTGATTAAAATTGACTACTGTGTTTATAAACTTTTAAATGATAGGTCAAGTTAATGTAACTAAGTTTAGTTTGATTCAATTTAGTTAGTAAATTAGAGATATTGTACATGACAATGTCACGTTCTTTGTCTGTAATTCCAGGATATTCTAAGACGTTTGGGACAATAACAATGATTTATGATTAAAACATTTGACGTTTGAGACTAATAACAATGATTTATGACTTATGATTTATGATTAAAACATTTGACGTTTTTGACAATAACAATGATTTACGACTTATGATTTATGATTAAAACATTTGACGTTTGTGACAATAACAATGATTTATGACTTAAGATTTATGATTAAAACATATGACATGACATTTCGTAACAAAGATTACAAGTGTATAAATCAATCAAACTAAAGTTTTGGTTATTTTTTATGTATTTGGATTTTTACGAGCTATTTATACACCTCTAAATTTATAAAAGCCAAATTTGCCAGAATTTATGAAAATGTTATAACGGTTTTATTTACTTTTACAATTAGTTTTAATTATTAAAAAAAAAATAAACAATAAGTATATTTACCCAAACGGTTGCCAGTTATAAATCTTTATATATAATTCTGTAAACAAAATTTTTAAGTAAAAATTGTAGGAGTTTGGCAAATCGCAGGATGATGGGAGACGGCTCAAATTAAAGGTCTTGATTCCAGGGACTCGGGAAAAATAGCAGTATTTCTAAAGAGTGACCAGAAAATGAGAAATAACGTAAATCATCTCCCGTAGGAATAACATAAGAATTTAAAAACCTGTCTGCTTTGTTTACATTAAAATGTGTGATTAAGTGACTATTTTGTTTGCGTACTGACATGTAAATAGTAAACAAAATCAGAAGGGGCAGAGTATTGGAGCAAGGCTATGGGCTATGGCCCCTTCAAGCCACTAGTATTTGTTAAATAAACATTTTATTCATTGTATAGAATCATGTTTCTGTAATTTATCTGACCTTATACCAAGGACACAAACTCCTGAACATCATACTGCTATCCAAAATTTTGAGCCAAATTGAAAAAAAAGCGGTCTTGATGGTATGTCATGCTCCCTTTCCGACAAGGTCGGGTAATTCTAGCAGTACACAGATAACAGGTCCAGAAGTAACCAGTTTGTTGGTCAACTGTCCCTGTTCTGATACAAAGTGATTGTTAGTTGGTTGTTGTTTCTGTTGCATGTTGTGCACTCCTGCAAACTTGTTTGCAATCATTGCTGATAATGTGATAACTCTTATGGATTACATACTTAATGGTAAGTTTTGCATGCAACCTTTTTTTACCTCAAAGGTGAAGACATTAATAGGTTGTCTCATCAATAAAATAGGATAAATTTATTTTGGCAAAATTGAAACGTTTCTGAAAGTTAGTCTTTAACAATTGAATAAATCAATTTTCTTTTTATAATGAGTAACTAGCTTTTATTCATCAAATTGAAAACAATTAAAGCAGACTTTTAATCTGCCTGATGTGTAGTTGTATTTGGTTTAGTCAATCAAATTTAAATAATTAGATGTACTATAATGTATAACAATGTATTGTTCCTTTTACTAATGCCATGGATTATTTTTAATGCTCAACGACGATAAAGTTATTATTATTGTTGTATTGTTTTAACTCTGGATTTTTACTTTGTAGATAACCCAACAAATTTATTTATTTTAATTTTGTGCTACAAAACACAGAATAAGTTTTTCTGGTACATCATCATTATCATCATCTTATTAAAAAAACGAGTTTGCATGCAGCACGCTGACGTGAGGGAAGTGAATTTCCACATACAAACTTTTAAAGGTCAAAATCAGTGTAAAAACATACATTTATTCCAATTTTTATTGAAATCTGAAAACATTGATTTTTTGGCTGTTCTGATACTCCTGGTTTCATTTACTTGCAAAGCTGGGAATACAATGTTGCGCGTTATAAAGTTAGTAGAAGGTCCAGACAGGCTTGCAAGTAGGCGTGAGGTTGCTGGAGATGATAAAGTACTCTAAAAAAGGAATAAAAGGCTTTTCTAGTGTAAAACCCCCATAAGACAACGTACTGTGTTTAGTCAATACACATTTTCTTTAATAACTCGGTAAATATTTATGCTAGAATGACGAGAGAGGGCTTAAAACTTTCGCCTGTCTAATTACCATCTTTTTACATGCATTAATTTTACATATGGGGCTTTTCTGACCCTTTTTGGGCCCAAATCTCGAAATATGAAAGATTAATCCCCAAAAAAGGGGTTTGGAGTTTCTGATTGTTTTGCCAAACGAACTTGTCCAACTGATTACAGAAGGGAACGACCCCACCAAATTTGAAGTAAATTGGACAAAAAATGTGACCGCTAGAGTGCAAACAGATAGATATGTCTATATATGTATATAATGTCAATATATATGTATATAAAATTTTGAAAAACCCCCCAAAACGTGTTCAGGGGGTCACGTTAGGAACTTCTATGATGGTCCCGGGCTTAAGTTTCACCGTGTGGATCATGCTAATAGTTCACTTTCCAAAGGAAATTAACTAATAAGGCGATTTTTGTGAACGGGCTACTGGCGAAACTTTTATGTCTTAAGTCAAGGTTAATATGTTACTTGGAAGCCCTCCTTTTGGGGTTTGGAAGACATCCACCTTCAGGGCTCTGCCCCCTGGGCTTTCAAAGTTCAAATGTTAATCTTATGGAAGTATAGATATCCATTCAATTGGGTAATTAATAGCTGTTGATAGAAACAAAACACAGTACTCTAGTAAGAGGCACGTAAGTTGGCACTCGAGTGTACTATTCATTTCAACCACTTTTTGTACACTAGTTACATTACAAATGTGGTTGAACCACAAGTGCCACTTGTTTACAGTTTCCTCAAGCTGTCAGATTGTGTTTGTTTACAAATTAATTGCAAAACAAATTGTTTACCAGCAATCAAATTGCAGTTTGGATGCAAGTAATTGCTTTTAAAACTGTAACAATTTACATTGCAGGTACAACTGCAACAACAGCTGTCATTGATAAGATGATTCAGAAACAAAACATATAGAAAATATGTTTTTAAGACTGAATTTTATGCATATGTTCGCAAAAAGGTAATAGTTTGTTTATTTCTGTTTGTGCCAACTTACGTGCCTCTTACTTTACATTGCGAGCCGTTAGGGCCATTCTGTGTTGAGGCGAAAAATTACTTGCTGGAATCAAACGAGGTAATAAAGTGGACTAAACAAATAATTATTCATGTTTCAAAAATTAATAAACAAAAATTTGTTAATTTGTTTATAGTTTTTCATATTTAAGAGCGAAAATAAATACATAAATCAAACAAACAAAAATAATATGTTACAGTTTTGATTATATTTACTCCAGTGATTTGAATGAATAGATTAACATTGAACAATTGAACATCCCGTTACTGTAGTTCAAAGAACGACAAATTTGCCTCACCAGTGTACCAAGCTGACAAAGTCACGGCTCGCTTTTTCAATGCATATTGTTGAGCAGTGGTGACTCTAGAATTAGGAATTCTTGTTTGGCTGTGTCAATAAATAGTGAAGGAGCGAGGGAGGGGGTAGCCCTCCCCTCACCCCTCTTTTTACTTGCTGATCATTAAGTCATCTCCAGTTATTTGGTAGGTTTTATACACACCGCAGTAGTGTTGAAACTAGTTTGTACTACACACTAAAACACTTCACCTCTTAGTTTCATCAGTGTAAAAAAACCAATTACAGACCATGAAGGTCATTTGTTTTAGTGTAGAATCAAAAATGACAACGCATTTGAGACATGGGAGAACTTTGTGGCAAACAATGGGTCACCAGCTAAGATGTCTCTTGAATAAGGCATAAGTAACTGGGGGGCCGAGCTTTGCTCGGGGGAAGGCCAGTCAGTTTGTTTAGATGACTTGTAGTAATATTTCACCACTCCCTCCTCTACTGATAATCAGATTTGTATTATTCATTTGCCTCTTTTATACATTTTTAAGGTCCCTCCAGTTGTTATTTATAGCTCAATGTCCCTTTGATTTATTTTACTACTCTATATATGTAATCTTAACTCAAATCTTTTAATCTCTGCTCTCAGGAAACCACATGTTAATAATCATAAACAACATGAGTATTACTTTGACAGTTCCCTGGTTGATTATGAACAGTTGTTACAATTCTTTTGTTTTGATTTGAAACTCCATAAGCCCAATGTTAATTTTTTAACTTTTTCATTTTAGTTTTTTTTACATTATTTGATTTTTCCTAGGGATGAGGCCTGTCTAGAACTTATTTTTATCCCAGAAATTAGTTATTTTGAACATTTGAAGGAAATCGTTGGAGCCGTTTTGAGATCCGTGTCGCAAGCAAGCAAGCAAGCAAACCTTACTCATATTAGAGTATAGGATTGAGCCTAGCTTTGTCTGAAGTACGACATGAACAAGGAATCAAGATTGTCAGAATGTGTTCCTCAAGCAGAACTTAGGCCAGAAAATTCAAACCTTCAATAGAAGAATCAAGATACTACATCATATTTTCCCAATAAATTTATAGATGTATACAAGTGAGTCCAGCTGCTTGAATTTGAGCAAACATTTTTCTTTTCTGACTAACCAGATCGTACTATTAAAATAGCTGTTCTTTCTTCCGTACTGTGTTTTGTTTCTATCAACAGCTATTACTTTCCAATTGAATGGATATCTGTTCTTCCATAAGATTAACATTTGAACTTTGAAAGCCCAGGGGGGAGAGCCCTGAAGGTGGATGTCTTCCAAACCCCAATAGGCACATCTAGACGTTAGGGCTTTCAAATAACATATTTACCTTGACTTAAGACATAAAAGTTTCCCCAGTAGCCCGTTCACAAAAATCGCCTTATTAGTTAATTTCCTGATACCGTTTATTATGCTATTGCTTATATCTTAGTTAGTTAAATTCTTCAAAAACCTCAAGGATCTTCAAACATTTTAGAAGATCCTTCGGTGACCCACAGTTTTGGAACCCCTTAAACTACATTTTTGATCTTTGTGTAGAAACCCCTTTTACTCCTTTTACCATGCCTATTTAAAATTTAAAAACTAGCAACCCTTAGGGCTCCAATCGATGGGTTTTCGATTAAGCTTAACTTAAATCAAATGCGGTTTACTTAAGTGTATGTTCATAAGTCCCCCCTACTTGGACAGTTTTAAGTCTCTACACAGAACTTAACATGAAGATTGGTTCTATTTTGTAAAATATCAATATATTATTAAATACATATGTTGATCGTGTAACTGACAACATGATAAAACACAAGTATCAACTTATAAAAACCCCCAATTTTTTAATTGCCTCTACTGCTGATCGTTTTTTTCTTCTTGGCTAAAAAATCAGAAAAAATATCAAAACAAACTAGCTACCCTGCACATAGATTTAAGATATTGAGGGCCAATGTCCACCGATAAACCTATCTTACTGTTTACAATATTTCTGCTGCGTGACTTGCTATAATGTAAACAAATAAATTATAAAAACCTAATGAACCCGACCCCATAAATAATTGTATAAGAAGTTTCAATCAGCTATTGCGACTTAAAGATAACTACTTAAAAAGTTTGTTGGTTTATTATTGTATGAAGGAAGTATTTTATAAACTGATTATGTCGTCAGTGTAGATGTAACATATTTCTTAGCCTTAATTTGCCCGACCACATTGACTATTGATCTGTGAGTGGAACGTATTCAGCAAAGAGGTGAGCCGTTGCAGTACGAGTTGTGCAGTACTGATAATATTTACATGCCAGGACTGGTATTCGAGCCCACGACAGGACCGCTGCCATAGTTCCGGGGTCCGTTGCCTTTACCGCTACACAACCGACTCACAAGTTGATAAACATGTATTTAAATTGATTCCCACGTATTTTTTGACAAAAACTACATTTAAAAGCAGAACATTTAAACTCTTGATGCTCACGAATCAGTACAATTTTGTATAACTACCCAATTTCAAATTTAGTTTGTAAAAACGGAGAAACTCTATTAACGAAATTCACTCAATGGCTTGAATTCTACACATAAAGCCATAAATCATAGGTTATCAATTTTAATAATACAAACGATAGTTTGAAGGCCTTCTATTGTGGATCAGAATGGGTTAGCTTGCACAACCTGGAGGTCGAAGAGCATCAAACTCGACACATTATTAATTCCTAATGTACCACAGAAACCAGGAGATAAAACTCTCGTAAAGCTATTTTACAACTCAGCTAATTTTTACAAAATGTATGTTTTGTTAACGGTTGAATAGTTATGAGTGCATTTTAGAACATTTTCTTTGAGATGGCCCTTATTATTTTTTATGTTGATACATCTTCTTAGAGGTGACATTTTTGGGGATATTGAAACGCAATCAATTTTCACACGTGATACCTTGAAAATAGTTTAGTTTTATTGACAGTTCATTATGCGAGGCTAAAATACAAGGTGGGGTCTATATTTCATTCCCCTATATACACAAACAATTTTCACACATGACACCATGAGAATCTATATTATTAAAAGAATTTCTATATATAAAACTATTATTTTTTCTTACATGTTTGGTATCAATCAAAAGCTCTTACCATCTAGATGTGCCTTTTGTGGGGTTGAACAACCTCCTACCTTCAGAGCTCCGTCTCATAAGCTTTCAAAGTTCTAATGTTAATCTTATGCAGTTATTTAATTTAGGTAGTCAGCTGATTATAATGTATATATTTTAAAACATCTGATTCTGTCTGTGAGATTCCTGGACTAGTAATAATAACAATAGTTTATTTTGCTTTAAAAAGCATAAATTTTAGATTCGATTCAGTGGCCCAGCTCCTGATAACTGGGTATCCAGGCCTGCACACATCAGCCTTTTGGCTTATTGTGCTGCTCCAATGCTGTTCCAGTGCTGCTCCAGTGCTGTTCCAGTGCTGCTCTAATGCTGTTCCAGTGCTGCTCTAATGCAGTTCCAGTGCTGCTCCAGTGCTGTTTCAGTGCTGCTCCAGTGATATTCCAGTGATTTTCCAGTGCTGTTCCAGTGCTGCTCCAGAGCTGCCCAGTGCTGTTCCAATGCTGTTCCAGTGATGCTCCAGTGCTGCTCCAGTGCTGCTCAAGTGCTGCTCCAGTGCTGTTCCAATGCTGATCCCGTGCTGCTCCAGTGCTGCTCTAGTGCTGTTCCAGTGTTGTTCCAGTGCTGCTCCAGAGCTGCCCAGTGCTGCTCTAGTGCTGTTCCAGTGCTGTTCCAGTGCTGCTCCAGAGCTGCCCAGTGCTGTTCCAGTGCTGTTCCAGTGCTGCTCCAGAGCTGTCCAGTGCTGTTTCAGTGCTGCTCCAGTGCTGTTCCAGTGTTGTTCCAGTGCTGCTCCAGTGCTGTTCCAGTGCTGATCCAGTGCTGTTCCAGAGCTGCCCAGTGCTGCTCCAGTGCTGTTCCAGTGTTGTTTCAGTGTTGCTCAAGTGCTGCTCCAGTGCTGCTCCAGTGCTGCTCCAGAGCTGCCCAGTGCTGTTCCAGAGCTGCCCAGTGCTGTTCCAATGCTGTTTCAGTGCTGCTCCAGTGTTGCTCAAGTGCTGCTCCAGTGCTGATCCAGTGCTGCTCCAGTGCTGCTCCAGAGCTGCCCAGTGCTGTTCCAGAGCTGCCCAGTGCTGTTCCAATGTGGTTTCAGTGCTGCTCCAGTGCTGCTCCAGCGTTGTTCCAGTGCTGTTCCAGTGCTGCTCCAGTGCTGTTCCAGTGCTGCTCCAGTGCTGCCCCAGTGCTGCTCCAGAGCGGTTCCAGTGCTGCTCCAGTGCTGTTCCAGTGCTGTTCCAGTACTGCTCCAGTGCTGTTCCAGTGCTGCTCCCTAGTCGAGTCTTGTCTACCTAAACTCGAGCCTATAATGAGCTCAAGTAGTAGTTTGACAATTTTAGGGAATTTTTATGAATTTACTTCAGAGGTCCAAAAGAGCCTTCTCCTCCTTGCTCCAAGTGCCTCACATTTAAATATGATGTGCATGGCAGTTTCATCGATCTGTCCACATGGCTATAAAGATGTCCACATTCACATAACCACATGGTCTGGACTTATTTAAATATTAATAATAAAAAAACTAAATTTGTATTTGTATTTATAACTTTTTCCATTCCAGTTTAATAAATTTAAACTAGACTGATGACTAAAAAGGTTTTACGATAAAAACTGCTCATCCCAAATGTGAATTATCAAACAGCCAAAAATTAGTCAATTAGTTAAACCTTGCAATCTTTTGTCTCAGGTTAACATGTCACATTAAAAATTGGAAAACAACCTCACTATTTTGTGAAATTCCAAGCACATTCAAATGCTGGGTTTCCTTCTGAAATAATAATTTGTTTGAGGGAGAGAGAGAATTCCTTATTTCGAGATCATGAAATGAGACCTGAAATAGATAAAATAATAGAATAGATAAACAGATAAAATCTTAACAAACAACAACAAAATTAAAATAGTAAGTCATTAAGATATATATAGGTTGTAGTATATAAGATAGGTTGTAGATGGCCTTTTCAATTTTGCTTGTCCTCCCAATCTAAGAACTCGTCTGTACTGTAAAAGGGTCTTGAAACAAAGCCACATAAATAATTTTTTTTTTAGGGAGTTCCCTACACAACCTTTCACAGTATGAGGAAGGATATTAACAAATTTTTACCCAGCATAAGTTGGTTTACCCTCATAGTATTTTCGCTTGTGAGCAGGCAAGTTGAAATCCGTTGCATTTCTTGTATCATATTTGTGAACATTCTGATTCCGAGAAAGTTCACTAAAAGAGGCTAGGAGAATTACTTCATAAATATAAATGTTTACAACTGTTAGTACTTCCAAAACTATAAAATGTTCCCTACAACTGTCATGTCAATCTATTCCAGAGATAATTCAAACTGCCTTTTTCTGTAAGATTAGCACGCGACAAAGATTATTCTTACAAGTTGCACCCCAAGTAGCAATGCCGTAACGTAAAGAGCATGATAGGCTGTTTATAATGCTTCATGTGTGCTTATTGATTTTATTCTTTTTAAGGCATAGAGGGAACTACTGAGTTGCTTGCAGAGTCTATCAATGTGGTCGTCCCAAGATAATGATTTGTCAATTGTGACCCCAAGGTATCTGGTGGATTTTACAGTTTGAAGTTCATCCGGAAGACCAGAGGGATTGAAGGTCTGCCTGTTTCTTCAAGAAACCCTTTCTATAAGAATATACTAAAACATTTTTTGACAACTATAACACATCCGCAAAGCACAGTATTGCTGAGTAATATCATTGACTTAATATTTCCTTGAAAATATAAGTTTGATTGTTTCATCATAATTGATAAAAGAACTTCAAGATGACATTATTTGTTTAAAACTGCCATGAATTTTTAGTGACAAAGGTTCAAACTAATCTTTTGTTTTTCATTGCCGATATTAAACAGGCCACCCACTGACCTAGGAAATTTTGGACTAATAAATTAAAATATTGATACCAATGAAAACAAGTTGTAATGAGTTGATTTTGTGTAAGGTTTAAACTTTAAAGAATTGTTAAAAATATACACTATGACCAATTAAGTACATATTTATTAAAAAAAGTGTAAATTCTTAAAATAACAATGTTCTTAGTTTTATTCAAAATCGAATTATTTTTCATTACGGTAATGAATTCCTTGATCAGTATAGAAACAAATATAGACATGCATTTTATCATGAGACATAGGAATGTTAAATAATTTCATACAGATTTATAGTAGATAGATCCATCATTTTAAAGATTACCTTCCCCACTAAATTTAAAAAATAAATAAACGATTCAAAACAATGGTAATTTAGTGGGTGACTCTCGCTTATTTATTTGTCAATGTACTGTTGGTACCATCTTAAAATATACAAGTTCATCTGACTTAGAAACAAGTACCTTAATGCGCATGGCCATTCTAGTAACTATTTATTATTCCGGTATTCATGGGGCAGATATAACACTAATTAAAATTGATGTTATTTGTACGTCTGAATTATTCATTACCATCCTCGTTGGTTGAGGGCTCTGAAAGGTTCCCCTGGTTTCGTTGCTTCACTGATGAGCAAATGTGATCTTGATTTATGCGAATGTGATGTGTGTGTGATTTTGTTAACTCAAACAATGTGAAATTCTAAATAAATAAATAAATACCCCTGTCGCAGCAAACCTGCGTACTTAGCGAATTTCCAATGCATATATATGTGACTCACTACTACATAGAGATATTAACCAAGTTTCACAGAAATACATCCATAAATAAGTGATATATAGCATTTTATTTATTCTCCATAAGAATAACATTAGGGTTGAGGACGCAGGTTTGCTGCAACGAGGAAGATAAGTAATGTGTTTTTTGCAATTATCAATACAACTGAACCAGGTGAAGCTACATTCCAAGTTCTCTTAATGTAGGTCCATAATTAAGGGAGATATACAACTTTACTTATTCTCCATAAGAATAACATGGGGGCCGAGTATGCAGGTTTTCTGCTACAGGGACTATAAACAAAAAACTTGTTTTTTGTGCTAATATCAATATACCACAACTAGTTGAAGCCACATTCCAAGTTTCATCAATATACATTCATAAATAATCGAGATATAGAATATTATTTATTCACCATAAGGATAACATTGGACAACGTACTGTGTTTAGCACTTTGAATATCTCTGCAACGGTTGGACGTAGAACAACGATTAAAACACCAAAATGTTTGTTTTGTTGAGCTAAACACATTAATAAACAGAAATGTGAAGTTTTTAGTAAAACTATCTGAGAAAAATCTAAAAACCTTTTTCCCATAAGATTAACATTATGGGACACGTTTTTTTGGATTTTCTCCGCAACCACTTAACCTAGGTTAATGATTCAAGGTACTAAATTATTTGTTTTTTTAAGCTCTATAAAATGGCTATAACCAAAATTGAGTGTTTTTAACATTTTGGGGTCAAATTTGCAAAAAACTGATTTTTGGAAAATTGTAAACCACCATAAAACCCCCTTCCCATAGTGCGATCGATCTGGTTTTCGAACTTAAAGTCATAAAAGCTACTTTCCACATTTGTGCCAAATTTCATCAAAATCGGGTGTTTCTTTCAAAAGTTATCGCGGTAACGGACACACACATATATATATATATATATATATATATATATATATATATATATATAAATTTGAACAAATAGTGTTTTTGGCATCTGGGGACCTCAAAACGAAAAGTTATCATGGTCTCGGGCTTAAGTCTTACCATGCCACCTACGGTAATAGCTTCTTCCCTATAGGGGAAATTCGCTAAAACAACATTAATCTGATATTGCAAACTGCGACAGTAAATAAATAAAACTATGTTTTCATCATCTGGAAATTTAGCTTGTCCAACGTAACATCAAGGAACAAATATCAGGGAGTTCAGCATAGATCCTTGTGGTACACCACTGTTAGTTATTTAGCTCTGTAAGTCACTCATCGTGTCAAGTGCTAGTTACAGTATTTAGATCTGCACGCAAACTTCAGTGCCAGCTGTTTGCGTATTATTAACGACAGTATATCGTCTTAATTATTTCCTAGCCACGGAAAGTCACGGGCTTTCAAAACGTGAAGCTCGTGATTATTCGATTAGGTCTGTTTGGTTGTTGACATAGTCGCCTCACATGTCTCTAGTATCTCTCAGTTGTACCGAACGCGAACGTGAAATAACACGATAAGATAACGCGATCACGTGTGAGGAAAGAGCCAAACTCCACCGCGGATAGGTCAAGGTCTTCCTTACGTTGCCCTCCTCATCTGGGACAGTAATTATGAGGATGAGGATCCGCCGAGACGCGGGTAACTTGGCCCGAGAAACTTTTCATCCAAAGTAATTTAAGTAATTTTTTATGCAAATCATTGTATCGCATTGCTTTGTTTACATGCAAACAAGTCGCTTTTCGCCCGGTCTGGTTTTGTAGGTTATGTTTACTTCTGCAGTAAACTCAGAATTCAATGACTTCCATTCGACCTTCGGAAGACTTATACATAGAGTTCAGAAATAGATGTAAAAACTCCACTGTATTATGCTATTGGTAACAACAAACAACTTTCCTTGTATGCGTGATGTAATGTACTCTCTCGTTTAGTTGTAAGTTGGGGGAGAAAGCTACTGTAATGCAATCCTTCCTTTACGCCATTTGAAAACGTGATTTGATTTGTTTTTCATTCCAAGATTTGTCCGCATCTGATTATTAATCAGCATTACGTTCATTGATAGTTTTTTTGGAAACAGTTTATGAACACTGGAGGGGGTAAATGCCCCCACCCCTGTTTGACCAGGCCATCAAATATTCTCCGTACAGTTAGAGAATTCACGTAGTTATCGATTCCGAGCGAAGTTTTGTCAGAGATAATTCCCGTGTCCTTGACCCCCGCGGTGCGATAGAGTCGCTCCCGGCGGCCGGCCAGTCTCTACTCAGACTCCGACCTCTGCACAGCAGGCGATGGCACCGAGGACCTCCAGGCCGAGATATAGCTCCGTGGGCGAGCAGTACATCAAGCGGTGAGTGAGATGTTGATCTTGGAGTAGAAAGCTTAATGCGTCATAGGCCCAATAACCAGTTCGCACGCAGCAAGCTGACGGGGGAGAGGGGGGGATTTCTGCATTAAAAACTTAAAAAAGTAGCAATGGATTAAAACAAACACTTCTGCCTTTTTTATATTGGAAGATATTTTGTTTTTTGGGTTGTTCTGATGTTCCTGGTTTTATTTACCTGCAATTTTGAGGTAGCAGTGTTGTACATTATAAGGTTAGGAGGAGGTCCAGTCAGGAGTGAAAGTAGATGGTGTACAATACATCTAGACGTAAAAAACAGCTTTTTCCAATGTAAACTTAATAAAACAACGTACTGTGTTTGCTCTATTTAAATTGTCTTCAATAACTCGATACATGTATGCTATAATGTTGCGAGAGGGATTACAATTGTTGGCTTTAAACATTCCATCGTTTTATGTATATTCATTTTAATCGGGGAATGTTGTTACCCTTTTTCGATTCAAAAACTCAAAATTTAAATATCCATTACCTTGGAATATTAAGAAACATTGAGTGTTTGCTTTGTGTTTGTTTATATTACTCTTAAATTGCTAAGCTAATACTTGAAATAATATGATTGATTCGTACAATTAACAAAGAGGGTTTATTGGTTAACATATAAAAGATATACATCTCATAGGCTAAACAGAAGGGATACACAGTACACAAGATAGTTTACAATATGGGGGATGGTGCTTGGATTGATCGACTTTACGAACAAAGTGCTCAGGCTAGAAAATTTAGTACGAGATTTATCTTTTATATGTTAATCAATAAACCCTCATTGTTAATTGTACGAATAAATCTTATTATTTCAAGGATTAGCTTAGCAATTTAAGAGCAATATAAACAAACACTAAATGTTTCTTAATATTCCAATGGGTTTCTTAATTTATTATTTCTACCTATCATGGTTTATGAAACATCTCAACCTCAAAAAGGAACCTAGGGGTTTCCGATTTTGTTGCTCAACGAACTTATTCAACCTATTAAGAAATGTCCCCTCCAAATTTGAAGCAAATTTAAAAAAATGCTACCGTTAGAGTGTAAACACACACATTGCTACATATTGTAGTTCATTTCCGGGTTAGTCCGTGTAGATGTTGACGAAGTTGGTGGCCGGCGTTTCGGATGTATTGCAATATCCATCTTCAGGGTGACATGAATTAGTAGCGCAAAATTACTAAAAATTCACTCGTTAATAATTATAATTAAAGCATCAACTCCTACGTCTCGGATGTTTTGATAAGTCCAGCATAAGTTAAGCCCGGTATCAATATTCAATAGTCAATATTAAAATTATTTAAATATTATTTATTATTTAATATTTATTTTATTTAAATTTCTCGGATAAATACAATCATGTTAGTGGGTACTGAAACTAAGGACCGATATAATTTACAAATTAGTAACGAAGTGAAAAGTCAAAAACGCAAGAATGGTTTAAATTTTGAAGGTCGATGTTTCTTTTTTCTTTAAATCGTAAAAATCTTCCAGTGAGAAGAAGAAAAATGTCAGTAAGCAGTCTTTTAATGTTCTTTTGAAGGTATAGATGACTTCTTAGATCTCTTGGTAGCAGGTTGTAGAATTTTGCTCACCGATATCAAGGCTTCCTCTCAAATAAGCTCAGGATGTGCTTCTAGAGCAAAATGTTTATTCCTTGTGTCACCGTGTAGTGGTTCCGGGCACCTAGTTTAGTCTGAGTCAAGGGCACACAGTTTGCAGTACGTACACAAGGACATACTACTGTAGTATCCTAAACTCATTTAAGGGTACTTTATCGAATGGAGATGCCAAATTAGGGACTGTGTTTTCTGATTTGTGTATGTCATATAAACCGACATACCATCTATCAATTTTAAAAGGAAATGAAATAGCTACGTGTATTTATTTTTTAAAAGCATAAAGTAGGCCTTTCTCGCGACGCGTAGCGGATGTAGTAACCTCCCGAAAGCAATAAAGACACTTTACACTCGTGTACACAATTTCTCCTACAATCGCAATTTTGGATACCACACAACATACAAATTCACTTTCATCCATTTTTATTTCACAAGATTGAGGTTATAAGCACCGGGCAATTAGCTTGGTCCAAATCAATAATCAATCAGCTGTTTTACTACCGTAGCGATCGAAAAAGACTTTTTTTAACTAAACAGCTGTTACGATGAGTTTTTATATCTTTAAAAAGCACTTTGTGTACGGTTAGAGGAAATAATGAACACAACAAACAAAATTTCGAGATGTGGCTTTCATAAAAAGGTTTTCTCACTTCGAAAAGTTGTTCTAACTTCACACTAATGGCGCGTCAAGCACAAACTAAACTGTATTCTACTGTAGTGTCCATACTGGTACCGAGGTACACCGTTAAGTGCTGACTTTGTAAAAGTAATATTGAGGTCCACGGCTTCCATAATCTGTCTCGATTTCCCTGACCGGTTTGTTGGCCAATGTAAAGACGTGGAGTCACTCAGTAATCAGTAGAGCAGTCAGAGTAGTCTGGCCTGGCCGCTTCGCAATTGTAGGAGAAGTAATCGCTTATGCTCTTTTGTTCAAGAGAGTTAAACATAGTTTACTGCGAAACAGATGTGGTATTGTTTGAATGTAAGGTTACTCCTAGGAAAATTGTGTAAAGGTTAGAAACTGGATCCAGCTGTCATTGGTCAATGATCCTGGAAGAAATCAGTCGGTCTTAGTCAGTAAAAAGGCTATACAAGTAGGGTGACCAAATCATAAACTTGAAAAAACGGGACACACCCAAGGAGAGCTTGGGGGCGATACCCTAAAGCTAAAGAGGGGTCTAAGGGACCTCTCTCGGGACGTAATCATTGTAACATTCTCTTTTTAGCTATTTTGAGACCTATAACATTTTTTAACTTACTTTTGCTTTTGTAATAATTTAATTTAAATTCTGACCTACCTTCGATACACGACTATATAACTAGCAAAATCGAAATATATTACTTAAAGTCATATTATAAATTAGGAAGTTTTAGTCATTTTAAAATGTGTTTATTAGTTCCCAACGTTAGGGGCACGCTTCCCCTAACAGCAAATATGTAGGCGGCGCCAGCGCGCTCCACAGCTACGACCACATTTTAGGACCCCCACTTTTATTTCATTTTCAATCTGATTTAGGTAATTTTTTTGACTACTCAAAATAAAGTAAAGAGTGAATTTTGCGAGTAAAAATTCGAATAAGTGTTACAGATTACCAGAAAAAAATTGTCAAACTTAACAAAAATAATTAAATTTTGTATTAAATATTACAATTCATTTTCAAAATATCTTCCACAATAATCACCCGCGATAAGAATATTTTTCAATTGACACCAAAATAAAAATTTTATCTCAAGAGATAAGCGAAAAATCGGGGTCTGAACTTAACATTATTCTAATGGGCGATAAAACCAATATGGCCGACGGGGTAGCCGGCTCTTAATACGGGACATTTAGGCGTCCCGGCAGACTTTTTTCGGGACTCAGGGTACGATCGTGAAAAAAGGGACAATCCCGTTTTTACGGGACGTTTGGTCACCTTATATACAAGGCATATCATCCATTCAACACTCATTATTCATTCATATTCACCTTAAAATACGCCATAGTTGTGTCGGATACTTGAACAGTGATTCAATGCAAAGTTTATGTCAAATTTATCTTCGACAAATGTCATATGACGAGCAACGTTGAGCGTCGGTTATAATAATTAAACACGTGTCATCGTTTGAGGTTATGTGGTTGACGGCTTTTTAGGTTGTGTTTATGGGTTTTTTGGTTGACAGTGGCGCTATACTTATATGTTCATGCGTGGATTTATAGATCCAAAAGACATTTAGTGTATTAACCAGCATCCATTTATCGCCATTAAAATAACAATTTTACAATCGAGATATATATATATATATATATATATATATATATATGTTTGTTCAGACTCTGACTGTAATTTTCTTGGGCCTACCACCTGTTTTAGTGCTATCAGATGTATAGTATTTCTAATGCAGGTAATTCATCAGCTGTAATTGATTTATAATTTTGTTTGGTTTTAGCGAATTTCCCCTATAGGGAAGAAGCTATTACCGTAGTCGGCATGGTAAGACCTAGGCCCGGGACCATGATAACTTTTCGTTTTGAGGTCCCCAGACCCCAAAAACACCATTCGTTCGAAACTGTATATATATATATACTATATATATATATATATATATATATATATATATATATATATATATATATGTGTGTCCGTGAGCACGATAACTCTCGTAAAAATTATCAGATTTTGATGGAATTTGGTATAAACGTGTAAAGCAACATTTATGACTTTAAGTTCAAAAACCAGCCAGATCGCTCCATCCGAAGGGGGGGGGGGGTTTGTACCCAAAAATGGGTTTTTTGAATTTTTTACATAATTTTGGAAAAAATAAAATTTTGGTTTTTACCATTGGATTTGGCTTAAAAAAACACACAATTTGGTATTTTGATAATTTCTCTACGTCAATTGGTTACCGAGATATTGAAAGTGCTTAACACAGTACGTTGTCTAATGTTATTCTTATGGAGAAAAAGAAAAATGTTATATCTCGCTTATTTATGAACGTACAGTATACTGACGAAACTTGGTATACGGCTTCATCTGGTTGTGGACCATTGATATTTACTCAAAAAAAACATTTTTTGCCAAAGGCTCCCGTAGCAGCAAACCTGCGTACTCAGCCCCATGTTATTCTTATGGAGGACAAGTAACGTGTTATCTCTCTTAATTATGAAAAATAAACTAATGAAATTTGGTATGTGGCTTTGCCTAAATGAGTTATGTTGATATTTGTTTAAAACCCCATTTTTTGTGTTCCTTCCTTCACAAACCTGCATACTCAGCCGCCATGTTATTCTTATGGAGAATAATTAAAATTTCATAAATCGTTAATTTATGATTGTATATTGATGAAACTTGGTATGTGGCTTTATGTGGTATTAAGATACATATATATGCATTGGAAATTCGCTGAGTACGGAGGTTTGCTGCTACGGGGGTATTTTTGCTTGGCCTTCTGTTCTCCCAGTGAATAAACCGCATGGACAGTTTGATTTTTTCGTATTTAGGCCTACGCCGCTTGCTCGTAGTATTTCATACATGTTTGGTCCTCCGGGCCGGCATTAAATGTGCCTTTTCATTGTCGCTTATGCGTTCCTATATACCACTCATCTGTTGTGATGAAACCTATTGTGGTAATTAAGGTTAACTAAAAGAGTTAATCTATTAATAGAAATCCTAAACCGCCCTACTGGACTTTGAAATTATCAGAAGTAACCTAATGGAGTAATTATTTGATTTGAGTTTCCACGATAAGTTTTTACCTGCGGGGAAAAAGCCTCGAGTCCAAAAAAAATTATTTGTATAGTTTTGTACACATACAAAATAAAAGTAGATTGTTGGTTTATGCTTTCCGCCAATGAACGTGTACATTTTCAAGAGACGTTTGTTTGTTTATGTCTTCCTGCCAATGAACTTGAGCACTTGCAAGGGACCTTTCCTTTTTGAAGGTTCTCCTCGATTATTCCTTCCGTTTCTTTACCTTTTAGGATTAACAACATCATTAAATATGTTATTTTATCATGCAAACTGCGTTTAATGTATTGTTATCATAGCAACATATTTAAACATAGAGTTCGTACCCGTGTTACTATTATGCTTAGATATACAGTATCAAACTCTATCAATGTCTTTATGAAACCAGCCATTGATATTTACTTGGAAGAAAATTTGAAATTAACAATGGTTATGTATCGGTAGACCGATTTTGTATGCAGTGGGAAATTTTGAATCGTGAATCTCTCATTCTCTCATTCAAATAAATCAACCATGACCTAAGATCCAAACCATGACTGACAACCGCACAGTCATGTTAAACTTATGAATAAGAGGCAATAACCTAAAAACTGGCGTTTCGAATGGACCAGTGCAGTGCTCCGAAAGTAACTTATGCTTTTGAACGCTTTACTCCAGAGACGAAATGACAAACTTTGAGTTAAGATTTTATTTTATTAAATAAGCTAAAAATACTAGCACTAAAGTTTTTCTAAGAATCAATTTACTAGTAAAAAGTAAACGAGTTCGCACGCAGCACGCTGACGTGAGGGAAGTGAATTTCCACGTAACAACTTTTAAAACTCAAAATCAGTGTAAAAACATACATTTATTTAAATTTTTATTAAAATCTGAAAACAGTGATATTTTGCCTGTTCTGATGCTCCTGCTTTCATTTACTTGCAAAGCTGGGAATCCAATTGTGCGCATTATAATGTTAGGAGAAGGTCCAGACAGGCTTGAAAGTAGGCGGGAGGTTGCTGGGGATGATAAAAGTACTCCAACAAAGGAATAACAGGCTTTTCTAGTGTAAAACCCCCATAAGGCAACGTACTGTGTTTAGTCGGAACACATTTTCTTTAATAATTCGGTAAATATGTATGCTAGAATGACGACAGAGGGCTTAAAACTTTTGCCTCACTAATTCCCGTCTTTTTACATGCATTAATTGTACATACGAGGCTTTTCTGACCCTTTCAGGGCCCAAAAAATCGAAATTTGAAAGATTAATCCCCAAAAAAGGGGTTTAGAGTTTTCCGATTGTTTTGCCCAACGAACTTGTTCCTCTGATTATAGAAAGGATCGTCCCTACCAAATTTGAAGTAAATAGTACAAAAAATGTGACCGCTAGAGTGCAAACACACACACATATATATATATATATATATGTGTGTGTGTGTGTGTGTGTGTGTGTGTTTTATATATATATATACATATATATATATATATATATATATAAAATTTTGAACGACCCCCCAAAACGTGTTCAGGGGGTCACATTAGTAACTTCTACGGTGGTCCCGGGCTTAAGTTTCACCGTGCGGGTCATGCTAATAGTTCACTTTCCAAAGGAAATTCACTAATAATTTATGTAGGCTAGGGCTAGAACATGGCTAGAAGACATATTCTCATTGCGTATTTGAAACATCTTTGGGCTTTATTCTAAACAACTCTGCTCTGGCGAGTAGAATAATCAGGTTCGAAATATTTGTACCGAATGCACTAAAACAATTATTTCATCGGCAGTCGTTCTATTTGTAGTTTTCACCATGGAACGGCTAGCAATATAGGCAACCCAAAACTAAAAAAAGGACATTTTACATAAGGAATGCTGATCAGTAAGAATAGAGTTTGTCGTCTAAAAATTCTCGGAGTGATATGTTTAAATTAATTAAAAATATGTATTACTGTATACATTCAACATCGTCATCAACCTTTTAAATGGTATCGGTTAACCATATAGAACTGATCTAATTTTTCCAACAGCATTCTGAAGTATTCCAACGTTTATAAATGAATACTTTGAATACAAATAAACGGCGTCAGGAAACGGACACATGCAGCACTTTCTCCTTTTTATTCAAATTTTAATAAACAATTTTATCACTTCGTATTTAATAAGTATAGAATATAAGTGCGGTAGCCTGAATAGAAAATCTGGCATTACACTTTTTCCCAGAAATATCCACCCAAATCCCTTTTTTGTAGGAACTAAATGATCATTTGCTATACACACAGTGGTTTTAAGAGGTGACATGCCCGCTCCCCCCTCACAAGGTTAGGTGGCAGTATAATACGAATATCCTCTATTCGTCAATGCTAACTTCACTTATACGCACCAAGATTTAATCAAATTGATCGGTACATCAATTACGTGATGGTAATTGTTGATTCCCCATCAGAATAACATTGGACACCGTACTACACTGCGTGTACCGCCAAATAAAAATTTAAATTTTCTTCTTTTTGTGTTTTTTGGGGGGATAATTATTACCCTTCAAAATAAAAATAAAAAACACCAGAAGATACCGTTGATTAGTACCTACATACCAAATTTGATCAAAATCGGCCCATCGTTGTGGAGCCTCTAGGTATGTACAGGCATACATCACTCCAAAAAACCATTTTTGGTTTCAGAGAGTATCAAAACAATATACATCCGGAGATAACTCAAATTCGAAGATTTAAACTTAAATCAATAGTTTCTTCATATCCCATGTATAAGGTAAGAAAGTGAAACGCACCAAAGTACTTTTCTCTCCCCTATAAAAGTACCGTGGCTATTGTTTACTCATTCATGTTCGCAGTGTGAAATGCATCGCGCTCAGAGCTGTTGATTAACAAGGGCGAAGTAGCCACAATTTGTCGAGAACAACATGTTATGACATCAGATTGGCCGATTATCCAATACTGCCCCTCGCGGACATTCTGGAAGGGCAAATTATATAAAGGGCTACGACCCAAGCCCCCGGTGCAGTCACTTTAGTCTTTCGTCAGTCGCGCTCTTTCTCGCTTGAAAGTGTTTTTTAGTGTTTTTTTATTCGTTTTTCCCTCGGAGAATGGTCTTCGCCCAGGATATTAACTACCTCAGGTACTGTAATCTGTAACACCATCCTTGGTACTTCATGTTCGGTTATGTTTGTCAGTCTGTTTTAGTTGCATCGTGAATCAGAAATTTGCAACCGGGTGCAAACTTTATGTTGTACAAATGGAGGGGGTTTTAGTAGGACACGTTCTTGTTAGTGAATTTCCTTTGGAAAGTGAACTATTAGCATGGTAAAACTTAAGCCCGGGACCACCATAGAAGTTCCTAACGTGACCCTCTGAACACGTTTTGGGCGATCGTTCAAAATTGTATATATATATATATATATATATGTGTGTGTGTGTGTGTGTATATATATATATATATATATATATATATATATATATATATGTATATATATAGACATATATATATATATGTGTATGCACTCTAGCGGTCGCATTTTTCATCAGATTTACTTCAAATTTGGTAGGGACGTTCCTTTCTATAATCTGTTGGACAAGTTCGTTGGGCAAAACAATCGGAAAACTCTAAACCCATTTTTTGGGGATTAATCTTTCAAATTTCGAGTTTTTGGGCCCAACAAGGGTCAGAAAAGCCCCAGATGTAAAATTAATGCATTTAAAAAGATGGGAATTAGAGAGGCGAAAGTTTTAAGCCCTCTCTCGTAATTCTAGCATAAATATTTACCGAGTTATTAAAGAAAATGTGTATCGACCATACACAGTACGTTGTCTTATGGGGGTTTTACACTAGAAAAGCCTGTTATTCCTTTGTTAGAGTACTTTTATTATCCCCAGCACACTCACGCCTACTTTAAAGCCTGTCTGGACCTTCCCCTAACCTTATAATGCGCAAAATTGTATTTCCAGCTTTGCAAGTACTGTAAATGAAACCAGGAGTATCAGAACAGCCAAAAAATCAATATTTTCAGATTTCAATAAAAATTGGACAAATGTTTATTTTTACACATATTTTGAGTTTTAAAAGTTTTTTTGTGGAAATTCACTTCCCTCACGTCAGCGTGCTGCGTGCGAACTCGTTTTATTACGTATCTTTACACCTCTATCAGCAAAAGGTAGTTTCCCCCACAAGCTAATAACAACCCGGTACCCTAAATTATACACCAAATACTAAAATGGATTACTTCGATTAATTTTTACGATTTCCTCACAAATTTCATTTTACAAGAGTAACTAGTCCGTCGAATAAAAGCTTTGTGTCGAATAAAGGGAAAACAGATGTCGTGAAACTCTACAGCATTGATAAGACAGTAGTACCAGGAGGACCAAGCTTTGCTCGGGGATGGTCAGTCAGTTTGTTACTAGGTGCATTTGAGTAATCTCTCACCACGTCCCCTACGGAGCGTGGATTTATTATCCTCATTTGATTATTTTCCGTACTGTCCGCTCTATACAGGGTGTCTTGCAACCATATAAACAAACTTTATCACGTTATTCAGTCAAAAGAAACAAAAAATGTAATATAACATGTGTCCTATATCATTCCGTTTTCGGTCTATCTGTCTGTATGTGTTTTTCCCAAAACCTTAATATATTTGAAACTGTTTGAGAAAAAATCATGATACTTGGTATGATTGTTAATGTAGGAAGTTTATTAATGCCATTAAAATTTCGATTTCATACAAATTTTCGTTTCAAGATGGCGGCAGTTAAAAATAGTCCAAGTTAAATAATTAATAAACTACAAATTTTATTTAAAAATGTTAAGATACAAAAAAGTTAGACAATTTTAATACAAATAACATGATGTATAATTTATTATTATTGACTGAAGGATAACTAAGAAAATTACATTTTTGTTAATATTGGTTACCAGGGTTATAGAAACGTCCATTAGAAAACAACAATCCATAAAACAGCTGATTAAACACATACAGACAGATAGACCAAAAACGGAATGAGATAGGACACATGTTATATTAGTGAACAAGCGATGTAAAATAGTCTCATGTAAAATAGTGTAGTCTACATGATCGACCGCGATTTTGCCCCTCTGTCAACTCTGTTCCCATGGCAACCAACACGGTAACCATTCAAATCCTCTCTTTACAAGTTACATGTTTTTTTAGGTGACAAATATCTAACTTGTGAAGAGAGGGTTTGGTAGGTTACCTGAGGGAAATAGTGGTCAGCATGTAGGCTACACTTTCCTACCCCAGACGAGAGGTCTGGCTATATTAACCTGGCTGTTTACAGTATATATGATACACGCGTAAGCTACTTTTATAAAGAATTGATGCCAGAACTCACTATTGTATTATTTACCCTTGCCTGAGTTTGATTGTTAAAACATTAGGTATTGAGATAAATTAAAACAATAAAAACATGTCTTACAAAAACCTTTGTTAGTAACTTTTACACTTATCTAGACTTGATTTATTTCTCTCTGTGAACTCTCGCTGCGCTCATCGCTTCATTCACTTGATCGGCTTATTCGTTTTTAGCGAATTTCCCCTATAGGGAAGAAGCTATTACCGTAGGTCTCATGGTAAGACTTAAGCCCGAGACCATGATAACTTTTCGTTTTGAGGTCCCCAGATGCCAAAAACACCATTCGTTCAAATTGTTATATATGTGTGTATATATATATATATATATATATATATATATATATATATATATATATGTCTGTCCGTAAGCACGATAACTCTCGTAAAAAAGTCCGATCTTAATAAACATTGGTACAAATATGTAAAGTACCATTTATTTGAACGAGTTCGAAAACCAGACAAATCGCACCATCCGAAGGGGGGTTTTGGGGGGTTTTGTACCCCAAAAATGGTTTTTTTGGGGTTTTCACATGTAATTTTTATTTAAATCAAATTTTAATTTATACCATTGAATTCAGCTTAAAAAAAACAATTTGGTATTTTGATCATTGCTCTGCGTCAATTGGTTACTGAGATATTACAAGTGCTAAACACAGTACGTTGTCCAATGTTATTCTTATGGAGAAATAGACTAATTTTATATCTCGGTTATTTATGAACATAAACTGATGAAACTTGGTATATCGCTTCATCTGGTTGTGGTTTGTTGATGTTTGAACAAAAAACTAATTTTTCGCCTATGGTTCCCGAAGCAGCAAACCTAGGTACTCAGTCCCCATGTTATTCTTATGGAGAATAATACAAATGTTATATATCGCTTATTTATGGATGTATATGGATGAAACTTGGTATTTGACTTGACTTAGATGAGTTCTATTGATATTTGTATAAAAATCCATTATTTTTTGTTCTTTTTTGCAGCAAACCTGTGTACTCATCCCTAATTTTATTCTTATGGAGAATAATGAATATTTTAAATATCGCTTATTTATGAATTCTTATGAATTCTGGTAAGAGGCTTAATGTAATATTAAGACACATATATATATTCATTGGAAATTCGCTGAGTACGCAGGTTTGCTGCGACGGGGGTATTTCACAATGACGTATTTTCCCGGGCGTTTCAATAATGCCATCTGCTAGCAACGTATACATATAGGGTTATGTTATGTATATTTCGCTGCTAGGTACAGTGTTGACGCCTGCAATTCTGTAATGCCGCTCAACATGCATTCGAGTATTGCGGGCTTGCTGGGATCTTGTTGTACGGCGTCGCCTCACTTTCAGTTTACATGATTAAAATAAAGAAGCTTTATTGCTCTGACAAACTGTATCAGCATTACAAATTATCACTAAAAACTAGGTATAAGAAATTTTAACGTTGTGTTTTATATTTATTTTGTCTTTAAATAAGTTCTGTTCACTGTAATAACTTGTAAATCGAGTACCTCAATAATTCTAAAGTCTATATTATTTGTAACTTTTTTCTGTTTCCTTCAGAAAACCTCTAATAATCGAAAAATAATATACCGATAATTCGAAGTTTTAACGCATAATGCAGCCTCTAAATTTGAATATGTTTATACTCGGTCGGGCCTCTAGAATTCGAATTTTGTCGCTTTAATTCGAAACGTTGCCTCTAAAATTCGAAATCAACCCCTTCAATGTGATACCGTAAGCTTTGATATTCGAATTAAGCGTAAAAAACAAGGCTGTTGATACACGAACTAATGCGTATACTCAGTTTCCTCAAGATCTGAATTCATTGTCATTTTGTTTTCTTTGCCCCTATAATTCGAATTTCATTCACATTAACCGCTATAATTCAAACTCTCGATATTTCAAACTTCCTTTAATTCGAAACAAATTGGCTGTCCCCCGAGTTTCGAATAAGTGAGGTTCTACTTTAGACCTCGGATACGATACACGCGATAAGCGACATGAGCGAAATAAGCCAAAATCGCTGAGCGATTTGGCTACGATACAAGCGAAAACATTAGCTCAAGTGGTAAGAACGCAGTTTTAAAGATATCAGACAAAGAGGTTATTTAACTTATATTTCCTAGTGAAAAATCCGTCTATAGGAATTCCAACAGTGACTCCAACTATCCCAAATTTTCCTTGTTATGGTTGAATTGTAATCATTGTCCGGTTTATTAAACTCATGGTGTCGTCTGGATCTGCTAATTAAAATGTCAGTCAGTGTGTCCGTCAGTTTAGTTCTTCTCGTGGGACACCACAACCATCCATCCACAATGAGACATCTCACAGTAAACTGGGGGGAGTCGTGAGCGACTTTGACGAAAGTGAAATATTTACTGACGATGATCTGCGAAAAAGTGAAGCTTATGAGGTGGGCCGCCATTTTGCCCTCTGTCCCCACCGTTCCCATGGTAACACAACAACCTATTTGTAACTAACCACAAACTATAAATTAATAAAATCTGCAATTTATGCCCAACCGTTTTCCATACAGAAAACAATAATACGTTTTTCTGGACACCATATATTTTCAATTTAAACTTTTTGTTCGAGATTAAATCACTTAAATCGTTAATACATATGGAACACGAGGAGAATAAATATAATAAATACTTTCTTTTAAAATACAACCTTTATGTCAAATTCACCTTTTATGTCAAACATATTTTAGCGAATTTCCCCTATAGGGAAGAAGGTATTACCGTAGGTCTCATGGTAAGACTTAAGCCGGAGACCATGACAACTTTTGTTGTTGAGGTCCCCAGATGACTAAAACACTATTCTTTCAATATATATATGTGTGTGTGTGTGTGTGTGTGTGTGTGTGTGTGTGTGTGTGTGTGTGTGTGTGTGTGTGTGTGTGTCCGTAAATGCGATAACTTGAGTAAAAAACGTCCGATTTCGATGAAATTTGGCTCAAATGTGTAAAGTGACATTTATGACTTTAAGTTCGAAAACCAGAAAAATCGGACTATGGGAAGGGGGGTTTATGGGGGTTTTAAATTTTCCAAAAATCAGTTTTTTGCATTTTTTACCCTAAAATTTTTAAAACCCTTAATTTTGGTTTAGACCATGTTATAGAGCTTAAAAAACAAATAATATGGTATTTTGAATTATTAACCTAGATTAAGTGGTTGCGGAGAAAATAAAAAAAACCTGCTCATAAAATCTCCCATGTTAAACTTATGGGAAAAAGGTTTTGGCTTTTCCTAAGTTAATTTTAATGTGAACTTCACATTTGCTTTTACCAATCTGTTCAGTTCCACAAAAAAATCATGTTCGTGTTTAAATTGTGATTCTACGTCCAACCGTTGCAGAGATATTCAAAGTGCTAAACACAGTACGTTGTCCAATGTTATCCTTATGGAAAATAAATAAAATTTGATATCTCCATTATTAATCAATGTATATTGATGAAACTTGGCATGTGGCGTCACGTAGTACTGGTATATTGATATTTGCACAAAGAATTGATTTTTTTTTATTATCCCCGTAGCAGCGAACCTGCGTACTCAGCCCCCATGTTATTCTTATGGAGAATAAGTAAAATGTAATGACTCCCTTAATTATGAACATAAATTAATAAGATTTGGTATGGGGCTTCACCTTGTTAAGTTATATTGATATTGTTAAGTTATTGATATTGATATTGATATTGTTAAGTTATATTGATATTTCCATAAAAACCTATTTTCTTCTTCCTTGTTGCAGCAAACCTGCTTACTCAGCTCCCATCTTATTCTTATGGAGAATAATTAAAATGTTATATAGTGCTTATTTATGATTGAATATTGATGAAACTTGGTATGTGGCTTCACCTAGTTAAATTCTATTTATTTTTGCATAAAAACCAATTGTTTGTGTTCCTTGTTTCAGCAAACCTACATATTCATCACAAATGTTATTCTTATGGAGAATAGTTTAAATTGTATATATCGCTTATATGTGAATATTTTTTGAACCTTGGTATGCAGCTTTATATGTTATTAAGACATATATATTTGCATTGGAAATTCGCTGAGTACGCAGGTTTGCTGCGACGGGGGTATTTGTTCATATGCATTGCTGTAAACCACAGTTCTCTGTGGCCTGTTTATAAAATTATCCTCCAGTAAGGTTTACTTTTCTACCCCAGACGAGAGCTCATTGGGTACCACAAACGAGCTTAATACATCTAGAGCTCTCGTCTGGGGTAAAAAGGAGAAGCCTACATGGGGCCGCCATTTACCATTCTGCATAATCAAAACATAATACGGTCAAAGAAAGGGGTTACTGTACCACGGATATGGTTAGAGTAGAATTGGTTACAATGGACACAGTGGGGTTTGTATTGTATACGGGGCTGTTATGAATTTAGGGAAAATGGCGGCCACTATGTATGCTTAATTTTTCTTGGAGATTAGCATGTGTATGGGAGCACGGTACAATCGTTTGGATCAACGAGGTTTAAATCTATAGAGGTCTCGTCTGGGGTAAAAATATCCCCGTCGCAGCAAACCTGCATACTCAGCGAATTTCCAATGAATATATAACATAACACATTAACACTTAACGGGATTCATAAGAAATATATTCACAAACAAGCGATATTGAAAATATTAATTAAGAATAACATTGGGGATGAGTACGCAGGTTTGCTGCAACAAGGAACAAAAAATAATGGGTTTTTATGCAAATATCATTAGAACTCATCTAAGTAAAGTCACATACCAAGTTTCATTCATATACATTTATAAGTAAGCGATATATAAAATTTTAATTATTCTCCATAAGAATAACATGGGGACCGATTACCTAGGTTTGCTGCTATGGGAACCATACATGAAAATTTTTGTGCAAAAAACAATAAACCCCAACCAGATGAAGCCATATACCAAATTTTGTCAGTTTATGTTCATAAATAAGCGAGATATAAAATTTTTCTTTTTCTCCATAAGAATAACATTAGACAACGTACTGTGTTTAGCACTTTCAATATCTCAGGAACCAACTGACGTAGAGCAATGATAAAAATACCAAATTGTTTGTTTTTTACGCTGAATTAAATGGTAAAAATTATAATTTGATTTAAATAAAAATTACATGTGGAAACCCCAAAAAACCATTTTTGGGGTACAAAACCCCCTAAAAACCCCCCTTTGGATGGTGCGATTCGTCTGGTTTTCTAACTCGTTCAAATAAATGGTGCTTTACATATTTTTACCAAATTTTATTAAGATCGGACTTTTTTACGAGAGTTATCGTGCTTACGGACATATATATATATATATATATATACATGTATACAAATTTGAACGAATGGTGTTTTTGGCATCTGGGGACCTCAAAATGAAAAGTTATCATGGTCTCGGGCTTAAGTCTTACCATGAGACCTACGGTAATAGCATTGACTATACACCTGTACAGGTGTATAGTCAATGGTAATAGCTTCTTCCCTATAGGGGAAATTCGCTAAAACTGTGCCAACATGCTCTCCGTCATTTTGACCCTCTATACCCTCCGGTCTCCATAGTAACAAATATGTTAACCAATCAAATGCTCCCTTCACAAGTTACGTTAGTCTTTCTATCTCTTTGACCAGATGTTTTGTTTCAAAAATATCCTCCAGTAAGGTTTACTTTTTTAACACGAGACGAGAGCTCTATATTTATTCTAGGCAGTAGTTACGTACACGTCCGACGTGAGCTGCTACTGTTCACGTCTGTTCCAAATTATGCACCGTACGTTAATTTTGCTGTGATTTTTCAAACAAATTGAGAGCCAGAAAACCTCCTAACCTAATCTAACGTAGCGTAATCTAACCTAACGTAATGTAACGTAACCTAACCTAAGCGGTAGCGAAGTGAATTTGCCCTTACATTGGACGTATACGTAGTCACTTCGTTTATTTATTTATTTTTTCTCGCTTTATAAAAGCAGGACCTGCATTAAAAGTTGCATGGGTCCGTAAGAACAGTAAATTAGGATTTTCCTCAGTTTTTGGATTAACACTTTTTTATTTTCACTTCAACACTTTCACTTTCACTTGGGAAAAATATTTCAGTTAGGTACTTATATTCTTCAATGTGTTAGGCTACTTTATTAGGCTTAGTTTATTCTACCTTGTTGGATTGGATTGCTGGCCTAATTATACAGCAGCTGACAAAACAGTCAACAGCTGTTCCGCTAGTCAGCTGTGAGTGTATGTGTAGTTTTCGTAGTCGCGCTCAGGTGTCGCCACCGTCGCTGTCGCTGTTGCTTCAACCGGAGGAAATCAGGGCTGCGGGGCTGCAAAATCCCCACAAATCGATCCTAACCCTAAACCCCACTTCCAAAACATGACGTTCGTCCCCGCACGCCACGAAAACTACTCGTACAGTTTGCTGACCCCCCACGACTGCGGAATCGCACATCTGCCTTATATGAACTGGAAGAGGTAATAATGAAATAGGTACTTTTCTTGTTTGTTTAAAGACTAAAAAGAGATGATTTTCTATAGCTTTTTCTGGGTTTGTTTACCTGTAATCATAGACCATAGGGTAATAGGTATTTCTGATAGGAAATAAGTTTCATAATGAATCAGTATAATAGTCGATATCGATTTTTGATACAGTACAAATAATTGTAATTAATACATTTGTTTATTTATGCCCAACAACTCAATAATCGTTTGCATAATCACAGTTTGGGTTAGCTTCATTTTATTTCAATACAACATACATCTTCCGTCGATACCATGGCTTACGAATATAATAGACTTTACTTTTATTCATATACAGTACATATTCTGAGATTGTAAACTTAAATACTTATGGTGTTTTGTATTTTATTTAATGCCGCTTAAAAACTGTTTGGGACCCTAAATTAATATGGATCCGGTCATTAAAAATTGCTCAAAAAGGTGTGGGTTAGATATATTGAATTGCTTGTAACGCAATTAATAATGTAGTTTTAGTAAAATAACACAATTATCTAGAGCAAAATAAATTTGACAACCCCATTAATACAAATTATGTTGGGTAGTCTAGCCTACATAAATTATAAGCAAGGCATTTTATTTACTCTAACGATTTATGACATTATAAGATAAATCTAAATTCGTTTCACAAAAATCTTTGTCTGTCTGTCTGTTATGGTATAGTAGGCCCGATTTTGTACGTGTTTTACCAAATTTGTAAAAGTTCCGTTGCAGCTAGCTGTCGTTGGGGCCCTGCCCCATAGCTTAACCATTATAAATTTCAAATGTAAACATCAGTTAGGAATCATTTAGTCAGTCTTTCAACACAGAGTGCAGTTTTGTAAATCCGCGTTAGTTGGTTTGAGTGTCAACTCAAGAAATGTAGCACTTATAATAAAAATAAAACTGTCATTTCATTGCTAGAAAATTGCATATCCGGTGCTAACTTGGGTATACCCTGGATAAATGGAACACTTTGACAAGTGCTTACCTTATGTATGATGCCTTATAACAAATACCTAAATTGCTAGGTATTTTTTTACTGTTTAAAATAACCATGAATCGGATGAACGATATCGGATAAATTCGTTGAGGAACGGATTCACCAATCAATCATTAACTATAAATTATACTAAACTGATATAATTCGTTGCATACTGGTATCCAGTTAGAACTGAACCACAAATGATTGCGCTGGAATGATTTATTTTTATATTCCATATTTAATACACAATCAGATTTAATAATTCGATTTTATGATTTACATTGAGGTCATTAGATGGGGTAGATTCTTCGGTATTCTTAGGGTTGTCATATGGTAGTGTAAAAGGGGAGATTTTAGCTGGCGACGCCTGAAAAAGAGGTTATTTTGTAATAACCCCCATGGAGAAGGGTCCGAGCGTGCCCCCCTCCCCGGAAATATCTTGAATGTCATGTGTTAAAAAACTATTTTAAAAGCTTTTTAGCATATAAAATAAATGAATAAATTAGAGAATCAATTTTTTTACTAATTGTACATACCTACGGTTCCCAAATTGGGTGTTAAACAAATTTAGGAAAATGTATTTTTAATTTTTCACGGAAATTACCTCCGAAATCCGATAATCTCCGGGGAAATCCGGTGATATGGCAACCCTAGGCCCTAGGTATTCCTTATCACTGACAAAATAACGTACAATATTATCCTATAAATGCAATTTTCGATACAACAAAACATAGCAACCTCCACTTTCGTCCATTTGTAGCGAATTGGCGAGACTGATCGAGGTTATTAACACCCGAGTCAGATTGGGAACAACTATCAGTCAGCTGTTTATTACTTCAGCGAGCAGAAAAGTAAGGCGCAGTGAGCGAAAAATACTTGTTCACCCACCAAGCAGAAAACAGCTGTTTTACGATGTGTTTTTGATTGTAAAGATGCACTTTAGGGGCCATACACATATTACGTAACGCACTTTGGGGGGGTATGGCGAGGCGTTATTCTGCGTTATGTGGAGTGGGGGGTTTGTATCAACGTTACGTAACTCACACGTATTAACCCTAAGAGCTGGCCCACTCCCGTATCTATTGATACTGTTATAAATCTGTCAAAATTAAAATAAACGAGTTCGCACACAGCACGCTGACGTGAGGGAAGTGAATTTCCACATACAATTTTGTTTAACTCAAAATCAGTGTAAAAACATATATTTATTCAAATTTTGAAAACTGCAAATATTGATTTTTGGCTGTTTTGATGCTCCTAGTTTAATTTACCTGCAATGCTGGGAATACAATTTTGCACATTAGAAGATAAGAAGAAGGTCCAGACAGGCTTGAAAGTAGGCATGAGGTTGCTGGGGATGATAAAAGTACACCAACAAATGAATAACAGGCGTTTCTAATGTAAAACCCCTTTAAGACAACATACAGTACTATGTTTAGTCGATACACATTTTCTTTAATAACTCAGTAAATATTTATACTAGAATGACGAGAGAGGGCTTAAAACTTTCGCCTCACTAATTCCCATCTTTTTACATGCGTTAATGTTACATCCGGGGCTTTTCTGACCCTTTTTGGACCCAAAAACTCAAAATTTGAAAGATTAATCGCCAAAAAAGAGGTTTAGAGTTTTCCGATTGTTTTTCCCAAGGAACTTGTTCAAATGATTATAGAAAGGGACGTCCCTACCAAATTTAAAGTAAATCGGACCAAAAACTCGACTGCTAGAGTACACACACACATATATCATTTTGAACGACCCCCCAAAACGTGTTCAGGGGGTCACGTTAGGAACTTCTATGGTGGTCCCGGGCTTAAGTTTCACCGTGCGGGTCATGCTAATAGTTCACTTTCCGTAGGAAATTCACTAATAATCAAATTGATATCTAAATCAAGGTTACAGTTTGGTATATAAAATATATGAACAAGTATTATGGTGCGTTTACTGAAGTGGCAGCTAGTATGCTCATTGTGTTATAAGTTGTGTTGTGACTTGAGAAGCGAGAAGAACATTAAATTTACTTGAGTTCTAAGAGAAGGTTCTACAGTACTAGTTTCTTTGATCTACAAAATAAGAAACTAATTTTCTCCTAAAAAGGTTGGGCCACTATATTTTAGGCAATAAAATTTAGAGTACATCATTGTAACTAAAAAACAATGCTCTTTAAAGGAAAAATATCGAATTCTTAGACTGCAATTTTGTTAAAAAAACTAAAAACCCAATGCTTAGCCACAATTATAAATGACTAAATTATTACTGTTGAAATGTCGTCTACGTTGTTTCGTGTTCACTATCAATATTGTAATGCACATTATTGGAGTTTTATCAATTTCGCTACAGTGACAACTAATGTAGTGGAAACTATTGCAGTGAACAACTGTGAAAAATATTAAGTTATTAGAACATAATGCTACCTACATGACCGACAATGCCATTTAACGTTAGAGTTGATTTTATTAACCCACAGATTACATCGACCTCACTGTGAGTATTATATTTGTAATACATATTTAAATCACTGAAATGTTTACATTTAAAAAATTCGGATTAATTTTAGATTTGATTTTACCCTTTCTCCCTTTATTTCACGCCAAATAATGCTAACAAATCCGTTTGAAAGTTTTAGAACGAAAGAATCAGTAAAATAACTAAATCGATTCATGTGTGAAAGTTTATAACTCTTAACAATTCTAGTTAAACAGGGAAATATGAGGAGGTAAAATGTAAAACCTAACATGTCCATCAAATCAAAATGTTCAGTATGAGCAAAATCATGTCAATCACTTAAGCAAATATCATCGTCTGTAAGAGAGAAACAATACAACTTTAAGGACTGAAGGACGACGCCCTAAAGGACTTTCGAATATTTTCTGGATTTTGAAACTTATACATCTAAGAATCATCACGGACATTTTGACGTACGTTTTTGAATAGGTTTTTTTCAGGATGAAACCTTTAAATTTGGCACGACGGATTCTCCATTTGATTTCATGCATTTCAGATTTAGCGTTTTAAATATAGACGTGTAAAATTATGTGTTTAAGTACACATACTGATTATCTTAAAATATATCTCCATAAGGTTAATACTGAAACTAAGGTAGGTATTTTCTAGAACCTAGAACAGGCGCATCTTTGGAGGAGCATTTGTAGTCACAGATCACAAGAGAACGGTCAAATACAGTTCTGAATCTTTACGCTCAAAGTTTACTGATGTTGGTTCTTCATGTAGCTAAAAATTATACAAACTAACCCGTGACAAAATTGATGACAAAATTGAAGTCATACGACTACATATTGCACTGAAAGGATGAATTAGGCCGATTGATGTTTGTTCGTGAGTCCAAAAAACAGCCTTAAAAATACAATAGTACAGCTGTAAGTTTAAATTTACCAAAGTTGTAGTAGTTTTGATATGATATTTTCGCAATTACTTACTTAAAAATATGTTAAATACATTCTTACAATTTAAGAATTTAATAAATATAACAACCAAATCCTATAATGGATAAAAGTTTAATTGAACTTATATTTAACACTTTTAATATTGCTCGGCGAAATGTACAGGATAGTTGTAATGTTCAGCTACATGAAGAACCAACATCAGTAAACTCTGAGCGTAAAGATTCAGAACGGCATTTGACCGTTCTCTTGTGATCTGTGACTCTATTCTTGAAGCGGAGTGTATCGACTGAAACGGTAAAGCGCGGACTATTGAAATCATGAATCTGTCAGCTATCTTATCTTCAATAATTATATACAACGGTACTTACTGTTCTGATAATAACCAAGAAAACTCTTTTCAATTTTTTCTATCGTCAGGTTTGTTAGATACATAATGAAATCACTATTTATATGTTTATAAAAACAGTTATATCTCATCCGTTATATTTATTGGTGATTAACATAATATTTTCGGAAACTAGTTTATTTTAAGGAATATTTTTAAGTCCTGGCTGTCTGACTCACTGACTGACTGACTCACTCACTCACTCTCTCATCACTAATTCTCTGTAGGTAGAGAGCTGAAATGTTGTACACTGATTCTTTAGGCTTAAAATAGGAAAACAAAATGGTTTTCATCCTGAGCTGACCTTAGGGCTCCGCCAGAGATCCCGACAAAGTTCCCATGTATCGACATTCATTTTTACTTTCTCCCCTTATACATAGTATATGGAGAAAGTATTGTTTTCGTCAAAATTTTCGAATTTGAGTTGTTAGTGGAAATATTCGTTTTGGTGCTCCCTGAACCCAAAAAAGTGGTTTTTACGTGATGTCTGTCTGTGTGTGTGTGTGTGTGTGTCCGTGTGTGTGTGTGTGTGTGTGTGTGTGTGTCTGTGTGGATGTGTACAGAGCTAGAGCCCTAACCAATGAACCGATTTTTATGAAATTTGGTATGTAGGTACTAATCCACGATATCTCCAGGTGTTTTTTTTAATTTTTTTGAATTTTTGATTTTTAAGGGCAAAAATCCCCCAAAAACCCCCAAAAAACATGAAAAATCCAAATTTCTCAAAAACGGCTCTAACGATTTTGATTAAACTTTAGTGGTTTATAGAGCTTTAGGTTTCCAACAAAATGACATCACCCGCATTTCTGAAAAAATTCGGGTTCAGAAGTTACAGGACTTAAAACATCCAAAATTCAGTTTTTTGGATTTTTCATAAAAAATCATAAGTGCTGCAAAAGATTACTATTCACCATTGAAAAGAGCTCAAAAAAATAAATAAATATTTTGAATTACTATTCTACGATTGCTAGTTGCGGAGAAAATTGAAATTTTCATTTAGCGGTAAACGCAGTACGTTGTCCAATGTTATTCTTATGGGGAATACATAAATTACTATTTCTCTCTATTTACTGATCAATTTCATTAAAACTTGATATGCAGGTCAAGTTAGCATTGACCAATAGAGGATGTTCGAAATATGTTGCCATTTAACCCTGGGGGGGACAAGGGGGCATTTCCCCTCTCAAAATCTCTTTGTTTAGCAACGGAATCTATAGTGCTCCAAAAAAGGGATTTTGGTGAATATTTCTGAAAACAACTATTTTAGACAATTTTCAGTTCATTTATCTGTACTTCATATTCTATATTTAGTAAATAAAAATCTTTTTTCCATTAAAGTCTGGCTAAAAGGGAGAAAGTATGTGTCAGTTTCCTGATACCTTTTATTGTTTGAGCTAATGAAAATACTGTACAAACAGCTGATCTTGATTCGTAGTAGTTCCACGGGCTAACCACAGAATGCAGCACACACAACTGGCATACTTTGCGGGGCGAGGCCTGCGGGAACAGCTAGTAACACTAGTAACAGCTAGTAACAGCTAGTAACAGCTAGTAACACTAGTAACAGCTAGTAATTGAATATCTCTCTTGTGAAATACCAAACTAAATAAAAATACAACACAAGTACAAAGCACATAAAACACAAAATATGAAACACTATGGGCACATTAGAAATTTAAAGAGGCAAAAGGTGAACAAATTCCGCTTCTAAGGTGTAAGTTATATCATTACTTGAATCATAATCAATTAATTAACAACATTTTGGGGTGAGAATACATGAATGTAATTCACAAGGTGAGTCGCCTCTTTCGACACCTAGAAGCATCGGTCCACCCGTTCATTGCTTGCGACCGACGGCTTTATATACAAGTTGACAAACGCGAACTTCTCACCGAGAACCAACATGTTATAACTTGAATTAACAACACTCTAAACATAACTATTGTATTTTAAGTGTTAGCAATCTGTTATATGTTATTTGTGTCATCTTATGCGTTAATTTTAATTGTAAAATTATCGATTTATATTATTTTTCTTACTTATAATTTCGTTCTGCCTTACCGACCGATGGTTCCCGCGGTCGGCGGAAGGTGGCAGCGGCAGCGCTGTTATTACCTTAGTGCTTTTACATACACGTTGTCTTTTTATAGACTCTAATCTTGAAGCGGAGTGTATCGACTGAAACGGTAAAGCGCGGACTATTGAAATCATGAATCTGTCAGCTATCTTATCTTCAAATACCCCCCGTCGCAGCAAACCTGCGTACTCAGCGAATTTCCAATGCATTGATATGTTTCTCACTAGTACATAAAGCCACTCACCAAGTTTGACAAAAATACATTCATAAATAAGTGATTTATTACATTTTATTTATTCCCCATAAGAATAACATTAGGACTGAGTGCGCAGGTTTGCTGCAACGAGGAAGATAAGAAATGAGTTTTTATGCAATTATCAATATAACTGAACCAGGTGAAGCTACTTACCATGTTTTATTAATTTATGTTCATAATTAAGGGAGATATAAAACTTTACTTATTCTCCATAAGAATAACATTAGGGCTGAGTATGCAGGTTAGCTGCTACGGGGACAGTCAACAAAACATTTATTTTTTGTGCAATTATCAATATACCAGTACAACATGAAGCCACATACCAAATTTCATCAATATACATTCATAAATAATCAAGATATCAAATTTTATTTATTCTCCATAAGGATAACATTGGACAACGTACTGTGTTTAGCACTTTGAATATCTCTGCAACGGTTTGACGTAGAATCACAATTTAAACACCAAAATGATTGTTTTGTGGAGCTGAAGTGATTGGTAAAAGAAAATGTGAAGTTTAAAGTAAAATTAACTGAGGAAAAGCCAAAAACCTTTTTCCCATAAGATTAACATGGGAGATTTTATGAGCGTTTTTTGGATTTTTTCCGCAACCACTTAACCTAGGTTAATAATTCAAAATACCATATTATTTGTTTTTTTAAGCTCTATAACATGGTCTAAACCTAAATTAAGTGTTTTAAAAATTTTAGGGTAAAAAATGCAAAAAACTGATTTTTGGAAAATTTAAAACCCCCATAAACCCCCCTTCCCATAGTCCGATTTTTCTGGTTTTCGAACTTAAAGTCATAAATGTCAGTTTACACATTTGAGCCAAATTTCATCGAAATCGGACGTTTTTTACTCAAGTTATCGCATTCACGGACACATATATATATATATATATATATATATATAGATATATATATATACATATATATAAATTTGAACGAATAGTGTTTTGGACATCTGGGGACCTCAAAACAAAAAGTTATCATGGTCTCGGGCTTAAGTCTTACCATGAGACCTACGGTAATAGCTTCTTCCCTATAGGGGAAATTCGCTAATTCCCTATAGGGGAAATTCGCTAAAATTATATACAACGGTACTTATTGTTCTGATAATAATCAAGAAAACTCTTTTCAATTGTTTGCTATCGTCGGGTTTGTTAGATACATAATACACTATCTATATGTTTATAAAAACAGTTATATCTCATCCGTTGTATTTATTGGTGATTAACATAACATTTTCGGAAACTAGTTTCTTTTTAGGAATATTTTTAAGTTCTGGATTTTAAAAAAATATTAGCTTAGACTTTGGCGATTTCGTTTAAAATATCGTTTAATATTTTGTTTTAAATATATAGAGACTGAAGGATGCATTTGTTTAATAATAGTATATAAAAGTATAATAATAGTAACTCTTTAGATTTTAACTCTTTATTTCATCTCTAATTTAAATATATTCCAAAATATTGAATAATAAGATGCAATAATATTTTTCTTAATACAAACAATAATAGGCATAAATTTAAAAAATATTCTTAATTTATGATAGTAAATATGAATAAATATAAAAATATATTAAATAAATATAATAATATATGATAATTTATAATAATTATTTGTTTCAATTTCAGTTAACATAATCAATATCATTTTGTATGAGGAATATGCCCACATTTAAATGTGCATGGAAAATAAAACAGATGATGAAACTAAAATTATAAAAAAATAAGCTTTTACGTAGCTTACCCACTATTGACCATAATATATATAAATATAAATAAATAAATATATATATATATATTTATATATATATATATATATATATATATATATATATAATAAGCGATTTTGTGACCAGGATCCAGTAGTGGTGAAATGGCAAAGAGGCATCACTTCCGGCGCTTTTTTCCCATGTTATTCTTATGGGGATCAGTTTTTGCACCGACGCCCGATCCTACCCTACACAAATTTTCTTTTTGGCCCCTGCCTTATTTTCCCCCATTTAAAATTTGCATTAATTTTAATACATCCTTTGCAGAAATCCACGAGTTCAAAAATAACTCCACACTAAATAAACAACACATGTAAACAACTTAGAAGTTATTGTGTAGTAGTGGTGAAATGGCAAAGAGGCATCACTTCCGGCGCTTTTTCCCCATGTTATTCTTATGGGGATCAGTTTTTGGACCGACGCCAGCTCCCGCCTATAGAGCTCCCGCGCCTTAGCCTATACTATTGTCCAACCCCTGCCTATATTAAATATATTGTCCCCATCCCCATCCCTCCTCTATATTTTTAAAAATTAATTTTCAAATTCAGGCTAAAAAACTATCTTTGGTGTTTATGGTCCGATTTGTTTAAAACCTGGATATGTTATTGTCGTAGGCAAGTGTTTTAATAAATTTCACTTACATTTCCCAAATTCACTATAACGGTCAAATTAAAAAATATTTTTGAAAAATACTGCCGCCAACTTCTTTATTTACTGTCCGATTTGTCTTCAATTTGGATATGTTATTGGTGTTTTAATAAATTCCCCCAAATTCCAAACTGCCAATTTTGACCCTAAAATTTATTTTAACACATCCTTTGCAGAAATCCACGAGTTCTGGCTACTTGGGAACCCGAGCCATTTGACATATAATAAATCACCCTTCCTCCTAATTACCTTCTCTACCAAATACATGTCTTTATATTTAGTCTTTAACAATTCTTCTGTATAAAATCCTCCTTTGATTATATTGCCATTCTCATCTTTCAAAATATAAGTCACAGGCTTTGTTTTCTTAACTTCTGCTATTGTAAAAAGCTCTCCCGTCCAGTTAGGGGTATATCCTTTACTAAATACATGTTTATATTTAGATATCCTTACACTATCCCCCACCTTATATCTTGGCTTTTTAACTTGTACTTTAGATGCTAACCTTTCATGTACATCTTTAGAGTTCTTAGCACTTACTTGGTTAGGTTTCATCCCTATGGATCTATGTATTTTATTATTATATATCCTTATTAACTTTGGAAGTAAATCCAACCACTTGTAACTTCCTTGTGCACTAAACTCTCTATACAACCAATTCTTTAAAGTTCTCTGGAACCTTTCCACAATAGCCGCCTTAGTTGTAGAGTAAGTGTGGTAGTGATTAATATTTAGAATTTTCATTAGTTTGGTAAAATGTTCATTAAAAAATTCTTTTCCGTTATCAGATTGAATATTTTTAACTCCCTTTGGGAGAATAGTTTTTATAGCTTCTGTGACTACTAATCCAGTTTTATTCTTTAGTGGAGCAGCATAAGCTTTTTTAGAAAATGTGTCTATTAAAGTTAAAATATATTTATTCCCAGAATTCTCTCTAGCATAATTCCGCATATCTATTAAATCTATTTGAACAGTTTCGTTTATACCCAACACCTTAAAAGACCTTCTAATAAAGTTCTTTCTCGCGGGCTTATGCAATTCGTAAGCAATTTTTTCCATTTTTTATTCTTTATTTTTAATGTTAACGTATCTGCCAGTCTCTGTCGTTTCAAAAACACCTCCATTGCTACCAACTAACATACCATCACTCATTCTTTGATATACATAGTTTTTTGGCAAATATGCCCCTCCATCTAAAGTCTTAAATCCGCTTAAAGATGTAGGGTCTGCAACCAACAATTTAGGATTGTACATCATCAAATCGATTTCATTATTGTCTTGCATAAATTTATTAGTTTTATTGTTAAACCTTAATGCGTGTGATTTTAAACAAATATCAAATTTAATATTGTCTTGTCTAAAAGTTTTATTATTATCGTCATACCTCAAAACCTGCGACATTAAACAAACATCACTCCTATCTTTGCCTTCAGGTATATTCTTTATTAATTTGTCCTCTGCATCCCACACATCGCCATCTAATGTTAATACATTATAATATTTATCCCCCTGTTTTATTATGCTTTTCTCACCCTTTGTTAATATTTGCTTAACAACAGCCACATCATTTGGCAATGTCCCAGGTAAAATGTTTGTTAATTGCTTATTTTTACCATCAAATTTAAGACCGTCTAAAGTCACAGTCTGATGTTTTGTAACACAATCGTTCTCATCAACAGCGGGTTTAACACGAACTAGCCTTTTATTATTAAAATCCCAAAAGTTTAGATCCATTTTTGGTACTTGAGAGACGTTTACAACATCATCGCTTTCTTTACCAGCCAACAAATTACTTATTTTTCGCTTTTTGGCATTCCAAACATTTCCCTCCGATTCCAAAAATTCATAATTATTTTTGTCTTGTACAAAGACACCATCTTTTCTTATTAAAGTTTGCTCTAATGTGGGCACATCAGTTGAGCTTTCACCTCGTTTAACATTAGTAATTTTGCGTTTATTAGCGTTCCAATTATTATTCTTGGATTCTAAAAACTTATATTTAGTATTACCTTGTACAAAAGCATCACCTTTCCTGGTTAACGTCTGCCCCAAAGTTGATACATCGTCAGTAAACTCCCCACCTTTAACATTACTAATTTTATAATTTAAAGCATTCCAACAATCATCTTTTAGATTTAAAGTAGTTTCTTTAAAACTTCTAGCTTCTGGTTTACTATACGGGTTATATACGCGATAAAATTTATCTATCATATTTTTATTTAATAAACAATTCCACTTTCCCTCAATTCTTCTATGATAGAATCTATCTCATTATCCACTCCAGAATTTCCCGCCAATCGGCTTAACCAAAGCAGTCTTAACCTATCTACAAGCTCATTAGGATCATCCCAATAAACATAGTCTATTTTATTACCAGTTACCTGCCTTAAACCTTCACCAACAGTCTTAAACAGGGGTTTAATTATATTAAGATATTTAGTGTGTTTATTGCTTGACATCGCCGCACCTGTTTTATAACCCTTTAAATGTGCATTTGTAGCTTCCAAAATCTCTTTATAATTTTGCAAATCAGCCTGACTATAGTTTACGGGTTCTTTTAAAGTTAACAATTCCCACAATCCCTTTGTCCCTTTATAAATTTTTTCTCCAACTGTAACATCGTCATTGGCAATTTGAACTTCCTGATTCCCAATAAAAAATTTATTTCCTTCTCGCCTAATACCATATGTGGTGTCTGTCATACTACTTCTACTAAGGTAATTTCCTAAATAGTCTGATGCTAAAAGACCAAAATCTAATTTGTGCGGTGTTATCTGTGTTATTCTTGGTATTCTAGACGGGGTCTTTTCTAAAATCATTGGGAGAACTGGCCTCTCTGTTTTTGTGGCTAAATTTTTTAATTCTTGCAAAGGCTCTATTAACGGTTGGAATGTTTGGAACCTCTCTTCAGCCTCTAGAAATTTACCACGTTTTAACGCCCTATATTTTTCTCTTATTTGTTTTGCAGACTCTACCAATTCTTGTTGAATATTTGTTTTCATTTTATTTACATTTTATTTATCTCATTTGTCAAAGGATTATACTCAAACACTTTATCGTGTATTATTAGGCAATATGCAGATGTGTTTGAAGGGACGTTTTCTGCAGTTTCAATTTCTAATTTAATATCTACAACCCCCTCTTTGATTGATTCATTCTGCCTAGAACAATCTATTACAATTAGAGGATATTTCTTTATAAAGTCAGCTCTGTTAAACATAGGATCGGGGACGGTGTTGTAGTAACTCTCCCTAAACCTCACAAACATCTCATAAGCTTTAGAGGCATCTCCATTTTCAAAGTCGAGATTTAAATCACTATAAGGATAATATTCAGAGTTTAAAAACACTTTGAGATTTTTCAATTTACAGTGATCAAATTCATCAGTTCTTTTTCGTGCACTGTTGTCCCTACTCGTTTGGAAACCAAATATAACATACCTGGGCTTCTCCAAACTCGAAGACGTCTTAACTGACCATGTGTGTCTCTTGGTTTCGGGGTATGATGGGAGTTCGTGTAGCTCCAAACTTCTAAATGCAATTTGCAAATTTTTATTTTGCAATAACATCTTTTGTAATTGAAGCTTCTCCCCATCAGATGGTACCACGTGCGGCATCACCCACTGAATCGATTTAAGTGTAATTTTAGGAATAGGATCGACACCAGTTGGAGCATTAGATGTTGTTAATATACAATTTAAGTCGTTTTTGGATCTTTTCAACACCAATTCTTGTTTAACATTTACTAAAACCTTATTAAAATCCTCAAACACACCCATTAACAGCTCTAACGGGACACAAGTACTAAACTTGCCGCTTTTATGGAACTCTTTTAAATTTTCATCAGAATCAAATGCTACATTTGACAATTTAGTTGTTTTATTGTAAGAGCACAATATTTTCATAAGACTGGAAATTCCCGGATTTCTTACAATATCTATTTCTTTACCAGCAACTTCGTATCTAATTTCGTCAAATAAGAATGCAAACGCATTATTTATAAAATGTCCTTTATCATGATTCTCTATTTCTCCTTTAATATACAAATAACTCCTACATGGGAGTGTTAGTAAATCTTGATTATTTATGCATATTCGAATTTCATCGGAATTATTTATTGCTAAAGTGTTGTGTGGAACATAGGAGTGATTTGTAATTTTAACCAGGCTATCATCGTATTGGAATTTTCCTGCAACGTCTAGAAAATCTTCCATTTTTATTAATAGAAAATTTTAACTTCAACCCAATTGATCGCAGAAACCTGGCATTTTGGACACTCAGCCCGTTCTTGTAAATTCTCATATCTTTTTTATATGACAAGTAATTGTAGTTTCTTCTTTATTAAAGTCAATTGGCTTGTCGTGTTGATCTGCAAATGTAATGCTAACAACATCTAAACTTCTCTTATTTACAGGGAAGTATATAATATTTCTGGGAACCTCAATAATCTTGTAGCCCGGAGGAGCTTCTGGATAAAAACTGTGTATGGTGTGTGATTTGTCACCATTTAAATAAGACCCATTCGCAATATTACATTTTACTCTAATCACATTTACATTATTTATGTTGATTTTATTTACGGATTTAAACGCAATATCTGGAGTAGAAAATCCTTTAAATCCCAATAATTCAGACCCTAAACACGGTTTTGTAAAATCAAACACATGGCCAGAATGTAATGTGGCTTTCATAGTTTTATTATCGGCTATAAGTACAAAATCTGGGAGTTGCTTTTGAATTTCCTTCGCAAGCTCAAACACTTCGTATGTACCTTCAGCAATTTCAATTACATCTGGAGCTTTGTGATCATAATAATACACATCCTCACCCTCGTCTATAGTTAATTTTGTGTCTTTAAGTTTATTTAATTTTGGAACTAGGCCTTTGTAAAATATAAGTTTGACTTTTGTATTAATTAATGCTACTTTATTTTGTATAATAACTTCAACTTTACCATCTAATGCCCGGTTTAATTCGTCAATTGTAACCTCCCCTTTTGGGGTTGTAATTTTGTGCATTTTGTAATATGTCAAAGTATTTAGAGGTTTTTTAACATTAAATATAGAATTATAACTTTGAAAATCTACCAGTCCAATTACATAATCACCATTTAATTCTATAGGAGGAAAGAACACCGACTTCAACTCTGGCTCTGTGCCCGTGAATGTTATAGTAAATGAATCCATTTTTATAAACTAAAATTTTTCAGAAATGATAAACATAAAATTCCACAAATGGAACTGTTTAAATCTTGTATTTGATCAGTTGTATAGTAGATTTTAGATGGTACAAAATATTCAATTACCTCTTTTGGAGGCTGTATTCCGAAGGGGTCAAAATATATTACAACATCTTTATTTTTACGATACGCTGTCCAATGTGTGCCCCTGTCACTGTCTAAATTAATAATTCCACATTCTCTTACTTTTGGCCTTAGATGTTTTAGCTCGTTTTTTAGGTACACTCCTCGAAAGTGAGGCACGTCTCTTGCTGCCTCTAACAGCTGAAAGTTGTCCATCTTTTTTATTAAATTTTAATCCCATTCCCATTTTTGCCTTAGCCTTCATCAAATTTGTCACTGCATAAGCTGCTGCTTTTTCGGCCAGACTGGCGTCCTTTGCCGAAACCCTAGTCCAAGCCTGGTCCGCTAATCTCATATCTGCCTTGTTCCGGGCGGCTGTATCAGGATTATTCATGTAGAATATGTCGTGCTCTTTACAATAAGAGTCTAGCTTATTTTTTGGAGGTACATTTCTGGCTAAATTTTCACGTATATTAGTTCCTGGACCACAATATGAATACGACGGGATGTGGAGGGGGAAAGGAAGGTTGTTTATAAGGGTATTTAACAAGCCACGGCCTCTATATGGCTTTAAGAATAATCCCTTACCCTTCTTACACTTTCTCTTTGCCATTTTTATTATATAAAAAATTATTTAACACATAAAGAAAATACACCATTATATAAAAATGTCATTTATTCAACAAAAGAACAAATTTAAAATTGCACATAAAGAAAATACACCAAAGAAGTTGGGTCTATTTCCTAATAATATTCGCTGTCTTATAATAGGGCCCAGTGGTTCGGGGAAGACTGTTGTAATTTATAACTTAATTGTAAAAAAACAAGGATTAAAGTTTACAAATTTATATATAATATCCAAATCTTTAGAACAAGAAAAATATAAAAAAATAATTGAAATATTCCGTCTGTGTGATGAAGTTAAATTACACACATATTCAAACTGTGAAATCACACCAAATGATGTAGAATCACACTCAATAGTTGTATTTGACGACATAAATAGTCCAAATATCACACAATTTTTCTCAATGGGCAGACACAAAAATGTTAACAGTTTTTACTTGTGTCAATCTTACAGTAAAGTAAACAAACATTTACGTGACAATGTTAATTTTCTAATATTATTTAAACAAGACGATTTAAATTTAAAACATGTGTATAACAATCATGTGGGAAATGATTTTTCATTTAACCAATTTAGAAATCTCTGCCATCAATGCTGGGATAGGTCTAAATATGGCTTTTTTGTAATAGACAAGGAAAGGCCAAAGAATAATGGCAAATACAGATTTATGTTTGACCAATTTTATAGTGACCAAGGGCAAGGGTGTTGATGCCATCCACAATAAACCTCTTGTCGTCATCAAAAGAGAGTACCTTTTTGTTCATCGTTAATGTTTGCAGATGGTGGTTTGTGGATTTAATTCTTGTAACATTCTCGTAGTAATCTTCTCCGGTTGCAAGACAGTGTAAGTAGTGTTGGTGTCTTAAGAGATGTTTAACTGTAGCGCCGTCAGCTCCTTTTGCCTTCTTAACCTCTAACTGCTTTTCTTTTTCGTATAACCACTGTAGAGGAATGAAAGAGTATAATTTTGGCCTTAAACCACAATATTCATACATAATTTGACCATTTAATTCGTCTTTAAACTTGCCCGTAACTTTTTTGTTTTTATCAGAGTATAAGAAATGATCTTTACTATATGCAGAGGTGTCAAAACGGTCCAAGTCACTTTGTATTTCCTTGTAAAAGTCCTCTGTTACTATAGAATAAAGAAGGCTGTCTGTGTCTGTCATTAAGAACTTTTTATTCTTAAATTTTGACATATAATTATAGTGGAAATCATACATGATTACTTTGCTGATATCCAAAATGGTCATTCCTAAATATATTGGTTTATCAAACTTTACAATTAATTTATTTAAATGCACAGCATGCAACTTGTTATCGAACATTTTGCTGCAGTCAAATCTTGGCTTTGTAACATACTTTGTTAACATAGACTCGTCTACAAGATGTATATCACGAAACTTGCGTTGGTTCATAATTGTTCGACCAAAGAGACTGTTATTTAACAGTTTGTAAAAGTCTTTTTCAAAATCATGTTCAGCTTTTTGTCGCTTTTCAATATTAAAATTAATATAGGGCGCGAGCCATTTTGATTGTCTGAATTTTAAGATTCTGTGGTATTTTGTAACTACCAAACCCAGTTCTTCGTATTTTTTTAGTGCTTTATAATGTAGAATATATTTGGTTTTGTCATTTAAGTTTGGTATTAATTTTCCATTCATTTTTTCTGGTGCGAGCGGGTAGTCGTTGTGCAAATCGTGTAAACTTTTATCGTATTTTAAATCAACTTCCAAAATAAATCCAAAGTTTTCATTTTTATTGGCTTTATAATCTTTCTCGTTTGTCCATCTAAAGCCATCAACGGGCAACGACTCGCACATTGCTGTAGAGTATAGCGAGTTGCAGTCTAAGTATACAAGATAGGTGCTTTCTTGATTTGGGTCATAATGTTCGCCCATGTACTTATTGTTGGCTTTAGCATAGCGCGTGGAAATCATGCTTACACCGCCTCTAATGGCATGTTCTATAAACAAATGCATGTCAATGTCTTGAAATAATTCTAATTTTATGCCAGTCATTCTAAGACACGCCTCCCATGTTAGTCCAGGCAGTGAGTACATGTGGACGGGGTCGAGTTTATAATCCTTTAAACTCAAGTCCCTAAATGTCTCAAACACATCAGCCAATAACAACACATCTGTTTTAAGGTATAAATCGTGATATTCTTTTAAATTCTTTATATTAAAATGATTCCATACGTTTTTAGCATGTTCATATTGTGCAGGAGATATACATTCTTTAGTTAGGCTGCTGTAAAATGCCTCTATGGGTGGTAGGGTCTCTAAAAACTTTTCTGGTCCTGTCATGTATTCGTATGGAAATTCGCCCTTGCGTTGTAGTAGTGGATTGTCTATAAATCTAAATGTATTTAAATTGGAAGCTAATTTGCTTAAGGGAAGAGACAGAAAGTTGTAGGAATCCAAAAATACCAAATCATCAACAGAGAACGAAATATATTTTTCCATGTCTTTGGCTATGCAATTCAATTTGCGATTGAGTTTTCCCAAGTGTTGCATTATTAAATGACCATCATAGTTTTTAAGATTGTGGAAGAATACTGGAATTTTCTTGGTTACTTTATAGTTTAAATTGCAAGCGTTGTGGGAGGGTCCTCGGAATTTGCCTGTTAGATGGCAGTGGTCGCGCACTTTATCACCCAGTAACAGCTGTTGGCATATGTGGCAGTATTTAGAGTTTTTGAAGGATGCCTCTTGCTCTGCAGTCATTACAAGGGGAACATATACTTCCATCTGACTTTTAATAAAGTCATAAGTTTTAAATAACTTTTCGAAAAATACATCCATTACATTTTCACCGCTGTACAACTCTTCGTAAATAATTTTAGAGTCTCTCACCACAACATAAGCAAATCCAGAAGGCGTGTGTTTGCCGCCGTTTATAAAACATTCGAAATCTGCATAAATCACAAAGGGAGCTTTAAGTTGATATTTGTAATTCGTAAATTGTAGTGTATCTTTTTCAGACATTTGTACTCTTTGATGCCCAAAGGGTTTACAGTGTGTTGTGTGACGTTCCAATTTATTTTTGGTGCCAAAATGTTGCAAACAGAACTTGCAAAAATATTTTTTATGGTCGTGTTTTGTAGACCGTAGCATTAACTTGTCAAAATCACGAATTAAACAGTAATGTGATTTCTGACCGTGTTTTAGAAGCAGCAGATTGACGTGAGTATTGCCGTTTAGTTTAGTTGTTCTCAGTGGATATATTGTTTTTCCTTCAATTCCATATACATTAACACTTATGTTATTTTGTTTTTCAAATTTATCAATGTCGGATATTTTTACGGGATATTTTATGTTTGTCATATTTAACTGGCCCTCATAGGGTTCGTAGTGAACTACTCGATTTGCATTTTCTTTACTATTCCTTGGTCTTAAGCTTGCTAAAACACTCCAGGTGAAACATTTATTATCGGTGTTTTTAATATTTAAAACAGCATGTTTTGATTTTATATTTTCTGGCGTGGGAATGTATGATTTGGGAGTTAGGGGCTTATATTTGTAAACATGCAACTGCCAGTATTTGGTGCGGTCATATATCCATCCACTGCCCTGAGCTTGATACTTGTGCATGGAGGTATCGATTTTTAAAAGTGAATTTTCAATTTGAGTCTTTAGCTGTGCTTTCTCAATTGATAAATTAGTTAAACTTCGAAAATCAGCAATACATTCTTTGTCAATGATTAAATCACCATTATTGTCCACTGAGTGTTTGATGAATTTTACTCTCCTAATAAGAATCCATTTGATGGGTAGAGGACAAGATTGGAGAGTGTCTAATATATCCGCGGACTCGCCGTAAAACTTAAACACATTATAGGGTCGCTTGTCACATCGTAGGTGGTGGCGGGGTTTGTTCCGGGTGATGACTCTCTTACACACATTACAAGTATTGTGGTTCTCTAGCATATGCATTTTAAAATTGCTATTGTCAAATATTTGATGACATATTTTACAAATTTTAGGAATAACTTTGTGAACAAGTCGATAATGGCGTAATAAATTGCTTCTGTTGGAGTAAGACGTGGAGCACTGTGCACAGGTCAACATTTTTTGTTGGAATGAGGGTGGTGATTTTGGGGCTTCTATATATATCCTTGGTTGAAAATTTTAAAATTTTATCTTTTTTAAATAATAAAAACATATTTTTTAACTCTAAAATAAGACATTTTTGCAGTTTAATTACTGCAAAAATTAAAAAAATTTCCAATTTGGTGGTGCAATATTATTTTTTACATACACATTTTAGGTATTAATACACATTTGGAAATGGTGAATTGGAGATTTACAAATATTAGGCTATTTCAATTATGGATTAACAGTTGTCCCTAAAGACATCACACCACTGCTAACACTCACACAGAGTCCTGGGTGGAGAGGCCGTGACTTAGTGTGTTAGTATGTCAGCGTGTGCAGGCAGCGGATCGATGCGCGTGCAAGCGGCGGATGTTTTAATCAGTTGGCGGTTCGACCGTAGTTGGAATTAAAACACTACAACAATCAAGAAGTTGGCGGCAGTATTTTTGGGGGAATTTATTAAAACACTAGGACAATAACATATCCAAATTGCAGACAAATCGGGCAGTAAATAAAGAAGTTGGCGGTAGTATTTTTCAAAATTTTTTAATTCAACCGTAATAGTGAATTTGGGAAATGTAAGTGAAATTTATTAAAACACTTGCCTAGGACAATAACATATCCAAATTGCAGACAAATCGGACAGTAAACACCAAAGATAGTTTTTTAGCCTGAATTTGAAAATTAATTTTTAAAAATATAGAGGAGGGATGGGGACAATATATTTAATATAGGCAAGGGTTGGACAATAGTATAGGCTAGGGCGCGGGAGCTCTATAGGCGGGAGCTGGCGTCGGTCCAAAAACTGATCCCCATAAGAATAACATGGGGAAAAAGCGCCGGAAGTGATGCCTCTTTGCCATTTCACCACTACTACACAATAACTTCTAAGTTGTTTACATGTGTTGTTTATTTAGTGTGGAGTTATTTTTGAACTCGTGGATTTCTGCAAAGGATGTATTAAAATTAATGCAAATTTTAAATGGAGGAAAATAAGGCAGGGGCCAAAAAGAAAATTTGTGTAGGGTAGGATCGGGCGTCGGTGCAAAAACTGATCCCCATAAGAATAACATGGGAAAAAAGCGCCGAATAGTATGCCTCTTTGCTGTTTACCCACTACTGGATCCTGGTGAAACTATTATGTCTTCTACGTTTATGATTGTTTGAAAGCCCTTAACGCCTATATGTGCCTTTTGGGATTTAAAAAACATCTACCTCCAGATCTCCGCCCCCCTCGCCTTCAAATTATAATGTTACATTTATGGAAGAATTTGAAGAATATTCCGCTAAACATTTAACTGCTTTTGGTACTAAAAAACACAGCAAGGAAGTAAGATCAGCTGTTTCAAGCTACCTTCTGGAATTACTTCACAATATAAACTAATAAGACCGTATATTAGCTGGGTAATGCCAAAAGAAAATTGTTTGCTTGAATTCTTGGAAGTGTATTCGCTTTTTCTAATTAAAAAAAAACATAAATTTCGACTATAAAATTTCTTGGTCAACTTATATAATTTACCTCTCTACAATATAAAAGGGGCAAAAGGTGCGAATGATTTGGTCTATACACCTGGCGTTAAACTTGAAAAAGTGGGGGTTGATTTATCTCTAAACTGCACCTTTTGTTTACTATAAACAATGTTTGTTGCAGCATAAAATACTCATTTGTTTACAATTCATTGTTGCTGATGATAAGTTTATGTTATTTAAGAAATTATTGCGGACGTTTCCATCACTGAATAGTAAAACGAAGTTTTATGATGTTTCGTGACGTTGGAATCTGATCCCGTCTTCGGGTGACAATAATACCTAGAACATAACCAAGTTAGTTGCAAAATCCAGGCAAAGCTGAAAAAGTCACAGGATTTTAACTGTTTAGCTTTGGAAGCTAAAGCAGAGAACTGTAAAAGCAGTCAATAATAATCAACATAATGCATTAACACTTAACAGAATTCATAAGAAATATATTCACAAACAAGCGGTATTAAAAATATTAATTATTCTCCATAAGAATAACATTGGGGATGAGTACGCAGGTTTGCTGCAACAAGGAACACAAAATAATGGGTTTTTATGCAAATATCATTCGAACTCATCTAAGTAAAGACACATACCAAGTTTCATTCATATACATTTATAAGTAAGCGATATATAACATTTTAATTATTCTCCATAAGAATAACATGGGGACCGATTACCTAGGTTTTCTGCTACGGGAACCATACGTGAAAATTTTGTATTTTGTGCAAATAACGATAAACCCCAACCAGATGAAGCCATATACCAAATTTTGTCAGTTTATGTTCATAAATAAGCGAGATATACAATTTTTCTTTTTTTACATAAGAATAACATTAGACAACGTACTGTGTTTAGCGCTTTCAATATCTCAGGAACCAATTGACGTAGAGCAATAATAAAAATACCAAATTGTTTGTTTTTTATGCTGAATTAAATGGTAAAAATTAATACCCCCGTCGCAGCAAACCTGCGTACTTAGCGAATTTCCAATGCATTGATATGTTTCTCACTAGTACATAAAGCCACTCACCAAGTTTGACAAAAATACATTCATAAATAAGTGATTTATTACATTTTATTTATTCCCCATAAGAATAACATTAGGACTGAGTACGCAGGTTTGCTGCAACGAGGAAGATAAGAAATGAGTTTTTATGCAATTATCAATATAACTGAACCAGGTGAAGCTACTTACCATGTTTAATTAATTTATGTTCATAATTAAGGGAGATATAAAACTTTACTTATTCTCCATAAGAATAACATTAGGGCTGAGTATGCAGGTTAGCTGCTACGGGGACAGTCAACAAAACATTTATTTTTTGTGCAATTATCAATATACCAGTACAACATGAAGCCACATACCAAATTTCATCAATATACATTCATAAATAATCAAGATATACAATTTTATTTATTCTCCATAAGGATAACATTGGACAACGTACTGTGTTTAGCACTTTGAATATCTCTGCAACGGTTTGACGTAGAATCACAATTTAAACACCAAAATGATTGTTTTGTGGAGCTGAAGTGATTGGTAAAAGAAAATGTGAAGTTTAAAGTAAAATTAACTGAGGAAAAGCCAAAAACCTTTTTCCCATAAGATTAACATGGGAGATTTTATGAGCATGTTTTTTGGATTTTTTCCGCAACCACTTAACCTAGGTTAATAATTCAAAATACCATATTATTTGTTTTTTTAAGCTCTATAACATGGTCTAAACCTAAATTAAGTGTTTTAAAAATTTTAGGGTAAAAAATGCAAAAAACTTATTTTTGGAAAATTTAAAACCCCCATAAATCCCCCTTCCCATAGTCCGATTTTTCTGGTTTTCGAACTTAAAGTCATAAATGTCAGTTTACACATTTGAGCCAAATTTCATCGAAATCGGACGTTTTTTACTCAAGTTATCGCATTCACGGACACATATATAGATATATATATATATATATATATATATATATATATATATATATATATATATATAGATATATATATACATATATATAAATTTGAACGAATAGTGTTTTGGACATCTGGGGACCTCAAAACAAAAAGTTATCATGGTCTCGGGCTTAAGTCTTTCCATGAGACCTACGGTAATAGCTTCTTCCCTATAGGGGAAATTCGCTAAAATTTGATTTAAATAAAAATTACATGTGGAAACCCCGAAAAACCCATTTTTGGGGTACGAAACCCTTCAAAAAACCCCCCTTTGGATAGTGCGATTCGTCTGGTTTTCGAACTCGTTCAAATAAATGGTGCTTTACACTTTTCTACCAAATTTCATCAAGATCGGACCTTTTTTACGAGAGTTATCGTGCTTACGGACACACACACACACACACACACACACACACACACACACACACACACACACACACACACACACACACACACACACACACACACACATATATATATATATATATATGTGTGTGTGTGTGTGTGTTTTTGGCATCTGGGGACCTCAAAATGAAAAGTTATCATGGTCTCGGGCTTAAGTCTTTCCATGAGACCTACGGTAATAGCTTCTTCCCTATAGGGGAAATTCGCTAAAATTTGATTTAAATAAAAATTACATGTGGAAACCCCGAAAAACCCATTTTTGGGGTACGAAACCCTTCAAAAAACCCCCCTTTGGATAGTGCGATTCGTCTGGTTTTCGAACTCGTTCAAATAAATGGTGCTTTACACTTTTCTACCAAATTTCATCAAGATCGGACCTTTTTTACGAGAGTTATCGTGCTTACGGACACACACACACACACACACACACACACACACACACACACACACACACACACACACACACACACACACACACACACACACACACACACACATATATATATATATATATGTGTGTGTGTGTGTGTGTTTTTGGCATCTGGGGACCTCAAAATGAAAAGTTATCATGGTCTCGGGCTTAAGTCTTACCATGAGACCTACGGTAATAGCTTCTTCCCTATAGGGGAAATTCGCTAAAAAGAAACACAAAAATCAAACTCGCCATCGAGACACCACTGCTCCACAAACGTACAGGGTGGGACCTCAGGCGAGACTGATTTAGCTTTTCTATGATTTTTTCATCTATGCCTGGATTGTGCCACTAATTGTGTTATATTCTAGGTATTCTTTTCAATTGATGACGCCATCAGATTCCAGATCCCGAAACGTCGTGTGACAGTGGTTTACTAATCTGTGATGAAAATGGCCGCGATAATTTCTTAAATACAATTAGTGCACTCACAATCATAATTTTGAGAAATCCTTTATAGTAAATTAACGTGATGTAACGTGCCAGTACATTGTCATACTGTGGGACATAGATACCACAACACTAAGGGGGTTGGTAGTCGTGTCGGGGTGGTGGGTGGCGCGATATCGACCCCAGTGATGGGCGCGGAGGGCAAGGGCGAACCGTATGGCGGTGCTCCGATTCCCCGTCCGTGGTCGCCCGGGAACGCGACGGAGACGGTTGAGGAAGATATCCCGGGAGGTGGAAGTCCAGACTGTCCCCCAGGCGCTTCCAGAGACCCCGGCAGAGAGCCAGGAGCCGGAGCAGAGGTTAGTCCCGGAGGAAGTAGGGTCAATAAAGGTTTCAATAGCGCCTTCATTTCAGTACACGTGGTATGCAGTACACAGTGACTCGTGTGTTGCGTCAGTGAAATACCGGCGCTTGTAAACGTCCACTGAGCTCCATTTAAGAAAGAACATGCATCACATTAAAAAATAAAGAATCTTTTTGCAAAATTACTTCAATTGAAACATTTGAATCGAGTTAACATTAAAATGTAATTCGGGTTAATATTACTTTTCATCCCACATTGTAAATTAATAAATGATTTTATAAACAGAATAATACAATTCAATCGCTTTTTACAAAAATAATGTTTTCGATGCATGCTCTGTTTTGAATGTGTGATAATTTTAATTACGTGCAGTTGTATTAAGTTAAATAATATGTTTAGCAATACAAGCTAATCCAGTTGCTCGAATTCGAGCATTAATTTTCTTTTGGGATTATCAGGCTCATGTACGGTTATAATATTTCATCTGGTAATGTAATTGCTGACAGCTTGAAAGAGCTATTCTTGGATCTGTGGTTTGTTACTATTGTATCAACAGCTGTTTTATCCTATACTCTAATATGAGTAAGGTTTGCTTGCTTGCTTGCTTGCGACACTGATCTCAAAAACGGCTCCAACGATTTCTTTCAAATGTTTTAAATAACTAATTTCTGGGATAAAAATAAGCTCTAGACAGGCTCATCCCCAGGAAAAATTCAAATAATGTAAAAAAACTAAAATGAAAAGTTAAAAAAATTAACATTGGGCTTATGGAGTTTCAAATCAAAACAAAAGAATTGTAACAGCTGTTCATAATCAACCAGGGAACTGTCAAAGTAATACTCATGTTGTTTATGATTATTAACATGTGATTTCCTGAGAGCAGAGATTAAACTATTTGAGTGAATATTACATATATAGAGTAGTATAATAAATCAAAGGGACATTGAGCTATAAATAACAACTGGAGTGACCTTAAAACTGCATCAAAGAGGCAAATTAGTTATACAAATCTGATTATCAGTAGGGGGAAGTGGTTAAACATTACTCTAAGTCATCTAAACAAACTGACTGGCCTTCCTCCGAGCAAAGCTCGGCCCCCAAGTACTGTATGTAATACATGTTGCCATCTATACTTCCATAAGATTAGCATTAGATCTTTGACCTTATAGCTGAGCACCGAAGGTGGATATTTTCGAAACCCCCAAAACACACATCTAGACGTTAGTAACTTTCAAATAACACATAAAAAATCATTTCGGATATAATATTAACTCGCCAATACTTACGAAAATCGGTTTATTATTTTTATAAATAGATAGATAAAAATGACGGGTTATTTTTCACGATATAATAATATTTTTTGCGACCTTAAAACGATCAAAATTTTTGTTATTTTAAAACTGAATCCTACTCATAATTTGTTTTCACAGCAAGTAGTCAACTTAGCTTGGTTTGAGAGTTGTAGAAAGGCTTCATGCGTTCAAGGACACTCTCGTGACCTCGCAACAATACCGTCTGCATGTAGACAACAAACAACAGTGTAGCAACAGAGATGCAGCACCCCTGCGATACAGTTAGACAAGGAATCGAAAGCGAGCAGTAATCTAAATATTTCGTAAATATTTATGTAGGGACACAGGCTTCAGATACTTTTACAAAATCTGTTCCTCCTTGTATTTCACGTTTAACGCACATATTCGATGTGATAGGTACAATCGAAGGTTTATTTATGATTTAAAACAATCGAAGTCTTGTATATTTTGAATCCAGATTTGTTTAATCCAATACTTAGTGGGATATCTGAACTGCGAAATATTACTCTATCATGAAAATCCGGCCCATATTACGTTGTAGGGGACCAATGAATTGTGAATACATTTTCCTCATACATCGGGGATCCGCCCCACTGACCTTCTAAATTTAAATTTCCATTCTTATTGAGAGAAAGACGCTCTCTAGGCACTGGTTATTTTAACATATTTCACAAACCTAGAAAATTTATCAGGTTCACAAATATAGTTCAGACTAAATATAATATTATTATAATACCCCCGTAGCAGCAAACCTGCACACTCAGCGAATTTCCAATGCATATAACATTATCTTAATACCACATACCAAGTTTCGTCAATATACATTCATAAATAAACGATTTATGACATTTTAATTAATCTCCATAAGAATAACACGGCGGCTGAGTATGCAGGTTTGCTGCTACGGGAACTATCGGCCAATAAATGGGTTTTTGTGCAAATATCAATAGACCACAATGAAATGAAGCAATATACCAAGTTTCATCAGGATAAGTTGATAAATAAGCGAGATATACAATTTTTCTTATCCTCCATAACAATAGCATTGGACAACGTACTGTGTTTAGCACTTTCAATATCTCAGTAACCAATTGACGTAGAGAAATGATCAAAATACCAAATTGTGTGTTTTTTTAAGCTGAATCCAATGGGAAAAACTAAAATTTGACTATTTCCAAAATTATATGTAAAAAATTCGAAAAACCCATTTTTGGGGTACAAAACCCCCCCAAAATACCCCTTCGGATAGAGCGATCTGGCTGGTTTTCGAACTTAAAGTCATAAATGTTGCTTTACACGTTTATACCAAATTTCATCAAAATCGGATAATTTTTACGAGAGTTATCGTGCTCACGGACACATATATATATATATATATATATATATATATATATATATATATATATATATGTATACAGTTTCGAACGAATGGTAGTAGGGGGCAATGGCCGATTCAAAACCAGCAGCAACCTGCTTGCTCCACTGTGGAGCTGTGGAGCCCCCCCCCCCCCCCGTCACGTGACCCATTAACCTAACTTAAACCTGGTGCCTGGCGTGAGGAGCCTGAGGAGCCCCCCCCCCCCCCGACGCCCCCCCCCCCGACGCCCCCCCCCCCACGACGCCCCCCCCCCCCGACGCCCCCCCCCCCCCCCCGGTCGCCAGCGACACTTTTCGTGATGACCTTGAACATGAGGAAAAAACTTTCGAAAATTAATAACTAGCCTATTTATCCATCGATTCCCACGGGACTTTTTCCAGAGTGTAGGCCTATCCCAGAGGAAGCGAATGACGTAAGAACCCCATAGATCCGCCATTAAACAAGGCCGCTATTAATTTATAACCGCGTTTTCCTTATGGGATCTCAGCTGTTTACCAACCGATTTTGACGAAACCTCACCACATGTCAGGCGGCGGCCTAAGTAAACCATCGCTTAAAGAAAATTGAAAATCCACCGTTAAACGGACCCGCTATTAATTTTTAACCGCGTTTTCCTTATGGGATCTCAGCTGTTTACCAACCGATTTTGACGAAACCTCACCACATGTCAGGCGGCGGTCTAAGTAAACCATCGCTTAAAGAAAATTGAAAATCCACCGTTAAACGGACCCGCTATTAATTTTTAACCGCTTTTTCCTTATGTGATCTCAGCTGTTTAAAGACCGATTTTGATGAAACTTCACCACATGTCAGGCGGCGGCCTAAAGAAACCATCGCTTAAAGAAAATTGAGAATCCACCGTTAAACGGGCCCGTTATTAATTTTTAAACGCGTTTTCCTCATGGGATCTCGGCTGTTTGCTGACCGAACTCGATGTGACTTCACTACACGTCGTATGCCGGCTTGGTCAAACCAAACTGCGAGCGGCTCCGCGGCGTCACGTGTCGAGGCGCGTGCTAGGGCCTACGTGACTGTCCCAGCCTGTCCACTCCTCCTCCACTCCGCTATCCCTCCACTCCTCCTCCACTCCGCTACCCCTGTCGTGGACCGCGGTGACATCATCTCCATGCCTACGTGACCGTCCGGGCCTGTTTACTCATTAGCGGTTCCGAGAACTGTTTACCGCTTTCACCGCCTACTGTACGGTACGTAGCTATGTTACTTCAGTGATTGTCATCGCTTCCTTCATTCAGTTTGTGTTTGGAGCCCAGTGTGTGTAGACGTTCTACTTCAGTGCTGTGCTAGTCCTTACCGCACCATATTCCGAGATCTGTTAAACGTAAGTATATGTAGTCTTATAAGTTGTAGTGTGGACCGCCTCAGGCCGTTTACTCATTAGCGATAATTGCCGCGATTTCGAGAAATGTTCCACCGCCTTCTACTGTACGGTACGTAGCTATGTTACTTCAGTGATTGTCATCGCTTCCTTCATTCAGTTTGTGTTTGGAGCCCAGTGTGTGTAGACGTTCTACTTCAGTGCTGTGCTAGTCCTTACCGTACCATATTCCGAGATCTGTTAAACGTAAGTATATGTAGTCTTATAAGTTGTAGTGTGGACCGCCTCAGGCCGTTTACTCATTAGCGATAATTGCCGCGATTTCGAGAAATGTTCCACCGCCTTCTACTGTACGGTACGTAGCTATGTTACTTAAGTGATTGTCATCGCTTCCTTCATTCAGTTTGCGTTTGGAGCTCAGTGTGTGTAGACGTTCTACTTCAGTGCTGTGCTAGCCTTTACTGCACCATATTCCGAGATTGTTAAACGTAAGTATATGTAGCTCTTAGAAGTTGTAGTGTGGAAGACTATTACATTCCCCTTTATAGTAAGATTCTCATTTAAGGTATGATCGTTCAGCAACTTTAAAGTCAGAATGTGCAAAGAGAGGTCTGGCTTGTTAATAGAAGTTGAATAATCTGTTCTTTGCTAAAACCAATTTAATAAACGAGGAAACCCGTGTACTAACATTAAATTTGCCATGGCCTTGACTCTTGTCTACCACGCATAAAGTATGTGTTATGTTACCAATGAAGTGTTCTCGTTGCGACTAATTTGTAAATGCAAGAGACTTATCATATTCGTTGTTGCAGATGAACAACCAACACATGTGCGAGGTCTGCGGCCGAGCCTTCAGCCTGCTCAGAAACCTGAGGCGGCACGCGGAGTCCGCCCACAACGCTAGACGTCACGACTGCCACGTCTGCGATAGGCGCTTCACAAGAGGCGACAGCCTCCGCCGCCACGTCGCCACGGTTCACGGACCACACGCCGCGGCGGAGCCCCAACCGCAACGAGCGGACCATGCCTGCCGACTGTGCCCGGCCATCTTCGCCAGCCTGGAGGACGTGCGCTGCCACATGCAAGCGGCTCACTCCGCGATGCCAGCAGCAGCTCCTTCCTCCTCCTCGAGCCCCGATCACCACGTGGAGTGCGAGCGATGCGGTAGACGCTTCGACCGCGACCTGGAACTGAGACGACACGTCCGGACCGTCCATCCTCCCACGTTCCGTTGTGCCTACTGCGACCGCGGGTTTACCCGTCGCTTCAACCGCAACCAGCACGAGTCTCACAACTGCCCTGTTGTGAGGAACCTGGCTCAAGAACCATCCGAGTTCCGCTGCGTGTACTGCGAAAAGGGGTTTACTCGCCGCTTCAACCGCGACCATCACCAGTCTCACAACTGCCCTGTTGTGAGGGACCTGACCCAAGACCGACTGCCTAGGTTGTCCTCTCCTCCCCCTCTTCCACACAGCAACCAGTCGTTGCGCCAAGGAGCCAGCGCCGAGCCCCGATCGCGCCAGATGCCTAGCGCCGAGCCACGACCAGGACCGAGCACCGAGCCACAGCCAGGGCCCAGCACCGAGCCCCAGCCCCGCCCAGGACCTAGCGTCGAGCCTCAGACCATCGATGACGAGATGGAGGGTGGCGGCCGCCCCGTGTTCCAGCTCGTGCATCGGGCCTTCCGGAGTCGCCTCCTCACCTACCGCCTGGCCCAGCCGTTAGACGCCTTGCTGACCGTCGAGGATGCGCTGACCCTGTTGTTTGACGAGGTTCTGGACCTGATGGAGAACGTCATGACCCAACATCCGAGCATCAAGGCGAACATGGTCCTGGAATGTGAGTTCTCCAACATTCACGGGGCCACCTGCCTGCGCTCCTTCAACACGAAGAACGTCCCACTGACCGAGGCCTCCGACTTGGAGGCTTTCCTCTCCGCGACGTTCGAGACGATCGTGAAGAAGAAGGAGCAGTGCGAACTGGTAGGCAGCGGCTGGACATACCTGCGTATACGGGACCTGGAGATCCGCGTGAACGAGTACACGCCGCTCGGGGGCAGAGCGTATCTCCAGCTGCCAAGGGCTATTGCAGACACGCGCGCTGTTGTCAATGTGCTAAACGCCGACGACATGTGCTTCATGTACGCTATCCTGGCCAAGTTCGTTGCGCGACACGCGGAGAGACCTGCAGCGTATACGCCGGACATCATCGCCCGCTACGACTGGACCGGTTTGCGTTTCCCCGTGACGCTCAAGGACATCAAGACCTTCGAGGGCAAGAACAACATCAGCGTAAACGTCTACGGGACCGAGCGCGCGATGGTGGGAAGACGCCCTGACGGAACTCCCAAGTTCATGGATAGGGTCTACCCCTTGAAGATCTGCAAGCGAGAGCTCGAAGACCACAGGGACCTGCTGTACGTGAGCACCGACGGGGACAGCCACTACGCATACATCACGGACCTGAGTCGACTGGTCCGTCGCCAGCTCACTGACCACGGGCATAGGATCTACGTCTGTAAGCGGTGCTTCGCTTACTTCGACAATCGGCCCAGCAAGCTAGGGTTGACGGGCGCTCAGCGTCTGGAGGAGCACAGGCGTTACTGCTACGCCAAGGCTCCCCTTCACCTGGACTTGCCGAAGAAGCAGCAGATCCGCTTCACCCATCCAGAGTACACTAGGCGGGAGAGGTTCAGCATCTACGCGGACTTCGAGTGTGCTCTGCAGCCTGTCGCTGTTGACCCGGTGGAAGCGCCGCCGCCCGGCACAACGCCTCTGCAAATGCACGTCCCGTACGCCTTCGCCTACCAGATCGTGGACTCGCTGGGGCTGGAGGAGTTTGAGCCGCGGGTATACTTCGGAGCTGACGCGTCCAAGGTCTTTATGGAACGGCTCAAGATGGACGTGTTGAGCCTGTGGGAGTTCTTGTTTAGCACGAGAGCTCTGCACCCTTCTCTGACCCGGCAGGAAATGGACGAGTATCTCGCAGCGACCCGCTGCTACCTCTGCGGCAAGGAGTTCACCGAGCTGGACGTCAAGGTGCGGGACCACAACCACGCTCCGCCCTACGAGTTCCGAGGAGCGGCGCACCGCTCGTGCAATCTGCGGTACAGGGAGCAGCGGGTCATCAACTGCTACTTCCACAACCTGTCCAACTACGATGCCCACTTCGTAGTGCGGGAGCTGGCCATCGACCCCGGCGATGTGGACGTGCTGGCGCACACCGAAGAGCGTTACATCGCCTTCACCAAGCGGTTCCACTTTGGCCAGCCCGGGGACAACCCACGACAGAGCAGTTTCGCGGTGCGGTTCCTCGACACCTACAGGTTCTTGTCCATGAGCCTGGCCAGCCTGGCAGCGGGACTGCCCACTGACAAGATGCGCGAGACGAGGAAGCGCTTCCCCGATGACCGGCTGTTCGACCTGGTGCGCAGGAAGGGCGTGTTCCCCTACGACTTTGTCACATCGTACGAAACGCTGTACAGGACCAGGGAGCTGCCGTCCAAGGAGGCGTTCAAGAACACCATGACCCTGGAGGACATCAAGGACGAGGACTACCAACACGCCCTCAACGTGTGGCGAGCCTTCGAGTGTCGCCACCTCAAGGACTACGCCGACACGTACCTGCGCTGCGACATCGCCCTCCTCACCGACGTCTTCGAGCAGTTCCGTGACACCTCTTTGGCCGAGTACGGACTGGACCCCGCCCACTACTACACCCTGCCATCCTACGCTTGGGACGTCATGTTGAAGACCTGCGACGTGGAGCTGGACACGATGCAGGATTTCGACATGTACCTGTTCGTGGAGCAGGGGATCCGAGGAGGGATCTCTCAGGCCGTCACCCGCTACGCCAAGGCGAACCACGATCGGTGCCCGGACTACCGCCCCGACGAGCCGACACGCCACCTCCTGTACCTGGACGCCAACAACCTCTACGGCTGGGCCATGTCCCAGTACCTGCCCACCGGAGACTTCCAGTGGCTCAGCCGTGAGGAGATCGACTCCTTGGACATTGGCGCGCTGGATGCCGAAGCGGAACGGGGTTACATCCTCGAAGTGGACCTCCACTACCCCGCCCACCTCCACGACCTGCACAAGGACCTCCCTTACTGCTGCGAGACCAAGCGTCCGCCAACAGGGAAATATCCCAAACTGATGACCACCCTGGACGACAAGATGCATTACGTCTGCCATTACAGGGTCTTGCAGCAGGCGCTGAATAACGGACTGGAGCTTGCGGCTGTGCACAGGGCGATCTCGTTTCGCCAGTCTCGGTGGCTAGAGCCCTACATCCTCATGAATACCGAGCTGCGGAAGAAGGCCAGGACCAAGTTCGAGCAAGACTTTTTCAAGTTAATGAATAACGCGGTCTTTGGCAAAACCATCGAGAACGTCCGCAAGCGCCTGAACGTCAAGCTGGTCTGCACTCCGGAGAAGTTCTCCAAGTACGTGGCCAAGTCCAATTTCCTGGACCGCACGTATTACACGGAGGACGTAGCTCTCGTGCACCTCGCCAGGGTAAACATCGTCCTGGAAAAGCCCATCTACGTCGGCATGTCTGTCCTGGAGCTGAGCAAGTGGCTCATGTACGAGTTTCTGCGGAAGATGAAGGACCGCTACGGTGACCGCTTAAACGTAGACTACATGGACACTGACAGCTTCGTGTTCGACATCCTATCCCGGGGCGTCTACAGGGAGATGATGGAGCACTTGGACGACTTCGATACCAGCGCCTACCCGAGGTCTCACCCCTGCTACAGCCCCACCAACGCCAAGGTGATTGGCAAGTTCAAGGACGAGTGTAACGGCCGATCCTTGTTCGAGTACCTCGGCCTGCGCTCGAAGCTTTACTTCATGGACGTTGAGGACGAAGACAACGGATCCAAGGCGATCAAGCGAGCCAAGGGAATCGCCAAGGGGGTTGTTAAAAACGTCCTAACCCCCGACGACTACAGGGAATGTCTGTTTGACGGGGTGTTGAAAACCACCATCAACACCCGTTTCCAGTCGTACCTGCACCGTGTCTTCACCGTACAAGTAGAAAAGCTATCCTTGAGCCCGGCCGATGATAAACGCTACATCTTGGCTGATGGTATCCACACCTTACCTTGGGGGCATAAGGACATCCCACCACTGCCCGCAGCAAGAAGTCGAGACAATCCCGAGGAGCAGCAAGGCGGGCCTATGGAGGTGGACGAGGAGGACATGGATGAAGAGTTCCCGGTGTAGATTTAAGTCTGAACAGAACTAGGCTAATTTTTTAAATATAATTAAGTATATTTTGTAAATAGTATTCGTAAGCAAATATAGTCAAACAGTTTAGTTTACAGCATACATCTGTGTTGTTACTACCCCTTGCATTTCCCTGACATTTACTTTCAAAAGACTCTTCTAATGCAAACCGAATTTGTAAAACTATCATGTTTTCAAAAACAAAACTTTCAAAATTGTTAAAAATTCGATATTCTTTCTTAAATACTAAAGAGAAAGACAAGTGAAAACAACAGTTAACGAGAAACAAAACATTTATTGAAACACAATAAGAATATACACACAAACATATTACAATCAAGAACTCAAAAGGTATTTACACAAAAATAGTCTTAAGCGAAGATGGAGTAGAAGAGCCTACGGACCAGTGCGTCGTTATGGTGAGAGCGACCGGGTCGAAGAGCTGCACGTAGTCGCTGAGTGGTATACCGAGGACCGCCCGACAGTACAGGTAGGTGAGGCAGTAGTGGTCATAAACAGAAGTACCGTAGCCCTGGAGTCGATACCTGTTGTAGAGACCGCCACCAGGCGCTTCTCAATCTGGGTGGTGTTCATCGCGGGCGGAAGCAGTCCCCACCGATTGTGTGATACCCTCATTACTACCAGTTGCACGCTTTATCACCACCGGCTTCACTGTATGTGTCAAACCAGTGACTCTGGGGACTCCTGAATAACGATCCACCCAAAGGTTTTCCAATCGCGTTATAATGTTCATAATCATAATATAGATTTCATAGTCTTTATTTTCATCCAAATATAAGTTGCAACCATGTGTATACTGACCTCTATGATGTAACTGGATGTTCAAGAACACATTACCCTGATTGGCGGGATTTTGTACTGTATGTTGATAACCGGAATCTACCCAACTGACAGTCGGTGGTGAATCGTTCGAATCTTTTTCCACAAGCTCCAAGTCTCCAGGTAGTTCCGGGGGATTGACACTTCTACTGTTGTCGTTTATGCATATGCTGACGTTCTGGGAACCTCCCCCTTCGGTTATTTGGTTGGATGATGGTGATGCAAAGTCTTCAGATATCTCCGGAGCATTGCCACTTTCAATGTCGTTTATGCAACTGCTATCAATACATGTGTTGACTTTCTGCGGACCTCTTCCTGCTGAGGTTTGTATGAACGATCTCGGTTGTGAGGAACGATTGTTTCTTCGCTTCCTTCTAACACAGAGGTGGTGCTGACGATGATGGAGACGAAGTCCATCTCGCGACGTGAACGACTCCTCACAGTATGGACATTTCCAGGTCGCCAGCTTCGATGGTGTGGCGACTGACCGTTTCAGTGATGGTGCTGGCGGTGGTTGTTCAGGACTTCGTGGAGAAAAGTACATGGTGCTGTAGCCTTCCATCGCTTCCAACTCCTTCAACAACGTCTGGACTGATTCATCCACTTCGATTGCACTAGCCATGTTTGTGTTTACTCTGCAACATCACTAGACAAACTGAAGGTGCGCGACAATCACTGAAGTAACAAAGCTACGTACCGTACAGTAGAAGGCGGTGAACAATTCTCGAAATCGCGGCAATTATCGCTAATGAGTAAACAGCCTGAGGCGGTCCACACTACAACTTATAAGACTACATATACTTACGTTTAACAGATCTCGGAGTATGGTGCGGTAAGGACTAGCACAGCACTGAAGTAGAACGTCTACGCACACTGAGCTTCAAACACAAACTGAATGAAGGACGCGATGACAATCACTTAAGTAACATAGCTACGTACCGTACAGTAGAAGGCGGTGGACAATTCTCGAAATCGCGGCAATTATCGCTAATGAGTAAACAGCCTGGGGCAGTCACGTAGGCACGGGGTGATGACGTAACCGCGGTCCACGACTTCACTACTTAAGGTAGGCCAATGCGTGCGTTAGGTTTACAGACGCAGGTTTAGGTTAGGTTTACAGACGCAGGTTTAAGTTAGGTTTGAGGATGCATGAACGTCGCGACGCAGGTTTAAGTTAGGTTTGATGATGCATGAACGTCGCGTCGCGACGTTCATGCATCCTCAAACCTAACTTAAACCTGCGTCTGTAAACCTAACCTAAACCTGCGTCTGTAAACCTAACGCACGCATTGGCCTACCTTAAGTAGTGAAGTCGTGGACCGCGGTTACGTCATCACCCCGTGCCTACGTGACTGCCCCAGGCTGTTTACTCATTAGCGATAATTGCCGCGATTTCGAGAATTGTCCACCGCCTTCTACTGTACGGTACGTAGCTATGTTACTTAAGTGATTGTCATCGCGTCCTTCATTCAGTTTGTGTTTGAAGCTCAGTGTGCGTAGACGTTCTACTTCAGTGCTGTGCTAGTCCTTACCGCACCATACTCCGAGATCTGTTAAACGTAAGTATATGTAGTCTTATAAGTTGTAGTGTGGACCGCCTCAGGCTGTTTACTCATTAGCGATAATTGCCGCGATTTCGAGAATTGTTCACCGCCTTCTACTGTACGGTACGTAGCTTTGTTACTTCAGTGATTGTCGCGCACCTTCAGTTTGTCTAGTGATGTTGCAGAGTAAACACAAACATGGCTAGTGCAATCGAAGTGGATGAATCAGTCCAGACGTTGTTGAAGGAGTTGGAAGCGATGGAAGGCTACAGCACCATGTACTTTTCTCCACGAAGTCCTGAACAACCACCGCCAGCACCATCACTGAAACGGTCAGTCGCCACACCATCGAAGCTGGCGACCTGGAAATGTCCATACTGTGAGGAGTCGTTCACGTCGCGAGATGGACTTCGTCTCCATCATCGTCAGCACCACCTCTGTGTTAGAAGGAAGCGAAGAAACAATCGTTCCTCACAACCGAGATCGTTCATACAAACCTCAGCAGGAAGAGGTCCGCAGAAAGTCAACACATGTATTGATAGCAGTTGCATAAACGACATTGAAAGTGGCAATGCTCCGGAGATATCTGAAGACTTTGCATCACCATCATCCAACCAAATAACCGAAGGGGGAGGTTCCCAGAACGTCAGCATATGCATAAACGACAACAGTAGAAGTGTCAATCCCCCGGAACTACCTGGAGACTTGGAGCTTGTGGAAAAAGATTCGAACGATTCACCACCGACTGTCAGTTGGGTAGATTCCGGTTATCAACATACAGTACAAAATCCCGCCAATCAGGGTAATGTGTTCTTGAACATCCAGTTACATCATAGAGGTCAGTATACACATGGTTGCAACTTATATTTGGATGAAAATAAAGACTATGAAATCTATATTATGATTATGAACATTATAACGCGATTGGAAAACCTTTGGGTGGATCGTTATTCAGGAGTCCCCAGAGTCACTGGTTTGACACATACAGTGAAGCCGGTGGTGATAAAGCGTGCAACTGGTAGTAATGAGGGTATCACACAATCGGTGGGGACTGCTTCCGCCCGCGATGAACACCACCCAGATTGAGAAGCGCCTGGTGGCGGTCTCTACAACAGGTATCGACTCCAGGGCTACGGTACTTCTGTTTATGACCACTACTGCCTCACCTACCTGTACTGTCGGGCGGTCCTCGGTATACCACTCAGCGACTACGTGCAGCTCTTCGACCCGGTCGCTCTCACCATAACGACGCACTGGTCCGTAGGCTCTTCTACTCCATCTTCGCTTAAGACTATTTTTGTGTAAATACCTTTTGAGTTCTTGATTGTAATATGTTTGTGTGTATATTCTTATTGTGTTTCAATAAATGTTTTGTTTCTCGTTAACTGTTGTTTTCACTTGTCTTTCTCTTTAGTATTTAAGAAAGAATATCGAATTTTTAACAATTTTGAAAGTTTTGTTTTTGAAAACATGATAGTTTTACAAATTCGGTTTGCATTAGAAGAGTCTTTTGAAAGTAAATGTCAGGGAAATGCAAGGGGTAGTAACAACACAGATGTATGCTGTAAACTAAACTGTTTGACTATATTTGCTTACGAATACTATTTACAAAATATACTTAATTATATTTAAAAAATTAGCCTAGTTCTGTTCAGACTTAAATCTACACCGGGAACTCTTCATCCATGTCCTCCTCGTCCACCTCCATAGGCCCGCCTTGCTGCTCCTCGGGATTGTCTCGACTTCTTGCTGCGGGCAGTGGTGGGATGTCCTTATGCCCCCAAGGTAAGGTGTGGATACCATCAGCCAAGATGTAGCGTTTATCATCGGCCGGGCTCAAGGATAGCTTTTCTACTTGTACGGTGAAGACACGGTGCAGGTACGACTGGAAACGGGTGTTGATGGTGGTTTTCAACACCCCGTCAAACAGACATTCCCTGTAGTCGTCGGGGGTTAGGACGTTTTTAACAACCCCCTTGGCGATTCCCTTGGCTCGCTTGATCGCCTTGGATCCGTTGTCTTCGTCCTCAACGTCCATGAAGTAAAGCTTCGAGCGCAGGCCGAGGTACTCGAACAAGGATCGGCCGTTACACTCGTCCTTGAACTTGCCAATCACCTTGGCGTTGGTGGGGCTGTAGCAGGGGTGAGACCTCGGGTAGGCGCTGGTATCGAAGTCGTCCAAGTGCTCCATCATCTCCCTGTAGACGTCCCGGGATAGGATGTCGAACACGAAGCTGTCAGTGTCCATGTAGTCTACGTTTAAGCGGTCACCGTAGCGGTCCTTCATCTTCCGCAGAAACTCGTACATGAGCCACTTGCTCAGCTCCAGGACAGACATGCCGACGTAGATGGGCTTTTCCAGGACGATGTTTACCCTGGCGAGGTGCACGAGAGCTACGTCCTCCGTGTAATACGTGCGGTCCAGGAAATTGGACTTGGCCACGTACTTGGAGAACTTCTCCGGAGTGCAGACCAGCTTGACGTTCAGGCGCTTGCGGACGTTCTCGATGGTTTTGCCAAAGACCGCGTTATTCATTAACTTGAAAAAGTCTTGCTCGAACTTGGTCCTGGCCTTCTTCCGCAGCTCGGTATTCATGAGGATGTAGGGCTCTAGCCACCGAGACTGGCGAAACGAGATCGCCCTGTGCACAGCCGCAAGCTCCAGTCCGTTATTCAGCGCCTGCTGCAAGACCCTGTAATGGCAGACGTAATGCATCTTGTCGTCCAGGGTGGTCATCAGTTTGGGATATTTCCCTGTTGGCGGACGCTTGGTCTCGCAGCAGTAAGGGAGGTCCTTGTGCAGGTCGTGGAGGTGGGCGGGGTAGTGGAGGTCCACTTCGAGGATGTAACCCCGTTCCGCTTCGGCATCCAGCGCGCCAATGTCCAAGGAGTCGATCTCCTCACGGCTGAGCCACTGGAAGTCTCCGGTGGGCAGGTACTGGGACATGGCCCAGCCGTAGAGGTTGTTGGCGTCCAGGTACAGGAGGTGGCGTGTCGGCTCGTCGGGGCGGTAGTCCGGGCACCGATCGTGGTTCGCCTTGGCGTAGCGGGTGACGGCCTGAGAGATCCCTCCTCGGATCCCCTGCTCCACGAACAGGTACATGTCGAAATCCTGCATCGTGTCCAGCTCCACGTCGCAGGTCTTCAACATGACGTCCCAAGCGTAGGATGGCAGGGTGTAGTAGTGGGCGGGGTCCAGTCCGTACTCGGCCAAAGAGGTGTCACGGAACTGCTCGAAGACGTCGGTGAGGAGGGCGATGTCGCAGCGCAGGTACGTGTCGGCGTAGTCCTTGAGGTGGCGACACTCGAAGGCTCGCCACACGTTGAGGGCGTGTTGGTAGTCCTCGTCCTTGATGTCCTCCAGGGTCATGGTGTTCTTGAACGCCTCCTTGGACGGCAGCTCCCTGGTCCTGTACAGCGTTTCGTACGATGTGACAAAGTCGTAGGGGAACACGCCCTTCCTGCGCACCAGGTCGAACAGCCGGTCATCGGGGAAGCGCTTCCTCGTCTCGCGCATCTTGTCAGTGGGCAGTCCCGCTGCCAGGCTGGCCAGGCTCATGGACAAGAACCTGTAGGTGTCGAGGAACCGCACCGCGAAACTGCTCTGTCGTGGGTTGTCCCCGGGCTGGCCAAAGTGGAACCGCTTGGTGAAGGCGATGTAACGCTCTTCGGTGTGCGCCAGCACGTCCACATCGCCGGGGTCGATGGCCAGCTCCCGCACTACGAAGTGGGCATCGTAGTTGGACAGGTTGTGGAAGTAGCAGTTGATGACCCGCTGCTCCCTGTACCGCAGATTGCACGAGCGGTGCGCCGCTCCTCGGAACTCGTAGGGCGGAGCGTGGTTGTGGTCCCGCACCTTGACGTCCAGCTCGGTGAACTCCTTGCCGCAGAGGTAGCAGCGGGTCGCTGCGAGATACTCGTCCATTTCCTGCCGGGTCAGAGAAGGGTGCAGAGCTCTCGTGCTAAACAAGAACTCCCACAGGCTCAACACGTCCATCTTGAGCCGTTCCATAAAGACCTTGGACGCGTCAGCTCCGAAGTATACCCGCGGCTCAAACTCCTCCAGCCCCAGCGAGTCCACGATCTGGTAGGCGAAGGCGTACGGGACGTGCATTTGCAGAGGCGTTGTGCCGGGCGGCGGCGCTTCCACCGGGTCAACAGCGACAGGCTGCAGAGCACACTCGAAGTCCGCGTAGATGCTGAACCTCTCCCGCCTAGTGTACTCTGGATGGGTGAAGCGGATCTGCTGCTTCTTCGGCAAGTCCAGGCGAAGGGGAGCCTTGGCGTAGCAGTAACGCCTGTGCTCCTCCAGACGCTGAGCGCCCGTCAACCCTAGCTTGCTGGGCCGATTGTCGAAGTAAGCGAAGCACCGCTTACAGACGTAGATCCTATGCCCGTGGTCAGTGAGCTGGCGACGGACCAGTCGACTCAGGTCCGTGATGTATGCGTAGTGGCTGTCCCCGTCGGTGCTCACGTACAGCAGGTCCCTGTGGTCTTCGAGCTCTCGCTTGCAGATCTTCAAGGGGTAGACCCTATCCATGAACTTGGGAGTTCCGTCAGGGCGTCTTCCCACCATCGCGCGCTCGGTCCCGTAGACGTTTACGCTGATGTTGTTCTTGCCCTCGAAGGTCTTGATGTCCTTGAGCGTCACGGGGAAACGCAAACCGGTCCAGTCGTAGCGGGCGATGATGTCCGGCGTATACGCTGCAGGTCTCTCCGCGTGTCGCGCAACGAACTTGGCCAGGATAGCGTACATGAAGCACATGTCGTCGGCGTTTAGCACATTGACAACAGCGCGCGTGTCTGCAATAGCCCTTGGCAGCTGGAGATACGCTCTGCCCCCGAGCGGCGTGTACTCGTTCACGCGGATCTCCAGGTCCCGTATACGCAGGTATGTCCAGCCGCTGCCTACCAGTTCGCACTGCTCCTTCTTCTTCACGATCGTCTCGAACGTCGCGGAGAGGAAAGCCTCCAAGTCGGAGGCCTCGGTCAGTGGGACGTTCTTCGTGTTGAAGGAGCGCAGGCAGGTGGCCCCGTGAATGTTGGAGAACTCACATTCCAGGACCATGTTCGCCTTGATGCTCGGATGTTGGGTCATGACGTTCTCCATCAGGTCCAGAACCTCGTCAAACAACAGGGTCAGCGCATCCTCGACGGTCAGCAAGGCGTCTAACGGCTGGGCCAGGCGGTAGGTGAGGAGGCGACTCCGGAAGGCCCGATGCACGAGCTGGAACACGGGGCGGCCGCCACCCTCCATCTCGTCATCGATGGTCTGAGGCTCGACGCTAGGTCCTGGGCGGGGCTGGGGCTCGGTGCTGGGCCCTGGCTGTGGCTCGGTGCTCGGTCCTGGTCGTGGCTCGGCGCTAGGCATCTGGCGCGATCGGGGCTCGGCGCTGGCTCCTTGGCGCAACGACTGGTTGCTGTGTGGAAGAGGGGGAGGAGAGGACAACCTAGGCAGTCGGTCTTGGGTCAGGTCCCTCACAACAGGGCAGTTGTGAGACTGGTGATGGTCGCGGTTGAAGCGGCGAGTAAACCCCTTTTCGCAGTACACGCAGCGGAACTCGGATGGTTCTTGAGCCAGGTTCCTCACAACAGGGCAGTTGTGAGACTCGTGCTGGTTGCGGTTGAAGCGACGGGTAAACCCGCGGTCGCAGTAGGCACAACGGAACGTGGGAGGATGGACGGTCCGGACGTGTCGTCTCAGTTCCAGGTCGCGGTCGAAGCGTCTACCGCATCGCTCGCACTCCACGTGGTGATCGGGGCTCGAGGAGGAGGAAGGAGCTGCTGCTGGCATCGCGGAGTGAGCCGCTTGCATGTGGCAGCGCACGTCCTCCAGGCTGGCGAAGATGGCCGGGCACAGTCGGCAGGCATGGTCCGCTCGTTGCGGTTGGGGCTCCGCCGCGGCGTGTGGTCCGTGAACCGTGGCGACGTGGCGGCGGAGGCTGTCGCCTCTTGTGAAGCGCCTATCGCAGACGTGGCAGTCGTGACGTCTAGCGTTGTGGGCGGACTCCGCGTGCCGCCTCAGGTTTCTGAGCAGGCTGAAGGCTCGGCCGCAGACCTCGCACATGTGTTGGTTGTTCATCTGCAACAACGAATATGATAAGTCTCTTGCATTTACAAATTAGTCGCAACGAGAACACTTCATTGGTAACATAACACATACTTTATGCGTGGTAGACAAGAGTCAAGGCCATGGCAAATTTAATGTTAGTACACGGGTTTCCTCGTTTATTAAATTGGTTTTAGCAAAGAACAGATTATTCAACTTCTATTAACAAGCCAGACCTCTCTTTGCACATTCTGACTTTAAAGTTGCTGAACGATCATACCTTAAATGAGAATCTTACTATAAAGGGGAATGTAATAGTCTTCCACACTACAACTTCTAAGAGCTACATATACTTACGTTTAACAATCTCGGAATATGGTGCAGTAAAGGCTAGCACAGCACTGAAGTAGAACGTCTACACACACTGAGCTCCAAACGCAAACTGAATGAAGGAAGCGATGACAATCACTTAAGTAACATAGCTACGTACCGTACAGTAGAAGGCGGTGGAACATTTCTCGAAATCGCGGCAATTATCGCTAATGAGTAAACGGCCTGAGGCGGTCCACACTACAACTTATAAGACTACATATACTTACGTTTAACAGATCTCGGAATATGGTACGGTAAGGACTAGCACAGCACTGAAGTAGAACGTCTACACACACTGGGCTCCAAACACAAACTGAATGAAGGAAGCGATGACAATCACTGAAGTAACATAGCTACGTACCGTACAGTAGAAGGCGGTGGAACATTTCTCGAAATCGCGGCAATTATCGCTAATGAGTAAACGGCCTGAGGCGGTCCACACTACAACTTATAAGACTACATATACTTACGTTTAACAGATCTCGGAATATGGTGCGGTAAGGACTAGCACAGCACTGAAGTAGAACGTCTACACACACTGGGCTCCAAACACAAACTGAATGAAGGAAGCGATGACAATCACTGAAGTAACATAGCTACGTACCGTACAGTAGGCGGTGAAAGCGGTAAACAGTTCTCGGAACCGCTAATGAGTAAACAGGCCCGGACGGTCACGTAGGCATGGAGATGATGTCACCGCGGTCCACGACAGGGGTAGCGGAGTGGAGGAGGAGTGGAGGGATAGCGGAGTGGAGGAGGAGTGGACAGGCTGGGACAGTCACGTAGGCCCTAGCACGCGCCTCGACACGTGACGCCGCGGAGCCGCTCGCAGTTTGGTTTGACCAAGCCGGCATACGACGTGTAGTGAAGTCACATCGAGTTCGGTCAGCAAACAGCCGAGATCCCATGAGGAAAACGCGTTTAAAAATTAATAACGGGCCCGTTTAACGGTGGATTCTCAATTTTCTTTAAGCGATGGTTTCTTTAGGCCGCCGCCTGACATGTGGTGAAGTTTCATCAAAATCGGTCTTTAAACAGCTGAGATCACATAAGGAAAAAGCGGTTAAAAATTAATAGCGGGTCCGTTTAACGGTGGATTTTCAATTTTCTTTAAGCGATGGTTTACTTAGACCGCCGCCTGACATGTGGTGAGGTTTCGTCAAAATCGGTTGGTAAACAGCTGAGATCCCATAAGGAAAACGCGGTTAAAAATTAATAGCGGGTCCGTTTAACGGTGGATTTTCAATTTTCTTTAAGCGATGGTTTACTTAGGCCGCCGCCTGACATGTGGTGAGGTTTCGTCAAAATCGGTTGGTAAACAGCTGAGATCCCATAAGGAAAACGCGGTTATAAATTAATAGCGGCCTTGTTTAATGGCGGATCTATGGGGTTCTTACGTCATTCGCTTCCTCTGGGATAGGCCTACACTCTGGAAAAAGTCCCGTGGGAATCGATGGATAAATAGGCTAGTTATTAATTTTCGAAAGTTTTTTCCTCATGTTCAAGGTCATCACGAAAAGTGTCGCTGGCGACCGGGGGGGGGGGGCGTCGGGGGGGGGGGGGGCGTCGTGGGGGGGGGGCGTCGGGGGGGGGGGGGCGTCGGGGGGGGGGGGGGCTCCTCAGGCTCCTCACGCCAGGCACCAGGTTTAAGTTAGGTTAATGGGTCACGTGACGGGGGGGGGGGGGGGGGCTCCACAGCTCCACAGTGGAGCAAGCAGGTTGCTGCTGGTTTTGAATCGGCCATTGCCCCCTACTAATGGTGTTTTTGGGGTCTGGGGACCTCAAAACGAAAAGTTATCATGGTCCCGGGCCTAGGTCTCACCATGCCGACTACGGTAATAGCTTCTTCCCTATAGGGGAAATTCGCTAATTCCCTATAGGGGAAATTCGCTAAAACTAAAATGAAAAGTTAACAAAGTTAAGGAGATTCAAATCAAAACAAAAGAATTGTAACAGCTGTTCATAATCAACCAGGGAACTGTCAAAGTAATACTCATGTTGTATGATTATTAACATGTGGTTTCCTGAGAGCAGAGATTAAAAGATTTGAGTGAAGATTACATATATAGAGTAGTAAAATAAATCAAAGGTACGTTGAGCTATAAATAACAACTGGAGTGACCTTAAAAATGTAGAAAAGAGGCAAATGAGTTATACAAATCTGATTATCAGTAGAGGGAAGTGGTGAAATATTACTCCAAGTCATCTAAACAAACTGACTGGCCTTCCCCCGAGTAAAGCTCGGCCCCCAGGTACTTCTCTATACAGCCATTTTAATCATCTGGGTGTCTTTAATTTACGTCAGCGCCTTCGGACTGTTATACGATTTATATTTTTATCTTTATACACAACTAGAGAACCCGCACTGCTCTGCAGCATCAGTAAATGTTGGAACCTGAAAGTGACATAGTTTATGAGTGTTGGCCAATCAAGTTAAAATATTATTGCCGTTTATACATATACTAGTTGTCCTGTTGCTCGGATCCGAGCAAGTTTGTACCCAACGAAAGTTGACTCCAGCAGTAAACAAACACAACAAAACATCTGAAATTAAAACAGATGACAAACAAAGTACTTTCAATCAACACGTAGTTTAGGCTTCCGCCGTCGGATAGCGCCACTGTTCCGAATATTCAGCCCTTTACTGTATTTGAATGATGCCCTTTCTTAAGATGCCGAGGCGTGTTGGCAAATCTACGTAAAAATACCTTTAATTTGACCTATCAAACGTTAAAATCCGCCCAGCCGTTATCGAGTTATGACTGTGAAGAAAAACCCCTAGCGTATTAATATATAGAATCTCAATAATTGTATTTACATCGATGTTATACACTTTCACATCACGGTGTGGTTCAAGCATGTTTTACTCCTATATCCGTGAAAACGAACATATGGTCACAATTTGTGGATTAATGTGTGAGTCAGAGATAAAAGGCTGTAAACTCAGCTATCAGTTTCAGATAGGCAACACGTTGTTGGCAAAACTGCGCAGTTGTTAGTTACCGTCACGTTTGCACACCTGAGCTCACTCGTCACGGCAAAACAAAAACAAATATTATCATGGTATGATAGTGATTCATGCTCCACCTTATCATAGCTCTGGCTCTTGTTTTGTTCCGACGATGCAGAAGTCTCTTAATGATTCGTGCTCCATATCATGATATCATAGCTCTGTTCTGGCTGTTGCTTTGTTACAATGTCGTCGTTATCGCGTCGTAGCATAAACAGAAAAATAAATGCTTTTACAAATAATTAATTTTGGAAAAACAAACTTTAAATTAATTGTAATTTTTAGGGAGAGGATAGTTGTAATTAGTGCCATGTTTTAATAAGCAAACAAAAAGTACAATTCCTCCTCATTGCATGAGTCATAAATAAAAGCTTTGTACCAGGTTTTTAGGATACAATGTTACATGGTTTTATGTAGGTAAATATTTTTTTCTTAAATTCACCGTTCTTAAGATAGGTACCGCTTTAAACAATTGAAACGGCCGCCATTTAAGATGAAAACGTCATGTTCAATACCAAATCAGCTGTAAACAAGACTAATAGCTAATAAATAGTCTACATATTCAAGTTCCTAGTCAATATGTCAAGTGGTTCCTGGTTGTATTTATTAAAAGAAAACTAGTAGCTTGTCGCAGCCTTGCCCGTATAAACTTAAACATAGAATTATTAACGCGCGATATGTAAGTTCTTCGAAAACAAACATAAACATGTTTGCATCGGCTGCTAGACTTTCTCAAAATTGAAATCAACTTTGCAAAAATTAAAACCCTAATTTGCAATAATTGCTTTGATATATCCTTTCACCCAAAATTGTGTTTCATTAACAAACAAAAAAACCACGCAAATTACTCAGAATCTTTAGGTAAAAATACCAGTTTCTTTTAAATATATAGGATTCTTACGGATACGCAAACGGAAAACGGGCCGAGATACAGTCTTAAAAAACTTACCTCAGGAACCGTTTCGTTAAGCGTGTCGAGAGTTCTGAAATGACAATAATAACAATAACAATACCTTATTGAAATACACTGTACATAAGAAACAGCAACGAGCTTAATACATCTATAGAGATCTCGTCTGGGGTAAAAAATAGAAGCATTACTACAGGATATTTCTGTAAACAAACCAATGTTTTTTTCAGCAAACATGATCGAAAATTTGTTTGATTAAAAGTTCGATTTTAAAAGAAAATGGATTGTTTCTCCTTGTGTTGCATATTAACGATTTAAATTATTTAATCTTGAGCGATCAGGAAAACTGTTTATTTTTTATGTTTGGAAAAAGGTTGAAAATCAATTGCATATTAATAATTGTTTTGTCTGTGGTTAAGTTATGTTGCCATAGGAACGGTAGGGACAGAGGGGAAAATGGCGGCCACCATGTAGGTTTCACTTTTTCTTGGAGATTAACATTTGTATGAGAGCTCTTGATATATTAAGCTTGTTGATTACTATCAACGAGGTTAAAATATCTAGAGCTCTCGTCTGGGTAAAAAGGTGTAGCCTACATGGTTGGCCGCCATTTGGACCCTCTGCTCGCATGGCAACCAACAAGTTGACCATTCGAATCCTTTCTTCAACAATAATTATAATGACAGTCAGCTGACAAATATATAAATTGTAAAGAGAGGATTTGATTGGTTACCTGAGGAAAATAGGAGTCAGCGTGTAGACTTCACTTTTTATGCTGACCGCCAGTTTGACCCTATTGTCAACTCTGCTCCCATGGCAACAACCAATCAAATCCTCTCTTCACAAGTTATGTTAAGTCTTCATTCAGATGTTTTGATTACAAATATATCACTTGTACACTTGTTCGAGAGTTCTAGATATATTTAACCTCGTTGACACTGGCTGGGTTGGCAGGCCTGAGGCCACCCAGACGGGCCCCTCGCAGCTGATTGCCCAACTGGCATTGGCGGGAGTTTATCAATACAGTTAACCTCAATTTTCCTCTGGTTCTTCGTTCATTATCTGTTTTAAGACGCGGAAAATTTTCAGTTAGATCATAATTGCATTAAAAAACCTTTAATGACGTTAGTGAGCGGAAAAACTTGTATCTTCAATCGTTGCAGCCCCTGACTATTTTTGATTGATTAAAAGACAACAGAAATCGTCGGGGACAAACTCCATACTAAATTACACAATAAGAGATCAGTTTTATTAACGCTATATTTTAATTTAGTCAAAAATACATATATTTGAACTATACTCCTCGTTATTGCCAAGCAAGCTCTGTAATATAGTCATTTCAGTGGCATACAAAGTGGTCATAAGTTAAAAATGTGTTATTCCATGTTATTCCATTATGTGTAAACTATGTCTGATAAATAATATAATGTGAGTTATATAAATCTTTCTCAAATGAAACTCATACTGTAGTTCATTTGACTTGTATGTAAGTATGACGTTTTCGTGCTAAATGGAAATATTCCGCGTAATAGTTTAATTCAGCTCAAATATTGACTTTTTAAATAACAGTCCTAACGCCAAAGATCAACAATTGATACAATATTTGCTGTCGGTGGAAAACACCGGACTTTGCATGTATGCATGTAGTTTTCGTTGTTTTATGTCGAGGAAAATAACACTCTAATCAGTTTTATTAATTGCGCCATAAAACGTGTCAGATACGGTAGACTGTCGACCAATTAAATTTTCACGATTGGCTGTATGATAACCTTGGATCAGCCTTGACTCAAGCTTTGACCCGGTAGAATTATGTTTTGCTTAATATTTAGCTGATCCTGTACTCTAGTACGAACATTGACTGCTTTGTTATAAATTAATCTTAAAAAATAGTGGTTTTATATTACCTTTCCGTCACCAGTTCTGTAGTATCGTTTATTTCACGACCAGGTTTCGGTACGAAGTTGTACCATGATCACGTGGAAGTCGTCCGAGGCTCAAGCTGTGATTATGAAGCTGTCCAGTAGACGTTGTCGAAAGTTAAAAGAGAAAAAATACACACACCACGAAGAACACACGCACATTGTTACACTTAAACACGAAAAGATTATAAAAACTTAATCAACGGACGGTCAGCGGCCACAATGTTCGTTTGTACAACCGTTGCCCGGTACCGGCGCGGGGAGGACACTGGCGACGATAAAGCAAGATATGAACAAATCATTGTCGTTCTAAAGAATGTTTGCGTCTTCTGTTGTCAACATTTGCCGGCAACTCCGCGTCAAACGTGCATTATGTTACTACGATTTAAATGGGAGTTAATTGTTGTCCGAAATAAACGCTTATTTTGTTGCGAACAAATTTTGGAAACTCCATTTAACCCCCACCACCACCACCCACCCCCATCCACTTTTTGGAAATAAAATTGCATCCAAACAAACTGACTAACCGTCCTCGAGCAGAGCTTGGTCCTCTAGGTACAACGTTTATAAATAAGCAAGATATGAAAGTTTACCTGTATTCCCTATAAGAACGCAAGCGACCTTTACTGTTGCTAGGTCCAGCGTCAGGAAGTGCTACCTGACCTTCCCCGTGCAAAGCTCGGTCACCCAGGTACTACGTTTACAAATAAGCGATATATACACTATACACATTTCCTTTAATTCCCCTATAGAATTCAAGGCTTGTTGTTTCCCGGTCCCGCGTCAGGAAGCGCTATCTGACCTTCCCTGTGTAAAGCTCGGTTCCCCATTTAAAAATATAAAATATTACTTTTATTCTCCTTAATCGTGTGAGGCTTGTTGTCCTCAGGTCCAGTGCCAGGAACCGCTACTTGTCCTTCTTCGTGCGAAGCTCGGTCCCCCAGGTTCTGCGTTTTTAAATAAGCGATATATAAACGTTTCCTTTCATACCCTATAAGAATTCCCATTGTTGTCGTCAGGTCCAGTGACAGGAAGCGCTACCTGACCTTCCCCGTATAAAGCTCGGTTCCCCATGTAAAAATATAGTCTACAAGTTTAATCCCCCATAAGAACGCAAGGCTCTTTATCCTCAGGTCCAGCGTCAGGAAGAGCTATCTGACCTTCATCGTGCGAAGCTCGGTCCCCCAGGTACTGCAACTTTTTAAAAATAATCAAGCAATATGTAAACGCTTACTTTTATTCCCTATAAGAATTCCCCTTGTTGCCCTAAGGTCCAGCTTCAGGAATCGGTCCCTGACCTTCCCCGTGCAAAGTTGGGCCCCAATACTACGTTTTATGCGAGATATAAAAATGTTCCTTTCATTCCCTATACAAATTCCCCTTGTCCTTAGGTTCAGCGTTAGGACGCGTCAGGAAGCTTTTTGTCGCCGTGCTCAGCTCGGTCCCGCAGGTATATAAAAGTTTCCTTTTGTATCCCATTAGAATGCAAGGCTCTTTGTCCTTAGGTCCAGCGTCAGGAAGCGGTACCTGGCCGTATGGGTGGCCGCGGTCCTGGTCGCCTCCGCCGCCACCGCCCTCCTCACCTGGCAGGTGGCGACGCGGCGGCTGTCCTCCCCCCCGGTGCAGTACCGGGCCTCGCCCCCGGACCCCGAGGAGCCGCAGCCGCCCTCGCCCAGCTACCAACACAGCTTCCGGAGGGCCGCCGTCTGCACCGATGGAACGCCGTGCTCCAGGATAGGCAGGTTGGTGAACAACAGAAGTGAAGAACGTAAAGTAGGTATTTTTCGCTTGAGAGAAAATCGACAACTGCATTTTTTTCTACAAACATGAACCAATTTACTTTCGTCCATTTTGGATTCACAAGATTGAGGTTATAAACACCGAGTACCGAGCTTGGTACAAAGCAACAATTAATCAGCTGTTTGTTGCTGTCAGCGAGCGAAAAAGTAAGACGTGTCGAGCTAAAAAGTAAGACGCAGCGAGTGAACAAGAATTTGTTGATCGGAAAACAGAAAAACAGTTGTTGTACGATGTGTTTTTAGATCGCAAAGGAGCACTTTAAAATATTTTACTGTCGGTAAGTTTGCATAAGCATAGACAAAGATGGTCAGTATATAGGCACCAATGTAAAACTAACAGCTTTTGTACATGTTAAATCAATTATATCATAGTAACTAATATGATTGCTGTTAATTTTATAAAATGAATACATTAAAGCAATGTTTCAATACACCAAAGCTTTTAGCTCAAGGACTCTCATGCCAGTTGCATAGAATCTCTTATCTTATAATTATTGTTGATATAGATGCGTGGCGCGTGGGTTTGGTTTGTGTCATAGAACAAATTGGTTTTAACTTGTTCAACAGATATTATTGCCCCTTTATCGTCTCAATGTCAGTGTTGACTGCTCGACAAGATTCCGGGACCGTGAAATTATACAGTCTAGAAGCTTGCGAGTATTGTCAGTATAGTCATGTATACTGTCAATGGTATTGTACTTCATAAGTAAACTGAACCTACAACATATCAGAATTGTTTGGGAGAGCTATACACCAATGAATACATGCATCCTGCATCCCATCAGTTTTCTCCAATACGTTTCAAAAGTGAGACGTGGAAGTTCATTAAATAGAATAAGACAAAAGAATGTATTTGCATATCTATAGAAACGATGCTGAAACTAAGTAAATCGTGCTTTTAGATCCAAAATGCATTTTGGTGTTCAATGTTTTGTGCTTTGGTATTATTTGGCTTGTTCACCATAACTGATTTCGCATCTATGGAAGGAGGGAAATTAACTTGTTTTTAAGTCCAAAGTAGTTGATGGCGGACGTTTGTTAACCGTTTGAAAGGAAAAACTTTTAAAGTAAAACACAAAACAACACAAACTAATTTCGTTCATTTATCATTATTAAATAATAAAATACACCAAAAAGTAAATTGGGCCTATATAAATTGTAGATTATGTTTATATTTTGTAATTTTTTTCCCACGCTAATAATATTACATATTTAGACAACATTTACAGAATTTGTTTAAATAAATAAACTTATTTAAAGTTAGATATACCGTTAATACAAACAAAATATTATTCTAAAATGGTTTTAAATTTTATTTTTTCATTGGCTGTCTATATATTTTCTGCACATTCCGGTTCTGTTTATTCAGATTGTTCTAGTTGTTTCCGTTTACCCACAAGGCTCTGCAAACCAGCTGACTGAAGATCTGGCCAATCAGAGATCAGAACGGTTACCTTGCGCAAGCGCACAAGCTTCTCGTTTGACACAAAAACAAAATTGATCCTTCCGCTTTTAGTTACAAGGTTGACGTTGACTGTGAGACTGAGTCGTTGCGCTGCATTTTGCAAAACCCAGTTAGTGTTTCTGATTTTGTGAAGTTAGTCCCGAATTCTTCTACAACCATGTCGGAAAGCCATTTTGATGACTACGAGCACTACAATTACGATTCTGACAAACAGCTCTACTGTGGACACAGTGGAAAACAGCGTTCCAAGAAAGAAGCTAGTGAACACACAAACCACTTCGACCCCAGTGGACACACAAGGAAAATAGTAGACAAACTACAGAAGACTGAACAGAACAAGAAGTGCGAAAATCCGAAACCTAAAACCCATCAGTGATCGCGCATTGTTTAGACTTGGACGATTCGATACCTGGACTCTCTGATTTGAAATTATTGTGTTATGTTAACTTGAATTTTTCCCAAGCAGTTGTTGGGACTTGTTCTTAATGGGACTTCTACTGGAAACGTTCGTTGAAGTTTTTATCAAGAAGCAATGGACTAAGCACCGATTAAAACAGGTTTTAGTCAATTCGTTTGGAGTTATTGTAAAATGTGATTCCTAAACAACTTCAAGGCTCTTTTCATCTGCCATTATGTTTCCATCTTCAGAAGCTCCATTTTGTCGTGTAAATTGTTTAACAATGAACTTGTTACAACTATTATTTTGTACTAAGTATAAATATTTGAATTTTATACGGTTTAAATAATAAATTAAGTCGTACTATTTTTTGCGTTTTATTAGAAGTGCCCTCTCTAGAATTCTAAGGTAGTAACTTAGATGGTAAGTTGACAAATTTTGTTGTAGATTTTCTAGGGTCTCAATTTATAATAGTACTCTTTCATTAGCGGAATTATATAAAAAACGGAACGAAGTTCGATATATTGATTAGGTAGGTTGATTCTAAAATATTTTACTGTTTGTATGTTAGCTATAACGTCACGTTTGTTTATTTTATTTTCAATTAAAGTTAAGTAACTTAAATAAAAATGAGATAAACGATATCGGTATAATATAAAATAAATGTGTTCAGGCCTATAGACTTAACTAAAAAACGAGGCAAATCAACAAATTTAAAAGTTTTAGGCCTACAGTACCTAGGCCTATATAGCTTTCTGGTAAGTTAACTGTAGCATATAAAAATAAAAAGTGAGTACAATTTCCATAGATCCGTTACAATGGTTCTTCCTGGTAAGTTAATACATGTTTAAGAAAGTGGAATCATCATAGTAATATGTTAGGCCTATCTGCATAAGCGTAATTTCAATATTTTGATTGGAGAGGCAAATATAGTTGTGATCGTGATTATTGTGACTTTTCATATATTATAATAATATGTCCTCTAAATTATTGGGGGGACAACTGCCACCCCCGAATTACGCCTATGGTTAGCTGGAGAAATTTCAAGACGATATCTTCCAAGTTACATCTTTGAGACCGAACATAACCAAAACCTAAATATCGGAAACCATATCCGAATAGGGCCAACCTAAATAATCAATAGGCCTATACCGTATCGAACAATTTCGTTAGGTTTTTTAAATAGTTCCGCTTATGAAAGTGTATTCTCCTATAATTCATAGGCCTAGAGCTAAAGTGTTTTCAAGTGACACTTTTCAATTTCATTTTATTAGTTCTAACAGCTTTTAATATAGGTAGGCTAATACTTACAGGGTGTATGATGTCTCAACAAAAATTTGGAATTAAATACATTTGTCTTAAGTATTTCATAAATTTAATTTAGCCTACTTAGGCCTAACTCAACTATAAATTCAGAAATAAAAATTGAACAAATATTCTAGTTTTTAGTTGACTAAATATCCAGGGCAAAAAGTCATGCGATAAGGGAGGAGTAATTAGCAATATGTTGTGGCAGTTCTATTTATACATTATTCTTAAATTGTTGATGGAGAAATAAAGATTCTTATTCTTAATAAGCCAAATAATCAAATAGGTTATTCTTTATTATATGTTAGTTACCTAACCTAAAGTTGTCTTTGAATTAAGTTAGACAATCTAAGTTACCGTAATCTTTTTTTATTATTTTTAAGGTTGTTTTGGATATTAGTTATATTAAAAATATTTTGTTAACTTACATGTTAAAATATAATAGCATTCCAGGGCCGTAGAGAGCCATTGCGGGCCTCCCAGCTAGACCTCAACATGGGCCCCCACATTCTACACGAGTGGGAAGAACACGGCGGTTTCCCCTCATTATAACCGCCCCTGAACTAGAACCAATGTACACAAATTTTTCAACAATTAAAATCTCTATAGTTTATTACAGCGTATAATCTGGAGTTATGAACATGTTATTTACAGTTTTCTTATGTCTATAAAATTTATCAATAATAATAGCCTACCGATAAATTGTTCACTATTGTTTCCGGCCGGGCCCCCCGGATCTATCCTTACCTACAGTACCCTCTCTACGGGCCTGTAATGCATTCATCAGAAGCATGTTTTTTTACCATGTGATCAAAAGTATCCTCATTAATATAAACACATGGTTAAAACAGTTTTAATAGGATTTATTTATTTTCATTCCAACTAAATGAGACTACTACTCCTACCAGGGCACAACTCGTAGCTATTTTAGCAAACGATTTTGCTTCAGACTTTTATACCATTTACTTAAAAAGGGCAGTTTTGTCCCCCGAAAAGTCTTTTTGGGACACTAAACATTGAACGTACATTTGGTGACAGCCCCCGCAAACCCTAGACATGAGGTTCGCTCTCCAGCTGATTTTTACACCAGATTGAATCTGCATACAGTTTTGCAAAAAAATGTTAAAAGGGTCAATGTCATGCCTACACTCGACATTCATACTGTCTCTGGGGGTTGACACTGAATTCATACAACACGATTTATGACGAGCAGAGACATCCTGGCCAAGAATGGATCGGCAGTGGATGCAGCGTTGGCAGCCCTGTTCTGCAACGGGGTGGTCAACATGCAGAGCATGGGCCTTGGCGGAGGGTTCATCATGACAGTCTACGACCGAAAGTCCAAGTCGGCTCATGCCCTGGTTGCTAGGGAGACTGCGCCCGCTGCCGCTACGAGGGATATGTTCGCCCACAACAACTCCCTGTCCCACAACGGTAGGTTGTGATGGTTTATGTTATACAAATCTTAAATTTAACACTCACTGCTCTCTACTTGAGCGATTACTTCCATTGTTTTCAATGTTAATGAGTGTACAAGCTGTAAATTATTTCACACCAAATTTGTATTTTTATTAGGGGGCCTACATTTAAAATTAAACTTAAATCTTTTAAATTAAATTTATATAAATTTTTCCCAAAAATGAATAGTGTTCAATTATTACAGTCAAGGACAATAATTGGACAAATAATTCTTATGGGTCTTTAACGATCCGTATGTGAGGATGAGTTCTTATCAACAACAAAAAAGTGCACATAAAGGAAAACTAATGTTGAAAAGATGCATAGCATACACAGGAAGCATGTAAAAATACAAAAAGATTGAAAAAAGTCATTAATTCAGAAAAAAAGTTAATTGCCGGAAGGTGGTAAAAAAGCTATTCCGCTAATTGAAAATGCACATATTTACGCTAAGTACGGAGTTTGGACTGTTGTCATATATAAGTATTTTATTCTAAAGATCTTGTTTTGGTAGAAAAATTCACTTCCTTTTATTCACACTTCTTTGTGTAGTGGGTGTGTTCGCTTTGTGCACCAACTTCTCAGTGTACAGTAACTTGCTGCACTATTTTGCCTTTCTGTTTTGGTTTTGATTGTGATGTGATTTATCCCTCTACCTCTTTGGTAAAGCCATTTGTAAACTACATAATTAGCATGTAATTTGCGCTTTCTTTGATAAAATTGTTAAATGTTATGTATCGATGAAGAACCGTAGTTAGAAATTATAACTGGCTATGTAGTTTGAGATCTTAGGAGGCGGTTCAAGACAGAATCCAGCTGTCATTTTTTCATTGGTAATTGATAGTTCGATAGTTGTGCTTTCTAAGAAAAAGCCGATCTTGGATATTAATAAGATCCAGGATTTAGACAGTTCCTTAAGAAAACTATAAAAAATGCCACTGGAATGGAAATAATGTAGTACATTAAACAAAAACATAGGAGTAATTCAAATTGTTTGGATGAGATCTGAGTATGGTATACTCCTCTTTTAACATGGGGGCTGAGTACGCAGGTTTGCTGCTACGGGAATTATCGGTAAAAATTGCTTTGACAACATACTGTGTTTAGCACTTTCAATATCTCTGTAACCAATTGATATAGAGAAATTACCAAAACACCAAATTGTGTGTTTTTTAAAGCTGAATCCAATCGAAATACCCCTTTGGATGGAGCGGCCTGGCTGGTTTTCGAACTTAGTCATAAATGTTGCTTTACACGTTTGTACCAAATTTCATCAAAATCGGGCCATTTTTACGAGAGTTATTGCACCCACGGACATATATTATATATATATATATACATATATATATATATATATATATATATATATATATATATATATATACGGTTTCAAACGAATGGTGTTTTTGGGGTCTGGGGACCTCAAAACGAAAAGTTATTATGGACCCGGGCCTAGGTCTTACCATGCCAATTACGGTAATAGCTTCTTCCCTATAGGGGAAATTCGCTAAAAGTAAAAGTAAAATGTTACTTTCAGTTGTTTCAAACTCTTTGTATTATAGTTTGGTGGTTTACACTGATTTTGAACCCCAACAAAAGTGACACCTCACATCTTGGAAATTTGGGGTTAGGCCAAAAGCCACTCCACTTTTATTTACATAAGTTATACTATAGCATGGGGAGTGTAATTAATTTACCTAACATTAATATGCGTTCTGCTTCCTTTACAGAAAGTATATTTTCCCCCAAAAACGTTAGTGAGGATTTTCATGATGTACTTTGTTAAAAGATTTGCTATGGCATTGTAAAATTTCTATATAAAAGTGAATTCACATCAGAAAGTATGAGAATATGTAAGGAGATTATGTCAAACAGTTGGAGGGGGGTGATTTATATAGACACAGACATTTGCTTGAGGATGTGTTCAACAATAAACACTCTTGATCAACACTCTTGGTTACAACACTTCTTACCCTTTACCGTCTTAAATTTCCCTTTCCAAGACATCCCTTTTCCTGGGCCCTTGGCTCCCATTGGTCCAAAGCTTCCACATGCAGATCAGAATCACTAACTCGTCAGCTAAACCTAGACCTAATTAACATGGGCCTGGCTGTTCCCCTCATATCTCTTGCTAAAGTAGTTCCTGGTGTTCTATTATACACCTTTAATAGCTTCTGCATTAGCTCGAAATCGATTCTGAATTTGCGTTTAGTACCTGACCCATACCTTATCTTGATTACAACATATAGATCTAGAATTGTGATTTAAGTTTCATTATATTTGTCAACTAAGACAAAAATGAGCCTTCATATGTTACTGAGTTCATGACACTTAATCATTTTATAGGATGCTGACGGATCTAAGGCGGTTTTAAGGCGATTATGGATGAATGTTGAGTATAGGATGAGTAAGATACCTTGTGTAGCCTTGTTACTGATTGAGACTTACTGATTCTTTAGCCAGGATCATTAATTAATAGCCCCATGACCAATGACAGCTGAATCCATAACATCTTATATAAATTTTCAAGATTTATGAGAGGCAAAAAATTCACTCAGTGAGTAGGGAGCCCAAACTCAAACTTGTTTGTGTCAGAAAAAGAAGTTACAAATATCAATCCTCTTTTGAATTTTGTGTTGTTATTTTCTTGTTTGATTTCTTTGGGAATTTACTTTTACAATTTTCAGATTCAATAATACTCAATAAGACTTTATTAATGCCATTAAACATATAGTACAATGCAATAGGCACAGGTCACATTTATACATGTTTAACACATTCGCTGCGGCAAATTAATTTAATAATTTACCTATGTGCTAAACATTTTTTTTTTCATAAAATTTTACCTTTCATGTTGAAAAGTCGGGAATAGGTGTCAAAATCGAAATTGCAGACTCCGATCGATGTTTTTTTGGCAAAAAAATTCAGAGGTCGCCGGCGGACCCTCCGCACTTGACACCGAAATTTACATGTAATTTTACATAATACATACCGCACCCCACCCGCCGAGGCGCGAGACGCGACCGGATCCATTTTCACACAGTACCGGTACGTAAACTACTAAATATATGGCCAAAACAAAATATATACACTCCGCATATACATATACATATACATATACATAACGCACCCCACCCGCCGAGGTGCGAGACGCGACCGCATCCATTTTCACACAGTACCGGCACGTAAACTACTAAATATATGGCCAAAACAAAATATATACACTCCGCATATACATATACATACCGCACCCCACCCGCCGAGACGCGAACGAACGGCACGGCCGCGCGCCGAGGTGCGAACGAACGTCACGGCCGCGCGCCGAGGTGTGAGACGCGACCGGATCCATTTTCACACAGTACCGGCACGTAAACTACTAAATATATGGCCAAAACAAAATATATACACTCCGCATATACAAAATATATAAAATACATATATAAAATCCGGCCGCACCGCCAAAGCGAGAACCAATGGAACTGGAGTATGCACACACACCCTAGAGCCAATGCGGTATCGTATCAAGGTTCTTCTGCTAACTGCTAAACCACACTGAATCCATAAACATGACATGGCGCGGGGCCCTGCCTGCGGCCCCCTAGCACTATCGCGGCGGCATCTGGGGTCTGCCGGCGGACCCGCCGCACTGAATGTGTTAAATTCCAAGGTCAGCATGAGATGACAGTTACATTATTGGCCCATCAAAAACAAAATTAAAATATTCATCTACAGAGTAAAAATACATTTTTTTAAGCCACATAGAAACAATATTCTTAAATCTACTTGTACTTAACATTCTAACAGGTGTTGGTAACTTATTAAAAAGTTGTAACTGCAAATAAAAATTGCTTTTCAAAGTTTTGGTCAATCTAACATGAGGAGTGATTAGATTTTCCCTTTGTCTGCTATTATAACTATGGTTAAAAGATTGTTGTTCAAATTCAGTGATATTATCTCTAACATGTAGTAAATTACTTAAAATAAACATGGACGGCAAGGTTAACATTTTATGATTCTTAAAACTAGTTCGACAAGATTCACGGGGAGCCAAGTTATCCAATATTCTCAAGGCCTTTTTTGCCATACAAACACTCTTTGACTATGAGAGGCATTAGCCCATAATCTGACACCATACCTAATTACTGAGTGAAATAATCCATAATATACCGTGACAAGAAGTTCAGTGCTGACACATGTTTTGAGTTTTCTCATTAAGTAAATAATACGAGACAGTCTCCTAATTACAAATGATATGTGAGGTTCCCAACTTAGTTTACTATCAATATACATACCTAAAAGTTGTACATTAGTAAGGCTATCTTCATTGAAATGACCATTGTTCAGAGAAAAGCAGACTAGCTCTGCTTTTGATTAATTAATTAATAAGTTTTTACTAGTAAACCTTTGTTTAGATTCATTCATAGCAATAGTAAGCATGTTTTTTGTGTAGGCTAAGTCTTGGTTAGAACACAATAAGTATGTCAGTCCTATGTACGTCGGTTTCGTTTAAAAACATTGCAGTTTTTATGACGACTTATAAAAATCTCGTCTTCCTAGTATCGTACAGGTAAATTGAAGAGGAATAATCTATGGGTGTCATTTCACTTTTTTCTGTCGAAATGGAACTGAAAACACTGTTCATATGAATTTAATATTTTGAGGCAAATAATTTTTTTATTATACAGATTCCTTCTCAAAAAATTATCCAAAATCAGTGATTTATAGTTCATTAGAGAAAAACCATACCTAGCGATTTCATTGAGCAGAATTTCGATACCACAAATAGTTCTATTTAATATTAATAATTGTTAATTTAGTAACTTTTTAATGATTATTATTTGTGATATTGCAATTTTGCTCACTGAAATCGCTAGGTTTTTGTTTTACTCTTTTATAAATGGAGTCATAAATCAACGATATCGGATAATCCGTTGAGAAGGGACGGCCTGTGACAGTTAACATTGGCCTTATGGGAAACGGAAGAAACGCAAAAAATGTTGTGGCTATAGTGCCCTCCTAAGTATTTTCTACATTATGGCTTTCACAACTAATCTTGTGTGTCGGTACCTTCTCATGTACCAGGCTGACGCAAGCTCTAGCAGGTGTGTTTTGTTTGAACAAGTGAGAGTTTTGCTGCCTGTTTTTGTTAACAACGTAGTAGTTTTCAAAACCAATCTCATCATCGAAATATTTAATAATGTTATTGTTTTGCATGTCATATTTTTCTTTCTGATTATAAATTCCAAAATAAGAAACTCAAGAGTTTAATTTTTGTACCACATTTTAGGGAATGGTCAGACATGCATTTGTTTTTATCCCTTTATTCATGTCTGCATTTATGTTAGCCATTTTAGTTTTTTGTTCCATTTGACCCCATTGTTTAGATATTTACCAACTTTTAACCTAATAATCAAAACTATGGTTTCGTGTAACATCTGATATAGGTACTTGGGGTTACATTTTTTATTTTCAAAAATCTTTTATTCACAGCTCACAATAAGTTAATGGCTTAGTAAAATGTCTGATTATCAAACAAAATTAAAAAAATCACTAAGTGATTAAAGGCACTTTTTATCATTTTTAAACTGTATTTTATTAGTGAATTTACTATGAAAAGTGAACTATTAGCATGGTGAAACTTAAGCCCAGGACCACCATAGGATTTCATAACGTGACCCCCTGAACACGTTTTGGGGGTCTCTAAAAACTTTATATATATATATATGTATGTTCGCACTCTGACAGTCGCAATTTTTGTCCAATTTCCTTGAAATTTGGTAGGAACCTTGCCTTCTGTAAACAGATAGACAAGTTCGTTGTGCAAAACAATCGGACAACTCTAACCCCCTTTTTGGGATTTTATCTTTTTAAATGTTGTGTTTTTGGGCCCAAAAAGGGTCAGAAAAGCCCCAAATGTAACATTATTGCATATTAAATTATTGTACGTAAAATTCCAAAACTTTTAAGCCCTCCCTCATCATTTTAGCACAAGTATTTACGGAGTTATTAAAGAAAATGTTAATTGTCTTAACACAGTACGTTCTCTCATGGGGATTTTACACTGGAATAGGCTGTTTTTCATATCTTGATGTAGTTTTATCAACCCCAATACCCCTATACCATCTTGTTATCCTCACTATTCCTCCTCCTAACCTTAAAATGTACAACATTGCCAACCTAATAGTCAATTTAAATATAACTAAGAGCATTAGAACAGTCAAAAAATAACATTTTTCAATTTTCCAAAAATATGTTACCAGTGTTGTTTTAACCCTTTATTAGATTTGTTTAAAGGTTTTAATGCGGAAATTCACTTCCCTCACGTCAGCGTGCTGCGTGCGATCTCGTTTAATTTAATATAGATTTTGAATTATAAATTTTGGTTTACAATTAAGACATAAACTTGAGGTCATAAAATTTGATATAAAACATAGACTTTATGATAACCTGACCCAAGGGTCCATGAACCTGAACTGATAATGCTTAGTTTTTGTGGGTTTAAGTTTTTGATGATTGACATGAGGTCAGATAATTTTTGATAACATTCTGTACATGTTTTGAACTGTGCAATCTGAGCACATTGTCAGTAATGCTTTGTTTTTCTGCAAGAAAGTAGCATTTGTTAACGTTCTATTGTTATTGCACGTGCAAATTTTTATGGTCATGTTTTATCTACTGACTTTTTGAAATGATCAGATAGCTTATTCTTTAGGATTTGTTGATTTTTTTAAACCTTTTTGTTGAAAACTTAAAAAAGCAATGAAAATCAAAACAAAAAACCCTATCATCCCCCAGGCCAAATCTCTATACCTACAACTACGAAATTTGGCGTGTATGCTTTTTCCACAATCTAGGTAACCAGTTAGAAAGGATTTTAAGAAATTTTCATAGGGCTCTGCCCCACGGGGAGTCAAAGTTCCAATCCAACTATGTTAATTCCTAATTTCTTATGTGAATACCCGGGTTGAAACCGGGTACGATGGCAGCTATTGTATAAAGATAATGTATTTAAACAAAATAAAAATAACATCTATTTACACCATATATAGAGTGTCAAATTGACAAAGAATACTATTTACAAAAATCTTTACTTAGCATTGGTTGTTATGTAAATGGTTTAAAAGAAATCTGAACTGAGTGAATGCTATTACCATATATTAAACTGGATACTTCATCTTTGATGCTAATAGAATGCCATATTAACTAATGCACTATTTAGTTACATTTTATGAAATCATTTGTGATTGTGAAAATACTTTTGAGGGATCAAAATTATTCAGAAGCTTAAATATTTAGCCTAATCGGATCTTGTGGCCTTTGCAAGGTCCTCTTTTGACTATATGCAATAGGTTTGTGTTTATTGTTCTATAATATTTTCTTTAACCCTTGGTTGATTAGAAATTAATTCACATCTAAGAAAACTTTAGTCAGTAAATTATGGAAAAGATTAAATTCTTTCTGATTTCAAAAGATTGTCCTTATAATCAAGGCTTATGCTATGTTATTGACTTTTTTCTTCGGTAATAGCTTACGGTATTGCATTTTGGGGAGCGTTGTCTCATGCAAATACAGTTTTTAAAATGCAAAAAAATATAAAACTGATGATATTTCCCTAAAAAAATAGTCATGCAATTGCTTAACAATTTTGATCTACCAACAGTTCCTTGTCTTTATATATTAAGGCATAATTTTGATTAAAAATAATTTAGAAAATTTAAATAAAACAACATAAAAATATATAATTAAGATTCCCAGTGCCCAAGCACTTGAAATTAGTTCAGAAGACTCCACAAAATATGTTAGAAAAGCTGTTTAATAAACTACCAAATTACTTGAAATGCATAACGAGTTCGCACACAGCACGTTGACGTGAGGGAAGTGAATTTCCACATAAAAAACTTTTAAAACTCAAAATCAGTGTAAAAACATACATTTATTCCAATTTTTATTGAAAACTGAAAATATTGATTTTTGGCTGTTTCTGGTTTCATTTACCTGCAATGCTGGGAATACAATTTTGCACATTATAAGGTTAGGATAAGGTCCAGTCAGGCTTGAAAGTATGAATGAGGTTGCTGGGGATGATAAAGTACACCAACAAATGAATAACAGGCATTTCTAATATAAAACCCCTATAAGGCAATGTACTGTGCTTAGTCGATACACATTTTCTTTAATAACTCAGTAAATATTTTTTATGCTAGAATGACAAAGAGAGGGCTTAAAACTTTTGCCTCATTAATTCCCATCTTTTTCGTGCATTAATGTTACATCCGGGGATTTTCTGACCCTTTTTGGGCCCAAAAATTCAAAATTTGAAAGATTAATCCCTAAAAAAGGGTTTAGTGTTTTCCGATTCTTTTGCCCAACAAACTTGTTCAACTGATTGTAGAAAGGAACGTCCGTACCAAATTTGAAGTTAATCGGACAAAAAATGTGATGCTAGAGTGTATACACACACACACACACACACACACACACACACACACAGACACACACACACACACACACACACACACACACACACACACACACACACACACACACACATATATATATATATATACATATATATTCTGGGCTTAAGTTTCACCGTACGGGTCATGCTAATAGTTCACTTTCCATTAGAAATTCACTAATAAATGAAAACAGATTTTAAAATAAATTGAAAAACTTACTTTTAGAGAAAATTTATTATTCAGTTGATGGATTTTTAACAAGAAGCTTCAGATTCAGTATTTCTAATGTGAATTATTGTTTTAATTTGATTATATTTAAGACAACTACTATTTTACTGGGTCTACACCATAATGTTGTTAATTGGATAGTTTAGTTTAGAGAAATCGTGACAATATCTTATATTTGCAATATACCACGTACAGAATCATGTTACAACTACTTTAAGAATCAAAAATAATAACTGTGTTCAGCCTGTATATACTTGATTTAGCAACATTTTTCCCAAAATATAAAAGCAAATTTATTTAATGTTGACAGTCGAACAACTATGATGCACGAAAATATTGATTAATAATGCATCATATCCATCGAACAACTTTATACAATAGGTCAAGTATATGAATCTGGAAAATGTATTAACCACATCAAAAACAAATTCAAAGTAACAATGGAATCTGATAAATATTTAAATAAGCCCTAAATAAAAAAATATTTTGTTTGAAAACTTTGTACCTATATTACATCGATGTAGATTTCCACCAACTATTCAATTCAAAATAGTCTTTATTTAGTCATAAATAAATACATAAATGGATATATAAATGGTGTCATGTGCAAAAATACTTAAAACTAGGAAAACAACAAAGTTTCAAATATAAAAATAATAAATTTAAAATCAGAAATTTGTTTTAGACCAAAATTTATTAAAATTATACAGAGCAGCCTCAACCAAAAAAATTCTTAAAGATTTTTTTAACTTATTATAATTTATTTATTTTTTATTTAAGTTGGAAGGTGATTATAAAACTGTAATCCAATGTAAGTTGGCTTCTTTTTAAAAATCTCTTAGTTTATGTTTATTGATGTTTTAGGTAATGTGCCTAAAATTTGTTTAACATGCAGTACAGTACTAAAAATACTATGAACAATAGTACTCAAAATGAGCATAACTATGATCAAAAGGACCTAAAACATTCTGGACCAATACGTAAACCCTTCTTTCTCTTTATTGTACACATTTATAAAATGATAAAATGATTATGCAATAAAGATCTGTATCTGTTCTGTGCTAGCTACGCTAGTTGTGAAAGAATATTACTATGACTTTTATTGTTGGTGGCAGGAGCCTTGGCGTCGGGGGTGCCGGGAGAGCTGCGGGGCTACTGGGAGGCCCACAAGCGGTTCGGCCGGCTGCCCTGGGCCGAGGTGGTGGAGCCCACGCTACAGATCTGCCGCGACGGCTACCACATGAGCAAGCACCAGAGTGACAACCTCGGATTCCGACCCGACTTCATCCGCGGTGATCCCAACTTCAGGTAAATAAATAAAAAGCTTGAACTGACATGTATTCCTACTTATCATTATGTTAAAAGAATAAGGCGATTTTTGTGCAGAAGATTATGGCCAAACTACTGGGTCGATTTTGATGATATACTTGTCGTTTGAAAGCCCTTAACCCTTAGGCCTTTTGGGGGTCTCAAGTGTGGAACCAGAAACCCTTAAGAAGCCCTCAATGTACGGGTTTGGCCCATTTAAATAACATTGGACAGCAAATCAAAACAAAAGAACCAGAACAGCTGGGATTAAAGAAACAAACATATGGTTTGCTAGTATTGTTTTATTTTCCTCGGTATGTAAAAAGTATAAAAATCAGATAAGCGACAGTATTGGAGCAAGGTTCCAGTGCAAGGGCTATGGCGCTGTCAAGCCACTAGTAGTATTCTAACATGTTTCATGACTTAAAATTAACAAAATTTACTTGACCAAAAACCAAACTTTCAAATCTGACCACTTAACAACACCTTTTGCAATCCTTTTTTGAAAGACTTACGACTGACCGGCTCATGGCCGATATAGGACAAAAGAGAGTTAAGGAAGTTCGAAGCAAAATAGGAAACCCTATTTTGCCTTATGGGCACTCACAGCGCACACGAGGCAGCTCAAGCATGTTGTCCTGCCTAGTACATGGGGAACGCATTTCAAAACGGATTCTGAGTTCAGAGTTCAGGGCTACGCCCCATGGGCCTTCAAAGTTTAATTTTTAATCTTATGGTATTCAAATTTTCTTTCAACACATACAGTAGTCAAACTAATGTGCTGCATGCGAACTCGTTTAGTTGGGAAAGTGATCTAATAACCACACCCATATGTATCACCTTGAATAGAGTTTATTGTTTTTGTTTATGTTTACATTTAGCAACCAGCAACCGTGATAAGGCATCTGCGTCGTAAACAGAAGGGGAAATGTATCTTTCCCTCCTTGTTATGTTTGCTTAGAACAGGAAATACCACTTCTTTCAATGTCATGACGATATTAAACAAATGTCATTATTTTTGTGCAACTAATTGGGAAAGAAAAATTGTCAACTATTCTTTAACTAGGCCTACATGTATTCAAACAAAACATGATTCCTTTGAAGAAGCTATCGGCAGAACTGTTTTGGATGTTGCTAGTAATTCTTTTGTTATATAAGGTAGTTGCAGAAAGAAACAGATAAATAATCTCTAAAATATTTTTCCAGTGAGTGGTTTGTCGACTCGACAGGCAAGTTCAAGACGACTGGAACGCTGATCCGTCCGCGACGGTTGTGCGAGACGCTCAAGGTTATCGCACGCGAGGGCGGAGACACCATACACAACGGATCTCTCACCAAGACCTTCGTCGAGGACTTGCAGAGCATGGGCGGCATCATCACGGAGGAGGATATGAGGAATTACAAGTAAGAAACTGTGGGGTTAGGTTCATTTGGAAAAGCTCTAGGTTGTGAAGATTTGATAAATTGGGAAAAGGATAGACAGCTAGCTTACCTGAAGATAATAAACAGGTGTAGCACAGGAGACACATAACAAATACTTGATATTTCGTCCCTCTTGGGGACTTCATCAGAAGAGAATAAACAAGAAACAGAGTTTCTTCTTGTTTCTTCTCTTCTGATGGTGTCCCCAAGAGGGACAAAATATCAAGTGTTTTTTGTGTCTTCTTTATGTGTCTCCTGTGCTACACCTGTTTATTCTCTTCAGGTTTGTAAGCTAGCTATCTATCCTTTTCCCAATTTACCAAGTAAGAAACTGTGGGGTTATACATACAGACGTCGGCTGTTGCCATCGACCTGTATATAAAAACTGACTCGGAATGATTATTGAAGGCATTATGTTTATTATATGCAGCGATGAAGCTATTCACACAATTACTCACATTACATGGATACTACTTTTCTGCATATTGTTTTTAAAGATAGTTAATGATAATTTTACCTTTAAAACACTTTGTTGCACTGACTAATAATAACCACTTTTAAAATTATAATTGTTCATGGGAACCCAGGAATCGTAAAAATTTGTGGTTAAGAGAACGTTGGAGACACAGGTGCTGCTGGTCAGGCATAGTTGCAGTGAAACTCGGACCCAACCTAATCCTAAGTTATTTTTATTATTTAAAAAAATATACTTACAGTAGACGCCCTTAACCACCCTCCATGGGATCAAACCCTTTGTCAAATAACTAAAAGGGTGGTTAAAACTAATAACGCATGGGTGTTGTCTTAATAAGCACTAAACATGATCAAACTTGTACGTCAGTTTAAAAATAGGTGTCGACTAGGAAAAATGTGATCTGTGTTCTGAACTGAACGTTTTTACGGTATGGCAGACATTAGTAATTTCCTGAAAGAGGGGGGTTAATCCGATGAGCGTTTGAAGCGAGGACGGTTAAGTCTACTGTATTTAAATAGATATTTAAAAGACCTTTAATTTGAGAGACTTATGAATATTTTTCTGATCACGAAGAAACTATATACCACCCATTAAATTTAACATTGGTTCTCATGGAGTAAAAATCCAACATAGCGACCATCTCCAATGGCCGTAATGTAGCACCTAACGGTCCTAATGTGACAGCTAACAGTCCTAATGTAGCGGTGCTAATATTCCATCTTAAGATTAGCACGCTACTACAGAAGTTGTTCCGAGTGCCTCTCACAGTTGTCTGCCCCGCAGGCCGGTGTGGCGCGACCCTATCACCGTGCGGCTGCAGGGCGACACGCTCTACACTTCGCCTCCGCCAGGCTCCGGCGCCCTCCTGGCCTTCATCCTCAACATCCTGGATGGCTACAACATGACGGCGGACAGCATGAGCTCGCAGTCCAACATGACCACCACGGTGCACCGCCTGGTCGAGGCGTTCAAGTACGCCTACGCCCGGCGCACGGAGCTGGGCGACCCGGACTACGTGGATATCAAAGACGTGAGTGATGCTCCTAGATCTTAGATTAGGAGTAGGACACCTCGGCAGAGCTGCTAGGCACATCTTCCAAATAGGAACATTGCACAGGTCACCGGAAGGAGAGGTTCTAGCAGGAATGGAAAAGGTGGGATGGGATGGAAGCGCCAACCAACCTTTTATAGGGCACACTTGCGACTCCTGTGACAGCTCAGCTCTCAAACAGGTGGTCTGCTCTGCCCTTCTAGCTGTCTGACAAGTTATCCATGTTTATCAACTAGGGACCACATCTTAGACGTTCTCGTTCCCTGCTGTCTACAAGGAGGGACCAAGGTGAAAAGGAAACTTGGCATAACGGATAGCCAAAAGACTACCCGCATGTTATGACATTGTTTCGTCTCAGTAAATCGTCTGTCATGGATAGTTCGGTCGACACAGTTTTGACTTTTCAGAATCCCTGACTTTCCCTGACCGTTTTCAGAATCCCTGACTTTATCTCACCTTTTTCAGAATCCCTGAATTTCCCTGACCTTTTTCAGAATCCCTGACTTTATCTCACCTTTTTCAGAATCCCTGAATTTCCCTGACCTTTTTCAGAATCCCCGACTTTCTCTGAATCTCTGACTTTCCCTGACCTTTTTCAGAATCCCTGACTTTCCCTTAGCTTTTTTCAGAATCCCTATCTTTCCCTGACTTTCCAGATGTTGTGATCCATGTTTTGCTAATCCTCGTCGTTTGTTCCGCCAGCTGTTGGCCAACCTGATGTCGGAGGAGTACGCGGCCAGTGTGCGCGCCCGCATCACTGATGACCGCACCTACGCGGAGGCAGCGCACTACGGCGCAGTGTTCTACAACCCTGAGGACCACGGCACGGCGCACATCAGCATCATCTCTCCCGAGGGCGACGCCGTCGCGGTCACCAGCACCATCAACCTCTAGTGAGTAACCGAGTGTTGGTATATCATACTAATCTTATAAAGCAGAAAGTTTGGGAGTTTCTTTATTTGTGGCTCAATCACGCTCAAACTATTGGACCGATTGAGCTGATATTTGGTAGGAAGATCGCTAATATCCTAAAGTAACATATAGGCCTATTCACGCTTTAAAATTCCTTTAGAGCTTTGCCCTGGTGGCCTCTAAACTTCCCATGTTAATCTTATAGGCCCTAACATATACTGGATAAGATGATAACTAAAACAAGTGAGAAACTATCGAACACAACATATATATCTAACGCTATAAAGTGATCGCGGGCGTAACCTACAAGTAGTAGGAATTGCATTATTTTTATTGATGTGCATGTTTTTGACCATTTTATAAGCAATCCTTATATAAAAGAGTAAAAAACATGCAATGCCTTTGTAAGTAGCTCTAAATACTCGTCACTGGGCAAAAATGACTATTTCAATTGGATGCCATTTTGTACTGGCTTGAGATTAAAACCTCTAGTTTTCGCTACCTATTCTTTTTCTTTTATGAAGACCTTCAAAATGAAGTATCACTCAATGGGGCTTTACATTTTTTTTAACTTGGGCTGCCCCCAAAATCTGTAATTTTTGTGACACTAGCCAGAAAGGGCATGTTTCTTTATTATAGAGGTGTGTTTTTTATACCTAGCTATCTCTACCTGTTGTACAGTTAAAAGGGGGTATCCACACTTTTGCCTAACCCTGTATATTAATTTTTTTACGCCATATACTCAACCTTGTCTGACAGTTTTGGCGGGGGAGTGACGTCGGAGAGGACGGGGATCATCGTCAACAGCGGGATGGACGACTTCTCTATCCCGGGGGTGGTCAACTACTACGGCGTCTACCCCTCCCCCACCAACTTCATCGAGCCCGGCAAACGTTCTATGAGCTCCGTGAGCCCGACCATCATCGCAGACAACCACGGAGATGTGAAGATGGTCATCGGGGCATCGGGAGGCACTAAGATCACCACCTCCGTATCATGGGTGAGAGACGGACTAATCTACATTTTATAGCATTTTCCATCATACTGCTTCAAAAACAGCTGTTTTCAACACATTGAGATGCTCAAGTGGTCAATTTAATTCCTTGGATAAAAAATAATTGCTTTGATGATCTTTTTCGTCCTAGGACAAAAAACATCATTTGATGACACTTTTCAGTCGAGGTTATCAGCTGTTTATTTGAATTAAATGAATTATTCAACTTGTAAACAATGGAAACTTGTATAACAACTTGTTTATAGAAGCAAGATAAAGATGAAAGCAAACTTTTGAACGTAAACAAAATTTATTTGTGAAATTGTTATCTTGATATTGTTTTGCAGTATGACAAAAAATATAGTTCATCACCTGGACCAAAAGTGTCTCCTTGATCCTCGTTCATTTTCTTGCCTCGGCCATTAAGCTTGAGCTCGTAGCGAAAAGCTTTACTTTGGTCCTAGTGATGAAATATACTATTTCTTCTTAGTAAAATATTGAACAGTGACAACAATAATTTTAAAAATCATGTACAATAATTAAACAAATACCGTAAAAACCAGAGCATATATATGAGACATGTCAACTGTCATGCCAGACGGTGGCTACATATTTCACACAATTTGCATTAATCAACATAGTCTCTCGCAATCTCGGTATTTCGGGAGTTGAGATTTTCCAAACTGTTTTCTTGTTTACTTGAAAACATTTCTTAAAATTTAATTGAGCAATAAAAAGTAGTTTGTGAATTTTTATCTTATTATTGTTTTATTCAAATAGAGTTAAAAATGAATAATATAAGTGTACAAGAGGATACAAGTGGGTTAATCGATGTAATTTCTTTTACAGGTGATAATGCAGTACTTGTGGCTAGGACGGTCTATCAAGGAAGCAGTGGACGCGAGCAGAGTGCATCATCAGTTGTACCCGATGGAGATCAGCTATGAGTATGGAGTTATTTCTGTGAGTGGTTTTGATTTACTTGTAACTGCTACTGAAGGTATAGAGAAGGTGGAGTGTAGGCAAAATCAAATTCCCCATCGCAGCAAACCTGCGTACTCAGTGGATTTCCAATGCATGTGGTAGCATGGAGTGTCTTGCTACTACATAAGGTGGTATGTGTTGTGTGTGGTTATAAGGCTTTATAACATTTTATTTATTCTTCATAAGAATAACTTAGGGCTGAGTAAGCAGGTTTGCTGCACCAAAGAAGCCTTTATGTGTTTCTATGCAAATATAACTCAACTAGGTGAAGTTGCATACTAAGTTTTATTAGTTTATATTCATAATTAAGGGATATATTAAATTAAACATGCTTTATTATATATATATATATATATATAATATGTACAAGTTTTAATAGATTAGTAATAACATGTTTTTAATTTTTTCAGCCGTTGATCAAGAGTTTAGAAAAATTGGGACACAAAACCAACCGATACAGGGACAGAGGTTCTATCGTGTGCGCTCTTGCCAAACGAGACCGTCTCATCTACGCCAATGCAGACTATCGCAAGGGGGGCGAGGTGTACGGGATAGACTGATCGAGCTGAGGCGGTCGTCAGGGTTCGTTAGTCGGAACTCCTAGCTGGCTCTAGGAGGTCTAAGAACATCTGAAAATACTGACATTCCAAGATTTTCACTCACTTTTTAGAGCTAATAAATTTCAGGTGCTATTTTACAAGTTGTATTTACAGTTTGATTATAACAAAAACGATTGAATCACCTGTAATTGGATTACAATAGACCAAGAATAATTACATTTAATGGCAGCAGTATTAATAATTATAAGTGAATTTGCGAATTCGGTGCTCTTAGTTCAAAATTGTTTAAATCGTTGACATATCATTGAAAGAATGTTTTATACAAATTGTAAATATGTATAGATAATATGAAGAAGAAGAAGAAATAGTTTCTAACTATCGGTTTTAATATAAAAACTATAATCTGTCTTATTTTAATTGCTAACATGTACGAATTACAACACTTGTTATTTAGATCTTTATAAAAACTATTTTCTGTTGTATACGGCTTTTAAAGCTTTCAAATTCGACTGTGATCTGTATAACAGCTAAGTTTGTTTTATGTACAGTAATTTTTATAGAAAGAGCCTCGATATAAATTGTATTTTATTAGTGCCTCTTGTATAGTACTTAATGAATTGCGATTGTGATGCATTTAATGTTAGTGATTTTTATATTGAAAGAAGACAAAGTCTCTAGAACTGTCGGTTCAGTCCTTGTTTGTTATTGTTTTGTAAAATGCATTGTTTACCTGTTTAAAAATGTGATTTTACAAAATAAAGGATGTTATTTTAACATATTCTTTTAATTTGAAAATCCTTAACTTTAATTTTAAAACCACCAACTGAACATTTGAAACTTGTTTACTGGATGTATACGTCTTACTTTTAAAAAATTGAACGACTTTGAAGCCTCTACCTACCTACGATATTAAAAGATTAGTACTTGACAATGCGTTCTTCCCGCTGGCGGAAAGGTTGTCTGCCATCACAAAACAATTGGTTACTGACATACAAGTTACAAATATAAACAAAGCGGAAACAAATAAGTGCCACTTCTCAGAAACAATATAGATATAAACCACTTCAATTAAACAAGAAAGACAAATTTTATTAGAAAGAGACACAATGTTCCTTCTACGCATGAAATGAACACCTCAAATCCAGCAAGGATTAAAAGAATAGACAATATTGATCAACAACCTGAGTATAACGCTGATAAGAAACCTAAATTAACCCTTTGGGGTCGGCTGGGACAACGTTTAGGGAGCGTCACTGAGTTGTGTTGGTAGGGTCAATTCTGTGATGGCGTACTTGGGGGGGAATGCATTTTACACACCGTAAGGAGGATCACAAGCCACCCAGTATGTGGCGCTCATTATGTAAGAATTCCCACTGAAAAAAGTACTTTCCTTACTTATCTTGCTTGTTCCTGTTGCTCATATTGTTTCATGGAATCGGTGTAGTATTCATTCGGCCGCCACGTGAGTTTCAGTCGCGCCGTTACTGTAGGCCAGTTGCGTTATTTTTGCGCCGGCGCCAAAGGGTTATACATAACAGGAGACAGCCATGCCAGAGACTTAACCGAATGATATACCCATCTGTTATATGTAATTTGTAAGATTCATTGTTTTTCATCCATGTTGATGATGTGTTGAAGTAGAAAATGCTTTCAGTTGGCATATTTGATATCCATACAATACAGTCCATTCGTTAATGAATCAATGTTTTTAAACAATGTGAAAAATTTAAAAAAGCCTTTGTTCAAAACAATCAACATGACAACTGCAAGCACATCTTAAGACATGAGAAGCGAAACAGTCTTGTGTTTAACAAATGAAAATGAATAGGATAGACACAAAGAGACAGTTAGAAAAATGATGGGCCCATTTTAAAAGACAAACAGCATAATTTGAGGGGAACAAATTTTAAATAACTACTCGCACCCCTTATTTTCGATTGGCATTACAGTTGGATGGCTAAAAGCAAGTGTTTTGACTATGGTAGATACAGCTCCTGTACTACTAGTTCAGGAATAGTAACCATATACTGCACTTGAATATCACAGATTTGGTATTAAACTGAACTCTTTGATTGAGTTGTTTGTATCTTGAGGTACTCTTGATAATTGGTCCCTATCAATTCAGATGTGATTTGAGTAACTTTTCCTGAGATATGTTTACACTTTTTGAAACAAAACTGTTGTAAATGGTAGATTTTATAAATTGAAGCAATAAAACAAGACAAAAATAACATTTTGGAGTGTTGTTCACCAAAATTTTACTATAACATGTATTCACAGAAATATTTGTTTTAAAATCGCTCTAATCACACTGAGACTTTTTACTGTCTTCTTTTTTTTGTTTATTTTCATCGATTAAGTTGTTTAAGCAACAAAAGTTATCCTTTTTCTCATCTTTGTCTTTTCCCTCGCATTTTTTCTCCTCCTCCGTCGATGAAGTCTCAGTATCCGATTTGTTTCCAAAGCCGTTTGCTTTGCAACAAACTTCGTTAAGTTTAAAAGGATCCTTCAAATCAAAACTCAATTTTTCAATGCTATGTTTTTGAAATTGGTGGTCATCCGATAAATGAATAAGAATCCGTTTGCCTTCGCATTCTTTGGCCGTGGGATCTACACAGGGATCTTTACTCGGATATTGGTGTTGAGATTTGGCTTGAACACATTTCTGTTTGCATTCCGGAAGTAAGTAATCGTAGTACTCCCACTCCCAAATCTTCGGCTTGCGTACGACGTGAGTGCGGCGATTCGTCAATTCTTCCCCTTCGTGTTTCCTGTGGAACAGTTTGGCGAGCCAGCTTTTTTTCACTTTGTACTTATGGCAGTCCTGACAGGCTGACTCGCGCACCGACCATTGCCACTTTATTCCCTCATCTCCTCGCTGCTCCACAAAGTTCCGTCTGACCACCTATTGACAATGTCATTCATCGGTTACCATCATGCTTAATTTATAAAATTGTTACAAGGTGTTGTAAATAAAAGTAGATTTTTTTCAATATTCCACCGGTAAGACATTCTTATTTTCAGAGTAACCCTTTTTTATGGATCATACTGTATTTTGCAACCTTCCTATAAATTTACGCTGGGGATGACAGCGTCAACGTATATAAAGGGAGAGAGGGATTTGGCTGTTCGGTTTTTTAGCGGTTGCCATACAGGGGCTGATTTGTTTATTGTACACATATATTAAAATAATTAACTAGCACTGAATTGGAGCACCAAATGTGACAACCTGCTCCTTAATGGCTGTACAAAGGATATTTAGATTTACTAATTGTTACAATTTCCATCTGGGTTGGCTTTAATACAAATTCAGTTCAAACTATACTTGCATCAACATCTTGCTTTGGAATTACTGTAGCTTCAAGAAAAAGGGACTTTTAGAATTTCTTTATGAAATATGTGCATTTATGATATATAAGTGGTTCATAAATCTAAAATAGCAGTTATAATTTCACCAATAAAATCTCTGTTAGTTTTTGTTGATGTCTAAGTGACAATACTTCATATACTGTGACTGTAAGGGACACAGTATCAGGGGTGGAAGTGGAAAGAAACATAAGGTGGGAGTGAGGTATACAAATTATACGAGGGCCATCCAAAAAGTAAAGAACGTTTTCTTACTGCACCTAGCGCAGCTCTCCCATCACCACGATTGCGAGTGTGGCAGTCCACTCACCTCCCCACCAAGGTATGAGCCGAGTCTCGTTACTGTGCGGGCACACGTTTTATTTCTACAGCGATTTAAATTAGCGGCGGTAAACGAAAATCCCGCCAAATATGAGATACGCAGTGTTATTCTGTTTCTGAGTTAAAAAATGCCCAGACCTAGACATTTTTTGAAAACACCAAAGAAATTTTATGGTGAAAGAGCAAAACAACAAGATCTTAAATTGATGTAATGTACTAAGATTTTAGCAGCTGTTTTCCTCAAGTCTTTCTTTCAAATCATCTTTAATGAGCAATGACCTGCCACGCCGATCCTCGTCGTTCACGATGGATTTTCTTTCATTAAACCGGTTGCATCATTGTTTCCCCTGAATATTCGACTTGAAGACTTGTTTGCACTTTCACGATAAACTTTCTTTGGTGTTTTTCTAAAAAAATTATATATTCCCGAACATTTTTAAATTCAGAAACTGAATAATACTGCGTATTTCATATTTGGCGGGATTTTCGATTGCAGCCTCCATTTTGAATGACTGTAGAAATAAGACAGGTGACCACATAGCAACGAGACTCGGCTCATACTTTGGTGGGGAGGTGAGTGGACTGCCACACATGCAATGGCGGTAATGGGGGAGCTGCGCTAGGTGCAGTAAGCAAACGTTCTTTATTTTCTGGATGACCCTCGTATAATCATTCACAAGAATTTCGGAGTAACATCCTTAGCCGTTAACCCCAAACAACAAAATAAATATGACAAAATTTTGACTTTCTTGGACTGTGGAAAGGTTTTATGACAAACAACAAAGCATAACCAGAATAGTTTCCAAAGTTTCTTAGGTAACGGCTATTACTATACTTTATACAATGTTCAAAAATAAAGTTTTTAGGATCTTTTTGTGCTTTTTAAATTATGACTTACACGCTTACTGCATATCGTTACTGAATGGTTAATAAATTCATACCTGAAAACATGGGTTGGATATATTTCCCAGAAATTTTGAGTTGTTGCCGAAAGAGTTCATTTTTGTGTGTACAATTTTTGTATCATGGAAACCATGGAGACATATGGTTGAAATTCTAATAGATTGGTTGAAATAAAAAATACATAAAACATTCTGCACCGCAAAAATTGACTATCTCGTTAATGCTGCTAGATATGGATGAATTTTGGTGTGGTTTGAGGGTTTTAACACGTTGGCTGCGGGCTACTATAGATATAGTACCTCGCCACTAGCCCGCCAAGCGGCCTACTATAATACTAGTAGCGCACTCCCCTGCCAAACATTGCTTTAGTGTGAGCTCAGCACTTGACGAGAACGGACTATACGCTGTTCACAGTTTAGATATAACCATCTGACATTTGTGGTGTAAGTTGGCACTGAAATTTCCCTCAATTCCCGCAACTACGGGACTGGGAAAACTGCTTTTTTTGCTAATAAAATCCCTCAAAATGGCAGTACTGACTCTCTACATCGACCTATCATGTGCTGCTATCTGTTGGCGCTTTTTAGAACTACGTTCAGCTATATTGTAATGTAGTACAGCGCCTTCAAGCGCTACAGCCAATTGTTAGCCAAGATTTAGAAATGTGACCCTGACTAGCGATTAGCGGGCCGCATTTTGCAAACAACCCGCCTCGGGGCAGTCGCAGCGAACATGTTAAAACACAGTTAACTTATACTGTTTATAATGCAAAGACAAAAGGTCATGCAAGGTCCTTTGGTGGTTTGGATTTAGACAGTGATTTGTTTAGCCACTGAATGGACTGTTTGGTGATTAATTTAACACTTTCGCTGCATTAAAGATTAGAATTTTTCAATGTTGAGCCACGACTCGATTTTGGGTCACTAGCACAAGTGTGTTAACGCAAAATGACACAGAAATATGATATTTTGCACACAATATACACAATTGTTAACCCACCCAAGGATAGTATTGATCTGGTTTGAGTTTAGCATTGGCATTGCCATAAGAGGTCTCCAGGAACTTTAGCTGCTTTGCATAACGGTTATTGTCTAGGACCTCGGTGCAAGAGGAAATGGGTTTGATTCCCGGGATCCCGGCCAAATTTCATCTCTTAGCAATCCCGGGATTTCAGGTTCCAATCCCGGGATTTTCCGGATTATGAAAATATTGATATAAAGAAGGTTTTTGAATATTATAAACACAATTAATAACTGTAATTCATTTGTCAAAATGTAATTTATTTTTCATTCTAGGCCTATACAATATGTTTTTAAATATTTCATGTATTGATTTTATGGATCATGAAATATAAATGCATTTGTTAGTTTTTCCAGAATAAACACAAAGTAAAGCTTCAGTTCCAATATCCAGTTCCATTATTAGACGAGAAAGAACCAAGAGTTGGTCCAATAGTTTTAAAAACATTTACTGAGCAATAGTTATGCGTTAAGGCATAAGGTGTGTTCGTGGTATAATAATTTACCATGGCTAATGTCAGACACTCTACGGCATGCATAGGTAATTGAGACAAATGGTTTAAATTACTTTTTCCGTCAGTAATCCTAATCGTCCTCAAAATAGGTACCAGTTTCGAGGCTGTTTATAACCTTATCTTCAGGCTACAATTTATGTGTGTCATTCACTCACAAGAGATCGTAGAATAACAAGAATTGACAAGACCAGGGTTTGGACCGTTCCCTATCAAAACGTTTTAAAAAATTCCACTGGTGAAGATAGACTCAAAAACTAATAATATTAAAAACACAATGCATCAAACAAACTTGACACGGACACACGAATTACCAAAGTATTTAAAAACTGCAAATTGACATTGATGTTTTGCCAAACTAATTCATTGATGTTTTGCGGCACGCGGAGTTGGCAGTTGTGTGCCTATACTGAAAATATAGGATCACTGACACAAAAAGATAATTTAAACCGTTAAAGTATTCAGAAAGTGATTCTGGGTTATACTAGCGCAAAAATGAATTTTTTAACATTTTAAACAATCTAAAAATAATTTTTCGTATTAGCTACCTATCTGATTAAATAGATTCCAAATGTGTACAACATTGCCTGTATAGATTACAATGTTTTAACTTATTACATTAAACATGAAAAACCAAAAATAAATTTCTCACCGTTACTTGTACGCAAATTAATGTTAATCCCGGGGTGCCCACAAGACTCTGAAAGGTTTAAACAGTTGCATTGTCCAACAACGTTAAATTCAAAATACCACTGGCATAGACAAGCAAAAAAAAAAAAAAACAAGTTGCAAAACACTGGAGGGGTAGTGAAAGATCATTACTTATCTAATGCCCCTAAAGGCTCATCAAGTAGAGAACCATCAATAGCCTAACTTTTCTGTTACAATTAGCATAAAACTGACTTGAAAATTTGTAGGCACACTCTGTATGCCATATAATGTCTACCTCTTGCAGATCGCCGTCACTTCTCACTTCAAAGTGGTAATTAGTTCGGCAATTTTTAAATAAACATAATCCATTTTCGAGCAATTGATGCTCAAACTTTTACCCATAAACCGCAAATGTGACTGCTGTCCCCAAAAATTATTTTAGTCATGTGAAACCCTACCGGACTGCTGTCCCCAAATATTGTTTAGTTATGTGAAATCTTACCGGACTGCTGTCCCCAAATATTGTTTAGTCATGTGAAATCTTACCGGACTGCTGTCCCCAAATATTGTTTAGTCATGTGAAATCCTACCGGACTGCTGTCCCCAAATATTGTTTAGTATGTGAAATCCTACCGGACTGCTGTCCCCAAATATTGTTTAGTCACGTGAAATCCTACCGGACTGCTGTCCCCAAATATTGTTTAGTATGTGAAATCCTACCGGACTGCTGTCCCCAAATATTGTTTAGTATGTGAAATCCTACCGGACTGCTGTCCCCAAATATTGTTTAGTTATGTGAAATCTTACCGGACTGCTGTCCCCAAATATTGTTTAGTCATGTGAAATCCTACCGGACTGCTGTCCCCAAATATTGTTTTAGTCATGGGAAATCCTACCGGACTGCAGTCCCCAAATATTGTTTAGTCATGGGAAATCCTACAGGACTGCTGTCCCCAAATATTGTTTAGTATGTGAAATCCTACCGGACTGCTGTCCCCAAATATTGTTTAGTTATGTGAAATCCTACCGGACCGCTGTCCTCAAATATTGTTTAGTCATGTGAAATCCTACCGGACTGCTGTCCCCAAATATTGTTTAGTTATGTGAAATCCTACTGGACCGCTGTCCCCAAATATTGTTTAGTCATGTGAAATTCTACCGGACTGCTGTCCCCAAATATTGTTTAGTCATAGAAAATCGTAATAACAGAAGGAATTGTGCACTTTGGAGTAATTTTTAGAACAGCAAAAACATTTTGATAAGCTAGAGACAAAATCGAACAATCATCCTGTTACCATGGCTGAACGCCGACTTACCCAAAATGCATCCACTTCTACGAAAGAATTACGGCGCTTCGCCCTCTGCAATTTTAGGATACTTTCTGAACAAGCAAAATGTGTACTTTTCAAAGATTAAATATGATACGATTTTATGGTAATATATTTTTATTACACAGTTCCTGAACAAAGACCACAGTGAAATAAATCTACTTGCGATGTGTTGATATATCATGAGAAACCATATACATTTTAAGAAAAATATGTAAATACATTCAACTCCTCTAGTTTTATAGAATCCCCACTTAAAGCTCGGTGAAGTTTTATACACAGGGCCAATGTTGGGTGTGGCAACATACACTTTGTCTCAAACACATACGGCTTAACATAGAAGAGAATAGAATGGGCCTTGTGGGTGTATAAGAAATCACAGAATTAAGTAACATCAAATATTGTTTTATTTCTAAACAATTTTTTTTAGTGTTACTGAAAAAAATGTTATTCCATTAAATAAAAAAAGTGAAATCACATCAATATCACAATATTCATACAACTATACATTGTAACGTTTTACAAACTATGTACAACTAAATAAAAGATATTCTTTGATTACTCCTAGTAATAAACATAAATAATTTTCTTAACATGTTTCTAAACACATGTACAGTTTTAAATATCTACAAAATTTAGAGAGCCACGGTATTGCTCAGCAATATTACTCTTTCAGTTTTAAAATACATACTGAGGAAAAGTAAATTTATAAAAAAAGATAATCCTTGTCTTAACAATTTCACTACCAGTACAAAAAATATAATTGACGACATTAATCACTAATTTGTCCATAGCTGGAAAGAAAACGCGGGAAAAATTATTATTACGTATAAAACTGCGGCGACAATATAAAAGGAGAGGAAGAGCATGAAAAGGTCGTCCAACTTTCGGTTGTGCTATTTAAGGTTGAGCTTTACCTCTAACACCACAGGATCGTTTGGGTAGGCCTGGAGCATTTCTCGGTTCATGTGATAATAACTTCCGCAGAATGAGTCGAAATACCTTCCGACGTCACAGTGAGTGATCCATCTGCTCTCCGGCTCCAACTCGATGCAAAGGTTTTCTGTAATACGACAGACTTAACTGGTTTAAACGATTAAATTATTACTAATATTACCTTACCGTTTGACTTATAATTGTATTTCTACAGGACTTTTCAAAACGACTTTTATACTGGAAAATAAAGGGTGGGGCCAAATTGGCAAGGAAAATATTTCTAACACTATGCAAGTTCAGACCTGAAACTAGGGATGAGTCAATTTCAATTGTCGATTCTCGATTCCACCGATTCTCAGGCTTAGAATCGGAATCGAGAATCAATGGCCCAAAGTCGATTCTGAATCTATCGATTCCAGGCCGTCGATACGCCCGCCGTTTACCCAGATTTACGCCGCCAACCATCGAAAATTCAAGTCGAGTAGTTGAAAATTGCATAGATACTCTCGCCGTTTACCCAGATTTACGCCACTTACCATCGAAAATTCGAGTCGAGTACAGTAGTTGAAAATTGCACATTGAAAATTCGAGTCACATAGTTGAAAATTGCAAACCTACTCCCGCCGTTTACCCATATTACGCCGCTAACTAATGTTTAACAAAATAAATGACTAAAACTAATATGTAACAATTATATGAAAAATAAACGTACAATTCAACATAGTTTTTTTTTTATTATTTATTTCTGTAAGTTTATTTTATTTTATTAATGAAAAATAATCACCAACCGATTGTCTCAATTCATTAAATAAAAATCAATTAGTGACTAACTTATTGTCTTTAATAATTTTTAAAAAATTATTTTGCTATTTCACCGATTATTAGGAATTGATGGAATCAGAATCGAGAATCGATTTGTAAGAATCGGAACCGGAAACAAAAAAAATTGGAATCGACTCATCCTTATCCAATATTCAACCTAAATCTGTATTATTTTAATACTAAATAATTGACCTTTTTTAATTCTTAAACTTTATTAAATCATAAATAAAAAATAACACAACTAAATTAGATGAATATCATACAGGATGAATTGATCCAGAAAGAATTGGATAAAATATTTAAATATGAAATCTGTCAGATTGCAACAATGATACTGTAATAATTTTTACAGTTTATTATGTAACTTTCGCACAAGCTTTATATTATAAGCTTCTAAAATGCAGAACTTGTACAATAATTGTCAGAACCTAGGGGTGTGCAACTACTTGCAGTTTTGTGGTGGTCACCCACAGTCACGTTCAGTTGTTGTTTATGAGCCCTTCACTTTTCCCATCGTTATTTTTGGTCATTTTACATGGAGCGGTCATCTTTTGCGGCTGTTACTACGCGATTTGGTAGTTTACCGGAGATCGGCGGGATACTCGCTCAAACTTTTGACTATTTAAAAAAATTTAAACTTTTGACTATTTAAAAAAATTTAATTCGAGTATTGATATACTCGGCCAAAATACTTGAACTTTCAAAATGCTAGCACACCCTTTCAGAAATAAAGGATCTGTCTAATGTCTAGAATACTACTTGGCTGAGCCACATGACAGATCGTTGGCTTACTTACCTTCTGCAGCGTAACGGTTGGTACCATCGTTGACCAAGACGTGATAGAACGGTTGGCGGTCCTTCCTCGTCAGACTCCTGACGTTCATCTGGTTCTTCCACTCCTCACTAGCCACGCACTCCGGGTCCCAGCCGATGATGACACAGCTGTAGTTATACCTGCTCGCAACAAACTTATATGGCAAAAAAAATCAACATTTTTTGAAACCAAACCAAATTACATTGGAATAAAATTATTTTAATTTTTACCGGAAAATATTAGAAGCATAGCACGAATTGCAAAACTTTCTTCATATAGTGCTCCTATAACACCGATGATTTCCGCACCCATCTTAATCCATAAGCCAACTTTCACACAACCATACTTAACCCAACTTAACCTATCATCTTGCCTTGCCGCCCTATTAGTAGTATACATAAACCTTCATAATGAGATGTAATTCTGGTGGTACAGTGGTAGTCTTTAGTCCCGTTGCATCGATGGGACACTTGTCGCCTCCAGTTCCTTCCCAGAAGGACGCGGAGAAGAGGATATTTAAGTAAGTACATCTCATATTTCCCATAGGTACATATTGTACTTGTATCAGTAGTAAAAAAAATCCAACCAATATCCACTCAACTGATGTTGGAGACAGGAGTGTAATAGGCTAACATGGATTTTCATTGGGGGCAAAATTATCGTGATTATAGCTATTACGACTATTACAATAGAACATGTTCACCCTTGCACCCCCCATTGTGTCTAAGGTTGTGGAGGCTTGCCAACCCCCGAGAGAGCATTAGGTAGAGACTAGAGAGTGAATGCCACATACTCTAATCGGATCTGAGAGTTGATAGGTTTTACGAATTGAAATCTAATGCCTTGTAGAATTTTGTATATTTACCGGTACTGTATGGGAGAACCAGTGCAAATGTTAACACATCTTGAATTCTGAGCAACATCTCCCAAAACTGACCAACAATAGCCAATTACATCTTTATGCAGATGATGCCAATCTTAAAATATCAGCTTCTTTTGAGAATAATGTAGAATTGGTATCAAAAGCTGATTTAACTCTTTTATTAAAATATTTTTATGATAAGCAACTGTTACTTAATCCTGATAAAACCAATTTTGTTACATTTAGAACTCACCAAACAAAATTCCCAATCAAACCATCAATTGGAATTAATAACAGTTCCATCAATGAAGTAGATTGCGTAAAATTCTTAGGATTAGAAATAGACAAAAATCTTTCATGGAATTCACATGCTGGAAAAGTAGCTTCTAGAATCTCTTCCGGATTATTTGCTTTATCAAGATTGAAAAGATTTTGTGACTTTGAGTCTTTAAAAGCAGTGTATCATTCTTACATTCATTCAATTCTCTCTTTTGATATATCTCTTTATGGAGCAACCTCTACAAATATTTCAATTATATTCTAAAGTTACAGAAAAAAACAATAAGAATGATTCTTAATCTTAAACCAAGGACATTAGTACAAGAACAGTTTGTTTCATTAAAAGTAATGACAGTTTAAGGGCTCTATGTCTATGAAACTATTCTGTCAGTAAAAACAAGGTCAAATTTGTTAGACTTAGTCGGGGATAACCATAATTATAATACCAGAAGTTGAGGGGAATCTTCACAGTTGCCCTGAATCTTCACAGATTAGAACTGTACTCCAAGAAGCCAAACTATATATAGGGTCGAAATTCTATAACAAACTCCCAAAAGATATCAGATCTACAGTTTGTTTTTCAGAATTTAAGAAAAAACTAAAAATATTTCTCATTAACAAAGCTTTATACTCTTTAGAGGGACTGTGGTCTTGATGTAACCAAAATTGTATTAGAATAAGTAACTAAATGGCATTTATAATTTGACATCATTCTTGTATATTTTTGAAATGTACATAATTGAATAAAGATGTTTTTAATTTAATTTAATTTAATTGTTGCAAGACAATTTTATTACCCGTAGGTCACTTAAGAAATTGTATTAATAGGTTTAATTGCTAACATAATCTAACCTAACCTAACAGCGACAGCCTATTATATACATAATAATCCATGTATTAATGGGGTTGGGTTTATTTAAAGAAGTTAATATTACAAAGTTGAGATTACGTAAAATAATTACCCAATGGATCATACAATGGATCTATGGCTCTAGAGGCCCAAAATTTGTTGTTTGAGTTAAAATTTCCAAATGCTGTAATAAAACCTCATATTCCTATATCTAGAAAAATCTCTTTACTTCTAAAACTATTTTTATATGATATAATTGATTAAAAAAGTAAAATATTTACTGACTGATGATGATGCATTATCATGCCGACAGCAAACTCCACTTGTTTGACTTTCGATCCAAAATTTCGCTTTTTTATTTCTAGACCCTGAAAAAAATATTTATTGTTAAACTACCATCATAATTTAACCCTTTGAGTGCCACAGGTTGATGTACAGGATTTTGCATGCGCTACCCTAAAACATTATTAATTAACAAAAACATTAACATGGATATAGTAATTATTGTATAGGTGTTCATACTTGATCACTGTATACGGTCTAACATGAGGGGGGTGACCTGACTGACAAAAACCATATTAAATTGTTCAACATGTAAGCATTAGTATCATCCGTAGCACAGATCTGACCTGATATGATCTGCTGATCTTATAATTAGCTGAGAGGTCTAAAACGCTACCCTCCCGGCCAAAGGATGGCACTTGGATCAATAGTTTGAATCCTGTTAAATGGAATTCATGGACAGTTTAACTTGCTACTGTCGGTGGTACAGTTGAAAGGGTGGGCAGCCCTTTAACAAAAAATTAACGACATGTGTCAAAGCTGACGGACTCTTCATGAGTTACACGTCATTTTAATGGGAGACTTTTCTAAATGTGTTAACACAATTAACTGCAGGAAACGGGAAACACTAGGAGAATCAAACTATATCATAAATTGCCTGAAAGAAAGAATGTTTAGAGGAAAAAAAAACAGTTTTTAATCAAACTGGAAGGTGAGTGATTATTTCATTTTCTATTCTGTCATGGAGAACGAGAACCAAGAGAAAACTACCCTGGATTTAAAATTTCGGCTTAAATTCAAATTGGAGACTAAAAACGACAACATATAAGTAAAATCATACAAGGATACAAGGTTATTTTGAAGGCAAATTGAATGGTGTGAAACAGGCAGTATACATGTGAGTGAATTCTTGTTTGAGAATCTCTACTGGAAGTGATTTGTTGTTCAAGCTTTCAAGATATTAAAATACCCCCGTAGCAGCAAACCTGCGTACTCAGCGAATTTCCAATGCATATATATGTATCTTAATACCACATACTAAGTTTCATCCATATACGTTCATAAATAAACGATTTGTGACATTTTAATTATTCTCCATAAGAATAACATGGCGGCTGAGTATGCAGGTTTGCTGAAGGAAGGAAAACAAAAAATGGGGTTTTATACAAATATCAATATAACTCATTTAGGTAAAGCCACATACCAAATTTCATTAATTTATTTTCATAATTAAGGGAGATAACACGTTACTCATTCTCCATAAGAATAACATGGCGCTGAGTACGCAGGTTTGCTGCTATGGGAGTTTTTGGCAAAAATTGTTTTTTTGAGCAAATATCAATGGTCCACAACCAGATGAAACCGTATACCAAGTTTTGTCAGTATACGTTCATAAATAAGCGAGATATAAAATTTTTATTTTCCTCCATAAGAATAACATTAGACAACGTACTGTGTTTAGCACTTTCAATATCTCGGTAACCAATTGACGTAGAGAAATGATCAAAATACCAAATTGTGTGTTTTTTTAAGCTGAATCCAATGGGAAAAACTAAAATTTGACTATTTCCAAAATTAAATGTAAAAAATTCAAAAAACCCATTTTTGGGGTACAAAACCCCCCCAAAATACCCCTTCGGATAAAGCGATCTGGCTGGTTTTCGAACTTAGTCATAAATGTTGCTTTACAGGTTTATACCAAATTTCATCAAAATCGGATAATTTTTACGAGAGTTATCGTGCTCACGGACACACATATATATATATATATATATATATATATATATATATACAGTTTCGAACGAATGGTGTTTTTGGGGTCTGGGGACCTCAAAACGAAAAGTTATCATGGTCCCGGGCCTAGGTCTTACCATGCCGACTACGGTAATAGCTTCTTCCCTATAGGGGAAATTCGCTAAAAATTAATGAACAAAAACCGATTCAATCACTTCATTGGCAGTAAAAGGGGGAAAGATATAAAAATTCCTAAATAGAGCATTTTCCCTTATAATTCTTTTTTAGTGAATTTCCTATGGAAAAGTGAACTATTAGCATGACCCGCTCGGTGAAACTTAAGCCCGGGACCACCATAGAAGTTCCTAACGTGACCCCCTGAACACGTTTTTGAGGGTCGTTCAAAATTTTATATATATGTATATATATGCATATATGTATATATATATATGTATATATATATGTATATATATGTATATATATATATGTATATATATATATATGTATGACTCTAGCGGTCGCATTTTTTGTCCGATTTACTTCAAATTTGGTAGGGACATTCCTTTTTGTAATCAGTTGGACAAGTTCGTTGGGCAAAACAATCGGAAAACTCTAACCCTCTTTTTTGGGGATTTTCAATTTTGAAATTTGAGTTTTTGGGCCCAAAAACGGTCAGATAAGCCATAAATGTAAGATTATAGGATAAGAGGTTATAGAACGTAAAAAGGCGAAAATTTTAAGCCCCCCTCATCATTCTAGCACTAATACTTACCGAGTTATTAAATAAATTAAAATTGAGTAAACACAGTACGTTGTTTTATGGGGATTTTACATTGGAAAAGGCTGTTTTTCATATCTTGATGTAGTTTTATCACTCCTAACACCCCCATACCGATTTTTGATCCTGATGGTACATCCTCCTAAGCTTACAATTCACAACATTGCCATCCCAATACTGCATTTAAATAGAACCAGGTGCATCAGAACAGCCAAAAAACTGAATATTTTCCATTTTGCTAAAAATGTCACATTTTTTTTAAACCCGTTATTTGATTTTTGAAAGTTTTTACTGGGGAAATTCATTTCCCTAACGTCAGCGTGCTGCGTGCAAACTCATTTTAAATAAAATATCATTACAAGGCTTGACTGAAATAACAGGTACAAAAAGACTATAAAAAATGTAGGTATACTAAGGTGCATACCTCAGTGGACTCCCGAAGCTGCTGGCAGAAGTTGTCATCGTAGTCGCGCAGAGTGCGCAGAATGTAGGACGCCTGGCCCATGTCGCGCACGTCAAACTGAGGGCAAACATGGGAGACTCAGTCTGGGGCTGAATTCCTAGTTATGTGATGTTAAAGAATACCTCTGTCTCAGGAAACCTGCACACTCGGCGCATTTCGAATGCATGTATATGTGTCTCACTACCACATAAAGCCACTTACTAAGTTTCATCAAAATACATTCATAAATATATAATATATACTACAGTCAACTCCCGTTTATCCGGGGTAATGACCGGTTGGAGGGTCACGGATAACCCAAAACCACGGTTAAAACAAAGGGATTCAATAAATTGAACATTACGAATATAATAAAGGTTTATCAACATTTTTATACTACAATATTGTGATTTAATGTTATTTAAGATATATTTATGTAGATTAAATACTTTTGAAAATCATTAAATTGTGATAACATCTACGAACAATCAAGATAATAATAATAAATACTAGCAATGGTTGATAGCAGTAAATACTATCCAAAACACCGAATGATATTTAATAGGTTAAGAATCTTTATTAACACTGAACTCTCTAAACTACAACGAACAGTATGCTAATTAATTCCGCAATGGGGGAAAACTCCAATGAGGGTAAACAACGGCAAGAAGGGTGATTGTTTTGAGATGTTTATATTTTTAGACGTCCGCGTCTGACCGTCCGTGCAGTGTCAAGGTCATCGCTCCCCATCACGCGCCTATGGCTCATTAGCGAAAGACAGACTCTCAGATTATGTTGTGGTTACTAAATTGTTTGTATAGTATTTATTCTGATAAACGAAGTAAATTAAATATGATTCTGGGGATAATTTAGCAAAATAAATTGTTACTATTGCTCTATTTATGTTTAGAAGGGGATAAATAAAAATAATAAAAATAACCTTTCGTGACCCCGGTTAAACCGCAACCCGATTAACCCGCTCCCAGATAATCGGGAGTTGACTGTATTTTATTTATTCTCCATGAAAATAACATTAGGACTGAGTATGCAGGTATGCTACATATTAAAAAAAATGTTGTGCAAATATTAATAGGCCACAATCAATAGGCAATAGGAAAAACATATTGAGCGATAGAATGGTACTTAGGTTTAGTTTGGACTTAGTCTACAAGAGGTCATGCCTAAAATACAGTTGTTTCAAGTAGCAATCAAATCCTTGTTAGCTCCTCCAGAATTAAGATGATGATGTGCTTGTTAAGTAATTGTAACATTTTTGACGCTGTTCAGATATTGTACTCTATACTTCTTTATGAATAAAGATGATTGACTGTTGACTCTTGAATATTATTGGAACAAAATCAAACAAATTACCAGATGAGAGACAAATGAGAAAACAATCGGGAAGTTGCCGACTGTGATGATCGAACCCTTAGGAATTTGATCTTCCAGAGTTGACTGACTGAAACAAGTCATCTTTAAGCTATGGAACTGTCGGTCATTATCACCCGTGATATTTAAACCCTGGAGAGCCAGCTTTTGATTTTGTATTAAAATAATCCACACCACAAAATGGTAAAAGGTTGAATTTTTAGTAAGATTAAATTTGGGCCTAATTGCAAATTGTAAAATATAGTCAAATTACCTTTTCCAACACCCCATCCCTAGGCCTGTTCATCACTCGATGACATTACATGGTGGAAATCGCGCACACACTCCTTCATGGCTTCGGCAGTGGAGAGCGAGCTTGCTTACCTCGCCTCTTTATTTCTCTTCTGCCCCTTCCCTCCTGCGCATGCATCGATATCTACGTGAGTCGCCGTATGTTCCTATGCTGGCGGTTGTTTACCTTATCTTTACCCGCATACTTGAGGGCTTCGCACGACAGCACTTACCGACTGGATTAGATTTTAAATTTCTGTGAAAATCGATAGCCAAGTTTATTCAACAGTGGTTTTAAATTGACTCCAAATACTTTTGGCCGCTGGGTAGCCTATATCGGTTAGTTGACTCACGTGGGTTACCCTCTGTATGGTCCGGCGCAGGCTGGACACGTCCATGTTGTACTGCATGTAGAACCGCGCCAGCTGCAGCATGCAGTGGAGGTTGGCGGGGTTGACCGCGTGTAGCAGCTCCAGAGCGCTGCGCAGCCGCGTGGTCCGGCCGTTCATCACCGCGCGCTGCCGACCCGCCACCTCCAGGTTGCTGGCCATGCGCTCCACCACCTGCCAACCCATATGCCATGTCTTACTATGTGACGTGGTAGAATGGGTTTATTGTCACTGAACACAAATAGCAAGTGCAATAGTCAAAGTCAACTTTATTTTATATAATTTTTCATTTCAAGAAATCAAGAAACAAATGCAGGAGAACCTCGCTCATCTCTCAGCTACAGAACCGACAGCACGGTCAAACACAAAAAAGGCCAAATAAATTATCAGAGGAACAAAATTATTTAGATGAAATTGGGGAAAAATTAGATATAGTCCTTCCAGGACCAAGTACTTTTATGTCTATAGTCACTATTATTTTTTACTAAGGACAAAAATGAAATTTTGATTAAACTTTTTTTGTACCAAGGAATGTAGGAAATACTTAATGTGTGAATAAAACTTGTGAAATAATTTTTATGTACCCGAAGTAAAACATTGGATATAGCCTAACACTCTAAAGTTAGTTTGCTTTTTATAAAATAACTAACTGTTACTTTACAAATTGATGAATTAGTTAAAACAATTAAAATGTTCTCTTTCAAGGGTATAATCAATTACCGGTACCAAATTACGTTCAAAAAGCAAAAAGAACGGCAAGATTTGTGGTTTTAAATAATGATATTTTATGAATATCTTTATTCTGTTGCTTATGTCTGTTGGAATCACTGAAGGGAAGGTAGCAACCTTGATCAGAGGCCGTGGTCTATTGGTACAGTAATGGTGGCGGCAGGGGGTTGAACACCATGAATTCCCTCGCAAAACCTTTAGAACTAAGTGGAGTCGTTGCTGCGACAGTTCCGACATGTCCAATTCTACGGTCCCGTTTTAACAAACACGAATATGTTTATTTATAGCTCTACAACAACTGACGTTCAGACCTGCATGGGCATGGCGGGGCCAAAGCGGAAGATATCGCTCATTGGACAGCGGCCGGGCGTGGAGAACTGCGGACAACTGTCCTTGCCCAGGAACACGCCGCCGTTGAACACATCGATGTAGAAGAACTGGCTGGGGGCGTTCTCCCTGGCACAACAAACACCTTGTGAATCTACATCTCAGATTAAGAATTATATCCAATATCTGACACAAACAAATTGCAAAACAAAAACTTTGGTTCATTTGGAAAAGCTCTAGGCTATGAAGATTTGGAAAATTAGGTAAATTAGGAAAAGGATATACAGCTAGTTTACCTGAAGATAATAAAACAGATGTGGCACAGGCCATATATAAACTTCATATTGATGTTGTTTTTCCGAATCACATAGACGAATGTAATAAAGATTAAATAGCTGCGATCTGCCTCGTGATCCTAGATTATCCTTTAACTGGATCACACGTTTCAATGAAAATTTGTCATCTCCAAATCCGCACCTAAACTTGAAATTTACCTAACGCATAATGGTTGCGTCACAGTTTAAAAGTACAAAACACAGAAACACGAACACAGAAATAAGTTGTTTTTTTTTTAAGTAGGCCAACATTAATGTTTATTTGTCCCGTGTTCGTGTTTCTGTGTTCTGTACTTTTAAACTGTGACGCAACCATTATGAATTAAGTTATGTGAATTCCAAGTTTTGGTGCGGATCTAAAGATGATGAATTGTTGTCGAAACGTGTAATCCAGTCAGGATAATCTAGGATCACGAGGTAGATCGCAGGTAATTAGCCTTAATTACAGGCATAAAATAGAAAAAAAGTGTCTTGTTCCTTCTCTTCTGATAAAGTCCCTAAGAGGGGCAAAATATCAAGTTTTTCTTGTATCTTTTTATGCTTTTCCCCATTTTACAACAAAAACTTAGAAATACCACTCATAATATTCAGTAGTGATGGTCTGCGATGTTAGAAATAAAAACCATTATTTTTAGGTAATACCTACCATATCTATAGGTAGTAGAAAAACAATGACCAGCTATTTCAGCGGTCATGTTATTTGTATCATCAGTCTATTTTAAAAAATTATCGCGGTTATTTTTCCATCACTGATTAGAGAAGTGTATTTTGTCAATAGTACCAAAAGTGGAGTTTTCCTTGAAAGGTGAAAGCCGAGCGCAGAATTTTGATCAAGTAGAATAACACTTGAGGTATGAATGATACTTTTTGTCACACTGTAAATAATAATAATAACGATACACTCTTTTCAGACATTTTTATCAGGTTTGCTGAATAATATTTCTCACAACATAATGACATCAATAGTGTTTACATCGGTTTTCCATTTAATAGCTGATTTTGAATGCAAACATTGCATTTCCGTTAGTGATGTGTCAAAACCAAAACTCGAATCTCAAAACCACCAAAACTTTGGAAAAGTTTCGGTTTCGAGATTCGATCGGCGAGTTTCAAGAATCAAAACTCAAAACTGCCGAGATTTTTGTGTCATTGTTGTTTTTTTAACAGAAATCACACCCGAGTGTTGATTAATAATGTGAAGGTCAAAAGCCTACTGTGGTCGTCGTCTACCTTCACCTTTTGTGGATTATTGATTTTTATTTGTGAAAGAACAACTCTAACCAAAGTTTATAATTAAGCTACAAATAATTGGTTCACTAGTAGTTCTGAAACTAATATTTTTCTAGGATACTTCGAGAATGGCAGTAAGTTAACTGGTTTATTTGGAGTAACTGGATTTATTTTTCATCACCATAACCAGGCAAGTAAATAGGATTTTTGAATTTGACTTTCGAGTTTCGAGATTCGATTTTTTAAGTTTTGGTTTCGGTTTCGAGATTTGAAATTTCTGGTTTTGACCATCACTAATTTCCGTTTATACTGCTCACCAAATGTGTAAGAACAGAGTAGTTGAACGCATCACAACTACTGATAGAAACAAACGACTACTAGCGCTACTGGTGTCAGAATGCATAACTATTAACAGTGCGGGAAAATCTCCAGTTGTTTTTCCGGATCTAGAGTGGGAAAGTATTCCTTCATTTTATTCATTGTTGCTGGATTAGGAAACCCCAGCATAGCTGCTAGGCAAGTCTTCCACAAGTGGGAATTTTGCGCAGGTTACCGGAAGGATAGGATATAGCAGGAAAGGAAAGGGTGGGATGGGACAGGCAGCCAAATTGACCTTTCAGAGGGCCAACTCCCGTGCTCCTGTGACAGCTGTGATCAGGCTCAAACAGGCAGACCCGCTCTGCCCTCCAACTGGACAACTCAACTGACAGGGTATCCGTGTAAAACAGCCAGGGAACATACCTTCTCAGGTTGGGGACCAAACCCGGAGTTTCCGAACCCAGCCGCTGCAAATGTAGGGACCAATGGTGAAAGGGAAGTTTTTTCATAATGGACAGCCAAAAGATTTACCATATGTAATGACAACTTCATTTGCTGTACCGAATGTCAGCCTCAAAACTGGTATAGACCCTGGAAAGTATCCCTTTCGGTATCCACTGCAGATACCAAAAATAGCTACTTTCAGTACAGTGTGGTGAAAATAATATTAAATTTGTAAGACTAAAATAGAACATGGTTCACACTTTTATTTTGTTAATGATTTTCCTGACCAAAAAGTCAATTATCCCTGACTCTCAGCTTGGAATGTGCACTTTATTTACAATAGATCATTTATTTTGGAGGGGGGCTCCACCTTCCCCATGGCCGTCCACTGCCATCCTGTTTATTTTTTAATTCATTTTAATATTTTACACTTTGCTGCTGTCCAATACATTCATTGCCTTACCAGTTACAGTTCACTTCCTCTTCGTTCTACAATAAAAACCGATCTAACAAACAGATAAGTTTTGATTTCCGCCCAGTACTGCTTTGTGTTTACAATTAAATCAAAAACTTTCCCTGACGTATAAAATATCAAGCATTTTCTATGACTTTCCCTGACCTCCCTGTTTTTCCAAAAAGTGTGAACCATGTATAATCACGGTTTTGCAGTGGGACTGACCTGTAGCTGTCGCGCCAACGCAGCAGGAAGTGGCCAGGGAAGCTGACAGGCTCGCACTTGACGCCGAGCCGGCGCGCGACGCTCTCGTACAGGATCGACAGTGTGATGGGAATGCCTCGTTTGTGCTCCAGAACCTGCCGACGGAACGGAGACACATAGAGTAGAGGGAGAGCGGCCCCGGCTTATATCCTACTTTTAAGATTTTTCATAAGCCGGGGTTATGTAGGAATAACGTCACATAAGAAAACAACAGTGTCACAATATCACAAAACCATAAAATTACTAGGCTAGAAGCCTACCCAAGAAATTCACCATAATGACAACAGAAACATTATTGTTTCACTAAAAAAAAACACCTAGCTTATACTACATAAAGGTTTTCTATAAAAAAATTCAAATTCATTTTAAATACTTTAAAATTTGCTATTTAAATATTTGTTATTTATGATATTCTAGAGTCACTGGTTCCTTCTTTCCTCTAGTATTGTTCAAGTGAAATTTATCCTGCAACTGTATACCTATTATGAAAATTGTCAATAGTATATATACTATAGTCTTATTTATAATATAATAAGCTGTCAAGAACACTAATTCTTTAAAATTAAATTTACAGGATGCATGCCAATCAAGTTTTAAAATAGTCCAAATCGCTTTCTTTTTCAAATGCAACAAATTGTCCGATTGTGTTTTTTGAGGCACTGTACAACAGTACCTATACTACTTGTAACTCCAATAACTCGGACACTAAGATTTCAGTGTACAATATCTCACCTTGTTGATGTACGAGTTCTCGTGGCAATAGTACAGTTCGCTGTTCCCGTAGAAGCCCAGGTCCTTGAACAATACCTTGCTGACCGCCTCGATCACCTGCTTGGCCACGTAGGGGCTGTAGTGGTTGTCCGCGATGTTGCGGGCGCGCCAATCCCCCCGCACTTCACTGCTCACACACAACGCAGGGTGCTTGTCTCCGAACTCCAGCTTTATCGCCGACAAAACCTTGTCAGCGATGTCGTTCAGCTGTGAACCTGACAATCATAAGAGTCTGTGACTATTTATACTATTTAATTTAATTTGTCACAATCATTTGGGAATAAAATTTATCCACAGTAATAAATTACACAACAAAATCCACAGCTTCTAGTTTCTGGAGGTTGCTATGAAGGGTCTCCTACAGTTTGGGCGTTTAGGGTCGGTGTGTATCGGAGTTTTTATGAGTACAATTAAAATTTGTTCTTGTGTTTTGATTACCCTCATACGCAAGGAATGAACGTATTCCTAGAATTAATAATTTCTCTGTAAATTACAAGCACATAAACTAAAATCATGCTTTGGAATAAACAATACTTCCTATTTTACATCACTGAGTATCCTTTTGACCATTTAAGTCCTCATCTTCAAAACCTCTGAACAAAGCGATTAAAACATCACTCGCAGGACGTCAAATTTATTTAAAAACACATCAAGGCTACATAATCAAACCACAAACACGTGACCTTAGTTATCCCGTGTACTCACATAGTTCTGGGTCAAATCAAAATAATTATTCTTTCTGTTTTGACAAACTAGACAACCAGAAAGAGATGTTTTGATAATTTTTGCCCTGAGGATTTAACTCCTCGAAATGTGTATTCCCCATACAGGGTACACAATGGCTCATTCTGGCGGACTCAGATAAAATTATTCCTTTCACATTCTGACGTGTAGTTAAGGCTGGATACCGTGCCTGTATTAAAAGAAACTGGTGCTTTTTTCCAGAAATATTCTGAGACAAACCACTTGACAGATTTTAATGATTATTTTTTTTGAAAGAAAAGTAATATTGAGTAGTAGGCAATGTCAAAGCCTACAAAGTTTGAATTTTTTACAAAGATGATTTTGATTTTCAAAAAGTCTAGCAGCCGACGCAATCATTTTATGTTTGTATTCAAAGAACTTTAAAATCACATGGTATAAACCATCAGCTGAGAAAAATGTAATTCATGGTTCTATGTGTACAAATAGTAAGTGAAGATGGTTTATAAACTTAAGGATGTAGAGTAAACATTGTATGTTAATAATCCTATATTTTAGATTATGCAGTCAAGGCCGTTACAACAGCTAATAGTAAATAAACAGGCCCAAACTAGGCCACCAACTGACAGATGGCCTGTTCCGTGATGTCCTCTGTTGGCTGGGACCACTGCGCCACGATCACGGCTCCGTGCTCCAACAGCTGTTCCTCCAGCGGAGCGTTCTTGAACTCCTCCCACCTCTGTGTCAGCTGCAGTTGCCTAAGGTGCCTCAACACTTTCTCACTGTAGTACTTGTTTGTTAGGTCGGCATTCCTGTAAAAAACAGTTCATTACCTTTTGACCTTTAAAAAGTAAGTTGATTTCCCTTTTGCTTGGTTTAAAGAGTAAGAATTAAAATTAAAACATGTAAGTCAGTACCTGGGAAATTGCATAGATTTAAACAATGTTCATGATTTACATGCTCGATTGCAAGTGAGCCTATTTTCATCAGAAGACAAGTAAAACGCATTTGCAGTAGGTAAATGCATAAGCGGTCTGTAACACGAATTATAAAATTCTTCAAAGAAAATGTCATCTTTAACATATTTAATTTAATTTAAAATCTCTTTATTCACTTTCTCATGTACATGAATGACTAGTTACTGAATAGGGCCTAGTGTTACAGTACCTACCGTATATTACAAGCATTGTTTAAAATAGCATAACAGTAGCCTACTACAAAGTAAATAGGCTACACCAATTCTACTCCATTATTTTATTTTCATCTCCAAATATTCCTCAATGTAGTACAGCTTCAAGCCCACATAGTATTGTTTTAAAAATGGTCTGGTTAATTGTTTACTAAGCTACCTTGGTAGATACCGTGCGTGTTTTTTGTTTATATGATTCTAATTTACGGTAACAATTTCATAATTTTTTTCAATGTTTTTGTTTTTAATAACATTGGCCTTTGCATACAAAATTAGCTCATAAATATAAGACCTAATACACAGTAAATATTCCCAAGTTACTAAGTACATATTTTACACTGACTGCGTTTTTTAATTTTACCTGTCTTTTTGATGGACGCAATTCATCGCTTCATCAATCATAAAATGAATCGCTAGATCATGACCGCAACTGCTGCAAATTTCTTCAAATCTGGCAAAGTCGGAGCTGGAAAGTTCCTCATGCTTTATGTGTTGGGCCGACATTCCGTTCACCAACGTCATTGTTTGTCGTCCGATGAGCAGCCGTTGGCGGAACTCTTCCCTCCAGCTTTCCACCAATCCGTGTTTGTAAAAGTCCTGGGCTATCAAGCGAGGCCACCTGCAATAATCACAGTTACTATGATCAATGAGGTCCTAGAAATATGAAAAATGTTTGTTTAGAAAAGTTTTAGAAGATGTCTCAGAATGCAAAAAATAAAAACTTTAGCAGTAGGCCTACAGGAATTAAATCTGTTAAAAAAAGGTGACCATTCCCTCATGCAGAACTATCAATCCATCACACTCCTTCCAGCAATGTCAAAGGTCATTGAAAAAATGGCTTGTAAAAAACTTCTCTTTTTTATGAATAGCTTCTCTGTTTTTCCTAAGTCAATATGTCTATAGAAAAACTAAATCCGCCAAGTAGGCCTTGTTCTAACTCGTGGATATGTATGTCGAAGCCAGCGAGGGGGTAGTGGGATGTTTCATTGACCTCCAAAAGAATTCTCCGGTCAGAATATTTAAATTGCAAAAGAAAGCAGTCAGAGCAATTGGGGCGTCCCATGCCAAAACTCGCATTATCCACTTTTTCTGAAAATTGAGACAGCTATAGCATTGGATTTCTTGGGTTAATCCCTATATGTTTTTAATAAACATATCATATTAAAACTGGTCTCTTCCTGTTTAAATCTGCATACAAAATCCACTGTCATAGCAAAACTTGGCTTTTCCAACACATCCATCTGTCATTCCTAAACTGGTCTAATCCAACTGGCCAATCACAGCTCAGCTGAGAGGTCACGTGGCCGGAAGCCATTGTTTGTGTTTTTTAACTGTGTCAAAGTGCCAGTTAGTTGTTTTTCTTTAATGTCTATATACCGTATTTATTAAAGGAATACTGTTTCTTTATTAAAATTGTACTTGCATAATATCTCCAGCCGAAAAGGGTAAAGGTAGGAAGAGGAAGGCAGACCCTGATAACTGGAAGAGAACCATTGCAAAATGACAGAGGTTTATTTAGGTATTAGTGAATTTCCCATGGAAAGGGAACTATTAGCATGACCCGCAAGGTGAAACTTAAGCCCGGGACCACCATAGAAGTTCCTAACATGACCCCCTGAACCCGTTTTGGGGGTCGTTCAAAATTATATATATATGTGTGTGTGTGTGTGTGTGTATATGCACTCTGGCGGTCGCATTTTTTGTCCGATTTACTTCAAATTTGGTAGGGACATTCCTTTCGGTACTTCGGTATTATACGGATGCCACTATTTTTGGAGGTTAAATTTTTACCGGATACAAAGGATAACTACATAATTCGAAAAAACGTACTTTTGTTGACTTACTGTACAAATTTTACATCATTCTGATGAGCGGTCTTTGTGTTGTGCCTCCCAAAAGGCAGCGATGTCCGCTAGGATCGTGTTGAATGCGTCGCCGCCGCTAGCAGCCACACCCGATCGCCACAGGTACGCCGCCAAATATACAGCGCGCTGTGGCAGTTATGTTAGGATGGGTTATCATAAAAATACGTACGGTTTCCTCTTCATTTCGAGGTAAATCCCACACGAAAAGAACGTCACTCATTATGAAAACAAATGTAACGTAGTGCACGGCAATAAATCACTCATGACACTGACCCAGGACCCAGATTACAGGCGGTGTCAGGTGATGCGCGCTCCGGTCAATGACCTGACCTTGGCCTATTTGGAGGGGGTTTGGCGGCCGGAAGTATGACTCATCAGGTATCATTCGATTCGTAACAAAACAAGGAAAGTCCTACAATCATTTTTATGATAACCCATCCTAACATAACTGCCGCAGCGCGCTGCATAAGGGTGGCATCCGTATAATACCAAAGTACCTTCCTTTCTATAATCAGTTGGACAAGTTTGTTGGGCAAAACAATGGGAAAACTCTAAACCCCTTTTTTGGGATTATTCTTTCAAATTTCGAGTTTTTGGGCCCAAAAATGGTCAGAAAAGCCCCGGACGTACAATTAATGAATGTATTAAGATGGGAATTAGTGAAGCGAAAGTTTTAAGCCCTCTCTCGTCATTCTAGCATAAATATTTACCGAGTTATTAAAGAAAATGTATATCGGCTTAACACAGTACGTTGTCTTGTAGGGTTTTTACATTAAAAAGCATGTTATTCATTTGTTAGTGTATTTGTATCCAGCAACTTGGTGCCTACTTTAAAGCCTGACTGTACCTTCTCCCAACCTTATAATGAGCAAAATTGTATTCCTAGCATTGCAGGTAAATGAAACCAGGAGAATCAGAACAGCCAAAAAATCAACGTTTTCAGATTTCAATAAAATTGGAATTAATGTATGTTTTTACAATGGTTTTGAGTTTTAAAAGTTTTGTATGTGGAAATTTACTTCCCTCACGTCAGCGTGCTGCGTGCGAACTCGTTAAATAGTGCTCCACGAAATATTAAAATAGAACTTGTTTCTCCAGTTAGAGGCCATCAGATCAACAAATTTTAAAGGTTTCTAGCTTTCTTGTACTGTAGCATGCAGAAAAAAAAATAACGGGTAGACTTTCATAAACGGAACGATATAAATAACCGAATGAAATTTTTTGATACGGTATATCGATTAGTTCGATGTTTTTATCGATTGCAAAATATTTTATCATTTGTATCTTAGTTATTAAGTTATGTCATGTTTGGTTTGTTTTTCAATTAAACTCAAAATAATAATCAAATAAACAAACATGACAATGATATGACATGATAATGTTGTTCCTGGCAATACTTGTTTAAGTAATAGTGGAATTAACGTTTGCTATCCAGACAAATTTCAAGACACCTAAACTGAAACATAACATAACCGAAACCTAAGTAACCGAATCCATAACCGAATAAATTAAATAATCGATCTACTGTATCAAACATTTTCATTCGGTTTTTTATATCGTTCCGCTTACGAAAGTCTACCCAAAAGAACATAACAGGAGTACAATTTCCTTTGATCCATTACAACAGTTGTTTCTGTCAGTACATGTTTAAACGTAAGTATTAGTATGGGAATCAACGTTTGTTATCTGGATAAATTTGAAGACGATACCTTCCACATCTTGACACCAAACATAACCGAAACCTTAATAACCGAATACCGTAACCTGAAAAATCTATATAGGCTACCGTATTGATATCAAACATTTTCATTTGGTTTTTTTTATATTGTTCCGCTAATGGAAGTGACCCCGGTCCTATGGTCAGAATAAATACCTCAAAGTTTTACTGAAGATAGTACCAAAATCGTAGTTCTTGTAAAAGGCGAGGCATGCAATAACAAGTAAAGGTAGTTACATTTTCCAAGGCCCAAAACAGTAATTTCTAGAGGTTACCTTGTACCAAAGGCACAACCATTTTAACTATCATGTAATGCCCAATCTATAAACTGAATTGTATTTAAAACTCACTACTCCATAATCTTAACTATAAATCACCTGTAGGCTTAAGAGGATCCATAACCTAACCGTACTTACATCTGTTTAAATTTGGTTTTCCATATCAAATTACTTTTGTTCACCAAGTTCCAATACCGAGAACTAATGCTTCCAAAATTGCAAACATCAGCAAAAGAAAGATCTTCATCTCCCAGAATTTGTTCAATTATTTCATCGGGAATATTAGCAAAATTAGTTATCTCCATTTTTTACCCTATTACTTCCACTGATGATAACTTGATGGCAACTATTTTTTATAGACAGAGGTAAAAATCATTGTCAACCTCATATTAACAAAACTAGGCCCTAAATTAATTGTAATACACCGCTAACTGTAACTTGAAGCAAATATATTATTAAATGATATTTTCCTCACTGCCCACTAGTCTTTCTCTTCTCTTCCTCTTCCACTTATCAGTTCGAGTTCAGTCAGTCAGTCAGTCACAAGTCACCAGTGTTGCCACCAGGTAGATGAAATTTTACCCTAAACGTGTGATGTAATTACGCTAAATTACCCTAAACTTTTTGTAAATTACCCTAAAATTACCCTAAGAGTTGATTTTCTTCTCTAAAAACTCAAAATATACCCGAGATTGGTTTTAAAACATGATTAAGGCATCATAAGTAAGGTAACATAGCACTTAATACTCGTCTTTGGCCCTATATCACACATAAAACAAAATATGTATTAAAAACGATTCAAATTAAATATTCTGTAGTAATATCTTTTACTTAATGTGCTGGTGTCCCTGAGAATAGAAATTTGCTGATAGATGTTAATTATTAACAGTTGTTGGGAGTACTTTCATTGTTTTATAAACTTATTGCAGTCGTACAAATTTGTTAATGTTATTTTTTTAAATAATAATGCCCAGAGAATAAGTTTGTCATCTTGTTACTATTAGATTAGATCAATAGGTTTCATTGCAATACACTACATCACACAAATTTACACACGTTATGGCTTTTTGTGATGTTTTTATGTGCACTCACCTGGCTCACCATGGGGATTTCACAGGCATAAAATACAATTTAGTTCTTTCATACAAATTTGTGTCAAAATAGAGACCATCTTCAATTAACATATTTTCTACAATAGCGCTGTAAATCTAACAACCTATATTTAACTAAATTAACCCGATATATATTTACTGTTTAGGGGTTTCTATATTATTATGTTGTGCCCAATTTTGGACACATAACATAATGTGCCTCAATTTTATCTGTTCGAAAAAACTTTGTGTTCTTTGTGATTACATGCATCTTTAGTCTAAAACTGATAAGGATATAGGGTGTACATGCTAGTTATATATCTTTTACCCAGCACTTAATGTAAATGGTTTAATTCCTAGAAAACCCATTTTACATTGCCAAAACATCAAAATTTAAATTACAAAGGAGCTCTAGATTTTACCCTAAAATTACCCTAAAAACTCCATTACCCTAAGACCAGTAAAATTACCCTAAAAAGGGTAATTACCCTAAAAGTGGCAACACTGCAAGTCACACCAATACATCTAATCTAAACCAACGCCACCATTATTATTGAAAGTAGACAATCAGATGATCAGTATTTTTTTATTGGAGGGTGGGAGTGCTTGTTGCACACCCTGCTCAAGCGGGAGAGTGTGGGACAGTGGGATCCCCCAAGGGAAAACTATCCACGTAACCCACCTTCCTCCCAGGGCCGGATTTAAGCCATAGGATTAATCCCTAGAGGCCCGCACCGCATGATTTTGCCCAAAAAAGGTCACTAACTTGGATTTGGACGTCAACCAGGGCCCTAACGTCAAAGGTATGTTTTATTTATTTGTTATTTGTATTTGTTTGTATGATTCTGTGTCCATAGACGGTCCTATGTAGATCCAGCTCTGGGAAGAGCCTGGCCTCAAGGCCTCAACAAGTTCATCCACCAAACAGAAAATATTTGACAGATGCCAATTTTTCAGCACACTTGTGAATTTTGACCTACCCAAGGACCGTACATTACCAGGGAGAAAATTTAACTATTTTATACCTGCAACATGAGTTTCTCTTAGCCTACTACCAGTTATATTGTTAATATTTCTTCTTTTGTGTGACTGAACATCTTTGTTTAAAACAATATCATTTTCCGTGATTTTTACGGCCACAAGACGTTGAAAGATATAGATATACTAGGTATACGCTCCTATGTCCCGTAATAGGATGAAGCGAGGATTTGTAATACCACCATAGGCAGTACCTATAGGCAATAAATTATTGTAAATGACTTGTAGGCAACGTTATAGATTACCTCAATATCAACCCCCTCTGATCAGTTGAAGTTAGAATGCTGTGGGAATTAAGATAAGATTAAACTGTGCTATAGTACAAAATACTAACTATTTAAATACAGTTAGAGGAACTTGAACTAATAAAAGGTACATCATTAATCGTACACACGTGTATCTTCAGCCATGAAGCATTAATTTTTACATTTACAATTTAATTTGATAATATTTTTTTATGGAAATTACAACTGGTCTGTAATTAATTGTGTAAAGTTTATATCGAGAAAGAAAGTATTAATAGATAAAAGTGTATCAAGTAATTCATTCAACTATAATTGGGAAATGTAATTTTTGTCATTAATGCTTCATGTTGCCAGGAGACATGACGGGGACATAGATACTCCGATTTCGTCTCCCAAAAATTTGTTTTGATGCCCACGTCAAAGTTATGTTTTGAAGATTATATTAATAAAAAGTTATGAGGGCATTCAAAGAGCTTACATTCATTAACTTAACTATTAACCTTTTGAAAACTAAAAAGTAGACATGAAAGTACCGGTATCTGTCTGGTTGGCGAACTTAAAGTCATTAATGCTGCTTTACACGTTTATACCAAATTTCATCAAAATCGTAGAATTTTTACGAGAGTTATCGTTCTCACGGACACACTTTTATATATATATATATAAAGTTTCGAACGAATGGTGATTTTGGGGTCTGGGGCCCTCAAAACGAAAAGTTATCATGTTCCTGGGCCTAGGTCTTACCATGCCGACTACGGTAATAGGTTCTTCGCTATAGAGGAAATTCCCTAAAAAGAACGACTGGGATTGATGTTTCACTGTACATCCAGCATCAAACACTGATGCTAATCCAGGATTGATCAATTTAAAAAGATGAGATAACACACAAGATTTCCATTTTGAGAAAGCTGGTGTTATATTTTCAGAACGGTAGGCCTATATACCTTTTCCTATACCGTAATTATATTTTGATTACTATTTCTTTGAATTTAGTTCAGTACGTGGACCTATATAGGTTTCTCTTAATACATAAAATTTATGACAAAGTGGGAAAAACTAACTAATTGTTCAATTTTGTTGGGCCTATAGCCAATTTTGGTCCGTGGAGCCATACATTTTTTTCCTCTTTCTACCTCGCTCTTTCAATGAACCTCTGTAACTTAAATCTTAAATTTACATTAGACTTAATTTAAAAATTAACGTTTATGTACCATTAAACAATTTAACTTCATAGCTAAAAAGACCCCATGCCTGAAAATTATTATTTGCCTTGAAACTTAATATTTTAGACGTTGTTTTTTACTTACTTTTAGCACAAAAATTTAGAAAGAAAGGGAAAATGCTTCTGAACACTTGCTATCAAGTGTCTCTGGGAGTAAAATGGGACACAAAATACGAATTTAATGTAAAAAATGGGTGAGACAGAAACTATATTATAATTAAAGCAATAAAAATAGATTAATATAACAAAGGTATTTGATTCCAAAAGTGAAAAGATACCTATAAAGAAATCGCGTATTCTGTTGTGCACAGAGAAATCACAATCAGAATGATGCCGTTCCAGGTTGAGTAACGGAAGAACGATGCTGGTAACGCCGGAAGCTTGTATACCGGATGTACTCGTTCTTTTCCGTTCGTGGTGCCGAAATGAAGGGACTTTGTTCAGAGATGAAAGATTTCGAAAGTAACCAGTCGGAGCGTATCCCTAACCGGTGGCTTCGATTGTATAGTAATTACAGCTTTATTTACTTCACCATTAGTTTTAAGTGATTTTTAAGGATTTACTTTGGTATTCACCAATTACCGTAATGTTATACTATTAACTTAGGCTGGGTGCATACTGAAACTGACATTCTGTATCCCGACACGATTTTGGTTCTATATATTATAGTGTCTGATACTTAGTTTGAAATGCGATGCCAGCACACTGTGAATGCTTGTCGAACCCGGCCGCGCGACTATATAAAATTTAATTAACGAATGCTGCGAGCCGGTCTTTCCAACTGTTGGTGAGGCAAAGAACTACTCGCTGAAACCGAACGAGTCTACAAAGTGTGTGCCGCACAGGCCGATTTCGGGTATTAAAATAATAAAAATGCCGGTTGGGAAACATATTATTATTTATTAAATCACACAATCAACTTCACAACTTCACAACAATTGATCTAGAACAATTTACACTTCGTTTTTCATTAGGTATTTCCGCGGTCAATTACAAAATAAGGTTACATTAAATTTGGAAAAGTATTAATTTAGTTTTACTCTAATGAGGAACGATGAGACGCGTATCACATCCTCGGGGGTCAGCGCGCAACTCTTCTTCTCACGCCTCGGCGTCGCGCTGAGGCGACGGGCCTCAGCCAATCACAGCGCACGGCCCGATGGAGGCTAGTGCTGACGCCCGCATTCTCATCCTGGGGCGAGGCTACAATCTCTCTCTCGAGTTAGAAAACTCTGGACTCAGTTTATAATGCAAATATTTGAATTCGATTTCTGGGCTGTTTGAAGGGATTTTTAAATGGTTGGTGGTCTTCATAATTACTGTACTGATTTATTAATCAGTATACTTTAGATAAATTATCCCAAATGTGGTGTAACTAATATTTAATAAAATGACAAACAAATGTTGCTGAATCCTTAGATTACAGCCGCTGATGTAAATTTGGGAGTGGGTCGTTACACTCCCCCCTCCTCTAGTTCATGCTGGCCTCAGCATGAGGTCTCCTCTTTATGCATGGGGACCTCCTGTCCTCAAGGGCGGAACGGCCCTTCTGTCGATGAATCCTTGCCACCAACCTCAAATTAAAGCGGGCACAAGTCACAATGTGACGTGAAACATGACAAGAGTTTACAAGCCGCAGTATAACCGAAGTCAAATTTAAGGGGACAGAACAAAAGATAAAGGAAACTTTCCTTTAACTAGACTTCAGCGCCATCAATATGAATGGGACGGTATTTACTTTTATGTTCCGCAATTTCTAGTAAACATGCGTCTCATCTCCTCGTACAAATTTGCAAACTTTTCAAAACAAGTATAACAAAAATGTATATACACCTGATGCTCCAATCATAAATCAACAAAATTATTACAACAAAACACTCCAGTTACATACTCTATGTGGTTACAAAATATCTGACAACTTATTAACATTCCCCTTCTCTTTGAACTTCTTATAATCATATACAATGAATTTCCCCAGTTAACACTAGAAATAAAATATACACATGGTACGTAGACCAACAGCGCACAACGCTTGACAACAAGAGAATGAGAAAGAGAGAACAAAGTGGCTTAGACACTCATCACTGTGCAAAATTGTGAGTCAGTATTTTAGTCAATTGGAATTTGAAAGTAATGCACCGAACTGTGCCTAATTTAATTGACAATTTATAGTTCAAGAATATCAGTTGGTTCGGGAATTTTGGTTTTATTGAGATTTGGAACGCTACTCACTCGATCTGGTGAAGCCGCACGAGCTTTCACTTGGGGCCGGTCATTCACACTGTCACCCCTACGGTATGATGAGTGATCTAGCCTGGTCACCTATTTACCTGTGCTTTCTGCTTCTCGAGTACAAGTATACTAAGTACATCAACAGTTAACTACACAAAGAAAGTCCCTGACTTCACGATTCACATTCCCCAGTTAACAACTACATTAATCAAAATCCTGTAACTCCCAAAATAAAACATATAAAATTCCGCTCATGATATTATCATAGTACACTTAACTTACACATACAGCGAAATATTACGACACTTTAACTTTGGACTGAGGTACCGGCCTACTCTAATAATAACAAAATTCTTATTCTCCAGGGTGCTCCTGAGGTCTTATAGCAAAAAAAATAAAAGGTTAATACTTTAAGGGATAGCCCGCCCGCACCTAAGGAATCAGACGCCAAAGGACTGCCCGGGCACCTTAGGGGTGCTTGGGTGCCGTTATGCGGAAAATGCGGTGGGCTCTTGTAGCAATCTGTACTCGGTTCTCTCACCATCCTGAAACTTGCTCTACAGGCATGGGAAAGTTTGATCCTCAACGGAATAAAAAAGATGAACTTAATGAGTGTTGAGACACTGCAAGTGTCTACTTAGAAACTTAAAACTAATCACAACCTTGGTTGCTTTTAACCCACCGCTTGGTATTTAAATGGAGCTGCGTTTAATTCGCCTCGCCTGCCCCTGGTTGCGAGACAGGCCCACCGTATATCCCTCCCTTACACAATCCTATTGGTACCTCAGCCAAACCAAAAACAAAAGACGCAGCAAAATAAAACTATCTTCATTATACGAGGCCTGGTAGTGTCCCATACGCAGTCTTGCTGGGGGGTCCGGAAAATCCCTCAGCAAGGCATTTACAACAGTCAACCGTACAAACTATCTCTTTAAAATTTGGTTTTGAGTTGGTCTCAGATATTCACAGTCCAGCGGAAGGAGTTGAAGGGATGGGGGTTTTAGGGGTTGTGGATTGCGCGCTTACCTTCCTGTGAACACCAGATACCACTCATCAGCCTTACCTTTGCAATGGTATCTCAAATTATAAAATAAATAAAGAAAAGGGTTCACACTACCATCCTCCACGATACTTACACTCTAAACACAAAACCACAGTTGCAATACCTCGTTACAGACAACTTAAAATAAAACACAACCGAAGCTTATTACTAAAGGCTTTACTCATCATTGTCGAAACAGGAAAGGGTCCACTGTTCCCCACGTCGCATCCTGATGAGCACTCTAAGTCCGATCGCTAGTCCGTTCGCGAATATTCTCGTATCCTCACGCGATACCGATCGTCTTGACGCCGCACGGATTCATGGGTCCTTCCACACCGCGGTAACTTTCAATGCTCCAACACGGTTTATGAGTTCTCTTAGGCTAGCCTTACTCACGACGCTTTCCAGCCGAATTCCACTCTACGGTTTACCGGTAGCCGAAGCTCTAGTTACTGGCTCTGGGGCTGCAGTCCCCTCGTCATCTCCAAGTCTCGGAACAGCTGTTCCCATCTCAACATCAGGATTGGTCACATCACTCAGGTCTGCGAACGTCTGCGGCGCTCTGGTCAAGGTCGCAGTCCTCTGCTTTCTGCGCTGGAGTCTGGAGCTCGGGAACCAGGCGGCAAGCACCTCCCAGTACCTACAACATGCAATAAACAGCATCAGGGTCATCACCACACAGATTCCCATCGTTACTATCAAATTTACTCTCTGTGCCCTATCCCTAAAATCATAGTGGGACCGCAAAAGGGAAAGTGCCTCTCCCAAATGGTATTCCCGCACATTCACGGTGCCCAGCTCATTGTCGAGTCCTTCTAGGACTTCTAGGGTGGCATTCACATCGATATTTATCAACTCGGTCTCTTCGTCGGAGAGCATTGACTTCAAATCAGGAATAAAAACTTTACTTATCTGGCCGACATGAGTGTTGCTGCCGTGTATACGGGCAGGCACCTTGAACCCATCACTAATAACATCACATTTATACGCCTCGGAGATCACTCCCACTCCACTCATCTGCATGGTGGTCACGTTTATCTTTCCGCCATCCTCGTAAAACTTCAGAGTTACCTTGTAGGGCTCGGAAGCACTTCAACAACACGGGGGACCTCAAATCGGTGGTCAATTTTCGCTCACAACTGTAAGAAAGTTTTCCAACAAACAGATCGGACACGCAACTTGGCCTCTTGGCCATGATCATTATGACTTCCTCAAGCGGGCAGATTACAAGTCGACCGCTCAGACAGTCACGATCGAATTTATCACTGCTATACCAAGTATATTGTAATCTATTCTTGCTCACTAGGAGCTTCTGATTTTGCACACCCCATTGGGTCCATTTTTTTTTTAAACGTCCTATCATATATTGGGTATGTGTACCCGTCATACGCCTGAAAAGAACTTATCGTCTCATTTCAAAGGGAGCTGCAGCACAACCCTGAGGGTTTGCTCGGTCACGTAACTATGGGCAACCAAAACCAAGTAATACTCATGAATGTTTTCTAACTCAACGCGCAGGTATAATTTGGCTAGAGGGGGCACAACCTCTTTTATTTCTTTTAAAATTCTTAGAAACTCTGAGGGCGAGAGCAAGTCACTACTTACTTTCCCACCACCTAACTGCTTTGTGAAACTGGATTATTTTGCGAATAGTATCTGAGACCGTACTCTAAGTCTCAGAAATTGCAGAATTCAATTTTAAATAACTAAACACGTCTCTTAACTGAAGTTGCGTAATTTGGTCCGTTTTAAAAAGTTTACTAAGGGTCTGATACATTACTGAATGATAAGATTTGATTGATAAAATTACTGAATTTAGAGTTTTTGAATGATTTACCAATTGATGCGCCACGTTGGCCAGGATCTTCATTTTCTCTTGACGAACAAGCAAAGACACCAAATTATTTACTTCCTTTACGTATTCATGGACGTCTTGTTTCAAAATGGCAAATTAATACCTAAAACCCTCCTCTAATTGAGGTAGTTTAGAGTGTATACTTACGCTATCACGCAAAAGGTCAGAATAAAATTTTTCAAGATACTGTTTTACCTCTACCGCCAAATTGCTGAGTTTCCGGCTCTGTACTTGCATTACCGTAAGTTTGTACTTCAGGGTGACCCTCCAGTGGCTGTCAGACAGGAGGACCTCCTGGCCTCCTTCGAAGATGATGCCCTGGTGGAAGCAGCTAACTGCCCCCAATACTAATAAAATATACCCTATAACAGATTTGAATCATGTTAAATTTTTGTTATATCACTATTACTTATTCCACTCTTTAGTTTTGTTTATTAATCCCCCATGCGTTTCCGATACCTCCCACACTTAACTAGTGTAATCCTGGAGATACGCGGGTCTCCTACGGGCCCTTTTTGAGCTGTCCGGGACAGGCTCCTGTACTTCCTGTGGCTCGTCTATTCCGTCGTCACTCACTTGCGGGTCGTTGACCCATTCTTCCAACCCTACCTCGGGGTCCGCGTTTGTTTCTACCACCGGCGGAGGGGGCACTGGGGCGCGCCTCGGGCACGGTTTTATACGGTTCACGTGTACCGTTACTTCTCGCTTCCTGATCTTCAGCACGACGTTGAGCGGAGAGAGCACCTTTATGACCTTATAGGGACCCTTCCACAGTTTCGAGAGCTTTTTAACCCTGTGTCGCCCTATACTAGGAACGTGCAGCAGGACCAACTGCCCTTCGTGGTACTCTACTTCTTTCACTTTCTTATTGTACTGCCGCTCATACCGGCCGCGGGCAATAGCTTTTCGTTTCGCCGCTACTTCAAAAGTCTCTTTCAGTTTACTCCTCAGGGTCTCCACATGATCGTTGTACAGATCATCACCTTCCGTGATGGTCAGATCTGCTTCCAAGGGTGTTTCCATTTTCCTACCGAAAACCATTTCAAAAGGTGAGAACCCTGTAGCCTCGTGACCTTGCGAATTGTAGGCCATCGTAACGTACGGAAGGTACTCGTCCCAATCGGTTTGATGCCGGTTCACGAAGTGGCTTAGCATGCGCGCGATCGTGGAATGCACTCTTTCCAACCGGCCATTCGCTTGCGGGTGGAAACCAGTAGTCTGAATTTTACGTACATGTAAGAATTTACAGAGCTGACTGATAAGGTCGGAAGTGAAATTCGCGCCTTGGTCCGAAATCAAAGCTTTTGGAACGCCAAATTTTGTGATCACGCGTTGTACTAGCGCTCTTGCGATACTCTCTGCAGTCTGGTCTGGTAGCGGGATGAACTCGCAATACCGAGTGAAATGGTCCATCACACTCAGGATGTACACATTCCTGGAGCAACTAGTGGGCAGAGGGCCCACAATATCCGCTGCGATAACTTCAAAAGGAGCCTCGGGCTCGTTGAAAATAGTCCCTAGGGGAGCTCTAATTTTCCCGTAGTCGGTACGCTGACTACAACTCTTGCATGTGCGAACATAATCATAAACCTCTTTGTCCATCCCTTTCCACCAAAACTTTTCCTTAATGCGTTGAAGTGTCTTAGCTACACCAGCATGCCCAGCTGTAGGCAGGTCGTGGTGAAGGCGCATGACTTCCCTAGTAAGACTGACTGGTACTACGATGCTCCTTTTACCTCCACTTAGTCTATACAAAATCTTTTCCGGGCTGAATTTGAAACTTTTGGCCTTTCCTAACTCCTTACAATGGGGGTCATTTTTCTGGTGCTCGCGGAGCGTGGCCAAATCCATCACGGGGAGCTCGTCCCTGCGAAGGGCCGCGCACATGGCTCTGCTGAGACCATCGGCGTTAGTATGCTTCTTGCCGGGCTTGTGTTCTACAGTGTACGTAAACTCAGCCAACCTCAGAGACCACCTCATTAGTCTGCTACTTGGGTCTTTTAAAGACAGCATCCAACGTAAGGCGCTGTGGTCCGTAATGACTTTGAACGGACGACCCAACAGGTAGCACCTGAAGTATTTCGTACTCCAGACCAAACTGAGGAGTTCTAACTCGGTTGTGGCGTAGTTCTTCTCGGCGGGAAAGAGGGTTCGTGAGCAATACGCGACCGGGTGTTCTTGCCCGTCAATTTCTTGGGAGAGCACGGCACCCAAGGCTTGCGTGCTAGCGTCGGTGGACAATACGAACGGTTTGCTAAAGTCAGGGAATATCAATACAGGCACAGAGGTAAGCAGCTGTTTTAGCTCATCGAAAGCCTCCTGGCAATCCGACGTCCATTTGAACTCAGTTCCCTGCTTGGTTAGATTGAACAGTGGTTTTCCGATCGTAGCGAATCCCTCTATGAAACGACGATAATACCCCGCTAATCCCAGGAACGACCGAACGTCTTTGACTGTCTTAGGTACAGGGAAGTCGCGAACAGCTTTGATCTTATTCGGATCTGGCTCGACACCTCTTTTGGTGATGACATGACCGAGGTAGTTCACTTCATCTACCACGAAACTACATTTGCTGAGCTGTACACTAAGGTTGACCTCTTGTAATTTGTCTAGCACCTCTCCTAACGCTATTAAGTGAGATGGCAAATCCTTCGAAAAGAGGATGATGTCATCGAGATACACAAGACACTTCTCACCTTTGAGGCCCATCAGGACTGAGTCCATTAAACGCTGAAATGTGGCAGGTGCGGTGCTTAGGCCAAATGGCATCCTTTGGTACTCGTAGTGTCCACCTGGTACGTTAAAGGCGGTTTTAGGCCTACTTTCCTCGTCAACTTGGATCTGGTGATAGCCAGACCGCAAGTCCAGGGTCGTGAACATGCGACAGCCTCCGAGGCTATCCAACGTTTCCGTGATGTTGGGAAGAGGGTATACATCGGCCGTAGTAATGGCGTTAACGGCACGGTAGTCTACACAAAACCTAAATTTAGGGGTTCCGTCAGGGGATTTCTTAGGGACTATCACTACCGGAGAGGCCCACTCACTTTGGCTAGGGGCTATGACGCCCTTTTCTAGCTGATCTTTGATCAGTTCATCTAGAACAGCCTTTTGGTGGTGCGGCACTCGATAGGCCTTCTTATAGATAGGCGCTGCGTCACCGGTGCGAATGACATGCTTCACAGCAGAAGTGCAACCCAACGGTTGAGTGTTACTATGAGCGAACACGCTCTTATACTTCATAAGCACGGGCCTCACGTGATCTCTCACATCCTGCGGGAGATGAGTTAACTTCGCATCTAAACAAGTTTCGAACTCGGCCTCATCAACCTTTTCGATCCTACCCACTCTAGCTTCGGGCACGGTATACCCTTCCAGAACTATTCCTCGCAAAATGTCAGCCAATCGTACTTTCCCCAATTCATTTAAATGCAACCCATGCTTCTTGTACATCCCCTTTTGAAATTTATCATGAATATTATGAAAGATGATATTCCCCTTAGTTCGTTGCCTCACGTTTTGGACTATTACTTCGACAAGGCGGTTCGCGTCACTTAGTTCTTGGCGGAGGTTTACATCATAGCGATCAAAAATCGATAACATAGCTATTTTTGCTTTCCACGAGGCCGGCAGGGCACTAAAGGCTTGTTGCAGCGTCAACGAATAGGGAGCAAACTTGTCGTCAACATCGTTAGTCCCGCCAATCAAAACGACTAAGTCCCTCTCCGTCAGTTTTTCAAGTTCCCATTTTAAGTTCGACATCACGTGTTTTAATTTCCCATTAGGCATAAACATTACGCTTACTTCAATATCTCGCGGTAATCGTTCAGATAGAATTTCTTGCAGCCCTCGCCCGTGACTATCAGCCAAAATCACTACTTTGCGCCGCACTTGTCCAAATTCTCTATCATCGACCAGGTCACTATCCAGGAGTCCTAGCTTTAAATTCTTCGCAAAGGCCAATTCTTCCCCACTAACGTTTACAACTTTAACCCAGCATCGATTGTCGACTACTCTCGTTAGGGTCCTGGCAAGGTAAACACCATGAATTGTTAATTCTATTGGTTCGACAACAACGTCCTTTCCTTCTAGTTCCTTAGACTCTATAGCGAATTTACTAATTTTAACCTGAATCCTCTTCTCACTCCGCGGCGGGAGCTTAACGTCCTGATAGCAATACACAAAAGATTCTTTGCAGTTATTACGTTCAGATTTACTCTCGCGGCTGACAGAGGGGAGCTTAGGGGCTGATTCCATCTCGTGATCAGGCACCTTCGCCCCGCGCCTCGGGTCAGGCACGCTTTCGCCCTTAGTTAATCGATTTAACCAAATTTCTTTCCCATACAATTTCAAAACCCCTTTTTGTACATCAATTTTTCCGTTACCCTCTTGCAGGATGTCGCAGCCTATCACGGCTAAGTAGCCCTTTGGTAGGTTACTCACTATATACTCTCCAGGTACCTTCACGCCAGGTTTCAAAGTCAGGGACACTTTTTGTTTACCGTAGACCTTAAGGGTTCGACCCGAGATACCTCGTAACACCACGTCGGGTTTGTTCATCGGTGCGGAGGACACGTCACGTTTTATTAGGGATACTTGAGCTCCGGTATCTACCAACACCTTGCCCTCAGCGGCCTCTATTTTCCCTACAGCCACAAGTTCCTGGGCTAGGGTCCTCACCTCAGGGACTATCCTAATAGTCTTCTCAACCATACGACACTTCTTTTTCGTCGCCCTAGGCACATCTTTGACAGCAGATGGCTTCATTGGCGGGGTCCAGCAGCGGCGAGTCCGCTGGTCCCGGCCTCGTTTCCCGCTCGCGAATTGTTTGGGGCTGAGTTGAACACGACATTCGCGCTGTATATGTCCCGTCTTTCTGCAGCGCCAGCATATTCTTCCGCCTACTGGATTGGAATTCGCCACCATACACTCCGTGGTCACATGTCCTTTCGCGTGACATTTAAAACAAACAATCTCGGGATCATTCGTCGCCTGGAATACTTTGCGCTCGGGTGTCGTGCGAAACGCGTCATGAGTCTGCCTACGTCGTACAGGCGTATAGGCTAGGTCTGGCTCCATCAAGTCAGGATTTCTATTAGCAGTGCGCAGAGTGACAGATCGCAAACGGCCCGCTTCCGCTCTCCTGCCCATCGTACGCAGCTGTTCTACCGACGTAATATCAAACATTGCTAGTCTGTCCTGGAGTTGGGGATTGAGGTTATGGTAGATCTGTTTCAACCTAACCGCCTCTGGAACATTAACGGCCAGCCTACCGTACAGCCCTTCCATCGCCGCGATGAAGAGATCGATCGATTCGGCCTCTCCTTGTACCCTATTAAAGATTTCTTGCTGCAAGCGTATATCGTGGTCCAGTGGTTGAAATACCGCTGCCAAGTCAAGGCATAGCTGTTCCCACGTGTTAATCCGGCCTATTGTGGAGCGATACCACATTAGGGCAGGTCCTGAGAACAGGTCAACCGCGGAATCAAAGAGCTCGGCAGAGGTCACGCCTCTGGCTCTACGTAACTCTTCCACTCGTTCGAGGAACGCGCCGACACTTTGTGACTGCCCATCGAACTTAAGGCCCCATTTATAAACCGGCACAGGTCTAGAGCGTAGATAAGATTCCTGAGATGCCTGAGGAGCACCAAAACTTGTGTGTGACTCGCGAGGGGTGGATGGAGGGAGGGGCTGGGCGCATTTCGTCACCACCAGTGCCTGTGAAGCGACAGACAAGGATGGCTCTAGCTTATTTTCTACCGGCGGTTGTTGGACGGGCGCCGCAGTAGCAGGCAGCCTAGCAGCTGCTGCCGCTTGGTCACTGCTACTCCCACTAGACTGATTCGTGTCCTTCGAAACTTTAAATTTACCTAATAACGCCCTAAACCTACCAAGCAAATCCTCACGCTGTTGCTCGGTTTCCTCCCCAGTCGTACCATCAACGACTGCGCGCTCGGCCCTCAAAAAACTATGCCAAGTTCTGGCCTGGATCCGCTGACCCTCGGTATCCAAATAATCACCATCATAGTCCCGTATTAATTTTGTCAATTCGTCAAACTTTTCCTCACATTCGCGTAGCTCGTCCTCGATTGCCAGTGAGGCTATTACGGTGTCGTCGACCGGTGTATTCTCTTTTATACACCTCGTCAGCCGCCTCCTCAAATCGTCGGCATTGCCCTCCGTGCATTGCCCTCGAATTTTCAGTTCATAAATGTTTTCCGACTTCTTCAGATGGTAAGCGTTCATGTTGATCAATGCGACTAGTTTCCACAATGAAAAGGTAAATGGTATTCACCAATACCACCCCTAATGCAAGCAGAACAAAATGTTTTTGTCAAAGTTCAGTAAATTTTTTTCAAAAACGCAATTCAAAGTTTAAATAATTTATTTATTCTTCATCCACAACATTTACTGAAGGTTACTGTCCATTGATTCTCTCAACATTCAAATTACTGGATTCACCGGTGTAGAACCCTCAATTACCCCCTACTGATGAGAGCTTCTGAAATAATTAAAATTCGCCCGGTCCTATTTAGAATTTTCAATACTTAACTGAATCATCAGAGGCTCACACGCCTAAGTCCACACGTTGTTTTGTTTCTAAGAAATTTTTAGAAAAATTCAAAGTCCCAACTTAAAGTTCAATAAAATAAACTTAAACCCCAGAACGCGATTACTCTAAGTCCCAACACGGTGAATTATCCAATTAAAATCACGAAATTAATTTCAAACAAAAATTCACAAGTCGTTTGTTGTATTCAGTGAAATTTTGAAAATCCGGCTAAGTCCGTAGCTCAAAATACACAATAAATTTCGAAAATTATTGTCAAACGCCCATTTCCCCACTACTATGGTGGTCCACGTCGATTATTTCTAAGTCCCGATTAATTTCAATGAAATGTCACAGAACTCCTATTTCCCCACTACTAACGCTTTGTTTCGTCGAAAATTTTCAAAGTTCTGATTTACTTAATTTCTTTGGTAAATAAAATGCAGTGGTATCCTTTGTCCTGACAATGAAGATAGGCCAGAAAATTGACACAGTTTATAAGTGTCAGATCATTAATTTTTATTAATTTGTAACAATAAAATTTTTCAATTACTTGATTTTAAATTATTGGCCTATTTCCAATGACGCCCAGATTTTTTCCAATGCATTTATAGATTTACCACTTAAATATATAACCCAGAGTTAATCACACATGCAAATAAACTTAGGTTAATTTAGAAAGCATTTATTCTAAGGTTAATATAATAAATAAATCCTACAAACTCCCGTCCTTGGACAAAACAATGTTAAATCAACTAAATAAAAATATAACACTTCAGGAATAACTATCTTCTCTCTTAATAACAACACACGTGTGGAACTGTTTAGATTAATCTATACAGACATCTGTTTACAAACACGGCAAACCCTACTGCCTTATAAATCACGGCGTCACGGCTATCCTGTGACGTCGCCCAGTTTTGATAATTGTTGCCTAAGTCTCGCTTCGGGCAATTCGGATTAATTTACAATATAGTATTTCTTCAATTTAATTCCCAAATAAGTTATAATTTCATTTTAATGTCGTCCTCTCCCTTTTCCACGATAAGTTGCAACAAAACTCGCTTATTTGCACTTCAATCAAACTGAAGTGGCAAATCAAATATGGCGGATTAATCCGAACGCAACAGAGACACAGAGACGCCTTGATTGCAAATGGCGGCTCCAAGCTTCCTTCCACAATTAATATTCCAAGTCACTTTACTTTTAAAATAAACCTCCTTAGTCACAGGTAATACTTAAAATCAACTCTACCTTCATTATTTATCAATATCTATTATCACTAGGCTCAACAACAACTCTGATAGCCTAATAATTTCGATTTAATATGTCTTCACAAACAATGACATTCTCAGACATTCTCATAACACCGCCATGACATCTCGGTCTCGTCACACAATGAATGCAAAGTGACGAAGGAGGGGGAACCGACGCTATCTGTTCCTCTCACAAAGAGGCTAATGGCGACTTGAGGATTTATTCAAATTAATCTAATTACTTTGAAATTCTCTAATAATTCGAAAAATGCATATTTCTTTACGGGAGTTGCGCTAAAATGAGTTTAATTTATTGCTTTACCAGATTAAGCGGTTACCTACTGTTAAAACGACACATATAAAATTAACAAGATTGCACCAATTAATTCAAATAAATTTAGTTACTTACTTACCAAAATCCATTTTCCGTCTGTGGGATTCTTCAAGTGGTGTTTTCTTGCGACACTTACCCACAAACCTGACACCAATTGTGCCGCACAGGCCGATTTCGGGTATTAAAATAATAAAAATGCCGGTTGGGAAACATATTATTATTTATTAAATCACACAATCAACTTCACAACTTCACAACAATTGATCTAGAACAATTTACACTTCGTTTTTCATTAGGTATTTCCGCGGTCAATTACAAAATAAGGTTACATTAAATTTGGAAAAGTATTAATTTAGTTTTACTCTAATGAGGAACGATGAGACGCGTATCACATCCTCGGGGGTCAGCGCGCAACTCTTCTTCTCACGCCTCGGCGTCGCGCTGAGGCGACGGGCCTCAGCCAATCACAGCGCACGGCCCGATGGAGGCTAGTGCTGACGCCCGCATTCTCATCCTGGGGCGAGGCTACAATCTCTCTCTCGAGTTAGAAAACTCTGGACTCAGTTTATAATGCAAATATTTGAATTCGATTTCTGGGCTGTTTGAAGGGATTTTTAAATGGTTGGTGGTCTTCATAATTACTGTACTGATTTATTAATCAGTATACTTTAGATAAATTATCCCAAATGTGGTGTAACTAATATTTAATAAAATGACAAACAAATGTTGCTGAATCCTTAGATTACAGCCGCTGATGTAAATTTGGGAGTGGGTCGTTACAAGTGAATCAAACAAGTACCTATCCATGCTTTGAAACTCAATAAACTTGTATTCGTTTATTTCCTCATAAATAATCTTGGTTTCACGGAAAGATTACATACATAAAACATTCGAAAAAATTAATTTACTCTAACTTTTATTACTTTTATTGCAGTGATTTGCATGAGTAGATTCACTTATAGGAAGAAAACAGCCAATAAGGATAGTTCAAAGAACGATAAATTTGCCTCACCAGTGTGTACCAACAACAAATCACCGGCTCGCTTTTTTGACCAAAACCGTTAAGCAGTGTTACCTCCGGTTATATAATCAACGAAGTAACTACGTACACGTCTAATGTAAAGGCAAATTCACATCGCTACCGCTTAGGTTAGGTTAGGTTACGTTACGTTACGCTACGCTAGATTAGGTTAGGTTAGGTTAGGAGGTTTTCTGGCCCTCAATCAGTTTTAAAAATCACAGGAAAAGTAACGTACGGTGCATAATTTGGAACGGACGTGAACAGTAGCGGCTCACGTCGGACGTGTACGTAGCCTCTGCCTATAATCAACCTCCCTGGTTGTAATCCGATTCATTCATACCAGAGACCAATAAACTACACAAATCTCGTGTCGGGATATAATGTCGGTTTAAGTCGTATGGTTTAACAACAAGAGTAAATAACCAATCGAAGTAGAAACCGTGCACATGCTATTTATAGCCGATTTAGACCCCCGCGGTTAAATTACGTTAAAAATGGTACCTATTGTAGTTGTCTTATATTAACTATCGATGTATTAAACACGACAAGTATCCCAAAAAAAGATAGAATCAAAATTTTGTGTTAAAGCTGTATAGGATAAATCAGAGTGATGCGCCCAATGTAAAGCAAATACAAAATGTATGTGGCACGCTCGGCTCATTTGACTTTTATTTGGTTCACCCAACAACTGTAAGACGTTTATTAAATCTAACAATCCTTAAAAGGGCACAGAAGAAGGGTAAAATACCCAAGTCCTTTTAGGGTGTTTTCAGTAGGGCCAGATTTTTATATAGGCTGAAAAGGTGCAGCCTAGAATGGCAAAATTTAAAGGGCGGTTCTTTTGCAATTAACCTTCCTAAAAATTTAAAATATACATTTTGAGTATTTTAATAATAAAAACTTCTTTAGACGTACCTTTGATATGTAGCGTATTCATTTACGAAATTGGAAAATGTTTAATCTTTTCATTGCATATTACGAATTTACTCCACATAATGTTGTAGCACATTTTTCATGAAGCGCCTAGTGTAATTTTGTTTGACAACACTGCAAGCCGCAAGCACAATGATTCGATCTGGCAACAGGTCTGTAAAGGTGAGGCGCCTTTACGTGATCTGTAAAGGCGGTCCCACACTTCTCGTGAATACTCCGAACATTTGTAGTTTGGGCGTGTTCGCGAGAAGTGTGGGACGGCCTTAAGCCGTTAAGCCCAGTCAGTGCCACTACGCTGTCACAACAAATCTTCATAACTTCTCTTGTTTATATACACTTAATTATATGTTGACTCTTTATATATTGTGTTTGTACAATTATTCATGTTTCTATAATGGTAGTCTGTATAACATCTATCTATTTAGGGCTTAATGTCAACAAGTAAAACAGTAATGAACTATTTTTTTGTTTGGTTTTAGTTGTACTCTTCAGTACAAATTTTGTTTTTAACAGAATCTATTACTTCTTGTATAAAACGAATGTATAATAATGAATGAGTCTATTAACTGCGAGTCTCTAAAAGGGGGGAGGAGGGGCAAATAGATGTAGCCTATAGGTGGCATACTCCTAAATCCGGCCCTGTTTATCACGGGTGAGTAGTTATGTGACTTTGAGCTGTAGCGCATTAGAAATATAAATGTTTTCAACGTATCCTATTATATGCCAGATCTGTTGGCGAATTCTGTGGGGGAAATGCTAATCAAATTGCCCACACGCAAAACGATAGCAGGGACTATGATAGAGATTCATATGACATGGACATGACCAGTACCACGGAATGTAATGAGAAGACCGGAATGCTCTGAGATCATACCCATAGCAACGTCATCTTGGTTTAATGTAAAAAAAGACGAGTTCGCACGCAGAAAGCTGACGTGAGGGAAGTGAATTTCCACAAAAAAACTTAAAACTCAAAATATGTGTAAAAAATACATGTATTCCAATTTGTATTTAAATCTGAAAACATTGAATTTTTGGCTGTTCTGATGCTCCAGGTTTCATTTACCTGCAAAGCTGGGAATACAATTTTGTGCATTATAATGTTAGGAGAAGGTCCAGACAGGCTTGAAAGTAGGCGTGAGGTAGCTGAGGATGATAAAAGTACTATAAAAAAGAAATAACAGGTTTTTCTAGTGTAAAACCCCCATAAGACAACGTTCTGTGTTTAGTCTAAACATGTTTTCTTTAATAACTCGGTAAATATGTATGCTAGAATGACGAGAGATGGCTTAAATCTTCCGCTTCACAAATTTCCATCTCTTTACATACATTAATTGTACATACGGGGCTTTTCTGACCCTTTTTGAGCCCAAAAACCCGAAATTTGAAAGATTAATCAATAAAAAAGGGGTTTAGAGTTTTCTGATTGTTTTGCCCAACGAACTTGTCCAACTGATTACAGAAAGGAACGTCCCTACCAAATTTGAATTAAATCGGACAACAAATGCGACCGCTAGAGTGCAAACACACACACATATATATGTACATATATATATGTATGTACAAAATCATAACACATATATATATATATATAAAGTTTTGAACGACCCCCCAAAACGTGTCCAGGGGGTCAAGTTAGGAACTTCTGTGGTGGTCCCGGGCTTAAGTTTCACCGTGCGGGTCATGCTAGTAGTTCACTTTTCAAAGGAAATTCACTAATAAAGCAAGAGATATTAATGTTTATGTTAACCGAATAATAAGGCAACATTTTTGTTAGGCACTCTGGCATTCTCTTTTTTTTCCTTCTAGCTGGTGTTGACACTACCCAATTAAACTGGTTTTGGGGAGCTGTTTAACACTTCAGTGTGTATGAGTCTAGATAGACTTATGGCCAATGGCAGCTTCATAAACTTTTTTGTCTGGGGACCCACCATCATTGTGTTTTTTTGTCATGACCCGTATATTAAATAATATTAATTATTACTGCCGGTACCTATTGTTATTATTACCAATGTGTGAATGCGTTACACATCAACATAAATAACACCTTGTAATTCATTTGTTAGAATTAAAAATAAAACATGTCATGAGATATGTAACACTATTTTTAAATTCCAGCGAAGAAAACACTCTTGCGACTTACCCAAATTGCTCCCGTGACCCACTAATGGGTCAGGATCCATTGTTTGGGAACCGCTGGCTTATGGGCATTGTCTATATTAATGTCTTGGTGAAGTAGGGCCTATATGTAAGTCCTCTAGCGCCCACAATTAATTTGATGCACAGTTTTCTTCAAATTTGACATATCCTTTTGTTTTTATTGTACACGTTTGTTTGAACTCTGATAATTGAAAAACCTGTTGTACCGAAAATTAGTTAAAAGGGACAAGTTAAAACGGCGCTCCCATTGTACTTTCATATACAATTCACCGAGGTAATAACATCTATATATGGTGCGGTATTGATAAAAGACAGTGTATCCAGTAGTTTCCTCAGACCTCAGACAGCACACAATACCCTCAAATATGTGTTTGATAAACAAAATTCCACAGAATATGCAAACATGTGAATTAGATCCATGGATATTTAGTAGATTCCCAATGGATATACATACCATATTAGCACAAACATATCCAAATTCTGGATATCCAAACCTGGACATTTATGCAGCCATACGGCATCCAAATATGTAAACAAGTGAATTACGTTCAATAAACGAAACACAGTTAAAAAATTAACCATAAAAAATAGCAGAGAACAAAAAACAAATACAGTAAAAAACTGTTGTTGGGCATCAGGATTCAAACCATGAAATTTAAGGTGCTAACGTTACTTGTACACCATGGAAATGTTTCTGCACCCAAACTTACCTGTTAATAGAACTCTGAACACTACCATTGATCTTGTTACCGGGAGTGAGCTCCACCGTTAAGCATTTTGTGTTTATATAAATAAAGAACAATGGAAAGGTGGTAGATATCTAGATACCCCAGATAGCATAAAAAAATTACGTGGGAATCACATTTTTTATTGACATTGATGATGTAAATGTAAAATAACGTAGTCATCTTTTTTCCACACGTTTTACAAACAAGCGTAATAATTTTGTAAGTGAATAAAGTTCCAAAAGTTATGCGAATGTAACATTTGGTTTTGGTAGCGACTTTTTTTTTAAATTTTTTGTAAACTTTTTCATCACAGAGCTTTAACATGCCTGAAATGTTTTTCTTTACAAACTGAAACATTCTTGTGTGTTTTTTGTAAGAAGAAATGGCAATTAACAAATACAAACGGGTAAAAATTATGTTTTAACCAAGATTTCTTCTAAACTTTTAAAATACTGTGTTAAATAAGTAAATACCCCCATTTTTGTGTACATAATTTGTAGGTGAAATGTAACATCTTGGAATAATAAAATTATTATAATTTATATATGTTACGGTACTACTTTAAGTGTGTGTTTTCCTTAATATTACGTGCAAAATATGTATTTTTCACAGTTATTTCTGATTAAAATTTTGAAAATTTGTAATTTGGTTAAGTTTTTCAACCATAACAAATGTAACAATATAAACTGTTTTTCTAAACATTGTTGTACATATTAATACAACAAATGTTTACTCTCCCAGCAATAGTTGTAGGTTTACCATCTAAAAAAAAAATATTTGAAGTTTTGACATGTATGTAAAAATTTGATGTGTTAACAGAGATAAACACTAAGAGCCAAGGATACATTTCCAATTAAAATATATCATAAGTGAAAGAAAAAAACATATTCCTTGTAAGCCCAAAAGGGCTTACGACAACCAGACCTTAATTATTTTATAAAAACTTAGTTTTTCTGTGGGTGTCTCTAACACAGGTAGGAAGATCAGCAAGTATGGCATTTGGGTTGTGGTTACTTCTGCAGGAAGAAGATAGTAAAGGTGTGTAAAATAGTATATTAAATACGTCAAAGTATAAAGCTTATTTTTAAAATATTTCCTTCAGAATAACATTAGAAATCTGTACTGTTCCAGTAACTTAGTACAGTTGCAACCCCCACCAGACACCCCTAAACTTTAATAAATGATACTTTAGTTATAGTATAAAAGCTGAATTTTATAAATGTTTCTTGGTGACCTATACACAAAATGTTACCTCCATAGCCAGACAGTTTTAATGGTTTCTAAATCTTGCCAGACATGTAGAAAGTCTACTGTAGGTGCGAGCGAGAGACGACAGCTGTTCAAGCGGGTGCGAGTGAAACGGGCCGTTTAGCCTATTGCGACTGTTTAAATCCTATGAAAGAAATAGTTTAATTATGTTCATAGCCATGTCATATAAAGTATAAAATATAGTTTTATTATTATAAAGTACAAAAAGTATTATTACATTTAAAAATAAATTTAAAGAGAAAGCTGAAATAGTTACTTTAACAAGCATTTCCGCTTGTTGTTGTACTGTCCGGTAATCTGTTAAAACCTGATCAGGTTATTAAATACTTATGGATTGAAAGCTGAGATAACAATTATATTTACAGGATAATTTTAAACGTAATAAAGCATAACATAGCTACTTTGGAAGGCTATGGGGCAAAGCCCTAACGTCTCATACTCTTTCAGTGTAGCAGAGAACAATCTCACCGCTCTATTGAACAACAGTGTCAACTTCCAGAACTCTCAGTGTAACCGTTTCTGCATGTAAAAGGAAAAATGGGGTATGTAAATGGGGTCTTTTTTAACGTAAAGGAGTAATCCATACCTTGAGGGTTACGGATAGACAGGCGAACAAACAGACAGAAATTGAGATGTGTGATTTCGGCTTTTCTATTTTATGAAACGTAAAAAAACAAACAAATCACGCTAATCTGAGCAATGTACTGTACTGACAAATCTCTTATTTTATTTTTATATATATATATTTATACAGACCTACAGCAGACTTCCAACGTGCCTGACGAGATGTAAAAATCATTAAAACTGTCCGGTAATGGAGGTAACATTTTTTATACGTCACGACGTAACATATATAAAATCCAGCTTTTATACTATAGCTAAAGTATAATTATAATTTATTAAAGTTTAGGGGTGGCTGGCAGGGCGTTACAACTGCACTAAGTGACCAGCAGTGAATGATGTGATTTCTAATGTTATTCATCCAAAGGAAATTTTTTAAGATACAGTACTATTTTACACACCTTTACTACCTGCTACCTATGGAAGTAACCACAATCCAAATTCAAGACTTGCAGATTGTTTTTACCTGTGTTAGAGACACCCACAGGAAAACTTTAAACTTTGATAAAATAACGAAGGTGGTATACACTATTAGGTAGAATACAAGTTTTTAACCTAAGTAGCCTTGCCAAAAATGATCCAAATAAATTACAAAGCAATGGCAAATACATATTAATAAACAGATGTCTAGGGGAATACATATGATGTCTAGGGAAACAGATCTTAAACAAATTTATTAATATCAATAAACTTTCATTCAGGTATGGGAATAAAACACAAAATGAAGTAGTAAAAATTTGAAATATTTTATTAGTTAATCTTAAATACTCTAGGTTTGTAAACAAAAAGAAAACATGAGTTAAAAATATATATGGTAACCAAGAACCTATATAGTTGAAAAAAATAATTACTGTTTATTCAGGCCTAGAAATTTTTAATATATTTCGGTAAGTTAGTTAAACTTTTTTTACGTGTGAAGATACATAGGCCTATTTGAAGAAGTAAGATTAGAGAGGAGTGACTCAAATTCTGTGTGGTAGACGAGTACAAACTCAAGTGTCAATGAAAATTTTCTTATAAAGATATAATTTAGGGTGTCAAGTACAATTTGAGAATAAAGAACAACACAAGGCTGCTTGTTTTCTAAACAAGGATCTAAAAACAAAAAATATATTTATAAAATTTAGGTTCTAATTTTGTAAATAATGTACAATAATATTGACACAAAACAAATAAATATTGAAAATTGATGAATAATAAAATTGAGACTTAACATGATATCAGTCAACTTTTAGAATTCTGCAATAGGTAAAAAAGACTGTTGGAATAATTATTAATAATTTTGAATGATTTTGTCTTGGTTACAGGTGAGACTAATGTCAATAAAGTCATGACAAATCATCTTTAAGTGCAGCGGACAGTATGCAGATATATGATTATATATTTTTTCTGCTTATCAAGAAAACCTGTACTGGTACAATCGCCGAGTTAAATGTACTTAATCCACGAGCACCGGTACTCTTTGTAGTACATTAAACTAACATTTATTGTTAGACTTTAAAACCTTGTTACATTTTCCATGCATCAGAGTAAATTACATATAACAAACACAAAATGAAAGAAACATTTCAGAGCACGTACTCGAATTACGCCTCAGACCATTGTAAGCTGCAAACCATTCCGCTTAAGCTGTGCATATGCTCTTTAATGTTTCATTCTTAACGTGTTTGTTTAATGTGTATTTTATATGTTACTCAAAGTAACGCAGTGAAAAATGAAGAAACTGTTTTACCTTTTGCAATATGAATAAGTTGAGTGTTCAGACAGAAAACTCCCAATAAAGTAAACCCCCAAAAAGTCTTTGAACAAAAGTGACATTTGGATTTCGTATAGACAGTAAGCAATGTAATGAAATATAGCGTATATAGTCATGAGTAATGTAGTCCAAAATTTTATTTTTATAGTAAAGGCTAAGTGATTTGTTATTGTTATTGTTAAATCGTTTCACGTTTTGTTCGTTAATATTATCAGAAATGAACCAAACATATTTTAAACCAATAAAATGGCAAAAATCATTATTATATGCTGATTCTAGACAGCCCAAAAGTACTGTAAGTTATAGATTAACATGTTATTGAATCAAACGATAAACCGAACCAAATAGGCAAAATTAAGCCAATTATAAATATCATTCTATCTTTGAAAGTATACAATAGGCCTAGTCTGTAAGCAAATTTTATAATGGTCAGTCCTTTGTATTTACAAATAATAATAAAAATAAGGTCAAATATTAATTTTAACTTCCAGAGGAAAATAAAAGCAAGCCTAAACAATATGGCATCTGTTAATACCTATAGAAGGTAATGATAATTTTATTATAGACGCAGTAAGTTAGTTAACTGTTTAACATAACCCTCTCAATTGTCTATCCTGCAGCATGAGCAGCGAAATTTAAGAAATAATAACAAATTAAAACTTCACGACCTAACTTGCCTCTCAAGACATGACCAGTTTATAAGTAAATAGGCTAGGTTATCTTACTATCACCCTGATGTTATTGAATAGGGAAAAGCTATTATATTTGTACACATCACTCAAAACAAGCACCCCACAACATTCCTTCCTCTAACTTTATATCGATGGTTGTAAAATGTAGGCTAGTCTAGTCCATTACTTGATCACGAAGAAAAGCAAGGATGAGGGTAAATGCCTCGACTTATGTAGGTAGTTCTACAGATAATTAACAGCCCCACTTAAATTCTAGGCAGGAGATGCAATCCAGGAGAGAAGAAGTCATGACAGAGTTGTGTACCGCAAGGAGACCAACAAGGTTGTGTATGATGGTAGCAACCGCAAATCTCATTAATGATGTAGATAGGCTCATCTCATTAATGATGTAGGTGAGGAGATAGGCTGCCTGGAAAGAAAAAAAAACAACTGCATAACAAACTCATGTACACAATTTAGACAAATGAATGTAGGCCTATGTATAAAACCTACAGGCACCCAGCCTAGGCCTAAGTTAGTGACCACAAATGGCTTTTTAGGTAATGTTCCCTATAGGGAAGAAGCTATTACCGTAGGTCTTATGGTAAGACTGAAGCCCGAGACCAATATAAATTTTTGTTTTGAGGTCCCCAGATGTGAAAAACACTATTCGTTAAAATATAGAAATATTTATATAAATATGAGTTATCTATATATCTATATCTATATATATGTATATATTATCTGTAGATGTGTTTGTGAATGCGATAACTTGAGTAAAAAAGTCTGATTTTGATGAGATTTTGCACAAGTGTGTAAAGTGACATTCATGACTTTAAATTTGAAAACCAGAAAAATCGGACCGTGGGAAGGGGGGTTCATGATACGTTTTAAATTTCCCAAAAATATTTTTTTGAATTTTCCAACCTAAATCTTTTTAAAGTTAATTTTGGTTTTGACCATGTTATATAGATTGTGAAAAAATAAAATAGTTTCTATAATTATTAACCTAGGTTGGCTGGTTTCGGATAAAATCCCAAAAACCTACTAATAAAATGTCCCATGTTAATCTTATGGGAAAAAGGTTTTAGCGAATTTCCCCTATAGGGAAGAAGCTATTCCCGTAGTCGGCATGGTAAGACCTAGGCCCGGGACCATGATAACTTTTCGTTTTGAGGTCCCCAGACCCCAAAAACACCATTCGTTCGAAACTGTATATATATATATATATATATGTGTGTGTCCGTGAGCACGATAACTCTCGTAAAAATTATCCGATTTTGATGAAATTTGGTATAAACGTGTAAAGCAACATTTATGACTTTAAGTTCGAAAACCAGCAAGATCGCTCTATCCGAAGGGGTATTTTGGGGGGGTTTTGTACCACAAAAATGGGTTTTTCGAATTTTTTATATATAATTTTGGAAATAGTCAAATTTTATTTTTTCCCATTGGATTAAGCTTAAAAAAACACACAATTTGGTATTTTGATCATTTCTCTACGTCAATTGGTTACCGAGATATTGAAAGTGCTAAACACAGTACGTTGTCTAATGTTATTCTTATGGAGAAAAATAAAAATTTTATATCTCGCTTATTTATGAACCTATACTGACGAAATTTGGTATACGGCCTCATCTGGTTGTGGACCATTGATATTTGCTCAAAAAGACACTTTTTTACCCAAGGCTCCCGTAGCAGCAAACCTGCGTACTCAGCCCCATGTTATTCTTATGGAGAATAAGTAATGTGTTATCTGCCTTCATTATGAAAATAAATTAATGAAATTTGGTATGTGGCTTTACCTACATGAGTTATATTGATATTTGTATAAATCCCCATTTTTTGTGTTCCTTGCTTCAGCAAACCTGCATACTCAGCTGCCATCTTATTCTTATGGAGAATAATTAAAATGTCATAAATCGTTTATTTATGAATGTATATTGATGAAACTTGGTATGTGGCTTTATGTGGTATTGAGATACGTATATATGCATTGGAAATTCGCTGAGTACGCAGGTTTGCTGCTACGGGGGTATTTGGTTTTTCCTCAGTTCATTCCAATGAAAACTTCACATAGTCTTTTCAGTTCAGCTCCAAAAAACAATACTTTTGGTGTTTAAATTGTGATTCTACGTCCAACTGTTACAGAGATATTCAAAGTGCTGAACACAGTACGTTGTCCAATTTTATCCTTATGGAGAATCAATCAAATTTGGTATCTCGATTATTTATGAATTATGTTATGAAACTTGGTATGTGGCTTCACGTAGTTCTGGTATATTGATATTTGCACCAAAAAGATTTTTGATAATTATCCCCGTAGCAGCAAACCTGCATTGTCGGCCCCCATGTTATTCTTATGGGAAATAAGTAAAATGTAATAACTCCGTTAATTACCAAAATAAATTAATAAAACTTGGTATGCGGTTTCACCTTGTTGAGTTTTATTGATATATATGCATAAAAACCCATTTTTTGTTCCTTGTAGCAGCAAACCTGTTTACTCAGCGCCGTGTTATTCTTATAGAGAATAATTGAAATGTTATATACCGCTTAATTAAGATTTAATATTGATGAAACTTGGTATGTGGCTCCGCCCTAGTTAAATTTGATTTGTAAATGCATAAAAACCAATTGTTTGTGTTCCTTGTGTCATCAAACCTACATACTAAACCCCAATGTTATTCTTATAAAGAATAATTAAAATTGTATATAGTATTTATTTTTGAATATACTGTAATGAAACTTGGTATGCGGCGTTATGTGGTTTTAAGACATGTATTATGTATTTTAAATTACCGGAGTACGCAGGTTTGCTGCGACAGGGGTATCTTACAGTAGCATATGCAGGAATTATTGCGATAGATTGGGGAGGGGGTTTGGAGGGGGGGAAAATAATTTTATCTCTTTTCCATCAAGTAATATTTTTTTAAAATAATTTTGGAAGATATATAACCCAACATCTCCCCTCTCTGGATACGCTGCCGTTGAAAAACATAAACATTTGTATAAGTAAAAATCTCTACTTGTAGAGCCTATCTATAGTTTATAGTTTAAACTTTTTTAAAGTAGGCTTATTTGTAACAGAAAATGTCTAAAATCATATGTTGTACATATGCAAACCATTTTGGGTTCAATGAGGTACCCGCGGTGTTTAGTATTAAAGAATATATTTTTTTAAAAACATAGTATAAACTATGATACGTAAACTTGGTGTTGAAATTCAACAATGATTGAAATATTCATGCATAAATAAGGAGAAAAAGAACACACTGAAAACAATTTTGAGGTCACTCATTGTATGGTTTATGAAGTTAAGGAAAGTGAGACATTAACACGTTCGCTACCAGCCGCCGCATATATGCAGCGGCCGGGTCACTCTGACAGCCCACGAAAAAATCATAAACTTCCCTGTAGACTGGTCCTAGTTCTAGCTACAGACCAAGCGCCGCATATATAAGGCGGATTATCCCGTAGACCGTGCCTAAACCATCTAACCTTTAAAATAGACCGTTGCGAAGAAATTTCTCATTTAATATCAAGAAACCAACGCCACAGTTCTGCGGCGGCAGTCTATTTTAATGAACCTAGCCGCCGCAGATCTGCGGCGTTGGGCTATGAGTACACCACGCCTGCCGCAAAATTGAGGCGGCAGTCTGTGGTTACGATTTTTTTTTAACATTGTGGTAGTGAAAGTGTTAATACTACATTTCCAAACATAAGTTTGACAAATAAGTTTTGGTGCCTTTCAAACAGATAGATGTAATCAGGTTACCATAATGTTGAGTTGCTGGTTCAGTGGGCAACGTGACGGACTTCGGCTCCATGGCAGCAGTCCTGTCGTAGGTTCAAATCCCTACCCTGCCAATAACTTGTATCAGTACACACTCCACCTTGCACTGTAGCAACTTGCCCCTTACTTTGCTTAATAGGTTCCATGCACAGATAAATATTCTATATGGACCAAAGCAAAGTAAGAGAAAAAGTTGCTAACCTTAAAACCGAAAAGTGTAAATAAACTATTAAAGAATTGTAATGAAACAATATTAGTTTTATTGATAAACTGAAACCAATAAAAGACTATTAAAATTAAAAACACTAACACCGCTCGGGAATTATGCTGAATGCAATTCCATACCATTGGGTATTTATACTGTAACAGCCAAACCCTAATGTAGCCCTATACTGTAAGTACTGTAATATTGTGTAAAACATTAACCCAATGTATCACAATAAGAAACAGTATGGGGCGGTTCACGAGTTCGGGTTTAGCTAGTCCGCGTCTATCGTTAGTCCCGGCCTATCTTAGACTGCAGCTTAAAAACTGACTTCAGGAGTCCGCGCCTAAACTGCTTAAGCTCGAGTTTACGTTAGGCCGAGTCTAACTAAGACAGGCCTAATGGACAGGGAATCGTGGGGAATTCATGTCGTAAGGTTGGCAGTAGCCGGAAAATAACATATGCTCACAACAAAAGTTTGTAGTCGTCAGATTTGATTTGTGGTTAATGTATTGTTGTTTTTTAGTGCTGGCCCGACGTGAAATTGTTTAAATTCATTGTGTTTGAGTTGTGAGTGCCGCTTTGATATAATTTGCTGTATATTTGTTATTTTAAATAATACTCTGAACGATGACTGACACAAAAAGCAAAAAACCACGCAGTGTAAACTTTTCACAAAAAGAGTTGGGTTGTGTTAAATCTCTCGTGCTTGAAAACCCAATTATAGAAACAAAGCTACACGACCAAAAAACAGAAAAGATTAGGAAAGCGGCCTGGGAGGCGATAAAGGATAAGTTTAACTCTGATCCCTTAAATACTAGGCGCTCAATACAGCAGTTGAAAGGGGCGTGGAAGCGATTGAAAAGTATTTACAAATCTCAAAAAGCTGCAGAGAGGCGTAGTAGGTTTAAAACTGGGGGAGGGCCTCAATCTCCACCACCAGAGGATGACGGAGAAATGGATGAAATCTTCAGCGAGCAGACGCCCCTGGAAAATATTCCAGACGACGACGATGATTACACCGGTGAGTTAAATAGGTTACATATCATTCTTTATAAAATGAATTCAAACTAATAACTTGTTATCGATATTAGTTTATTTTGTAACAGTAGGACGGATGGTAATTGCGTGTGAATCTCTTCTTGTTGATTACTAATTGATTAGAACATAATTAAACGTTAAATTACTAATTAATTTAAATTTAATATAAAGGTAATTATAACACATTTTTAATTACATTTGTTACTATAGTATTTACTGTTTTCCTTTTGGTGTCACACTTGAGGGATTAGAAAACACATTTACCTAACGGACGGAGCAGCTGCGTTTGTATGATTACTGTGTGCAATGCCACATATGCGGCGGCAAAAGGAGCTAACTATAATTTTTTTTCAAAATATACGTTAGACTAATGGTGATTTAATTTTTTTTAGACGACATTGTGGAAAATGGTATAAATGTGCCAAAGATGGAAACTCCAGTATACCTGGACGCCCCTTCAACAACTGCAACTCCAAGGGCTACCACTCCGCCAGCGACAACGCACGAGGTTGGGGAACATTCAAGGAAAAAAACGAATAAGAAAGTAGTAACGTTTGCCCAAGAATTTCACAAAAAAAGGATGGAGTATTTGAAGTTGGAGCACGAGCTGAAAATGCAGGTGTTGGAAGAGGAGAGAAGTTATTGGCAAATTATGAAACGAAACTCTCTCCAAGCTTCACTATCTGTGTCAGGAAGCATGGATAATTCTGTAGAAAAGACTTACCAGCTATTCAGTGAAGACCTTAATTAAGCCATAGCTAGTTAAGAAAACACAAAACTTGTTTCACTTTACTATCGTTTTTAAAACATATTGTTTACATATGTAGGCCTTTCTAAAATGTTGATATTAAGTTGAAAAAGTTTAGCCTGTATGATTTGTATTATAAATCAGGAATTTTTTTTTGGTGATAAATGTTTATTGCGATGGTTTTCTTTTAACTTTAAAAAATATATTTATTAAAATTACTTTAATTTTATATTTAACTTTACTAAAGACTTTTCCAAAGCGTTTTGCTTGTAATAAAATAGGTTTTAAAATATAACATATTATTAATTATTAATCATGAGGTAAACAATAATTAACTAACATATAAGTAAAATTGCAAAGGTTTTTATTGATTACCGTGTATTCTTGAGGACAGTACGATGAAAATTAACATTTATCAAAATTAATATAAAAAATGAATATACAAATATAGAAAACGTGACATGGGATCTCATTTTTTATCCCAACTTTGATTCTTATAATCATATCTTTAGTCCTGAAATGCCACTTCTTTAGTTTGAGAAGTGTCGTCAGATAATGTCATTCCGCGACAATATGCCCTCTTGGAGGTCCCCTGGACGAGGTTGGTCATTGTCGAAATCATCGGGGAAAAGTTCTTGTTCTTCGGCGAGCGGCTCCAAGGCATCTTCCCATTGCCCCCTCCGTAGACCAAAGTTGTGTAGCACAGCACAAGCAACTATTATAATACAACAACGGCGAGGACGAAACCGCAAAGTGTTATTGTCATGAAGGCATCTGAAAGAAAAATATTATTAAATAAAACACTCACTTTGATCAGAAGTCTTGAAAGTTTGAACTACAACAGTTTTATATCCCAAATTTTAGATAGGCTTAGCATTTTGAATTTACTTATTACATTTATATGTTATCATAATGGGAACTTTTCGTTATCATAATAATAACTTTTCGTTTTCGTATCATAATGGGGTCGCTTTTCGTTATGCTTTTCATTTAATAAGCAGTTGCGCTATTCTTAAAAATATATAACACAACAGTAAGAACAAATGATTCAGAAATACAAAATATTTCTGACTGCTCGAATGGTAACACCCTTCTCGGAACTCCTCCTTTTAGACTCCACATTAAACAATTAAACAAATTTTGCGTGGGGGGGAGTAAGAGGGACGTGGATGTGATAAGGTGGAACGGTTACAAGAATAAATATAAAGGCTTCTGATTACTGGAATGGAAACGCCCTTCTGCTATCCGTTTGAATTCCACGTTAAAAAACTACCTAGAGTTGTGGATGGGGGAGAGGGAAGGAGAGCGAGAGAGAGAGAGAGAAGGCAGATGGAGACAAAGATGACTGCGATATAACCCATCAGATATTAAACGTTTCTTCATATATTCGTCGACTTTAAATTCAGAATATATTTGGTCGAATTTAGACCATTGGGCGGTCTCTATTTACTATAATTAGACCTACCTGAATCTATTTTTTAGAAGACCAAACATTCTCTCGACTGATGACCTAGTCCGTATTAGAGCCCTTTGGTAACGCCACTCGGCTGGTGTAACAGGTCTCAGAAGGGGTGTCATCAAAAATCTGAAATCCGAAGGTGAGGGTGTTAACTTAAACCTGCATATGTTTAAGAACCCCTACAACGAACGAAACACTGTTAATGAGGTTTGTTGATTAATTGTAAATGCCAGGACGTAGAACTTGACCACGAGAACATAGTATTAATTTGCAAGATAATCAAATAGAGTTTTAAAATTTATAACATATATTTAATTTTTGTTAATAATAAAATTTATTTTACAGCCCAAAAAATTATAAAATAAAATTATGTATAAATTGATTACAAATAATTTGTACTTGCCTGTTACATTCGTATCCACTGTCTCCAATCAACAGACCGCCCATATCACGTTCTTCAAAAACTGCGTATAACGAAGAATTTTTTAAAATTCTAGAATCATGTGTGCTTCCCTTCCATCTAACAACAATGAAAGTGAATTCTAAATCTGCACCTGCAGCTCCTAGTACATTAATGGTGAAGTCTCCCTTTCGGTTCCTATACTCCTCCTTGTCCGGAGCTGGAGGGCAGACAATCGGAATGTGGCTCGTCGATGCAGCTCAAAACACCCGGGAATTCATACTTTGTAAAAAAGTTATTTATCGTTGTAGTTGCATACTCCCCAGTTGGAAATTTTATGTACTCTCTTTTCAGTTCCAAACAAATAGCCATCGCCACAACATGAACCGTTTGACAAGCAAAAGACTCGGACACACCTAACAAATCGCCAGTTTCCCTGTGAAAAGTTCCGTCAGCAAAGAAGCGCAAAGCAATCAAAACCTTTTTCCAATTCGGGATACTGTTGGGACCTCTGGGGTCAGGAATACCAAGCCTCGGTGCTAGTAAATCAACCAATTCATGAACTGATTCTTTTGAAAATCAAAATCTGTCTTTAAACTGCTCTTCTGTTAAATCATGAAATGGATTGTAATCATCGTGATTACGTCGTCGTTGCATTCGAGGTGGTTGAATTCTTATGTAGTTAACATAATCTAGGTATTCCATAATAAGGCACGGTCACGACACAGTCACTCCACAACACAACTCATTCGACTGTTAAACAATAGCGATTAAACAACATTGATGCCAACCGCACTGCGCGTTATCAGGTAAATGCCAAGAAAATGTAATTAAACAGTTCAGGAGTTAGGGTTTAGATATAGTATTATAGTCCGCGTCAACCGTTAGTCCCGGCCTATGTTAAACCGCGACCTAAAAACTGACTTCAGGAGTCCGTGCCTTAATTACTTAAGCTCGAGTTTACGTTAAGCCGAGTCTAACTTAGTCCACATCCTAATGGGCAAGGAATCGCGGGAAATACATATCGTAAGGTTGGCAGCAGCCGGCAGTTAGCACTGTAGCCGTCTAGTTTCGTCGTCGTCAGCTGACTGCTCACGACAAAAATGCCCCCGATTCGTATTAAATAAATTATATTTTAATTATTTACTTCTACTTTGCCAGGGCTTATGGCTTTGGGGCTTGAATGCGTGTACATTTTATACGTAAAACATAATTCTACAAACAAGTAAGATGTCATTTTCTATTTTATTGTTTGCTGCTGTTATAAAATTCTATATTGTTGTAATTATATTGTTTTGATTAAAACCTAGAGTAACTTCTCAATTCCAAATATATTATTTTACTGTTTGATAAGATCAGGGATCTTAATTTGTACTTTTTAATTTCTCCCCCTATACATAGTATATGGAGAAAGTATTGTTAAAAAAGTATTGTTATTGTGTAAAAATGTTCGAATTTGAGTTGTTAGTGGAAATAATCGTTTTGGTGCTCTCTGAACCCAAAGAAGTGGTTTTTACGTTATGTCTGTCTGTGTGTGTGTGTGTGTGTGTGTGTGTGTGTGTGTGTGTGTGTGTGTGTGTGTGTGTGTGTGTGTGTGTGTGTATGTGTGTGTGTGTGTGTGTGTGTGTGTGTGTGTGTGTGTGTGTGTGTGTGTCCGAGTGTGTACATTTATGTATACTTCATATTCTATATTTAGTAAATAACAAATATTTTTGTCATTAAAGTTTGGCTAAAAAGGAGAAAGTATGTGGAGAAAGTATGTGTCAGTTTCCTGATACTGTTTATTTTATTTCGTGTAGGGCTGTAAGATTAAAATTTATGTCGGTTTGCACTGCACAATTTTAGACGTAGACCTATTTTAATCACGTTCAAAACCGTCAATGTTAAACATTCTTTAATAAACCTTTATCTTGGTATATCGACAATAGTTAAGTATAAATAGCACGCAATTGAGCAGGTTTACAGCATACATTACCAACAGATAAATGGATTGAGGCCGAGCTGCACTTGCTAATATTTACAACCAAACTGTATAATTAAAGATTATGCCTACTTTATCTGGTTTGCAGTTTTACTATATTTTTGTTGGATACAGGAATAATACTAAACAGCTATCGTGACAAATATAAGACAAACGTGTCCGCACTCAGCATGCTGAGAAGTGAATTTCCGCATTAAAACATTCTATACAATATAATAATGGGTTTAAAACAACACTGGTGACATTGTTTGGAAAATTAGAAAAATATATTTTTTGGCTGTTCCGATGTTCCTGGTTTAAATTAACGATTACGATGGCAATTTTGTTTATTGTAAGGTTCGGAGGAGGTATGGTCAGGATAACAAGTAGGCATAGGCGTTTTTGGGGTGGTAAAACTACATATCAAGATATGAAAAATAGCCTTTTCCACTGTAAAATATGACAACGTACTGTTTTTAGAGAATTTTTGTCATTTTCTTTAATAACTAGATAAATACTTAAAATGATGAGAGAGGGCTTAGAATTTTTGGCTTTATAAGTAGAATAATTTAATATGCAATAGTTTAACATTGGGGGATTTTCTTAACCTTTTTGGGCTCTAAAACTCAAACTTTGACGGAGTGCTAAAATCACTGAAATAGAGGGTTAGAGTGTTCAAATTGATTTGCCCAACGAACTTGTTCAACTTTTTACAGAAGAAAAGGTTCCTACCAAATTTCAAGTAAATCTGACAAAAACCACTTTGGATAGAGTGCAAATGTTTTGATGTTTTTAGGGGGTCACATTAGGAACTTCTATGGTGGTCCCGGGCTTAAGTTTCACCATGCGGATCATGCTAAAAAATACATTTCTTAAATAAGACTTATGGGTAATGAAATGGTGCGGTATTATTTTTAACAACAAATAATTAAGTAACGAGTGATTGTCGATCTTTCATAAGGCTCCGACTTAAACCTGCCGCCGGTCAGGTCTAAGTTGGAGCGCAAATTCGCTGATTTTTAGCAGCTGACTATCTAATTTACGCTCGAACTTGGACTCCTGAACCAACAGAGTTTATCTCTTAAGCCTGAGTTTATCTAGGCCGGGACTCGTGAAGCGGAATTTTTGAGCGCGGGTTTATCCCTCCCATATTTAAGCCAGGACCATCTCTAGGCCAGGTCTAACGTTAAACCCGAGCTCCTAAAGTCAATTTTTGGTTTTCACCAGTATTTAAACTCGGACTTAAAATAAACCCGAAAACCTTAACCGCTCCTGAGAAAAATATTCGGAAATATGACTTGTGTATAGTGAAATTACGCGTAGTTTAATACGGATCACGAATATAGTATTTTTTACAACCGATAATGAAGTAACAAATAATTTTAGTTATTTCATTAGGCTCCGACTTAAACCTGTCTCCAGCCAGGTCTAAGTAGGAGCGTAAATCAGCTGATTTTAAGCCAGGGAATATCTAATTTACGCTCGAACTTGGACTCCTAAACAAAAAGAGTCTATCTTTTAAGCCTGAGTTTATCTAGGCCGGGACTCGTGAAGCGGAATTTTTGAGCGCGGGTTTATCCCTCCCATATTTAAGCCAGGACTATTTCTAGGCCGAGTCTAACGTTAAACCCGAGCTCCTGAAGTCAATTTTAAAGCTGCTGCTCAAATACCGGTTTTCACCGGTATTTAAGCTCGGACTTAAGATAAACCCGAACTCCTGAACCGCCCCTAAGAGTTTTTATTTTGTATTTTATAAAGTTGTAAATTTATTAAAAACTTAAGTAAATTTGTCACAATTTGATGCAAGCCTGATAACCTTATAACATTCAAAATTTTTTTATGATTTAATATCTTGTCAATAAGCGTAAGACAATTTATAGTTAACAAAAAAAATATACTTAATAATTTGTATTATTTAACCCCTTGAGCCACAAGATACAATATATATCTGTGTATCCAATGTTTTTTTTTTAAATTACAGAGTGCCGATATACCTGCACACCAATTGCAAGTAAAAAATGATAGCATGCCATTGTAGCGGCATATTGTCAACAAGAAGTAAAAACAACCAAACGACTACGCAGACAGGCCTACTACTAAACCATAATTTATACCATCATGTAGTTGAAAGTCCCCAGAATTTATATATCAATTAATCCTTGTTGCCCTTTAAATAGGCATATTCCCTCATTACAAGTCCACTCCAAGTGTATCCTGTCTCCATCACCTTGGTTGGCTCAGAGACAGATAAAATATTTTAGGGTTACCCATAAACCAAGCATATTTTTTAGGCCTTCGCCCGATACCGACCGTGGATTGAACACAGAAAAAACGTGACAACTGAAATCGTAAAAGCAGCTGACAAAAGTGTGTGTGTGATTTGCCGCTGCAAATGTGCGACAGACATTCTTATAGATCACAACAAAGAGACCAGTCCCTAAAAATATACCAGTAATTTATAAATATATTTTTGCAACGATACCTATTAATATAAATATGCGTACCGTAGTCACTGTATTTAAATATGAATAACTGATGGAAATAATGGTCATATGTGTATGGGAAGAAACCATGTGACGACAATGTGCATCGCTGCTTTATACAAATACAACATTTTGTAACATTGTGACAGTGAATATGTACAACTTAACCGTCCGAAACATGTAAAGGCTGTATTAACAGACCATGATAACAAAATTTATATCACTGATCTAACTACCATATATGAAGGAAAGTTCAATCCAATCAAAGTTCAAAATACACCCGTAGCAGCAAACCTGCGTACTCAGCGAATTTCCAATATATATGTATCTTAATACCACATAAAGCCACATACCAAGTTTCATCAATATACATTCATAAATAAACGATTTATGACATTTTAATTATTCTCCATAAGAATAACATGGCGGCTGAGTATGCAGGTTTGCTGAAGCAAGGAACACGAAAAATGGAGTTTTATACAAATATCAATATAACTCATGAAGGTAAAGCCACATACCAAATTTCATTAATTTATTTTCATAATGAAGGGAGATAACACGTTACTTATTCTCCATAAGAATAACATGGGGCTGAGTACGCAGGTTTGCTGCTACGGGAGTCTTTGGTAAAAATTTGTTTTTTTGAGCCAATATCAATGGTCCACAACCAGATGAAGCCGTATACCAAGCTTCGTCAGTATACGTTCATAAATAAGCGAGATATAAAATTGTTATTTTTCTCCATAAGAATAACATTAGACAACGTACTGTGTTTAGCACTTTCAATATATCGGTAACCAATTGACGTAGAGAAATGATCAAAATACCAAATTGTGTGTTTTTTTAAGCTGAATGAAATGGAAAAAAATAAAATTTGACTATTTCCAAAATTACATGTAAAAAATTCAAAAAACCCATTTTTGGGGTACAAAACCCCCCCAAAATACCCCTTCGGATAGGCCGATCGGGCTGGTTTTCGAACTTATAATCATAAATGTTGCTTTACACGTTTATACCAAATTTCATCAAAATCGGATAATTTTTACGAGAGTTATCGTGCTCACGGACACATATATATATATATATATATATATATATATATATATATACAGTTTCGAACGAATGGTGTTTTTGGGGTCTGGGGACCTCAAAACGAAAAGTTATCATGGTCCCGGGCCTAGGTCTTACCATGCCGACTACGGTAATAGCTTCTTCCCTATAGGGGAAATTCGCTAAAATTAGTCTAATTTTAGTAAAATATATTGATAAAATATTATACATACTGTATAATTTAGTTTAACCTATTAGCCAAAGATGAAGTAACCTAAATCCTTATTTTAAGCCTAAACGGAGCATTGTAAAAACATAATTCAGGGTGTCTATGAAACCAGAAAAAAATTCAAGGATAATTCTAGATTTTCCAGGCAGTTTCCTCGCAAATCCCAGTTCAAAAGTAATAGGAACTGCATGCCATTACAGATAATGCAAAATTAACCAATTTTTAGAATAGAATCAGGATGTCATTTAGAAAGAAGCGCCGCGATAATGTACTGAATTCTGTACATAAAAGATTACCAATAACAATAATGATTATAATATTTAATTCTATTAATTGTAAACAACTACACATTTTTGTCTCAATGTATTGACCTTAAAAAAAAGATTTTGAAACCATAACGTAATTCTTTGTGAATGTAAATATTTGGTAGTGCCATAGTTCCCGAATCTCTGAGAGTGCCTTGACATGACACATGGTGACCTAATTCCCTAATAGGTAACTTAATTTTTTTTAACAAACAAGTAACCTTTTCTCAGCACATTGTTCCCAAAACCTAAATTTTTTTTAAGGCGGATAAATTAGTCCATAATAGGCCAAACCTTGTCAAGACCTATGTTATTAATAATAATTATAGGAATATTGATTCCAATTCCTGCAACCCAAAAAATAAAAGATGGATTTCCGTTATATATACTGTGTTTGCCTATATTAAACTTTGTCTGTAATGGCCATGGTTAGCATATAAAAGTGTCTATAAAAGGACAAAGGACAAACCTCGGTGTCCAGTCGTCATGTTCGGGTGATAATCACGCTCCGTTTGTAATTTTTACAAATAATGCGCGGTCCGTTTAGTATATTTTCCACGATTAAACACAGTCCAGCTGTCATAAACGGTCATTCGTAGGGTTCCACTTTTAATATTCACCGATGATACAGGGTACAGTTTTGTAAGCGGCCACCAACTAATTACATGCTATATATCGATCTTAAACAAATGATATATCGAATCGCATTTTAAATTGATCTTTAACCAAAATAACACAAACACCCAAAAATTTGAGTTGTCATGGCGTTTGTTGAAGGCAGAGGCTACGTCCACGTCCGACGTGGGCCGCTATTGGTCACGTCCGTTCCAAATGATACACCGTACGGTACTTTCCCTGTGATTTTTAAAACTGATTGAGAGCCAGTGACACATAACAAAAACCTCCTAACCTAACCTAATCTAACCTAACATAAGCGGTACCTAGCGACTTACATCGTACGTTTACGTAGTCACTTCGTATGTTGAAACGGTCTCTGAAAACTGTGATTAAGAGCGATGATGCAAGTTACATGAATGAAACATTTAAAAAACAAAAAACAAACGAAAACTAAGATTTTAAAATGCAACAAATAGGGCCTAATCAAGAACCGCATAACCAAGAAAAAACGTAGGTGTATTTGCTTAGGCCTAACTTATATTAACTTAGTTTATTCAACCCATGAAAGCAGCCCAAAAAGTCTACCCTTGCAAAGATAACTTAAGTTTTAGCAGAGTTAAACATTTCTTTATTATTTATTTACTTGTTAAATTGTAGTTTTTGTTTGTTTGTTATTTGTTAAATTTTCTTTTGAAATATGTTTGTAACTGGCATTGCATATTATTATTGACGATAAACAATTTGTTGATTTTAGATTGTAACATTAATAGAAATATAGAGTAAATAATTTTCTATATGTAAGCTACTGTAAAAATGTGGTTCAAAATATCGAGTGTTCGAGTGTGGTGTAGGGCCGAGTTAGTAAAAAAGTCAGATAACTGAAAGAAGACATAGAAATGCACAAAAGGTAAATCTTATTTGCACTATAAAGACAATAAAACGACCACCAAATTATATTACCATATGACAATTGTGTATTAAATAGGGAAAATATCCGTGTGAAATTGTATCAAAAATTTCAAAGGGAAAAGTTATTATTGACATTTATTGTAAATAGGCTAGGTTAGTTACCTTAAATTGAAGGTTAAACAGCGCCAAAATATTGGAGGATCAAACTGGCGCCGTACCGGATTACAGAGAGAAGTCTTCGTAAATCAATATAACCAAACCTAACGTTACGTAAGTTAACCCAACACCACAAAGTAGGTACCATTGTCTAGTGTGCTAAAGAAAAAGAGCAAATGTACATAAGTACTTACAGTAGACTCTCAGTAATCCAACAGATATCAGACCAGGGTAGTGCTGAATTAGTGGAAATGTCCGATTACTGGAAGAAGACATATAGATATGCACATAAGTTAAGTCTTATTTGCACTATAAGACATTACCGAGTGACAATTGTGCGTTAAATTGAGAAATATTGGTGTTAAATTAAAAAAAAAATCCCAAAGAGAATTTTTTTGCTGGAAATTTATTGTAAATTGGCTAGGTTAGTTCCCTTAAGTTGAAGGTTACACAGGGCCAGATTACCGGAGGGCCGAACTGGGTCAGTGCCACATTACAGAGTCTCTACTGTGTTGTGTTTTCATAATAACTTTTTACTTGTACTAACAGCCTGTACTGTGTTGTATATTCATAATGACTTTTTACTTGTACTAACACGCTAGTTTGGTTAATTTTTCATGTAAACAATGTTGGTCCCCAGTGTATCAATGTATAATGTTAATTTGGTATATTAGTAGGTTTCCTCCATAGGAGAAAAGCTAGTACAGTATCCAATAAGACCTAGGCTGAATGTAAAAGTTGGTTGAGACAAAAAAATTCTCTGAATTGTTAAAGTGCAGATTTATTTACTAAAAGTAACTTACATAACCTCACCTAGACCCATATTAATACTTCCAACTGGTGTACCACATTCCAGTTCATTGTAGAGTCTGGTATATAAGGTGAATAATAAAAATGTATCCACCCACCCTGAGAAATAGCAAATTACAACATATAAACATACCTCTGGGAGGAACCATTGTTTTTATAACTACACCTACAGACTGTGTAACCTTTCAATATGACCTACAACTTCCGTAACATCTTATAGGTACTTTCACAATAATGCTGAATCCATAATTGTGATTGTTAAAAAAACTAATAAATGTGGAATGATTCTATTACAAATTCTTGATTCAAAACCCATATATTCGCAAACGCCATTAACTGAACTGACCGGCCAGGAGACCACAGACACAGACGACATAATCACTTGTTTTGTTTAACTCCTACCTACTGTCAATATCCGGCCGTAGTCTGTTTGACTACAAAATCAGTTGAGTGACTGTTTGCTAACCACCTACTAACTACTCAGCCCAAGACACATCTGAATATTTCCGGAAAATTAAAAAATAGAAATATACCAAAATAATAATCCAATTATAGTTTATTACCACCCTTTTTACACTTAAGAACTACCCTAAAAATTTCAAGGCAATTCATTAAACCGTTAAAAAGGAGTTAGCGTAACAAGAGTGTGTTTTAACCTGAGTATGAGGATTCACTCGCTTCGCTCGCTTCATCCAATTAACAAAAGTCGTGATCCGAATCCCAACAAAAAGTGGCTTGCAATGAGCTTTACATATGCTTTACAATGAGTAGTTTGTAGTGCCGGCCCATAGGCGTGCGCCTATCCTGCCTTTGCTTAAATCCGGCCCTGATACCAACACATTAAGTGCTAAATGTGGCTAAATACAAATTTGACAACTGACTTTGTATGTTATTTTTAATATATATCACGTTTATGTGTGTTTTAGGACCAATTTCAGGCTCATTTACCTTATTAAAATTCTGTTTTGAATATATTTCCGTGTATTATGAATAGTTTTGAGGTTTTATTTGAGAAAATTAACTTTTAGAGTAATTTACGAAATGTGTAGGGGTAATGTCACTGCTAGTTTGGGGTACAATTATTTTTCATCCGCCTGTTGGCAACCCTGCAATGACGCTGATGTACATTAAAATGTTTACATTTTTTATTGATGTGGTTATAGTTGCGCAACGGAGTAGGTTTGCTTAATATTTTATATACGGTTAGCCGATTTTAACTTTTAATACCAGAATGTCATACTTTTCCTCTCCAATGCCCTCAAGAGAGTTCCTGTGGGATGTCTTCCAAAGGTAAACGGAATAAAGGCCCTTGTAATAAGGCATTATATTAATGTGTAGAGGTTAGGTCTGGATGAATTTATCCCCGGTTAGTCCAACGATGTATACCTCGTTGGGTTAGACAGGATTATAAATTAATAGCCCAAAGAGTACGGTATATTGATTAGGTCGATATTTTTATCGATTGTAACATATCTTCTCGTTTTTATACTAGTTATTACATCATATTTGTTTAGTTTGTTTTTCATTTAAATAAACTAAAAAAAATAAAACATGGCAATGACACGACATGATAATCTTGTTTCTGGCAATACATGTTTGTTTAGGTAACTGTGGAATCGATGGCAATACATGTTTGTTTAGGTAACTGTGGAATCAATGTTTATTATCTGGGCAAATTTTAACCCTAGCAGTGGCCTAATTTTGAAATGGGAAATGGGCAAGCCGATTTGGCGATTTTGCAGATTTTTTTTTTAAATTCGAATAAATTCAACCGTAAAAGTAAACCTAGCCAACTTTGTATTCATTTTGATCAGAAAGGATAGGAAAAATCTATAAATACTGAAATTAAAAAGATCTAGCAAAATGTATTTTCGGTAAAGTAAAAAAAAATAGATTTTTTTTATAGAAATTTTGAAAACAGCTTCAGTAAATCTTTTTTTACAGATTTTTTATGGAAATTCATTATATACATTTTGTAAACAATCTAATTCCCTAAATAGAAATATTTAACATGTTGTGGAAAGAATTTTTCTTGTAAGTTTTAGGGGCGTACCGGTAATTTAATAATAAACGGAAACCCGAAATTGTGTAAACTGTACAGTGTTAGTTTGTGTTATAAATAAGTCATGTAATATATGTATATACTAATAATGATATACACATATTTGTAAAGCTAATGAAGTAAGGATTCAAAAAAAGTCATAAAGTTTATGGTAAAAAATGTTTATCACTTATAAATAAATGTAAATAAAAGAATGTTTTGCTATTTTTACGTATTTGGAAAAAAAATGTTTACAGTATTTAGTATATTAACTTTTTGGTACTTTGGTATTATACGGATGCCACTATTTTTGGAGGTTAATTTTTACCGGATACAAAGGATAACTACATAATTCGAAAAAACGTACTTTTATTGACTTACTGTAAAAATTTTATATCATTCTGATGAGCAGTCTTTGTGTTGTGCCTCCCAAAAGCCAGCGATGTCCGCTAGGATCGTGTTGAATGTGTCGCCGCCGCTAGCAGCCACACCCGATCGCCACATGTACTCCGCAAAATATACAGCGCGCTGCGGCAGTTATGTTAGGATGGGTTATCATAAAAATACGTACGGTTTCCTCTTCATTTCGTGGCAAATCCCACACCAAAAGAACGTCACTCATTATGAAAACAAATGTAACGTAGTGCATGGCAATAAATCACTTATGACACTGACCCAGATACAGGCAGTGACAGCTGAGCGCGCGCTCCGGTCAACGACCTGACCTTGGCCTATTTGGAGGGGGTTTGGCGGCCGGAAGTATGACTCATCAGGTATCATTCGATTAGTAACGAAACAAGGAAAGTCCTACAATCATTTTTATGATAACCCATCCTAACATAACTGCCGCAGCGCGCTGTATAAGGGTGGCATCCGTATAATACCAAAGTACCAACTTTTTTGCCAAATGTTTTACTCCCAAATCAATATAAACATGTTGTAGTACATTCAATTCCCTACGTAGAAATATATAACATGTTATACGTAGACTACATAGAAATATAAATATACAGTGTAACTCACCACTAGGCCTACCAGATAAATAATCCAATTAGCCTATGACACATCATCAGGAAAGTCGTTCACCTCAATATAACTGCCTATATCACCCTCTAAATCGTCATCAATGTCACCAATACTTTCTTCAAGAGCACTCCGAATGTCACTACAATCCATTTTTGCTTAAATTCGGCTAAATAAATAACTAAAAAACTCTTACACAACTGACAGCGGTCAAACAATAACATAGCGCGCCATTTTGAACTGGGACTTGACATTGCATATTTCAGATGTCATGTCATATTGTCAACAAAAACACAACACATTAAGATAGATACAGGAATTAAGCCTGAAATCTGCTGTTTACAGTGATACCAAATACAATACAGTTTGGAGCGAGCCAAACAAACTGACTGAGACTTTGTAAACAGCTGCGCAGTTGCCGAGTAGGCAAAACTGTGACGTAATGACAATTCCTTGCCAAAAAACAAACAGTGCTGCCAACGGTAAAACTAAATTACATTTTTTCCTCTTCAAAATAACATATTATTTGACTAGTAACTATAACATACACTGCATATAATCGCGATTTTCTGATCCGACCAGTTTGGTCAGATAGGCCATTATACAAAATACCCCCGTCGCAGCAAACCTGCGTACTTAGCCAATGCATATATATATATATATATATATATATATATATATATATATATGTCTCACTACTACATAAAGCCAATTACCAAGTTTCACAAAATACATTAAAAAACAAGTGATACATAACATTTTATTTATTCTCCATAAGAATAACATTAGTGTTGAGGACGCAGGTTGGCTGCAACGAGGAAGATAAGTAATGTGTTTTTTTTGCAATTATCAATATAACTGAACCAGTTGAAGCTACATACCAAGTTCTCTTAATTTAGGTTCATAACTAAGGAGATATAGGCCTACTTTACTTATTTTCTATATGAATAACATGGGGGCAGAGTATGCAGGTTTGCTGCTATGGGGACTAACAACAAATCAATCAATCAATCAATCAATCAATAATTCCTTTATTGCCTTAAAACTTGTACAAGCATTGGCATGAGTCATTTAAAAAATGTACCTCTTACAACAACAAAATAGTCAACACTTCTAAATTATAAATTCCTTATGTAGTCATGGACACTGTAAAACGCTCCTCCCAACAAATAGGTCTTAAGATTCTTCCTAAATTCATCATGTGACATCTCCACCTTGAGGCAATCAGGCAACGCATTAAAAAGTTTGACAGAGCAATAATAAACATTGTTTTTAAAAAATGTAGTTTTATGTTTTGGAATAGGGAGATTTAAACTTTGGCGAAGAGAATATACCGTAGAGATCCTGGACTCAAAAAGCCCACGGTTTTTCCTAAAAAATATTAGTGTTTCAAAAATATATATGGAAGGAAACGTCAACAGGCCACACTGACGAAAAGTCTCCTTACAAGATTGAAGCCGCTTGAGTCCAAAAACAATTCTGATTATCTTCTTTTGGAGAGTAAAGATGTATCTCGTACTAGCCTTTTCCGATCCCCAAATGGGTACAGCGTAAACGAGATGAGGATAAAAGCAACCATAGTAAGCTGTGAGCAGTACATCAGAATTAGTGTAAAATGATAATTTACGTATTCCATAAATTATCGAACTGAGTTTACCAGCCAATTTACTGATGTGGTCAGAAAAACTTAATCTCGAATCAATCAAAAGACCAAGAAAATTTACTGTATCAGTAGATGAAACAGTATTTTCGGAAATTAGCAGATTCGAAACGCTGTCTGTCCGATTACGAATTTGAAAATCAATCATCCCTGTCTTGTCAGTATTTACAAAAAGACCATTCTCATTTAACCATTGAAGAAGGGAATTTGACTGAACAAATGCAGACACCTCTAAATCCTTCGTTTTATGACCAGTAACAACTAGAGATGTGTCGTCAGCGAAGATACATAATTTACCATTATTTATACTACTGTCAATATTGTTAATAAATAGAAGAAAAAGAACAGGACCTAATACCGACCCTTGAGGAACTCCCATAGCTACTGCCAATTTATTAGAATAGAGCTTCCTAATGCATTTCCTTTGGTCACAGTATGGCATCTCCACACTTTGCTTCCGGTTCTCAAGGTATGATCTAAACCAGTCTAAGGCCACACCTCTTACCCCAAGGTTAAACATTTTCCGAATGAGAAGATTGTGGTTTACAACATCAAATGCCTTGCTAAGATCCAGAAATATACCTAAAGCATGTCTTCCTTCATCCAGGGTCTTAGCAATTGCATCAACCAGAAAAAACATAGCGTTCAATGTGCCTTTCCCTTTCCTAAACCCGAATTGGTTGCGAAATAAAATATTCAAAATATTTCAATAAAATATTTCAAAAAACTTGTTTTTTGTGCTAATAACAATGTATGTGGCTTTGTACTAGTTGAAGCCACATACAAAGTTTTATCAACATACATTCAAAAATAATCGAGATATCAAATTTTATTTATCCTTCCTAAGGATAACATTGGACAACGTACTGTGTTTAGCACTTTGAATATCTCTGCAACAGTTGGACGTAGAACAACGATTAAAACACCAAAATGTTTGTTTTGTTGAGCTAAACATATTAATAAAAAGAAATGTGAAGTTTTTAGTAAAATTATCTGATACAAATCTAAAAACCTTTTTCCCATAAGATTAACATGGGACACGTTTTTTGGATTTTCTCCGCAACCACTTAACCTAGGTTAATGATACAAAATACTCAATTATTTGTTTTTTTAAGTTCTATAAAATGGTTATAACCAAAATTGAGTGTTTTTAACAATTTGGGGTAAAACTTTCAAAAAACCGATTTTTGGAAAATTGTAACCCCCCCATAAAACCCCCTTCCCATAGTCCGATTGATCTGGTTTTCGAACTTAGTCATAAATGCTACTCTCCACATTTGTGCCAAATTTCATCAAAATCGGGTGTTTCTTTCAAAAGTTATCGAATAGTGTTTTTGGTATCTGGAGACCTCAAAACGAAAAGTTATCATGGTCTCGGGCTTAAGTCTTACCATGCCACCATCTTCCCAATAGGGGAAATTCGCTAAAAAAAACCCAAAAACACCTGTTTTTTTAGAAAATCATGTAACCTGTCCAATCAATATTTCATTCTAAAAATCAATACCAACATAAAGCGCTACTCCTTAGCTGTGCATTGGTACCAACCGCATCTTCCTGCGAGAAAAATTACCCGATCTGGGTTATTTCAAAAATATTGTGTTTTGCCATTGTCAGAGCGTCGGCTGCAGCAATTGCGTTGCGCCAAAACTTCATTCGATTTCTAATCGTCGTAACATTGTTAGACAGCTGCTACACGGTTAATTTATCTAATAAAATGAAAGTTAAGAATGTGATCTTTCGAATGATATATATATTTATCACTTTTGAGTTTATTATTATTGGTTTATTAACGTTACAACATTTTCAGTAAAATCCAACCAATTTGGTCGGTGGCCACAACAGACGATATAAAAATCTGACCAAATTGGTCGGAGGGCCACTGCTAGAGTTAAGACACCTAAACTGAAACATAACAACTGAAACCATAACCAAATAACCTAAATAATCGTTATACCATATCGAACAATTTCATTAGGTTTTTTATATCGTTCCGCTAATGAAAGTCTCTCCGCCCAAAGTAGTGATGGGACAACCGATTGAATTTAACAACCGACTGATCAGTCGGTTGTTTTTCTGTTCAGTCGGTTTTGTCAGTTGAATGAACCACCGAATGAAGACAGTTGCTTGTAGACTATCCGGCCAATGACTGTTTCCAGTCAATTTAATACACAGAATGAAACCATATAGTATTAGACTATGTGTTTAAGTTGTAAAATCCTCTGATCAAAACATTTGTTTCCATCTTCGAATAAAGGCAATTTTTGTGTATTTGTAATTAATTTTATGACATTTATAAATTATTATTAGGCTATTAATAAACCAGGTATCAGTATTTATATATAACTTAACTACTATCATATCATTACCTACACAACGACATGATATTATCTTTAAAACATTCTTTTAAGTGGTGAGGTGTTTTTCAGAGTTGACTCAGACCGCAGTGGTTACATCTCCGCTGATGAGTTGCAGGTCGCTTTGTCCAATGGATCTTGGACACCGTTTAACCCGGAAACAGTCAGACTGATGATCGGTGAGTTTCCTCCAACGCTACTCAAACTTACAATCCATTTCAAGGTATAGGCCTCTACCTTAAAACTTGAGAAACCGTATAGTGTTTTTGATATGCAAAAGAATCGAGTTAATAGTTCACTGTTTATTGCCAGGGTGTTTGAAAGATTCAATAACCTTATTACATTTTATAGTGAAATGATTTTTAAGGGGGCATTTTTAAAGCCACATTTACATTGTATTTTTATTTCTTATAATTATTAAAACTATTTTAATGTTTATTATTCAGTATTGCCATATTGATTTGCATAGTAAACTGTTGAACTGACTAAGGCGACGTAAAGATATGTCACTCTGTATTAAAAACAACGAAACAGGTTACGTTTGTTTTGATTTCAAGGTTATTTCTTTATTCTGAAGTAAGTAGAGTTAAATATTGAGGGTTAAAAAAACACTGACAGTTTTATGTCATGTTTTGAATATTCCTTAGATGTTATTAGTGGTTTGTCCTAAATTAGTTGTCTTAAAAGTTAGGTGTTTTAATAACCTTAAACCTGCGATAATGAAAACGATTTTCATCTTCACTGATATCTGTGATGCGTTGGGCTACGGCCGGTCGGGTGGTGACTCTCAGCAGAATCAGGTGGGCTGTCAATTCTCTCAGTCCCTTCAAGGCGCCGGGTCCGGATGGTGTTAGGCCGGTGTGTCTTCAACAGGGTCTTGAAACAATACTCCCAGTTCTCTGTGGGTTGTTCAGAGCAAGTCTGGCTCTTGGACACATTCCATCTTCATGGTGTTCCTCGAGGATTGTTTTCATTCCTAAGCCCGGTAAGGATAGGTATACTGACCCAAAGTCCTTCCGACCCATCTCCCTGTCGTCTTTCCTTTTGAAGACTCTGGAGAAATTAGTGTTAAGGCACGCTTGGGACACAGCCTTGCGGACATCGCCTATTCATTCCAACCAGCATGCCTACATTCAAGGTAGGTCATGTGATTCTGCCCTGCATCAGCTTGTGGGTAGGATAGAGAAGGCCATAGGCTGCAAGGAGGTTGCAGTGGGTGCTTTTCTTGACATCCAGGGGGCCTTTGACAACACTGCAATAGAGGCAGTGTTGCGTGCCGTCAGGGCGCGGGGCCTAGGTGTGGTGATCTGTAGGTGGATCGAGGCTCTTCTTCGAGGTAGGAGGGCTAAGCTTTCGCTTCACGGTGAGACGGTCGAGGTAAGGACGACCAGAGGCTGTCCTCAGGGGGGGGTTTTGTCCCCCTTGTTGTGGAATTTGGTTGTTGATGATCTCATCCGGAATCTCAATGACAGCGGCGTTTTTGCCCAAGGGTACGCTGATGACATCGCTATCCTGGTGATAGGTAAGTTCAACAACACAGTCACAGACCTCATGAACTCTGCATTGAGGGTGGTGGGCCGTTGGTGTGGAGAGGTTGGTCTCTCCGTCAACCCTTCAAAGGTTGTTTTGGTTCCCTTCACGAGGAGAAGGAATATTGTGGGGATCGGGCCGTTCAGGCTGCAGGGATCCACCATTGTTCCTCAGGACCAAGTGAAGTATTTAGGAGTCATTCTGGACAGGACCCTTCAATGGGGGCCGCAGTTGCAAAGGGTCATTGATCGAGGCAAGTGGTCCCTATTCGCTTGCAGGCGGATGATAGGATCGACCTGGGGGCTTAGGCCCAAACTAATGCATTGGCTTTATGTTGCAGTAGTAAGACCGTCGATGACGTTCGGATCCATCGTTTGGTGGACGAAGCTGGAAGCTGGTGTGGCGATGCGGAGGCTTGCGGGCGTTCAAAGGCTTGCAGGCCTACTCGTCACTGGAGCTCTCAGTAGCAGCCCAGGTGCCACTTTGGAGTGTCTCCTTGATCTTTTGCCCATAGACATTCATATCAAGATGGTGGCTAGAATGGGTGCATACCGTCTCCAGTGTGAGAACCTCTGGGTGTTGCCGGGCGAACCACTTGGCCACACAAAGATCATTCAGGTGGTTCAGAGTGAGGTCTTGGACATGCCCTCTGATCATCTTCCCACAACTTTTTCCTTCAGCAGGTCGTTCCGGGTGTGCTTTCCCAGCAGGGACGACTGGAGCGAAGGTGCTTGTCCGCTCCCTCCTGGAGACCGAGTGTGGTTCACGGATGGTTCCAAGTCTAGGAGCGGGTCGGGTGCTGGCATCCACGGGGTGCAGGATGGTGTCAGTCTCGGGGTGCCAATGGGTTCTTTTCCTACTGTGTTCCAGACGGAGATTACCGCCATCACGGAGTGTGCGGGGGAGATTCTGAGGAGGGGTCAAGAGGGCCTCTCTATCAGCATCTTTTCTGACAGCCAGGCTGCTCTGAGGGCGCTGGACTCTTTTGAGTTCAGGTCTAGGGTTGTCTGGGATTGTTACAAAACAGTGTCTTGTGCTGGAAGACGCAACATGGTCACTCTTTGTTGGGTGCCTGGTCACTCAGGGATCGTGGGTAATGAGGTGGCGGACAGGCTGGCTAACGCGGCTGCCTCCCTGGCTCCCATGGGCCCTCCCCCTTTTTGCGGGATATCTCGTTCCTGTGTTTCGCAGGTGATCGGCGCTTGGGCTCGGGATTGTCACAGAAGGAGATGGGCAAGGCTCCCTCTACATAGGGTCAGCAAGCTCAACCTCCAGGGACCTTCTCAGCAGGTCACAAGGAATCTCCTGGATCTCAGCAGGCTGGACATTAGGCGGATCACAGGTATGATTACGGGCCATGGTCACCTAAGGAAACACCTCTCTCGGATGGGTGTCTTCAATGGTGACCCTGCATGCAGGAAATGTGGGCAGTACGAGGAGACTGCAGACCATCTGCTCTTCGATTGCGATGAGCTTAGGGAGGTAAGGGCTTCAACTCTGGGATCTATGGTCAGGGGTGGATACCTGCCTCCTGAGGAGCTCGTCGACAGGATGATGCAGTTCATCAGGCTCTTGAACCTGGAGGAGTACTGACACCTTCTCAGTTCTTTCTTTCCTTCTTTTTGTCTTCCTTTCTTCTTTTCGGGGGTGCGCAATAAGCCCAGTGTGGCTGATGTGCCTTGGGACTTCGGTCCGCCCCTTTTGATGATGATGATGATGATATCTGTGATCAGCTGTGTGTTGTATAGTATTAAGACATTTATTGCGTAACTGCAATTGTGAGCTCATCTCCTTGCGTGATAAGAGCGTACTCCTAGTTACAGTATATGCCTTATTACGCGTGCCTACATCTAAGTAGGAATATTATGTTAACCCGCTAAAATTTGGGGCCTGATGATCCTTGTTTTTATTTCTACTGTACCTACAATATCGGCCAATTAAATTGACATTTGGGCTGTAGCCAATAGCATGGTTGGTACGCTGTCACTGTTGCTATCTTACCATGGAAAAATATCACTCGAATGCTATTCCGATCAGCCGGTGTGGAGTTTTGGCTATTCGTCACGTCTGCTATTGGCTGATAAATTTTAACTGTCTTTGCACCACCTGACTTAACACCTTTGCCTGTTTACAGTGGTACAAATGTTTATTCCCAACTGAAATTATCTCTAAAAACAATATTTGGTGATTTAGATCCAAAATTTAAATTATTTAGACCTATCGTTGAACCATAAAAGTACTTTTCTCCAACACCTATTTTTGCGTAGGAATGTTTGACAAGCAGAACCGGGGAACGGTATCATTTGAAGATTTCGGTGCTCTGTGGAAATACGTGACGGATTGGCAGAACTGTTTCCGATCGTTCGACCGAGACGGATCTGGAAACATCGACAAATCCGAGTTGCGAACGGCCCTGACTACGTTCGGCTATCGGCTCAGTGAGACCATCCTAGAACTCATGGTGCGCAAGTTCGACAGACACGGGAAAGGAACGATCCTGTTTGATGACTTCATCCAGTGCTGCATCGTCCTACATGTAAGTTCCTGGCGTAAACTCCTAATTAACATTTTGCATGTTTTTGTATTATGATTGGAGTATACAGTAACTGAGAAAATTTTGTTGTACATTCCTTGTTAGTGAATTTCCTATGGAAAGTGAACTATTAGCATGACCCGCACGGTGAAACTTAAGCTCGGGACCACCATAGAAGTTCCTAACGTGACCCCCTGAACAGGTTTTGGGGGTACGTTCAAAATTTTATATATTATATAGACATATATATATATATATATATATGTGTGTATGCACTCTAGCGGTCACATTTTTTGTCCGATTTACTTCAAATTTGGTAGGGACATTCCTTTCTATAATCAGTTGGACAAGTTCTTTGGGCAAAACAATAAAAAAACTCTAAACCCCTTTTTTGGGGGTTAATCTTTCAAATTTTGAGTTTTTGGGCCCAAAAAGGGTCATAAAAGCCCCGGATGTGAAATTAACGAATGTAAAAAGATGGGAATTAGTGTGGTGAAACTTTTAAGCCCTCTCTCGTCATTCTAGCATATATATTTATCGAGTCATTAAAGAAAATGTGTATTAACCAAACACAGTACGTTGTCTTAAAGGGGTTTTACAGTAGAAAAGCCTGTTATTCATTTGATGGTGTACTTTTATCATCCCCAACAACCTCACGCCTACTTTAAAGCCTGACTGGACCTTCTGCTAACCTTATAATGAGCAAAATTGTATTCCCAGCTTTGCAAGTAAGTGAAACCATGAGTATCAGAACAGCCAAAAAATCAATATTTTCAGATTTGAATAAAAATTGGAATAATTGTATGTTTTAAACTGCTTTTGAGTTTTTATAGTTTTTTATGTGGAAATTCACTTCCCTCACGTCAGCGTGCTTCGTGCGAACTCGTTGTTCAATTGTCTCACGCCACAATTGGTACAACGTACAACTGCTGGCTGAAGCACTTTAGTTACCATGTGCGTTTTGTGTTGTTTACTAGAGCGCTGCAATAGTAAAATGAGATAAACTCTCTTGTTAAAGCTAGGTAAACAATGCCTAGAGGTGCAGCTAAAGATAACAATCCCCCTATAATCAGGAGCATCGAATGAGGCGGGTGGGGGATGCCATATGTGGGACTGGCATAACATGTCTAGGACGAAAATCGTGTATTTTTGGCACAAACTGGCAACTCTGAGAGACCCATGTTGCCGGATCTTATGTTCTTAATGTAACAAATTAGCCATATGTTAAAATTCATAAAGTCATATGGTTTGATATTTTCGTTAGTAAGTAAATATTGAAGATCCTATCTGCAACCATTATTTTTAATAGTTTAAAATAATCTATTTTAATATATTACAACTGTAATATTGTTCTTATAACGGTTTTCTATTTGATCCTTTGTTTAATTTGTCACCTTGTGATTATTTTTTTATTTGTTTGTGCTTAACTTTTGCCAAATATACTGTTGGGGAATTGAGTCCGACAAAATTTTATCTGAACAAATATTTATACCTTAACTAAAAAATGTTCTTATAAATCTAAATTAAAACCAAGTCCTCGTCTGTTAAGATGTAACTAAGCATCAAGAAAACTAGAAAATGTTCTTACAAATCTAAATTAAAACCAAGTCCTCGTCTGTTAAGGTGAAACTAAGCATCAAAAAAGGAATAATACTGTGGAATAGACTGCAGAGCTTCAATGGCTAGGAGCCTAGAGACGGCCACACACTACCGGACTTTTGCCCGTCCAAGACATTGGATCTAGCAGGGAGCAGGGTACAAAGGTAGCAAAATTCATTCCGACCTTCTTCCCAAGCCAGACCCCAAACAAGATATCGGATCGATATTTCTTCCAAAAACCCCCTCTAGAGCGCTCGGTGCTCAGTCCAATGTCTGATCCGATGTCAGTCACACACAACCAGACTGTTCCCGAACCAGACATCAGTCAGAGCACTGAGCGCTCTCGAGGCAGTTTTTATTTTAAGAAAGATCGATCCGATATCTTGTTTGGGGTCTGGCTCGGGGAGAAGGTCGGAATGAATTTTGCTACCTTTGTGTTCTGCTCCCTGCTCGATCCGTTGACTTGTTCGATGTCTTGTACGGGCAAAAGTCCGGTAGTGTGTGACCGTCTTAAATTGGGCGAACATTACCCCGACGCGAACATCGCCTGACGAAGACGATTCCTTTGATCTTCGCCAGAAAACCAAATCCAAATAGTTTGTGCTGTGGCAGAAATCCACCAAAGACAGGTGGAACATTCGTGTGATTGTCCGCGTAAGGGATATGTTTTCCCGTGTATATGGCAGGCTTTAACGAAATATGACTCTCGATGGATTGCTGTGGAAACGGCTTGACTCGTTAGTTGTGTTACATCCTACTTCAAATAAAACCAAACAGTTGTCCTATATTAAGGGCATGGTACTTTATAACTTCATAATATATGATAAAAATATTAGTAGGCCTACTATATCAATTTTCTAAGACCAATGACCTAATTATTTTTAATTGATATAAACTGTATGAGAGTTATGAACCTTTAAATTTGTTACTCACAACATTAAATAGAAAATTATATATAATGATATTTTCGTACTTTAAGATGAATAGTAGTTTATTTGCGAACGTAAAACACACTAAATTAAAGCATGCAACATTAAAGTACAAATATCTGAACTCGTCACGTTACAGACTTTTCTGTTCGAAGAGGAGACAATTATTATCTTGATTATTTTGAAACAATGAAGTCAGCTCTAGTTCTTTTCCTAAATACAGACACCTTTCAGTTAAATTTTAATTCAAATTAGGATTTTATGTAATCTGAAAATTATTGTAAACGATGGTGGTGGACATTGGTCGTAAAGCCTGCTTCACTGGACCGGGAACAGCATGGGAAGCGGGTTACACACCGTGGTGTACCCCTGCGCAACGATGGTGGTGGACATTGGTCGTAAAGCCTGCTTCACTGGACCGGGAACGGCATGGGAAGCGAGGTTACACACCGTGGTGTACTCCTGCGCAACGATGGTGGTGGACATTGGTCGTAAAGCCTGCTTCACTGGACCGGGAACGGCATGGGAAGCGAGGTTACACACCGTGGTGTACTCCTGCACAATCTGAAGACTCCTTTGGGTACTAAATGAAATTGTTAATATACAGAACCACTGATACAGTAGTCCAGTTTGTAGTTTTATAATACAAGCCAGCTGGTTTTCTTAAATAGAAAACACATCGGGATTCTGTAAACATGTGTTTTGGGAAAATCCACTTTTTTGTCAAACTGATAACTTGCACAAACTGGCAACATTGCAAAACCCCCCACCCGCCTAATTTGGTGCTTCCGACTTTAGCATGCTATTTTCATATCCAGATTGGTTAGTATAAAGACTAAGTTCACCTTCAGGAGACTTTTCAGGTGTACAAGTGCCTATTTTTTCACTGAAGCAATTCTCACAATCGAGAAGTTAGGGAACTTTCCTTGGTCCTTTCTTTCCCTTGTCATACCGCACCAAACACATTCTAGCAGTCAACGCAAAAACTGTGTTTTTAAAGAATTTTACAATTCGTTTCATGGAATAGATGTAGAGTGAGGATTGTTTGTAAACATAAAGATGTAGAGGAAACATCTTGTGTTAATGAGGGTAAGGATAGAAGCTAGTAAAATATTTCAGTACACAGTAGAATGTAAACAGTGTCAGTGTCAGTTTATAATACAATTCTTCTAGCAACATCAACAATTTTGATAGCAACATCAAAATTTAACCTTGATAACATATTAAAAAAACAAAAAACTGCCATTAGAATAAAGATTAATTTAAAACAGGATGTATCTGCAAAAAAACATTTTATTGATCTTAAAATATTAACTGTATATGGACAATATATTTTTAATTCCATTTTAACAGCAAAAAGTGAAATAACACATCTTGATTACTTCTCCTCAATTCACCATTATAATACCAGAAATAAAGACAAGATTATTACAAGTCGTCATAAACTGAAATTTTTTGAGAAGAAACCAACATACATGGGGCTAAAGTTTTTAGAGTATATTCCCAGGGAAATCAAATTAGAAAATGACAATACCAAATTCAAAAAATTCTTAAAAGAATATCTGATTAGCATAGCTCCCTACTCATTAAATGAATTTTTCCACCTCTTGTAAAACTTGAAAGGTAGAAGGTTTATGGTACCTTCTATGTACCCTCTATGAACACGAGCAAGTTTCCCTGAGCATCTGGGAAAATTTAATAACCTTATAGTCATAGTGTAAAAATGTGATTAAATAACAATTATTTACTTTGCTTTACTTAAAAAATGTAGGTTTGATTTAATTTGTTGCAAATATGTATTAGATGTAAGAAAAGACACTTGACACTGTTCAATGTATACTCTGTGTACTGCCTATGAATAAAGAATTTTGAATTGAATTGAATAACGTGTCGTAATCTTGGCTCTGCTAAAACCAGTTTTCTATTTTTCTCACTACATTGATTGCCTGTTGTTTTGATTGTTGTTGCTTATTGCTACATCATGACCTTGTAATCAATCATAATTTAAAATCAGTCATTTTCTTTAATACTTTTGCCTTATAATAGCGGCCAAATAAATTGACAGTTGGGCTGTAGCCAATAGCAAGGATGTACGCTGTCACTGTTGCCATTGAAAAATATCACTTGAATGTTACTCTGATCAGCTGGTGTGGAGTTTTGGCAATGCAGCATGTCTACTATTGGCTGATCTCGGTCTATAGCTCAGTAAACGCCCTCAACTGACAATTTATTTGGCCGTTATTATAGTGATAGTATTTACTTATATTTTGTTAGCGAATTTCCCCTATAGGGAAGAAGCTATTACCGTAGGTCTCATGGTAAGACTTAAGCCCGAGATCATGATAACGTTTTGTTTTGAGGTCCCCAGATGCCAAAAACACCATTCATTCAAATTTTTATATATGTATATATATATATATATATATATCTGTCCGTAAGCACGATAACTCTCTTAAAAAAGGTCCGATCTTAATGAAATTTGGTACAAATGTATAAAGCACCATTTATTTGAACGAGTTCGAAAACCAGACGAATCGCACCATCCGAAGGGGGGTTTTGTACCCCAAAAATGGGTTTTTTGAGGTTTCCAAATGTAATTTTTCCTTAAATCAAATTTTAATTTTTACCATTGAATTCAGCATAAAAAAACAATTTGGTATTTTTATCATTGCTCTACGTCAATTGGTTCCTGAGATATTGAAAGTGCTAAACACAGTACGTTGTCTAATGTTATTCTTATGGAGAAAAAGAAAATTGCATATCTCGCTTATTTATGAACATAAAGTGACGAAAGTTTGTATATGGCTTCATCTGGTTGTGGTTCATTGTTTGCACAAAAAATGTTTTCACCTTTGGTTCCCGTAGCAGCAAACCTAGGTACTTGGTCCCCATGTTATTCTTATAGAAAATAATAAAAATGTTATATATCGCTTATTTATGAATGCATATGGATGAAACTTGGTATGTTACTTCACTAAGATGAGTTCTTTTGATATTTGCATGAAAATCCATTATTTTGTGTTCCTTGTTGCAGCAAACCTGCGTACTCATCCCCAATGTTATTCTTATGGGGAATAATTAATATCTTAAATATCGCTTGTTTGTGAATATTTCTTATAAATCCTGTTAAGTGTTTTAATGTGTTATGTTATATATTCATTGGAAATTCGCTGAGTATGCAGGTTTGCTGCGACGGGGGTATTTTATATCTGCTGTTTAAAGGTTTATTGCCGTGTGTTAAATAAAAAGAATAAATAAACATGGGAGGAGAGGGCCAGTGGGTGAAGCACTTAGGTGGGAGAAAAAAACAATTCCTTTAGAATTATCTAGCCAACCTTTTAATGCTCAAACCAAATCAAAAATATACTTAATTCAGATACACACAACTAAGATGTGCTTGTAGTTTGACACACTTGAGGCTTTGTCAGTGTCTTGGCTTACCACCAGTTATATCTAGTATGTATGTATAACCTAGTCATAACTGGTGGTTTCATAATAAATTACATTCACTATTTTGTAGATTTTATATTTTATTATGAATTGATATGACTTTGATTTAAAATATACAAAATAAAAAATAGTTAATCCTACAAAGTAACGATTATCTGTAATAATTATGACAATGTCAATGTAATTGCTACTAAAATAACTAATCAAAGTATATCAATGAATGTTAATGAAATTGAATAATTAAACATTGATGCCATGAAAATAACCTTAGTGAGAAACCTTTTGTTTATGTTTTAATGAAGTTTTTGTGTCAGGGTCAATTGAGCCTTACCTTTAATCTAAAATCCTTCTCTACAGCCATTCTATTCTTGTACTAATTTTTAACAGATATTAACTCTGAAAATCCATACTTGCACAAAGTTGTCACAAATTAAGACGGATTAGTATTGCCAGGTAAAAATGAATCAATTTCCCTTCAGAGTAGAACAAATATATTCCCCACTTTGGCATAAATTATAATTATTATCATAATTAAGGTTATTTTAATTTTTTTAAATCTGCATACAACCAGAAATTCTCTTGCGTACCACCGGCGCGGGACTAATTGCCCACACAACCAATGCGTGGTATGCGTGCCACTGGTTGGGGACCACTGATCTAGAAGAAATCACTAATTTTACATTTCAACCGTAAAAAAATGTCTTAGAGAATTAAGAAGAAAACACTTGCACTGGAAGACTCCAATGGTGTGTTTCCCGTAGCGAATGTTTTTAAGAAAATGAGCTTGGAATTAGAATTATATTTCTCTTTTACCTGATGTTTTTTTTTTGTTTTCAGACTCTTACATCAGCGTTCCGGCAGCTTGACACGGACCAGGACGGCTACATTACCATTCACTATGAACAGTTCCTCGGCATGGTCTTAGGGCTAAAAGTGTAGCCTACTGTACACGTTTGTAAAGAATCTACATCATATAATCATAGTAATGGGGAACTTTTAAGTCATTTTGAACAAGCTGCCTTAGAATTGCCTTATTATTTTAAACAGTATTGTTTCTAATAATTATGCATGCCAATTGATCTTTTGCAAGATTATTTTATATCAGAATGTACGATCTTTAGTATTAGTTAATTTCGTAAAGCATTTAACAGTTTGCTCTTTTATCAAAGTTTCGTACTGTATTTATCATATTATATTCTTTAAAGTTCAAATCATAAAACAATGCAAGTCTTGTTCCAGTTTTTAAAGGTGCCAAAGAGATCAGTATTTTAAAAAGACACCAGTGTTTTCCAGTAGGGATGTTTATACATGAAACCTACTTTGTATATAGTTTTTAAGGGCTTTTAGGTGTTAATCAAATTGATTTATTTTAGTACTTAATAGTTATACACAATATTTTACAATTTTCATCCATTCCTTGGTCAAGCTGATAAGAGTTTTTTGTATGTTTGTGAGTCGAATGTGGCCTCTTCTAGTTGGTGGTATTGAACGTGACTACTTCAGTAGAATCAGGCTAATCTAACCTCAGATGGTCGTGCTGTTATCAGTGTTTTTTTTGTCTACGTTTCCAGAGTGTCGCTCCGTTCAGGTCTTCTCCTGTCGATGGCTCATCGTTGACGGGTGACAGTTGATGCAGTGCAATTGTGAGTTTAGTATAAATTCGGGTGCGCTGTATTTGATCACAGTATACTTTAATTATGACTCAGTAGTATTAAATTTGTAAAAGCGTACATTTAAATATTTCAGTTTACTACAGTTTTATTACGTTTTAATGTACATAAATATGTTCCTCTGATAATCCTTTTTTTGTGAACCAACCAATGCTCTCAGTCCTTTGATGACAGGTTAGTGGGGTTCTACTGTTATTTTTCTATAATAAAGAATCCAGGTTGAAAATTTGTTGTAAATAATTGGTTTAGTAATTCCATGAGATTTGCAGCTTACTTCCTAGGATTCAATTTATAAATATGCTCAAATATACTAATAAAACTTCAAAGAGTGCTAAAAATAGTTTCATCTGTTTATCTTACAAGTTCTGTGATATCAAAGAAATAAGGGGTTTCTAGTTATTAACAAGAACAAGGATGATCATAGTTTACACTCAGTTTTAGTCATTGATAGTTGAATCTACAACAGGGTTTTTAATTTAGGGTTTTAATGTTTTACTACTGGTTACCTGGTACTTTATATATTTACAAAGTTAAACTGAATGTCATCACACTTGTGCAATTTAATATATATATATATATAGTCTTATACCATAATATTACAATATGAATCAAACTGTACTTATGTTTACAAAATGAAAACTGTGTTAGGTTAAGGTTCTACAATTTGAATGTACAACTCTTTTTAAGTTTCCTCTACAATTTGAATGTACAACTCTTTTTAAGTTTCCACTGTCTTATTTCTTGTTAGTAAAATAATCAGGGATTTGTAAGTGTCAAAACACATTTTGAATTTTAGAGTTTTGATTGTGTTGTTTGAATATGCCATGGATATGTTATTTTTGGAAGAAATAAAATTGTATTCATATTTTGTTTATTACTTTTTAACAATTTACACCTATACTACTGCTCAGTGGCGTAGATAGACCTTTGTCAAGGGGGGATATCTCATTAGGGAATACAAAATAAAAAACTGTGTTCGTGACTAGCGCGGATAACCGATACAAAATTAAAGACATCATTGACGTGTCCCTTACATTCATAATTATTGATAGGACTACACATCCAAGACATAAACCATCACATCCAAGACATAAACCATTGAAACAAGGTTATCGGTATTATTTGTAACCAGGACTAAATCCTGGAAGTTGTAATCAGTACTGGAAAGTAATCGTTAAGCTATGGTTACCAAGCCACCGGATTTCTACTGGAGTTTTAAGGTAAAAATTAAGCTCTGGGGAATTTCCAAGAAAAATTAAAAATCTCCCCCTTTTGAAATTAAAAATAATGTGTTGAATAACACAAATTTTGTGTTGAAATCCTATCTGTGAACCAAAATGTATTGATGTTTGCAACTTCAACGACATGCAACAATTGCCAAATAAACCAAACCCTTGTTCCCTGTTCACTCTTTCCTAACCTCTATTATTTGATACTCTTAGGCTTTATTTCGTTGGGAAATATCATTGTCTTATATATTTGCCGTTATAGAACGCTGAAAATAAGTATGAACATTTATGGCTCCCTGCAATTTATTAAATTACAAATTTAATATGGCAACCGGCTTAAGTTAGAGCACATCACTAAGGCCGTCTAGACGTCAAGGTCAAGGACAGGTGCGCTAGATGACGGAACTGGCTGCTAGGGGGTGAGGGTAGACTGATTGCACACATATTTTTTGTTTTTCAGTAACAGCATTTCTTTTTAATCAAAAGGCATAAGCTTGATTTCAGAAGAATATAAATTTTAATTTTTCCAAGTTAAAAGGGGGATATAACCCCCCCCCCCCCGTATCTACGCCACTACTACTGCTACAGGACCAGGAGAACGGGCCTAAGACTGTAGGTTAACCCTCCAAGTGAGAATTGCTCTAAAGATGGTAAATTTGAGATTTTCACTTAACCTGTTGAATCCCATCGACGCGGCCGCGCGTCCGTGCACTAGCCCCGCTACCAGCCCAGCGACGCGGCGCCGCGTCCGTGGTACACTTTGAATTTGCCGCGCTTTCTAAATCGATGTAAGAAGAAGAAATATGCCGTGTTTGTTACCGTTCTGTTCGGGAAAACCTGTCCTTTCGATTGGTATATTTCGTTTTGCGCTAGCTGGAACTGCATCCCTGCAGCGATCGATAAACTTCAGCTGTTGTCGTCGTATTATTTACAGATCACCTGTTGCGTAGTAGCGTAGTATTTGATGTTTGTTTACTAACAATGGCGAGTCGTGCGGGTCCGTCGCGAACCCTTCGTGACAATGAAATAAGTGAATATTTAGACATAGATGGTCTAAGTGATGTGTCGGGAGTGGACTATGACATTGGTGTAGAAGATTTGAGGTTTAGTGACGAGGAAGGCGTATCGGTGCAGGACGTATTTGTTTCGTCACGAGCAGATTCGCCGGTGAGTACCACTGCTGAAACTACTACTACCGATCCTCCAGACAATGAACCAACATCAATTGTACTTCCTGGGCCTAGTGGTGATGCCCCCAACATTATTGTTGATGAAAATAATGACAGTAGGCCAAGTAAAAGGAGGAAGGTTCAAAAGCCTAAAATAACCTTTCCTTGGGTTCATAATAAAGATTTTTCCCCTCAGCTGTTTGAGTTTGATGATTCCAATAGTGGAATAAATCCTAATGTTGATTTGGAGGAAACCTCAAGTAATTTGAAGTTTTTCTTGGAAATGTTTCCACTTGATCTTGTTTCACATATTGTGGAACAAACAAATTTGTATTTTATAGAAGTTGTTTCCCATCTAGAAAATGTATCCCTAAATGAACTGAATACCTGGAAACCTGTTGATGAGAATGAAATGCTTTGTTTTTTGGCATTGTCCATCCTAATGTCCCATATTAGGAAAAATGAAATTAGAGACTATTGGTCAACAGACAAACTAATAGAAACGAAAATCTTCAGGGAAGTCATGAGCAGAAACAGATTTCAAGCTATACTTCGCATGTTGCACTTCAACAATTCGGTTGTCCCGAACCCTCAGCTTCTTGGCAGACTGCATAAAATAAATCCTGTTCTATGCTCCTTGAATAAACAAATGTCTGACAAAATCACGCCATTTGGAAAGCTTGCCATTGACGAGACTTTGTTTTATACAAAGGGAAATTAGCGTTCAGGCAGTATATACCGAAAAAAAGGGCAAGGTTTGGTATAAAACTATTTGTTTTATCCGACTGTGACACAAGCTTGGTGCTCCATATTTTGCCATATGTTGGGGCAGAGACAAATCTAGAGTTCTCAGGCTTAGATGGAATAGGGGTCACAGGGCAAGTAGTCCTAACCCTTTTGGAACCCTACTTTGGCTTAGGCCACAAAGTCTACCTAGACAACTGGTATGTAAGTCCGTGTCTAGCGATGGAACTGTTCAAACATAATGTAAACATGTGTGGAACAGTTCAGCCAGACAGGCAAGGTTTGCCCAAAAAGCTACCCAAGATAAGCCAGGTAGGTGATGTTGATGTTCACCATACTGAAATAATGATGTATGAAAGATGGCAGGACAAGAGGGAGGTAAGGATGTTGACGACAATGCACGATTCTGAAGTGATGGAAAGTGGCAAGACTAACTGGGAAACACAAGAGAAAATAAAAAAACCGAAGAGTGTTCTAGACTATAATGCGAATATGGGAGCAGTGGACATAGGCGATATGGAGTTATCATTCAATGTGACAGCCAGAAAATCAATAAAATGGTACAAGAAGCTTTTTTTTCATCTTCTCGATGTAGCCATTAGGAATGCCCATATTTTCAAGAAAATGAAGACTGGAAGCAATCTGCACCTGTCAGATTTCAGAAAAGAATTGGTAAGGGACATATTAGAAATGTACTGCCCTGCGAGAACCCATCCACTAGGCGGTCGACCTTCTCCCGGGGAAACACCTCTGCGCCTGACTCAGCGACATTTTCTAGAGCCGATTCCTGCCATCCCTAGCAACCCACGGCCCCGGAGGAAATGCCATGTGTGTCGTTACACAAAGAAGAGGCCTTCGAAGCGGACAGACACATATTACATGTGCGTTCCATGCGGTGATGTACCCCTCTGCATCAGCCCCTGCATGAAAGACTTTCATACTCTTCGTCAATTCTGACTTGTAAATAGATTTTTATTTTTTATTTTTACTACTTAGCCTGTTTTGTTTACTCTATGAAAATAAATATGTATTTTCAGTAAAATGAAATGATTTAAAAAAATTATTTTTTCATATTTTCTACAATTTATTTATGTATGTAGTATATATATATATATATATATATATATATATATATATATATAATACATATGTATATATTATATGTATATATATTATATATATATATATATACATACATATTTATGTTTTTAATGTTGGTTTTTAAAGATACATTGATATAGTACTGAATTAAACTAAAAGTTGGCCTCTAAAATATGCTTTTGTAAATTTCAGCAATGTTATAGGACGGCACTAAAATCTTAATTTTTTACCTTTTACAGCGTACTGCATTTTTTGACATAATTCATGTAGGTGATAAGATTTTTTTATTTTATAAACATTTCTATGTAGGGAATTGAATTTCCTACAAAATGTATATATTGGATTTAAAAAAAAAAAATTGTTTAATTTTACTGTAACTTTGCTTTTGAAATTTCAGGGAAAAATTTTGAACCATTTTGATTTTTTAGGGATACATTTTAGATTTTTTTTAAATATATTTTTTATACTAGTTTCAGCTTCTCCTGTTCTTTCTGAACAAAATAAATACATATATTATTATGTTTACTTCATTTTTAGATTTTATACAAATTTTTAAAAAAGAGTCTGCAAATTAGCATAAAAAACCCGGGCTGGGGGGAATGCCTGGCTCTGCTAAACCTGGGATTCAAGAGGTTAATATGTTTGCTCTTAAAATTCAGACCAACAGTCAAAAAAAGCTTTTTTGTACACTTTTTTCACCTAGAAAATAAAGTCAAATTGTTAGATTTCTATACCTTTGGGTTTGTCGGTCAGTAAGACAAAAGGAGGGAATAAAAACAAACCAGTTGCTGTCTACAATATGTCGAATATTGCATTTATTTATTGATAAAAAATGAAACAACAATGTAGTTGTGATGAATGCGTTTTGTACAGCAAACAAACGGGGCTAGAATGCGTGCGCACACATAAGCCTCGACATACAAAAGCTAAATACGAAATGTCGTCTACCGCGAGATTAGACACTGAGCTGGTAAGGCGCACATCAAACTTATTTACATCCAATTTTTCAATTTGTTTTTGAGAAAGTAACATGAATAGTTTTCACCTTCGATATACAAGAAGAAGTCAATCAAAATTACTTTAGTTGGGAAATCAGCCAACAAAAATTGTTTTCATAATAGCCTACGATTATGTTTAAAAGGTTCTCAGCTATTTATGTTTTATATAATTCTCAGCTATATAATAATGGATATATTTTGCACACACAGCAGAAAATTGGTTTAAGAAAATTATAAACGATTGATGTTGATTTTAGAACTACAGAACTAAGACTTGAAACAAATTAATGAATATCAACTATTTACACAATGAAAATTAAAAATTCTTTATGTGCTATTAGCAAGTACCTGTATTTTACTAACCTTTTAAATTAGTAAAAACAGGATTCTTTCTTTAAATGTATCTCTTTCCTTCATAAATAAACCAGTTCATTGGCAACACAAAACTGACAGTTATACAAAATATGAAATAGAATGTGACGGGAACTTGCACATCAAAATATATATTCTTTATCTGACAAACAATAAATTTATATAAACAGCAATAAAAACTATAACGGACACAACAAAACTCGCTTACAGCTAAGAATTGGGTCGGACCAATTTAAGAGGAAATTAAAAAATCTGACAATTTTAAACGGTAACTCTTAAATAAAATTTTAAAAACTTTCAGCTATATCGACAAATTTTAAAAGTATTATTTGATTAACGCTTATAATATACTTTTATTCTGAACTACAAGCTTCAAATATGCAATAAGGTAGCACATGGAAGTAAAAATGTTTTTATTTTAAACTTAACAAATTTAATGTGAGTTTGACTTTAATTAATTATTATTATTAAAGTTTACAAGTTTTATTCTTCCTCGATTTTCAAAGTACTCGAGTTAGCTCACACATTTTTCATACTGATATTTTGTTTATAAGTATATATCGAATAAAGAATTTTGAATTTAAATTCTAATCCTGCTTGAGCGTTAAGTTAATACATTACAATAATTTCAACACAAAAATGAAATTCATCGATAGAATTCACTTACAGAATCAGTTAAGATGCAGCGATGGCATTTCGGTTGACATAATGATTTTGCGATCCAAAATAAACATCACCGACATTACTGTAGCTTCGATGCTGGATTAATCGCGGCCTCCAAACAAAACAAAACAGTCTACACTACGAAACGTATTCGATGAGACACTGATTTAAGCTTTTCAATTGTCGGCATTCGATCGAAAAGGAATAAGTTAAGAGTGTACAAGGAGGGCGGGGAGGGGTTAGCGGCATTCCCAGACCTTCACCGTCTGGTCTACGCTGCCCGTGATCACGAATGGCTGCGACTTGTGGAAATCTAGAACACAACAGAGTACATCATCAACTTAAGTTAATTTTTGCTGGTTTGATTTTAGCAAATTTTCCCTGTTGGGAAGAAGCTACAGGCATGGTAAGAGCTAATGCCAAGACCATGATAACTTTTTGTTTGAAGGCTCTCTATGCCAGAAACAGTATTCGCTCAGATCTAATTCAGATACATATTTAAATATAGTTGTGCTGGCAGATTGTGGATAGTAATATTATTAAATTTATTTTATAGGCCCTATATATATGAAAAATAAGTAACATGATAACACTTACACCAGTAGAGAACACAATCAGCTGTCTGTTATCATATTTTATTTATTTACATTTTGTGGGTGATAATGAAAATAAGGTTAATTTAACCCTTTGGCTGCCAAGCACTTTTGCTGTTTTCGTTGCGCGAACTGCCAGCTGAGTTTACTAGTGCGTGACCTTCAACTACCAGCACTATTAGCCATATGGCAACCCAGTACTGCCAAGCCAAATCATGTGATTTAACAACGTTTTTGTTTAAAAACCATAACTTCCCTTATAAAAAATATAGAACCTTAATTTTTTTTGTTTTGAAGGTAAATATATGATCTAAACACTGATGTATATGTGAATTAATAAGAGCACCTATTTTATAATACAACACAAAAAAATATGTATATAAAAATTTATTTTATAAAAAAAAATTATTTTTAAAATTATAACTTTTGTCAAAATTACATGTTACTCCAAAATCCATACAATATTTGGATGTAGCATGTTTTTCTGTCTTAGTACACAAATTTTCATCCATTTTTGCCAACAATTAATAATTAAAAAAATATATTTTAGAAAATAGTAGCAAAATTGCAAAAATCAGTTTTTTTAAAAAACACCCTAAAATAAACACCAAAGTAATATTTTAAGACGTTTAAATGTAATGTTTGTATTATTTACATATATATTACTGATATTTTATAAATAGTACCTAAGTAAAAAATAAAAATTCAGTAAATAAACAAAATTTGAAAAACTTATTTTACTTACAGATAAGTAAAAGTAGTTGAAGAACCGGAAGCACATTAGTTGTAGAAACTCTTGAGAAAAGCTTGAGATCTTGAAATACACTAAATATAGCCTGAATGAATTCACACAAATAAAAATGTTAAATCAATAAAAAAAGTTTCTTAAATAACTACTATTTACATTGTTTGATTCTTTCCGAACTAAAACTTGCAGTTGTGCAGCGTCGCACAGTCCAAGTGCAGACCCCGCTTACACTTGACACAAACAGTCCTGGATCGCCTCCTCTTCCCCTCTTCATTTTTAGGTCCACTGCATTCAATGCAATCTTTTTATTTTTTTCCGTCTAATTTTTCCACTCCATACGTTCTGTTTCCTTGCGCATCTCCTCCTCCGTTCTCGCCTCGCACTTGATTTTTTTCTGAAAGCCAAATTTTTTCTAAAGCTTTGATGACGGATATCTGGAATTGCAGCCTGGGCATTGGTTTGTCGGTGTTCATCTTATAAATTACATAGCTATTGAGGCACATTCTACCAAAAATGTTGAATACAACTTTCTTCCAGTGCTTCCTTGCCCTCCTCTCGTCCAAATAGGTATACAACATTTGGTCTGTGCCATCAATGCCCCCCATGCCATGATTATACTCATAAACAAGTTTGGTTTTGATGGCAATTTTCCCGCATCTTCTTATAGTGTACCTGACGTCTTTGGCTTTGGCATTTGTCGACAATAATATAAACTGGGACTTATTCGTTGGTTTTTCCCTAAATGCCATCTGGAGAATTGGCCCTTTCCGAACGTACACCTTCTTTCCTACATGATATTTCCCTCGAAGTTGTCTGGGAAGCCCTTTTCTGTCAACTCGCACTGTTCCTGTCAAATGTGTTTTATTACTATATAAAAACCTAGCCAGCTTAGTTGTCGTGGAAAAATTGTCCAAATATATATGGAATCCTTTCTTCAAAAGGTTACCCATTTCCAAAATTTTTTTTACTACGGCATAGCCGACACCAAACTGTTCAGAGACACTCCTATCTTCAAATGTAGCACCTCGATAGCAATAAAATTGGAAGCAATAGTTGGTGACAGCGTCGCACAACACCCACAACTTGATTCCCCATCGATGGTGTTTTTTCTTTGGGATGTATTGTGTGAGGGCGACTCTTTTTTTTGTTCCGACCAACGACTCATCAACGGATAATTTCTGATGAGGAGTGTAGAAAGAACGGAACAGTCTGTTGCAGTGGTCGATCAACGGTTGAAATCGTCCACACGGATCATAATCTGGAGTCCCATGCTGTGCTAAGGTATTAGCGTCGACAATGTGGAAAAATTTCAGAAGTATCTGGAATCTGTTTCTTGTGAACATATTCGAAAACCACTTGGTGCTTTGGGACGAAGAAACAAACCAATAGCTTTCAATTGACGGCTTTTGGATGATGCCCATATTTAAAATAACCGCAATAAATCCCTTCATTTCAGCAACGGTCGTATTCACCCATTTCTTGACCCGACTGTTCGGTGAAACATTATTTCCTCTTGCCTGGATAAAACTTTGGGCGTACTTGTTTGTTTCTACGACAAAAATGTTTATTAAGGTTGCCGTAAAAAACAAATCAAAGTAGGAAATGGGAGGACTATTTCGGGTGGGACAATGTTTCGGTCCAGTCAGTTCATTGAACGCGAAAGAATGTTCAAATCCAGGGTCATCATCGTTTGTTATTTCCTCCCAATTGCTGCTTTCTGGGCTGTTATCTCTTTGGACTCTCGGTGCACTATTTCCTCCTCTACCACGCCCTGTACCTCGTCCTCGTCTTGCTCGTACAGTCACACCGCGGCCGCGGCCGCTTGTACCGGCCACAGGAGGTATAACAGGTGCCGGGTCATCTGCATCCTCTTCCTCGTCAGAACTGTGCATAGTAACTGGCAACCTTTGGCGAGACAAGGCGAACTCAAATCTAGGCCTTGGCGAATTAGTTCTCGGATCATAATCCGGGTCCTCATCCGTGTCGTCGACCACTTGATCACTACTGTCAGAAGACGGAATGTCATCTAGCGAATCGTCGTCACTATTTGTATTGTTTATGCCTACATAGTTTACACCATTTTCACGTAAATCACTAATAAGTGTTCCCTCACTCACAGGAGAATGTGGCCGTTTATTTACATTCATTTTGAAATAATATAACGGTAGTGTTATAAAATAACACAGTGAATCAAAAAATAAATGCACGTAAAACACGCGTAACCGTAACACCAACTACACTGTAAACACAACGCACGCTAATGTTTACATTACATAACCAAACACCAGACTAATAAATATTCACGCCTATAATAATGAGGAATTCCCGCGGAATGACAAATCACCTGCAAAAAAAGTTGGCGCCAAACAGTCTGGGAGCGGCAGACAGCTTGGCGCCCAACGCCACAGCCATCTGTATAACCTCAACAATCATGATTTAAAACTGTTATACGAAATTTATCTGCTTGTTTATAAAAAAACAAAGCATGTTTATCAAATACTACAACTCTTTAGCTTTAATCTGAGTAGCGGTATAAACGTTTACTGCTAAATATGTGTTCACTACGAAGAATTTGCGAAATGCCGATTAGGTCGGCAGCGGGCAGTTCTCGCGCAGACGACCGGCGCCGATGTCGTCGGCAGCTGGCAGTTCTCGCGACGAAAGGCGATGCCGATCACATCGGCAGCTGGCAGTTTTCGCGATGTAATTAAATGACGATCTAGTCGGCTCTTGGCAGTCAAAGGGTTAAGGTTAATGTTACTATTTATTTTATTTTAACCTTTATTTTACCATGAATTAATATTGATTTAAATTAAATAAATATATCTATATATATATATATATATATATATAGGCTATACTGTTTTCAACAACCATAACAAACAAAAGACATGTATTACAAATATATATTCATACTAAGATTTTGGGTTAGTTTACCAAAACCAGAACATTTTAACAAGAAAGTGATTTTTTTGACCCCGACCCAAACACTACCTGTGTCCCTCTCTTACTTATCTTAACTCACAGGTATCCATAAATTACAGGTCAACGTCTCCTTTCACATGAGCTAAAAATAGATTATAAGCTTATTTTTCAATATTTCAGTCACTTATTTTGTTAAACATTATCCAATACTATCCAGCTGCGTAAGCGTGGGTAACTATGCATTTAAACTATTTGGGGTAAACGGCGGGAGTAGTCAACTACTGGACTCGAATTTTCGAGTAGTCCCTAATACTCGCTCGGCCTTTGAGTATTAGAAAATACTCGACAGGTACTCGAAAACTCGAGTACTCGCCCACCCCTAAGTGTTAGTAATAGTGTAATAGGCTTAGCTTCCATTTAGGACTAGAGAACACTTCCTCAACTGATTGAGAACGGGACGAGTTGTCCGGGAACAAGTTTACTTGTGTGGCTTGTAGCCAGTGAGTTATCGTTCCTGTTGACCGCAACGTACCCAGGGAGGTGCAGAAGTGCGTGTGCGCCTCTATCGTCTTGCAGCAGCGGCGGTTGCGCACGTCCCACACCCGCTGCGTCTTGTCGTCGGACACAGACACGAGGTACTTGCCCCCCGGGTGGAACAGCACGCCGCGCACCCAGTTGTCGTGGCCTACCAGCGTGAACAGACACACGCCGATGCCGACGTCCCACACCTGCGCACATCAATGGCAATCAGTAACCCAGAAATCGGAAGTAAATATTGGCATAACTAAAATGTTTTCATCACACTGTGCTGAAAGTAGCTATTTTCGATTTCAGATAAAACTACCGAAAGTACTACTTTTCCACCACCTTAGTGCCATAAAACAGCTGGTGATTTTTGCCACACTATTATTTGTTATTCTGACACCAGTAGCGCTAAGGCCGCTATTACACTAGGCGACTGTCGCCTATAAACTCTCGTAACACGGTTGTAAATGGGAGGTATTATACTGACTTGCGACTGCTGCAGCTGAAAACAACGGAGTTACGAGAGTTGACGCGTGACGGTCGCCTAGTATAATAGTGGCCTAATAGCTTCCTGTGTCTACCAATAGCAGTGTTGCATTCAAAATCAGCTGTTCTTATTAATCCAATTACTAGATTAACATCAACACAATGTAAACACTATTGTTATTTATTATGTTGTGAGAAATAGAAATAGCGACTAATAAATAAAATAAACAACATTTCAACAATGCAAAACAGAAGATAAAGTTGATAGTTTCATGTTTTTTCAATCAATTGGACCATTTTCAAGTAAAATTAGTTTCTAAAATATCTGCCAAGTTTTTTAGCAGGTTGACTAATCTTGGAAAGCAATACTGGGATGTTCCGTAAACAAACCAGTGTAATGTTTTGAACTTGTGTTTGGTGTAGCCTACCTTTAGGTGTTTAGGAGCGTGTGAACCAACTGTTTTATAACCATACATTATCTTAAAAATTTAGACAAAACGGTGATTCAAGTGACACTTGCAACAGTAAAAACAAACAAAACAATCACATGAAATTAAACTTAAATGAACCGTATCAGGAAACTGGCACATACTTTCTTCCTTTTAGTCCAACTTTAATAGGTCCAAACGAATGATTTCTTACCTTGATAGTCTTGTCCCTGGAGCCGGAGACCAGGAAGGGACCCTCGGTGGCTCGCTTGTTGTCGGTGCCAGCTGCATCGTTGATGGCTGCGTGGGCGCTGTCGGGGGCCCAGGCCACACACTCCACGACGTGGTCGTGGTCCCTCAGCTCCACCTGTGGCACAGTGGCTAGTCAGTGGTGGCGCTCCTACTGGGCCAACGTGTGTAGCATACCCACCACAAATATCTTTTAAATTTGATGATTTGGTAATATTTACCAAGATAATTTGATAATAAATGACAGAACAGTGATTAATAAAACATGCAAAAGAAAAAAGTTTTTTTCCCCTTTTTATAGATTTGAATTTATGCCAGAGAAAATCTAAAAGAAAAGCCACTTACGCAAATTTCCAAGAGGTGGTGTATAAGCTAGAGAGGAGTAAAATCTATAGAGGGTGGGGTATAAGCTAGAGAGTATGGAATATAAGCTAGAGGTAAAGTAAAATCTAGAGAGGATGAATTTAAATTTAGAGAGGATGGAGTATAAGCTAGAGATTATGGAGTATGTGCTAGAGAAGGTGGAGTGTACGCTAGAGAGGATAATGTAAGCTAGAGAGGATGGAGTATACACTAGAGAGGATAGAATATACGCTAGAGAGAGTGTAAGCTAGAGAGGATGGAGTATACGCTAGAGAGGATAGAGTATATGCTAGAGAGGATAGAGTATACGCTAGAGAGGATAGAGTATACGCTAGAGAGGATAGAGTATACGCTAGAGAGAGTGTAAGCTAGAGAGGATGGAGTATATTGAGTATGAGCTAGAGAGAATGGAGTATAATCTATAGAGGATAGAGTGTAAGCTAGAGAGGATGGAGTATAATCTATAGAGGATAGAGTGTAAGCTAGAGAGGATGGAGTATAATCTATAGAGGATAGAGTGTAAGCTAGAGAGGATGGAGTATAATCTATAGAGGATAGAGTGTAAGCTAGAGAGGATGGAGTATAATCTATAGAGGATAGAGTGTAAGCTAGAGAGGATGGAGTATAATCTATAGAGGATAGAGTGTAAGCTAGAGAGGATGGAGTATAATCTATAGAGGATAGAGTGTAAGCTAGAGAGGATGGAGTATAATCTATAGAGGATAGAGTGTAAGCTAGAGAGGATGGAGTTTATTACCTTGCACTCCCTGGAGGCGGTGAGCCAGACCCTGACAGTGTGGTCGTTAGAGCACGAGGCTATGTAGCTGCCGTCGGGGGACACCCTCACCATCCTCACCCACTCCCTGTGGCCCGTGAACGTCTTGACACAGTACCTGCACAGAGCGACCGAGAGAGTGAACCGGCGGTCAATGACATAGACAGCCGCCAAGGTTGCCTGTGGTGCATTTATAGCGAATTTCCTCTATAGCGAAGAACTATTACCGTAGGTCCCATGGTAAGACTTAAACCCGAGACCATTATAACTTTTCATTTTGAGGTCCCCTGATGCCAAAAACACCATTCGTTCAAATTTGTATATATGTATATATAAATATATATAGGTATATGTGTCTGTAAGCACGATAACTCTCGTAAAAAAGGTCCGATCTTAATGAAATTTGGTAAAAATGTGTAAAGTACCATTTTTTTAAAACCAGACGAATCGCACCATTCAAAGGGTTTTATACCCCAAAAATGGGTATTTTGGGGTTTCTACATGTTATTTTTATTTAAATCAAATTTTAATTTTTACCATTGAATTCAGCATAAAAAAATTTGGTATTTTGATCATTGCCCTACGTCAATTGGTTACTGAGATATTAGAAGTGCTAAACACAGTACGTTGTCTAATGTTATTGTTATGGAGGAAAAAAAATTTGTATATCTCGCTTATTTATGAACATAAACTGCCGAAATTTGGTATAGGCTTCATCTGGTTGTGGTTTATTGTTGTTAGCACAAAAAACTAATTTTTTGCCAATGGTTCCCGAACAGCAAACCTAGGTTCTTGGTCCCCATGTTATTCTTATAGAAATTAATTAAAATGTTATATATCACTTATTTATGAATGGATATGGATGAAACTTGGTATGTGACTTCACTAAGATGAGTTCTATTGATATTTGCATGAAACCCATTGTTTTGTGTTCCTTGTTGCAGCAAACCTGCGTACTCATCCCCAAAATTATTCTTATGGAGAGTAATTAATATTTTAAATATCACTTGTTGATCCTGTTAAGTGTTTTAATGTGTTATGATATATATTCATTGGAAATTCGCTGAGTATGCAGGTTTGCTGCGACGGGGGTATTTTAATTATATATCCTCTATGTAATTACAGTATGGGTAGGCACTACGGCTGGGAATATGTAGAGATGTACGGTCCTCCAAAAGAGTGCTGACATAAAAAACATAAAAGAGTACACTGACATAATACTTCTTGGAAATCTCCAGCCCAGGCAAACGTGCAAGGACACCTACACAACTAAAAATCCTCATAGTAATGAACTAGAGGTGTGAGAGTAGTGATTTTTTTGGATCGAGTCAAGTAGTACCAATTTTTCTCGAGTTTCAAATATTTTCAATCGAGTATTTGCCGTCAGCTATATATTGTTGTTAGTTTCAAATAGTGTAATGGGATTTGGATGAAATTCCAGATCTATAATCACAAACATTTTGAAGATTGCAAATACTTCTGATACTTGTGATAGGCAACCTTTATTGGTCATATTATTCCACGTGAGTATAAAAAAGGTGCATTTTCAATTATACAAAAGACACAAAACATCATCAAGAATTAATGAACATCTGGCAAAACATTTTTCAAAGGGTTTTCATAAAAATCATTCATTAAATAGAAAGCCCTGACAATGAGTTCATTTTTTAACATTTCCTTAAATTGGGTCGTGTCCATGTTTTTATAATAGATAGGCAATCATGTTTTACAGTCCAGTAACCACAGTATTTTAGTAATTTAAAAACAAAAAGTTTTGCTTACAAAAATTAAATTAACCTCAAACTATTTGTACAACCTCTGTCCAAAAGTCTGTTTAAAATCCATTGGGCAAGAATCGACTCAGTTTTACTTACCCAGTAGCAACTTCCCACATCTTGATGGTCTTGTCCCTGGAGGAGGAAACGACAAAGTCTCCGTTGGGCATGAACGTTACACCACTAACGTTGTGGTCGTGGCCATGCATCGTCTTGATACACTGGTAAGTCTGCTGAAAGTCCCACAGCTTGATGCTCAGATCTGCACTGCACGACACTGTCAACAAACAACCCTGTTATAGTAGAGGCTCACAAACAACACTGACATGGTCGTCTTGATACACTGCTAAGTCTGCTGAAAGTCCCACAGCTTGATGCTCAGATCTGCACTGCACGACACTGTCAACAAACAACCCTGTTATAGTAGAGGCTCACAAACAACACTGACATGGTCGTCTTGATACACTGCTAAGTCCGCTGAAAGTCCCACAGCTTGATGCTCAGATCTGCACTGCACGACACTGTCAACAAACAACCCTGTTATAGTAGAGGCTCACAAACAACACTGACATGGTCGTCTTGATACACTGCTAAGTCCGCTGAAAGTCCCACAGCTTGATGCTCAGATCTGCACTGCACGACACTGTCAACAAACAACCCTGTTATAGTAGAGGCTCACAAGCAACACTGACATGGTCGTCTTGATACACTGCTAAGTCCGCTGAAAGTCCCACAGCTTGATGCTCAGATCTGCACTGCACGACACTGTCAACAAACAACCCTGTTATAGTAGAGGCTCACAAACAACACTGACATGGTCGTCTTGATACACTGCTAAGTCCGCTGAAAGTCCCACAGCTTGATGCTCAGATCTGCACTGCACGACACTGTCAACAAACAACCCTGTTATAGTAGAGGCTCACAAACAACACTGACATGGTCGTCTTGATACACTGCTAAGTCCGCTGAAAGTCCCACAGCTTGATGCTCAGATCTGCACTGCACGACACTGTCAACAAACAACCCTGTCACATGTACCTTGAACACCGATAAAACTAATTATCTGAGTTCAAGGAAAGAACATTAATTATGGGGTGGTTCATTACTGTTTTGTCACATCCTCCACAACGTACTATTTTCAATTAGGTATATAGTAGGAAAACAATTTCAATATTAAATTGGTATTTAAAATATTGTTTAATGATGCTAACAATTTTCCGAGGAAGACACTATCAGGAGCTTTAAAAAGGTCCATAAAAGTAGCCACTGCATGATCTCCCATATCAATAGCATCTGTTGTAGCTTCCACAAAATCAACTCCAGTATTTACAACAGACTTCCCTCCTCCAAAGCTATTCTTTTCCATACCAAATAAATTGTTGGTTTCTAGAACACACGGTTCACACTTTTATTTGGTTGATAATTTCTGACCAAAAAGTTAATTTTCCTTGCCAAAAAGTTAAATTTCTCTGACTCTTGACTCGGAATGCATACTTTATTTACAATAGGTAATATTTTTAAAACATTTGTTATCGGCCTCTACCTTCTGTATACCGCTTTCCTGCATATTTTTTTTATATTTTAATTTTAAAGTTTGTTATTGTCCAATACATAACCGAGAACCACTCGTGATTGCCTTATCAGTTATGCTTCACTTCTTCCCCTTTGAACCATAAAAACTGATTTAAAAAATTCCAACAGTTTCAATTTTTGCACAGTATTGCTTTGTGTTAACGATTAAATAAAAACTTTCCCTGACTTGTATGTATAAAATATCATTAATTTCCCCTGAGTTCCGGCAATTCCCAACCTTTTCTTTGACCTTTTTCAAATTCCCCGACGTTCCCTGTCCCTCAAGAAAGTGTGAACCGTGTCATCGGTTAGGACTAGGCCAATCTGGATTTCTGAGTCTGTACTACTTAAAGACTGTTGGCGGCTGAACAGCCGTTTCTAAGGGAGACGTACCGAGCAGCTTGCCGCTGGAGTCGAAGGCGATGTCCTGGACCGAGTCGGTGTGGCCGCGCAGCGACCGCTCGTACTCCCCGGACTCAAAGTCCCACACCTTGATGGTGGCGTCCTCGCTGGCCGACACTGCCACGTTGAACATCGGGTGGAAGATCACCTGCACAACACACCGGTTGAACCACACAGCTGTCGTGGGATATTGATAAATTTCAAACTGCTCAAATTAAAGAAACCTTTGAATCTTTGATATTTATTTTCTAGGAAACTCTTTCTCGGTAAATAATTCAACTTTTTAGGAGTGGTGGGATGATTATGCTACAAGAAATTGTTGAGACTCGAACAAAGCTGATGTTGTATTACGGACTTTTCTTTCCAGTGATAAGTTAAAGGATTGAATTTAGGGGAATTTCAAGTCACTTAAACTTAGTCATAAAAAATACATTAGAATCATGAGTTCCTCATCAAAAGGGAAATCTTGTAAACCTTTTCTTTAAGATTTCAGCATTATGAAAATACCCTCATTATATATATATAAAGATGTCTAATTTTTATAAAAAAAGTGGAGAACTTAAAACAAACAGAACGGGAACATAACTATAATTACTAGATTTTGCATGATTTCCAGTACCCAAGACACCGTTTGAATATATTTAAAAAAAAAACTCACATTACAAGGGGAGAAATCTTTTGAAAGTACAGTAAATGAAAATAAGTTTAGAATTTAATTCAAAGAATTGTTTTCCTTGTCACAGGAAATCAATTTATAACTGCTGGTGCTGCCTGGTTATTGTAATGTATCTCTAATAGGGACAGTTGCAGACCGCATTTCGTAAAATTAAATGTAACGACTTTTCCTTGCAACTTCATCTTTTAAAATCTGATGTATGTGAAACGGAAATCAATGCTTTTGTTAGAGAAAACTGGAGTTTGCAGTTATCAAACGAGGCATTGTAACAATCTGAACTTTTAAAATATTTGTACGTGATTGTAATTTTTTTCATCCGATATCTTTCAAACTCGTACTGCCAGTTGTATCTGAGTTGTATACATCCTACGCTATAATACTGAATCTGGAACTCTTAATTTAAACACTGATTTATTCTTTAGTTTTACCCTTTGGGCCCTACTTTCTTTTCAAATTATGCACTCGTGGTCAATTTGCATTTATTTTAGAGAAGTTTAAAATTTATATGCAAAAAACGGAATAAACTAATTTATTAATTTAAAATACATAATAATGAATAAGTGGAAAACACATTAAAACTAAATGCGGAAAGTGAAGATGCATCTGTAAGAGTTCTGAATTACGTCTGGGTCCGAAACTGGAGCTGTAATTACAAGACTAATACCACTTGGAGAAGATGACAGTAATTTTTACTTTCTCCTACAGACCGCTCTTCTTCTTTCACTCTTTTCCAAGATTCGGCATAATTTCCGCAGCTTAAACCTTTTATGTGTTAATTGAATTGTTCCATGAGTTTCCAGTAGACTTTTTTAAGACAGTAATGAGATGCCAGTGATTGTTTTAGTGAATTTCCCCTATAGGGAAGAAGCTATTACCGAAGGTCTCATGGTAAGACTTAAGCCCAAGACCAAGATAACTTTTTGTTTTGAGGTCCCCAGATGCCAAAAACACTATTCGTTCAAATTTATATATATATATATAAATATATACAGTATTTTTTATGTGTGTGTGTCCGTGAATGCGATAACTTGAGTAAAAAACGTCTGATTTTGATGAAATTTGGCTCAAATGTGTGAAGTGACATTCATGACTAAGTTTGAAAACCAGAAAAATCGGACTATGGGAAGGGGGGTTTATGGGGTTTCAAATTTTACAAAAATCAGTTTTTTGCACTTTTCACCCAACAATTTTTAAAACACACAATTTTTGTTTTGACCATTTTATAGAGCTTAAAAAAACAATAATATAGTATTTTGAACCATTAATCTAGGTTCAGTGGTTGCGGAGAAAATCCAAAAAAACGTGTTCATAAAATCTCCCATGTCAATCTTATAGGAAAATGGTTTTTAGTTTTTCCTCAATTCATTTTACTGTAAACTTCACATTTGCTTTTACCAATCAGTTTATTTCTACAAAACAATCATTTTGGTTTTTAAATTGTGATTCTACGTCTAACCGTTGCCGATATTCAAAGTGCTAAACACAGCACGTTGTCCAATGTATCCTTGTGGAGAATATTTAATTTGATATCTCGATTGTTTATGAACGTATATTGATGAAACTTGGTATGTGGCTTCACCTAGTACTGGTATATTGATATCTGAACAACAAATTTATTTTTTGTTGATCATCCCGTAGCAGCAAACCTGCATACTCAACCATAATGTTATTCTTATGGAGAATAAGTAAAGTTTTATACCTACCTTAATTATGAACATAAATTATTAAAACTTGGTATGTAGCTTCACCTGGTTGAGTTACATTGATAATTGCTTGAAAACACATTAATTTCTTATATTTCCTGTTGCAGCAAACCTGCAAACTCTACCCTAATGTTATTCTTATGGAGAATAAATAAAATGATATGTGCCACTTATTTATTTATGTATTTTTATGAAACTTGGTAAGTGGCTTTATGTGGTAGAAAGAAACATATGCATGCATTGGAAATTCGCTGAGTACGCAGGTTTGCTGCGATGGGGGTATTTAACATTGTTATGGTTATGAATAATAGTTGATTATTTCCATTTTAGCTTGGTTGCTGAAGTCCCAATTGATAATGGTCCTGCAGGTACCAACATTTTAATTAAAAGGACTTCCTGACTAAATTGGATTGCTAAGGTGGGATTTCTCAAATAAATTATTTCTTGATAGCACGATATGTGTTGTACAAACTGATTAATGAACATGTCAACTTTGACTTTGGTGGCACGTATCGCAACTTGTTTCCGTAACTTCCAATAGCCAATAGTATGTAAGCTGTATGCCATTTTGAATCTGTCATTCTCTGATTGGGCCAGATGACCACTGTAACCAGTTGAATTCGATCGCCTTGTACTATCCTTTATGTATAACCATCCTGCATGTAAGTAGAGTAGTGTAAATATATTTTGTAGTATTGTAAAATTAAATTTTACCCTGTGAAATTTCTCAAAATATTATATCAAGCAACCTGAGATATAGAATGAATGATTATTTTAGTTTAATTGACCCTCATCGCAATTACAATCCATTTCCACTAAAGTGCAAACGGAACCCAATCTTTTCTTCACGGTGCCATACATCGATACTCAAATCATTTAGGATCAAGCGCCATGATTCCGCATGGAATTTGCCATTCAATGATGTATTAAAAGTAGACTTTGGTATTTTATTTTTGTTAAGTAACCTATTTAAAAATGTTTTGTTTTTCCATTGTTGACGCCATTTTGATTGTCGCAAAAGAGGTTAATGCCATATTTTCATTAAAATAATTATTTTAACCCTAATATATTTGTAATCTGTGAATCATCTAGCTCATTTTGGCTATATTGAAACTGAATTGCGTGTTAACTGTTGTAACCACTATGGCACCTGAAGTAAAAATCTTGTTTGAAATTTAAATATTCTTAATTTGTCTCTGTTAAGTAAGTGTGTCTTACGTATTTATTAATAAGATTCCCCTTTCTTTGCTGATCAGAATGAATATAAGGTTGATATAGGCTAGGTTGTTTGATTGTTTATTTTTTTAAACTTAAAAAGAACTCATGCAAGACAGGGAAAAATATGTGAGAACTGAAGAGAAATATAGTCAGCTCTTGGAGGTTTAAAAAAAGAGGTTTTGAAAAAGGCAAACAATCTACGCAACGTTGTCAGTCGTTACCTTGGTGACGGGCCCCCGGTGTCCGGACAGGCAGAACTTCTCGGGGGGTCGAGGCACCCATTCCGAGGGTGATCGCTTCGTTCGTGTCGGCGCTCCTTCGATATACTCCTTCTCCGCTTCTGACAGTTTCGATTCTAGTTCCAGAACCTGCAAAACGCCAGAATCGCTCATGTTAGTGAAATGTAATAAAAACAAATACGATAACACAAATGTTTTAATGAGTTAGGGGCATATACACATATTACGTATTACACTTCAGGGGGAGAGGAGTTTTGGCATTGCGTTACTCTGTGTTATGCGGGGGAGGGGATGGGTCAGGTTCAGCGTTATGTAACTCACACATTTTAAATATAATGTTAGGAGTTAACTTCAGTTTCATGGTCAGATTTGGAGTTCTTTTGACTATTCATTGTATGTATGGAAGTTTTTTTTTACTTTCTCCCCTTATACATAGTATATGGAGAAAGTATTGTTTTCGTCAATATTTTTGAATTTGAGCTGTTAGTGGAAATATTCGTTTTGGTGCTCCATGAACCCAAAAAAGTGATTTTTAAGTGATGTCTGTCTCCATGAACCCAAAAAAGTGATTTTTAAGTGATGTCTGTCTGTCTGGATGTGTACAGAGCTAGAGCCCTAACCAATGGTCAAATTTTTATGAAATTTTGTATGTAGGTACTAATCCACGATATATCAGGCGTTATTTTTTGAATTTTTTATATTCAAGGGTAATTATCCCCCAAAAACCGCCAAAAAACATGAAAAATCCAAATTTCTCAAAAACGGCTCTAACTATTTTAATTAAACTTAAGTCGTTTGTAGAGCTTTAGTTTTCCAACAAAATGACAACACCCCGCATTTCTGTAAAAATTCGGGTTCTGAAATTACAGGACTTAAAACATCAAAAATTCAGATTTGGATTTTTCATAAAAAAACATAAATACAACAAAATAACATTATTCACCATTAAAAATTGCTAAAAAAACTACATAATTTAGTATTTTGAATTACTATTCTACGATTGCTGGTTGCGGAGAAAATTTAAATCTTGTTTTGCGGTAATCACAGGTCCAATGTTATTCTTATGGGGAATACAAAAATTATTATTCCTCTCTTATTTACTGATCAATTTCGTTCAAACTTGATATTCATGTCAAGTTAGCATTGACCAAAAGAGGAAATTCGAAATATGTTGCCCCTTAATAACCTGGGGGAGGGAATAGGGGGCATTTCCCCTCCTAAAACCACGTGTGTAGCAATGGATTCTGTAGTGCCTCCAAAACAGGGGATTTGGGTGGATGTTTTTGAAAACAACTTTACATTCGACCGTGCTTTGTATTCTATATTTAGTAAATAAAAAGTAATTTATTCATTAAAGTAAGGCTTTAAGGGAGAAAGTATGTGTCAGTTTCCTGATACCGTTTATTTTATATGTTAAAATTCGTTACAAACATGTTGTTTTCATTTTATGAAAGTTATTAATTTTATTTGTTACGTTTTAGCTAGGATATTTTTTTTCTTGTCTGAATCTCAAAATTGTTACTTGAAAAGATAGTTACTTCTATGTAGTCGTTTACATTTCAATTAGACTTTTCCAAACGAAACCATCCATTTGACTAGAGGATAATAATATGAGGTTGAATTTAACAACTTTTTGAATTGGTGAAGTTAGTGTGGTGATGGTGACCATTGGGGGCTTTAGAGGTAAGGAGAACAACACTGACTAAGGATAGGACATCTTTGTAATCCATTTTCCTGTTCAACCGCGAGCTGCAGACAAGCTATGTTTGGCTTTTGCAGGTGGTAAATTAAATGTATTACAAATTAAAATTTTTGGAAAAATAAATTAAATAAATATAAGTGCATGGATTAGATTTGGGGGAGCTGCGGACCAGCTCCCGATAATTGGGTGTCCGGGCCTGTGCCCGTCAGCCTCTTGGCTAAACGTGCTGCACCAGTTCTAGCTAGTCTTGTCTACCTGAACTGAAGCCTCTAAAGAGCTCAAGTAGTAGTTTGACAATTTTATGGAATTTTCCCTGCTTCGGAGGTTCTAAAGAGCCTTCTCCTGATTGCTCCAAGTGCCTCACATTCAAATATGATGTGCAAGGCAGTTTTATCGAACTGCCCATATTGCCAAGAGAAGCAATATCAAGAGATACTTGCTTGAGAGTGTCATCTATCAAGGAGCTGGACTGTCCATGAATGTTTCCTAGAGTGGCTGCGTCCAGTAAATGGTCTGTTTGTTTGGGAGGATTAGGAGGCCCCGGCATAGCTGGCTAGGCATGCCTTTTTTTTATATTTAGCAGCCACCGGAAAGAGGGGATTTTCAGGGACAGGAAATGTAGGACGGAGTCAGTCTGCCTCGCTCCAGAAAGGAAGTGAGAACCCTACCTAGCTCACGGGCTCTATGGGTGACTGCACACCAGGACGATTAGCCCTCTAACCCGACATTCCCCAAGTTCACCAGACAGGGACTGCCTTCGCACAAGGCCTCCAACCTCTCAGAGGTCGGAGGGCCCCAGGATGGGTCATCCCCCAGTGCGGCTGACTGGAGACTGTCGGGTAAGGGCCCTTCCTCCCAGGCACCCGTCCTAGGCTGCAAGGAAGATCCACTACTCCTTCCAAGGACTAGGACTACAATGGGTATCCGGGGTCAACTGGAGTCAAGCCCCCAGAAGAGACAAGGAGGAACCAAGGAAGGGAAGTTGGTCATACAGTGACAGCTTCATTTTGTTGTACCCTATGTCGACCTCTATACAGTAGACGCTCGCTAATCCAGCACGTTCAGGACTTAGGCAGTACTAGATTACTGAGCACCGTCCAAAAATAGCCGTTATTGCGAGAGTAGCGGAAATACGTTCACTTGAATGTATCTTATGACGCTATTTCTTGTACAATATCTACTTATATTACAGTAAAGAGATTTTGTTTGATTTGATTTGACTGCTCAAAAAAGAGTCAAAAGGAAATCATTGGTTAGCGGACCACTATTCCGTGCTTTCTCTGATTTCCGTAGTGATAGAAAATGTTAAAAACAAAACAACATTTCAAACATAAAATAGAGTTATAGGATTATATTTCAATACATACTGTACAGTTACATCTTCCGACTGCCCACAAACTCTGCCGATTGCGCCCTAACTCTACCGAACGTGTCGAAAAGGCGTATACAGTGTACAAAAATATCTTTTTAGAACCCTTAGACTGATGCCGGATTATTGAAAGTGCCGGACCATCGGATGCTGGATTAGCGGGCATTTACTGTATACTAATATATACCAGCCAGAGAGCCATCAAGGACCTACCTTCTTCTGCAGGCGGATGACTGACGTCCACTTCTTCTCCAGCAGTCCGCCGTACTTCCGCTCCACCTCTCCGGGCATGTCCGCATCCTTCTTGAGTCCTTCCAGCGCCGTCAGATAGCCATTGCTGCTCAGATAGTCCGCCACTGCTTTATTCCTGCAACAAAACCATCTCTCCATAGTAACTCTTCATTAAAATTAATCTTATTATTGTAACAAATGATGTTGAATTCACATTTTGTTTGACACATTTGGACTATTAAATTCAAAACACATTTAAGATCTTTATTGCTAGAGTTAAGTGTGTTTGATGTAAACAAATTTATCAAATAAATCCCATCAACAAACATTAACTTTATTGAAAACCTACGATAAACAACTTTCACTGGATGTGGGCCAACATAAGTAGTTTTAAAATTGTAAACTTTTGTAAAACTTTAGAATAGGCGATGCCATAAGCACTTGCCATACTTGTATTTTTTTCGGTAATAAACCATTTGTCAATTGTCTTGATACGTTCCACACACCTAGGCCTGAGGCCCATATGAACGAGCAGAAAGTATGAAAAAATTGGCCGCCAAACTTTAAAAAAAATAAAACGAATTAACACAAATCCGCTTGGTTAGGTACTGTGTACTATGTACCAAGAGGCCCAGAGACCCCTATTTTTCTATCTTCGTATTTTTTTTGCCTTTTGTCTCCTTAGGCCCCTGAAATTTGACGGCCTGAGGCAAAGAGCACCGGTTCCCCCCCATGGTGGTCCTGGTTGGTCGTTGAGCTATTAATATCATTAAACTTACTTGAAAAAGAGTTATTATTAGTATAAATAAAAATGAATTAGGGAAGACCACATCTTGACTTAATTGGGGAAAAAATTAGAAAGTTTTTATGAAGTCGTAGTTTTCTGTTATGTGTACAAAAATATTTTATGTATTCCCTTTCAAAAAAAGTTTTCAAACTTTTTTGAACAATTTCCCCAATTAAAATGTTATTGCTGCCCTAATTAGTTTTGATAAATCCCCCAGACAACATGACTCCTATAATGGCTTTTTTATCACTCCAAAACTTACTAGGCCTACTTCTTATTTTACTTAAGGTATTATTAATTTAGTAAACCTACTTTAAAAATGTGTTGTTAATGGATCAACCTTTTGGTTTGGATGTTAAAACCATTTCTTTATGCTAAGCTAAGCTAATTTAAATTTAAATTCCCCCCATTACCATTAGGCCCCTTATACCTTTTTCCTTTTGAATGGAGTTAGTGTAATTTGTCAACGTATCCGTGAGGCATGACACCAGAACTTAGCCGAAACATCCCTTTTAGTGGAATATGATCTCCAATACACAGTCTGGTCTCCCCTGGTCTTTGTCATCTTCCTAGCGTCTTTGACTTCAGTTCAAGGGGTCTCGGGTTCAAATCCCGAGGTGTCCACAAAAATTTAAGAGGTGGCCCGCTTTCCCTTTGATTGTGCGCTCTATTAAAAAAATGTCATTGGCATTGAAAAAGAACCACGCAATTTTTTAGATGGATGAAATTAAGATGGGATCCGAATCACCGGACAGTGACATTGCCAATAACCGACAGAAATTGTGAACTGACGGGATTGAATTTGGGACCTCAGCTAATGAACCTAAATCACACACTATATCCACTACTGAAATCCCCACCTTTTTAACAAATAGATTGGGTGTAAAGAAAAACTAAACAAATTAAGAGCGGAGTTGGAGAGCGGCCATGTTGGATTTTACCTCCATAAGAATAATGTTAAACTTAAAACCATATATCTCGCTTATTTATCAATATACGATTATGAAAGATGTCTCCAATTAAGGTATTTTGAAGACGCACGTGGTTTGCTCGCTATTTTCTAAATAAAATAATACATTTCCAAAAATATAGTAATTTAAGTCTATATTTTTATACATATTTTGTAGTTTTTCCTAGTCATTAAAAAATAAAACTCTCAGCAAACACTAATCAAAACTTAAAGATTCAAACAAAATGTATTCCAAATCAATAGGACAAACAGTTACAAAAAAATATGCTTTTCAGTAAAGACATGTTTTGTGCGTTTTAACATTGAAATAGCCCTTAGCGCTTGGGTCAGCGACGATATTTCTTCTGACTCCAACGTCCTCATAATATTCAAATTGAAGAAAATACCATTTATTAAAATATTTATACTTTGCTGGTAGAAAAAATATGATTCTACACAGCCTACCAATACTAAACTATCTTTCAAAAATTAACGTACTCCTGCCCCAACCGAGATGGTTGCCGCCGCGGGATGCTGCGATCGATGTTTTCAGCCGCGGCAATAGCAGTCGCCATGGCAACGGCCGGTGTGAGGAATCAATAGACGGCGTCGACACGGAGGCGGCGATGACGTCACTGGTCACCCGCTCAGCTGGTGCACTTGAAAACAACACGGCTCACATTGGCCGGCGCCGCGCCTTGGCTCTAACGTGCCTAAACCCTGAGGAAATTCATCTACAAAGGGCGTTTCCGAACTATACCGAAACATCAGGAACTTGTTCCTAGGATCATAACAAACACTCCAGCCTGTAGTAGAGTCGGCCTTTAGCGGAGCGACAATTCGATTAAGAAGCACAATCGATTCGCTACAACCAATCGAATTTAAATGAGAAAGCTAATTTTTATTTCAGAACTGCTACATCAATCAACAAATGCTGTTATAAACATAATTTACCCTCGTATGCTAAACTCGGTTCAATAAAATGCTGTTATAAACATAATTTACCCTCGTATGCTAAACTCGGTCCAATCAAATGCTGTTATAAACATAATTTACCCTCGTATGCTAAACTCGGTCCAATCAAATGCTGTTATAAACATAATTTACCCTCGTATGCTAAACTCGGTTCAATCAAATGCTGTTATAAACATAATTTACCCTCGTATGCTAAACTCGGTTCAATCAAATGCTGTTATAAACATAATTTACCCTCGTATGCAAAACTCGGTACAATAAAATGCTGTTATAAACATAATTTACCCTCGTATGCTAAACTCGGTACAATAAAATGCTGTTATAAACATAATTTACCCTCGTATGCTAAACTCGGTCCAATCAAATGCTGGTATAAACATAATTTACCCTCGTATGCTAAACTCGGTCCAATCAAATGCTGTTATAAACATAATTTACCCTCGTATGCTAAACTCGGTTCAATAAAATGCTGTTATAAACATAATTTACCCTCGTATGCTAAACTCGGTCCAATCAAATGCTGTTATAAACATAATTTACCCTCGTATGCTAAACTCGGTTCAATCAAATGCTGTTATAAACATAATTTACCCTCGTATGCTAAACTCGGTTCAATCAAATGCTGTTATAAACATAATTTACCCTCGTATGCTAAACTCGGTACAATAAAATGCTGTTATAAACATAATTTACCCTCGTATGCTAAACTCGGTTCAATCAAATGCTGTTATAAACATAATTTACCCTCGTATGCTAAACTCGGTCCAATCAAATGCTGTTATAAACATAATTTACCCTCGTATGCTAAACTCGGTTCAATCAAATGCTGTTATAAACATAATTTACCCTCCTATGCTAAACTCGGTTCAATAAAATGCTGTTATAAACATAATTTACCCTCGTATGCTAAACTCGGTTCAATCAAATGCTGTTATAAACATAATTTACCCTCGTATGCTAAACTCGGTACAATAAAATGCTGTTATAAACATAATTTACCCTCGTATGCTAAACTCGGTTCAATCAAATGCTGTTATAAACATAATTTACCCTCGTATGCTAAACTCGGTCCAATCAAATGCTGTTATAAACATAATTTACCCTCGTATGCTAAACTCGGTCCAATCAAATGCTGTTATAAACATAATTTACCCTCGTATGCTAAACTCGGTACAATAAAATGCTGTTATAAACATAATTTACCCTCGTATGCTAAACTCGGTCCAATCAAATGCTGTTATAAACATAATTTACCCTCGTATGCTAAACTCGGTCCAATCAAATGCTGTTATAAACATAATTTACCCTCGTATGCTAAACTCGGTTCAATCAAATGCTGTTATAAACATAATTTACCCTCGTATGCTAAACTCGGTTCAATCAAATGCTGTTATAAACATAATTTACCCTCGTATGCTAAACTCGGTCCAATCAAATGCTGTTATAAACATAATTTACCCTCGTATGCTAAACTCGGTCCAATCAAATGATTTTTTAAACATAATTTACCCTCGTATGCTAAACTCGGTTCAATCAAATGCTGTTATAAACATAATTTACCCTCGTATGCTAAACTCGGTTCAATAAAATGCTGTTATAAACATAATTTACCCTCGTATGCTAAACTCGGTTCAATCAAATGCTGTTATAAACATAATTTACCCTCGTATGCTAAACTCGGTACAATAAAATGCTGTTATAAACATAATTCACCCTCGTATGCCAAACTCGGTTCAATCAAATGCTGTTATAAAGATAATTTACCCTCGGATGCTAAACTCAGTCCAATCAAATGCTGTTATAAACATAATTTACCCTCGTATGCTAAACTCGGTCCAATCAAATGCTGTTAAAAACATAATTTACCCTCGTACGCTAAACTCGGTCCAATCAAATGCTGTTAAAAACATAATTTACCCTCGTACGCTAAACTCGGTCCAATCAATTGCTGTTAAAAACATAATTTACCCTCGTACGCTAAACTCGGTCCAATCAAATGCTGTTATAAACATAATTCACCCTCGTATGCTAAACTCGGTCCAATCAAATGCTGTTATAAACATAATTTACCCTCGTATGCTAAACTCGGTCCAATCAAATGCTGTTATAAACATAATTTACCCTCGTACGCTAAACTCGGTCCAATCAAATGCTGTTATAAACATAATTCACCCTCGTATGCTAAACTCGGTCCAATCAAATGCTGTTATAAACATAATTTACCCTCGTATGCTAAACTCGGTCCAATCAAATGCTGTTATAAACATAATTTACCCTCGTATGCTAAACTCGATCCAATCAAATGCTGTTATAAACATAATTCACCCTCGTATGCTAAACTCGGTCCAATCAAATGCTGTTATAAACATAATTTACCCTCGTATACTAAACTCGGTCCAAGCAAACTTGAAGAGTCTTCATCACCGGAAGTTGCCAGATGCCCTCTTGAAGCTTTGCTCCATAAGGCCAATGTTAACTTTGTTCTTCCGTTACTCCTCACCCGATCGTCACAAACCATTCGTTTAGGTGTCAACAAATGTGTACAAGTTATGTTCTCAAGGGAACTACACATTTGCGTTTTCGATTTCCCTAATTTGGACACTATGATTTCATATATAATTGTTTCATTTTCAATTGTATTACTGCGCTGTACAGCTCATTATTTTTTAAACAAATTCTAAATTGTTGTCCGAAGATCCATCAAATTATAGACCAATATCAATATTACCCACCATTTCTAAAATTTATGAAAAGGCAGTTTGTACAAGGTTAATGGCTTTTCTGGAGGTGAACAATCTGCTAGATGATAATCAACACGGGTAGGTAATTAGTTTTGGTAGGCACTAGAGGACGACGAAACCTTTAATTTGGCCCAAAAACGAATTGTATGTAACGATCCGCTGAGGAGTGACGGAGGCACAAATTTAACGTTGGTCGAAGAACAAAACTGTGAGATGAGGTGGCGTCCGGCAACTTCCGGAGATGAAGATTCTGAACGTGACTTTTCAAAGGTGGAGCTGAAACACGTCAGAGGTGACTTGCGACGTTGCGCAGAGCTTGGGCGTTGGACAGCTAGTCCACTTTGTCCTATCGCATTACTTCCGCAGTGCCTACTCTCACCGCTCACCCGTAAGCTGCATCCGATTGTTTCCTCTTCCCTGCGGCAGAGCGGTAGCCGGTAGACACCCTTCGCTACCCGTGTCTTATCACAGACGAGAAAACGCACGCGGTCAGCTACCGCAACGCCACCGCGAGTCACATTCCTCGTGACAGTTTTGCAGATCGATTCGCCACCTGCGGTAATATTCACGGCCCGGATCCCCGTTTGTTTTGAGCGGGTCGAATCAAAATCGTAGGAGCGGGCCGCGACCGTGAACCGCCCAATGACAATGGCTGCGAAGGCTGCGGGTCATTATGTAGACGACTACCACCATGAACTCAAACTAGCTAAAATTAGTACTTACAAGACAAATTAAATTATAACAAGATAATCAAGGTGCCATAAACATATTACGTAACGCACATAAGGGTGGTGGTGGGAGGTGTCTGGCTGAGCGCGTTTTATGGGGGGGAGGTGTCTCAGCGTCACGTAACTCGCACATTTTAAATATAATGTTAGGAGTTAAAAATAACCTTCAGTTTTATGATCTGATTTATTACTTTTTGACTATTCGTTAGGTTGTTTTTTTTATTTTGTTCCTAAATTTTGTTTTTCATATATGACGGTTATTAACTTACTTTTATTTGTTACGTTTTAGCTGGGATAGTTTATTGTCTTGTATCAATCTCAAACATGTTACTTAAGAACAAAGGTAGAGTAAATGTTACTTTTGTGTTGTCGTTTACCTCATATTTCATTATTATCGTTTATTACTGTTTTGAACGGAGAACAAGCCAACGGGTCAATTCGGCAATGGGGCAACGGTAGTCTCTCGCCGGGTCACGTTTAGCAGAGCCAATCAAACGTGAGCTCACCGCAACGATCATAGCCAATCAGCTGCTAGCTCGCTGAAGCACCTGTCAGTCGAGGCTTTACTACCTTCCCTTGATAATAATTTGTACACTCAGTTCTGTGAGTACTGTACCATCATAAATAGTGGAGAAAATATATCTCGTAACTAGATTGGCAAGAGAAGATTTATTAGTGAATTTCCTATGGAAAGTGAACTATTAGCATGACCCGCACGGTGAAACTTAAGCCCGGGACCACCACAGAAGTTCCTAACATGACCCCCTGAACACGTTTTGGGGTGTCGATAAAAATTATATATGTATATATATATATATATATATATACATGTGTATGCACTCTAGCGGTCGCTTTACTACAAATTTGGTAGGGACGTTCCTTTCTATAATCAGTTGGACAAGTTCGTTGGGCAAACCAACTGGAAAATTCTAGATCCCTTTTTTCGAGATTATTCTTTCAAATTTCGAGTTTTTGGGCCCATAAAGGTCAGAAAAGCCCCGGACGTACAATTAATGCATGTATTATGATGGGAATTAGTGAAGCGAAACTCTCGTCATTCTAGCACAAATATTTACAGAGTTGTTAAAGCAAATGTATATCGGTTAAACACAGTACGTTGTCTTATGGGGGTTTTACAATAGAAAAGCATGTTATTCATTTGTTGGTGTATTTGTTTCATCCCCAGAAACCTCGCCCCTACCTTTAAGCCTGACTGGACCTTCTCCTAACCTTATAATGCGCAAAATTGTATTCCTTACATTGCAGGTAAATTAAACCAGGATCATCAGAACAGCCAAAAAATCAATGTTTTCAGATTTCAATAAAATTGGCATAAATGTATGTTTTTACACTGGGTTTGAGTTTTAAAAGTTTTGTATGTGGAAATTCACTTCCCTCACGTCAGCGTGCTGCGTGCGAACTTGTTTTAATATTTTAAGACGATAGTGCATTAAAAGTAGAACAAACATTAAGGTGATAAAAAAGTTTACAAAATAATATTCTAATAACATGATTGTCATAACAAATATAACCTAATTCATACATCGATAACACTACAGTATGAGGAATTATATCATGTCATAAATATATTTTACGTGATAATTTTCACTAGCAAAAACGCCTACTTTAAATTTGTTGTTTTATGTTACAGTTTACGCTTTGCTAGTCTGAGTAGACATTGGATCTGAGTAGATATTAAATGTACTAGCCACCGGCAAGATAAATTTAACAGGTCACCACCGAGATCGTCATGTCCGAGTTCGTCACATCTATGAAAATCAATGAGCCGTACTAATTAAGGTCGGCTGTCTACCTGCCCCGCCGGGTATGTCATGCCTCCTCCGCCCGAACAGGAACAACTTATCCTAGTCACAGATCACAATAGAACGGTCAAATATAGTTCTGAATCTTTACGCTCAAAGTTTACTGATGTTGGTTCTTCATGTAGCTAAAAATTATACAAACTAACTCGTGACAAAATTGATGACAAAATTGAAGTCAGTACATATCGCACTGAAAGGATGAATTAGGCCGATTGATGTTTGTTTTAGGCTCTTCATTATTAGAGCAACTATCAACTGATAAAGCGGAATGTTAAAATTTTTAAAGAATATTGCTGTTTACATTTCAAATAGAGTTTAAAAAAATGCAAATGTGCATGTTTGTTCATTAGCAAGGGCTTGGTATTCGTGCGGATAAAATAAATACAATAGTACAGCTGTCAGTTTAAATTTACCAAAGTTGTAGTAGTTTTGATATGATATTTTCGCAATTACTTACTTAAAAATATGTTAAATACATTCTCACAATTTAAAAATTTAATAAATATAACAACCAAATCCTATCATGGATAAAAGTTTAATTCAACTTATATTTAACACTTTTAATGTTGCTCGGCGAAATGTACAGGCTAGTTGTAATTTTCAGCTACATGAAGAACCAACATCAGTAAACTCTGAGCGTAAAGATTCAGAACGGTATTTGACCGTTCTCTTGTGATCTGTGACTAGGATAAGTTGTTCCCGTTCGGGCGGAGGAGGCATGACATACCCGGCGGGGCAGGTAGACGGCCGACCCTAATTAGTACGGCTCATTGATTTTCGTAGATGTGATGAACTCGGACATGACGATCTCGGTGGACACGATTTAACAAACCCGAACATTTTCATTGCCTAACAAGGTTTTCATTCATAATACAGGGTGTTTCAAAAAGGACTTTATAACTTTGAAAATTCATATAAATTTAACGGAACAAGGTACAGAGCTGGTTTTGGTGTTGTTTTCAAGGAAAACACTTCAAGTTTTTTTACCTTAAACTAAAGATGCTCGATGTGGCTTCCGTTGGTTATCCTGCAGACATCTAATCGGTAGTCGATTTCTTCCCTGACTCGCACTAGCATTTCACGTGTAACTTGCTCAGCGGCAGAGTTAATTCTTGCTCTAAGTTCAGGTAGAGTGGCCGGCAAAGGAGGTTCGTACACCATATCTTTTATGAAACCCCAGAAGAAAAAGTCTAGCGGTGTCAGGTCTGGGGAACGGGGGGGGCATGCAATTGGCGCATCACGGCCAATCCATTTACCTGGAAAGCGGTCATTGAGAAAATCCCGGACGTCAGTCGGATAGTGATAGTGTGGTGGTGTGCCATCTTGCATGAAGTAAACATGTCGTTCTCGGTCATCCTCATTGATCTGTGGTATCAAAAATTGTTGCACCACACTATCTGACTGACGTCCGGGATTTTCTCAATGACCGCTTTCCAGGTAAATGGATTGGCCGTGATGCGCCAATTGCATGGCCCCCCCGTTCCCCAGACCTGACACCGCTAGACTTTTTCTTCTGGGGTTTCATAAAAGATATGGTGTACGAACCTCCTTTGCCGGCCACTCTACCTGAACTTAGAGCAAGAATTAACGCTGCCGCTGAGCAAGTTACACGTGAAATGCTAGTGCGAGTCTGGGAAGAAATCGACTACCGATTAGATGTCTGCAGGATAACCAACGGAAGCCACATCGAGCATCTTTAGTTTAAGGTAAAAAAACTTGAAGTGTTTTCCTTTAAAACAACACCAAAACCAGCTCTGTACCTTGTTTCGTTAAATTTATATGAATTTTCAAAGTTGTAAAGTACTTTTTGACCCTTTAGTTGCCCCATTGCCAAATTGGCCGATTACATAGTTCACTTTTGAACTTTGTTCTTAATGAGTTTGCCATGATATATATTTTATCTTAAGAACATTTTTTTTATTATTACTCAATTAGTTTGATATAAATAGTAAATGTGAGGACAGTGACAGTTAACAGAGCCGATGATTACATTTAGACAAATGGATATTCGTGTTTAGAAATTGTCCAAAACAGTCTCTATCTGCAAGCACAGGTGCACCACTACAGACACAGCGACACATGTGTTTGTGACGGTGACGTCATCGCAAGGTGTGCCAACATTACAACACTGCATTGCCGCCTACGCTATCCAGTTCTTATCCCAATACCGGGTACACAGCTGTCGCTCTGCCCAAAAAACAAGAAAACCCGCTTAAACTCAAATGCGCTATTATTTAAATTTATTTACCAATGACATTTATTGACTAGCGATATGTTCTATAACGAACACTAGAACCCTAACTATATAGGGTTACCAGACGGCCTGGTTTAGCCCGGACAGTCCGGGTTTTGAGGCTCTGCCCGGTGACCGGTCGGGGTTGCTACATGTCCGACGTTTTACATTTTTCAAGGAAATAAATGTTGTCTCGAAAAATTTACAATAGTTTAACAATATTACAACAATAATCGCGTGCTTCATCTATTATATTTAAGTTTTTCATGATGAGACGGCAATATAAAAATATACCCCCGTCGCAGCAAACCTGCGTACTCAGCGAATTTCCAATGCAAATATATGGGCATCACTACTACCTAGAGCCACTTACCAAGTTTCACAAAAATGCATTTATTAATAAGTGATATATAGCATTTTATTTATTCTCCATAAGAATAACATTATAAATTACATTATAAACGCAGGTGTGCTGCAACAGGGAAGATATGTGTTTTTTTTGCAATTATCAATATAACTCAACCAGGTGAAGCTACATACCAAGTTTTATTAATTTAGGTTCATAACTAAGGGAGATATACAACTTCACTTATTCTCCATATGAATAACATGGGGCCGAGTATGCAAGTTTGCTGCTACCGGGAAAAATCAACAAAAAACTTGTTTTGTGCTATTATCAATATACCACAACTAGTTGAAGCCATATACCAAGTTTCATCAATATACATACATAAATAATCAAAATATAACATTCTATTTATTCTCAATAAGGATAACATTGGACAACGTACTGTGTTTAGCAGTTTGAATATCTCTGCAACGGTTGGACGTAAAACCACAATTAAAACGCCAAAATGATTGTTTTGTAGAGCTAAACTGATTGGTAGAAAGAAATGTGGAGTTTTTAGTGAAATTATCTGAGGAAAATCTAAAAACCGTATTCCCATAAGATTAACATAGGAAATTTTATGGACACATTTTTTGACTTTTCTCCACAACCACTAAACCTAGCTTAATGATTAAAAATACTGAATTGTTTCTTTTTTTAAGCTCTACAACATGGTTATAACCAAAATCTAGTGTTTTTAAAATTTTAGAGTAAAAAGTTCAAAAAACTGTTTTTTGGAACATTTTAAACCCCCATAAAACCCCCTTCCCATAAACCGATCGATCTGGTTTTCGAACTTAAAGTCATAAATGTTACATTCCACATCTGTGCCAAATTTCATAAAAATCGGGCGCTTCTGTCAAAAGTTATTGTGGTAACGGACACATATATATATATACATATATATAAATTTGAACGAAGAGTGTTTTTGGCATCTGGGGACCTCAAAACAAAAAGTTATCATGGTCTCGGGCTTAAGTCTTACCATGCCACCTACGGTAATAGCTTCTTCCCTATAGGGGAAATTCGCTAAAAAAAGTTGGCACACCCTCAGTTAGCAGTTTGTCTGCAGTAAACGGCGTGTTAGGCCCAGCGAGCACATAATAGAATTATATTATGTGCTCGCTGGTTAGGCCCTACCAAAATGCTAGTTTGACACCAAAATATAAAAAATAAATTAAACTTGTACTAAGGCATTTTGATGTTGATAACAGAAAGTTTACAAATTGTAATCTTTCTTCTATCAACTACTACTTTGTTGCACTAATAAGCGACTGGTGATATGTAGATCGGCCCTCCAACTGTCCTGTGTTGGCCTCAAAAATATCTGGTAACCATATAACTAGAACTACATTCTTTTAAATGCATTATGAAGTAAATAACCCCGTTGCAGCAAACCTGCATACTCAGCGAATTTCAAATGGTACTTCACTAAGTCATGAAGCCACTTACCAACTTTAATCAAAGAATATTAATAAATAAGCGAGATATGACATTTTATTTATTCCCCATAAGAAACAAATTAGGACTGAGTATGCAGGTTTGCTGCATCAAGGACCACAAAATCTGTTTTTTTTGCAAATACCAATGGATCACCTCCAGATGAAGCAACATACCCAAGTTTTATAAATTTAAGTTCATAAACAAGCAAGATATCACATGTTTATTATTCTGCATAAGAATAACATTATAGCTGCTGAGTTAATATTTGGGTTTAAAAAGAATTATATGCAAAAAGTTCAAAGTTCAGACCCCAATTTTTCGCTTATCTCTTGAGATAACATTTTGATTTTGGGGTCAACTGAAAGATATTCTTATCGCGGGTGATTATTGTGGAAGATATTTTGAAAATGAATTATAATATTTATTAAAAAATGTAATTTTTGTTTAAGTTTGACAATTTTTTCTGGTAATCTGTAAGACTTATACGAATTTTTACTCGCAAAAATCACTCTTTACTTTATTCTGAGTAGTCAAAAAAATTACCTAAATCAGATTGAAATTGAAATAAAAATGTGGGTCCTAAATAGATGTTTAGTTAGCATTGCGCTTATGGAGAATCAATCCAATATGACAGACGGGGGAGCCTGGCCTTAAATATACATTACAGACGATTTAAAAAAATCAGACTTGTACTAGTTTATAAAAAACTTTTTATTTAGTTTATGTTTTCCAATCGAAAGTCGACGAGATAAGTCTAGAGTACTCTATTTTACACTAGAGATTATTAAAAATTCCAAAAAGCGCCTGGGAAAATAAACTCATCCGGTACCGATAACTGAGCTGTAAAGAAAGCTTGAATGAAGGTGGCCGTGTGTATAAAGGTGGAAGCTTGTAAGGTGGACGCTTCAATACGAGGATGGCGGCTGCGGGCGCCCTGTTCAATGATTCAACGCGGACATTCACTGCCCCAGACAGCTCAAAGGTTGCAATTAAAATTAAACGAGTTCGCACGCAGCACGCTGACGTGAGGAAAGTGAGTTTCCATATAAAAACTTTTAAAACTCAAAATCAATTTAAAAACATACATTAATTCCAATTTTTATTGAAATCTGAAAACAATTTTTTTTTGCTGTTCTGATGCTCCTGGTTTTATTTACCTGCAAAGCTGGGAATATAATTTTGCGCATTATAATGTTAGGAGAAGGTCCAGTCAGGCTTGAAAGTAGGCATGAGGTTGCTGGGGATGATAAAAGTACTCTAACAAAGGAGTATCAGGATTTTCTAGTGTAAACCCCCAATAAGACAATGTACTGTGTTTGGTCGAAACACATTTTCTTTAATAACTCGGTAATTATTTATGCTAGAATGACGAGAGAGGGCTTAAAACTTTCGCCTCACTAATTCCCATCTTATTACATGAATTAATTTTACATACGGGGCTCTTCTGACCCATTTTGGGCCCAAAAAATCGAAATTTGAATGATTAATCCCCAAAAAAGGGTTTGGAGTTCTCCGATTGTTTTGCCCAACGAACTTGTCCAACTGATTACAGAAAGAAACGTCCCTACCAAATTTGAAGTTAATCGGACAAAAAATGCGACCGCTAGAGTGCAAACACACATATATATATATATAATTTTGAACGACCCCCCAAAACGTGTTCAGGGGGTCACGTTAGGAACTTCTATGGTGGTCCCGGGCTTAAGTTTCACCGTGCGGGTCATGCTAATAGTTCACTTTCCAAAGGAAATTCACTAATGAGTTGAAACCGCAGTTAAGAGTGGGTTCTTACGGAACGCCTCGGATGTCTACCTTCTTTTCCCGTAAGGCCAATGATAACTTTCAATTCAAGTCCTTCCTGAGCGGATTGCTCGAAATAACTGATCCACGGCTCATTTAAAGAGCAAAGAAATACCTAGGGATTTCAGCAAGCAGAATGTTTGTATCACAAATAATTAACCCTCAAAATAAGATGAACCGTCAAAATTATTATGTCTACATTTAAAAATACCCCAGTCGCAGCAAACCTGCACACTCAGCGAATTTCCAATGGAGATATAAATGTCTTAATACTACATAAAGCCACTTCCCAAGTTTCATAAAGATATATTTACAAATGAGCGATATATACAATTTTAATTATTCTCCATAAGAATAACATTGGGGCAGAATACGCAGGTTTGCTGCAACAAGGAACACAATAAATGGATTTTTTAGGCTATTATCAATATAACTCAACCAGATGAAGTCGTATACCAAGGTTCGTCAGTATACATTCATAAATAAGCGAGATATAAAATTGTTCTTTTCCTCCATAAGAATAACATTGGACAACGTACTGTGTTTAGCACTTTCAATATCTGGGTAACCAATTGACGTAGAGGAATGATCAAAATACCAAATTGTGTGTGTTTTTAAGCTGAATCCAATGGTAAAAACTAATATTTGGCTATTTCAAAAATTATATGTAAAAAGTTCAAGAACAAAACCCCCAAAATACCCCTTCGGATGGAGCGATCTGGATGGTATCGAACGAATGGTGTTTTTGGGGTCTGGGGACCTCAAAACGAAAAGTTATCATGCTCCCATGCCGACTACGGTAATAGCTTCTTCCCTATAGGGGAAATTCGCTAAAACCTTAAGGGTAACGATTAAGAAAAATAATTTAGTCTTCCCTTCGGCGAGTTCTGCTACGCCTCGGCAATACTTTTAACTAAGCTATGGTCCATGGGTTAAAATAGGAATTGTAGATTAGAAAAATGAATCAACGCATTCGAATACATCCACAATTGTAACCATTCGAAATCAAGCATTCTCGAAAATGAATCATACGAAACGCAACATTTCGAAAATTTCGACATCTCGCAAACGCGATTTAGGTGCTCCAGTCCACTAGCCACGACTGCGGCCGCCCAACGCTGCCAAGTTCACTGACTCGCGGTGCAGTAGCGGGTTATGGTACGAGCGCCGCCACGCTATAACCCTTCTTTGTATGCTAAACAGCTACGGCCACAGCAGCTGAGGTAGCGGAATGAGGGTAATAGCGAAGCTGTTGAAGTTCATTATAGGGACGTCCATGAATCAAATCTAAGAGGGGGCTCCAATCAAAGCACATTTTGCGTTCCCACCTGCTTCTCTCAAAATACTAATTAATTATAACTCCAGATCGATCTTGAGCAAACCTCTGAGAACATTGTATGAATATTCGATACTGGATCCAGCTAATACGTGGATTGGTCATTGGGCTATTAAGAGGACGTTGGAGGGCGGCCATGTTGGATTTTACCTACATAAGAACAATGTTAAACTTAAAACCATATATCTCGCTTATTTATCAACATACGATTATGAAATATGTCTCAAATTAAAGGTATTTTGAAGACGCAGGTGGTTTGCTCGCTATTTTCTAAATAAAATAACACATTTCCAAAAATATAATAATTTAAAGTCTATATTGTTATACATATATTGTAGTTTTTCCTAGTCATTAAAAAATAAAACCCCAGCTAACACTAATAAAAACTTTATAAAGATTCAAACAAAATTTATTCCAAATCAATAGGTCAAACAGTAACAAAAAAATATGCTTTTCAGTAAAGGCATTTTTTGTGCGTTTTAACATTGAAATAGCCCGTAGCCCAAGGTCAGCGACGATATTTCTTCTGACTCCAACGTCCTCTTAAGAGTCTTCATCACCGGAAGTTGCCAGACGCTATTTTGGTGTTTTGTTCCATAAGGCCAATGTTAACTTTGTGCCTCCGTTATTCCTCACCTGATCGTCACAAACAATTAATTTTGGTGTCAAATTAAAGATTTCGTCGTCCTCTAGGGAAATACAATAGTCGAATTTGGATTTTGTTACTAATTAATGAGAACATGTACAATGTTTCAGTTCAAAATTAAACTATTTATTATGAAATTATGATACCCAAATTAAGGAATTCGACATTGTATTTCCCTAGAGGACGACGAAACCTTTAATTTGACACCAAATTTAATTGTATGTGATGATCAGATGAGGAGTAATGTAGGCACAAAGTTAACATTGGCCTTATGGAACAAAATTCAAAGATGGCGTCTGGCAACTTCCGGTGATGAAGACTCTTAATTACCGATCCTGACTAAAGAATCAGTCAGTCTTAGTCAGTAACAAGGCTACACAAGGCATCTCACGCATTCTACACTCATCACTCAGCCCTGGTTGCGCCGGCGTCTTACACAGTGATTCAGTGATCCCCTCCTAAACGGATTATCCGAAGTCACTGATCTGACTCACTAGCTGGTGTCCCGTTATTCGCTTGAATTTCTCGCAGTCACAAGAGTCCAAAGGATTAACAAATTTTCCTTAGTAACAGTAAACGAGTTCGCACGCAGCACGCTGACGTGAGGGAAGTGAATATCCACATACAAACTTTAAAACTCAAAATCAGTGTAAAAACATACATTTGTCCAATTTTTATTGAAATCTGAAAACATTGATTTTTTGGCTGTTCTGATACTCCTGGTTTCATTTACTTGCAAAGCTGAGAATACAATTTTGCGCATTATAAGGTTAGGAGAAGGTCCAGACAGGCTTGAAAGTAGGCGTGAGGTTGCTGGGGATAATAAAAGTACTTTAACAAAGGAATAACAGGCTTTTCTAGTGTAAAACCCCCATAAGACAACGTACTGTGTTTAGCCGATACACATTTTCTTTAATAACTCGGTAAATATTTATGCTAGAATGACGAGATAGGACTTAAAACTTTTGCCTCTCTAATCCACATCTTTTTGAATCCATTAATGTTACATATGGGGCTTTCTGACCAATTTTGGGCCCAAAAACTCGAAATTTGAAAGATTAATCCTCAAAAAATGGGTTTAGAGTTTTCCGATTGTTTTGCCCAACGAACTTGTCCAACAGATTATAGAAAGGAATGTCCCTACCAAATTTGAAGTAAATCGGACAAAAAATGCGACCGCTAGAGTGCATACACATATATATATATATATATATTACACATATATCACATATATAGAGTGAATTTTATATATATATATATATATGTCTATATATATATAAAATTTTGAACGACCTCCCAAAACGTGTTCAGGGGGTCACGTTAGGAACTTGTATGGTGATCCCGGGCTTAAGTTTCACCGTGCGGGTCATGCTAATAGTTCACTTTCCAAAGGAAATTCACTAACAAATCATAATCTATAAGAATAGCACCGAATAGAACCGAATACCACTGGAACTTTGAGAACCCATGGAGCGGAGCTCTAAGGGATTATTAAAACGCGAACGGTCTTAACCGAACCCCACATTATATACTTACTTCCTTCCATTCAAAATTTCAGCTCAATCGGCACAGGAATTTTTGCGTTATAACGAAACATACATAACGACGGACAAATACAGTCTCAATTGTATAATATTAGAGACAAATACAGGAAAAACAAATATATAGCAATTAATTAGTTATCCCACAAAAATTGCAAATCTAATAGATAAAAATAAATGTTTGTTCGTCCGTCCGTTCGTATTTTATGCGCTGCCATATACCGTTCATCCGATTGCTTTGAAATTTTGCAGAGTAACACAGGTTAACCCTGGGAAGGTTATAGGACATTAACCGAAGTCCTAGGACATTAGGGCTGTGCCCCACTGGACTTCAAAGTTTCAACGTTATAATCTTATGGAAGAAAGATTTTTTTTTTTTATCAGATGATATATATCATAAAATATTGTAAACAGCTGTTTATCATTATGGAAATAAAAACAACCTACTTGAATGGCAACTCAAACTCTTTTTTCGATAGGCGAGTGAGCGTAGCGAACGAGCTCATGTTGAAAATGAACGAGTATTTGACATAAAACCAATTCAATGCCTCTCTCTTCTGCGGCAGCAACGCGACGGGGAACAGCTAGTATGCAATATTTTTGAATTTTATTGAACGACGTTTAAACGTAAAATGAACACTCTGCACACTGAAATCGCTAGATGTACTTTTATTCTTTAAGCCATACACCAATTACTTTGGATGATTTTTAAAATTTTAAGCAAGAATGAATTCTCGAAAACAAAAATTTTAAAGGTAAAAGTGTAGAGAGGAACGAGAATATATGTAGCCTGTAGTAAATTATTTAAAACATATTAATATACAGCCTTGACTTGAAGCGAAAACTATAAATAAATGGTTTATTAAAGAGATAATATACAGCTATGAATACGCCATTACAACAGGTTGATATTTATTCATTATGTTGACCATTGTAAACAAATGCGCCGCCTTCGCCGTATGACCGACACTAATGCAGCGGCGATTCATCATGGGGCTTTGACAATGAGGATTGGGGGGACAGAGAATAATTATTTGCCTCAGGTAAAACAGACCCGTTGCAGGCCTATGATAATAGTTGACAGACAACATAAAGACAAGAGTTAAATCATCACTAAGCCGTGAACAACATGTGAATTTGAGGCATTTAAAAAGTACTAGAACTGCTTATGCGCATACTAAATATATTATTTTAAATCTCATTGATAAAGGGGTCGGAGAGGAGATCCCCCTCCCCCCTACCACTGTGAGTAAACAATGACTCTTTAATGCCTCGATGAAGGGATTCGGGTTAGCTTTCTTGAAAACAATATTTATATAGTCTAACTTACTTTATATTCTATATACGTAGCAAAAAAGTAATCTATTTTAAAGAATTCTGACACTATATTTATTGTTGATTTTTTTCTATTGTGATTACCTTAAATAATTAATTGTATTTTATTTTTTTTGGCGAGTAAATCAAATTAAAATATACTGTCTTCGTTATGCACAACAGTTCAAGTTTCCCACTAATTTAATTAGCGGCGTCTCTCCCAACAGGTTAGCGTGCCGCTGGAGTGCGGTCTGGCCAACTTGGCCGCAACAACTTGCTAAGCCCATTGGCTCTACAGTGCCGACTGCCGAGAGTGCCGAGTTGCGAGACCTTGTTTCACGGAATCTCCGTGAAAATTGCTAAATCCCCTTCCTATTTAATATGGAAGCAGTAAAAACTGAACACCATCTAACCGAGATGAAAATTCGACAGCCATTTAATTTAAACATGAATTGCTCTGAATCTATTGATTTTCGCAAGAGACAACTCGTAAAACTGTAAAACAATATAAATAAGAAACTTATTTAGCAGATCGACAGTGTCCCCAACGCTGTATTATACCTTGTTTGCTATCGGAGTGCGGCTGGCGAAGGGTCGGTCGCTCTCACACACGCAGCCCGTGAATGGGACTGGGGCAGGTAGAGACCCTTCGCCAGCCGCACTCCGAAAATGAACAAGGTATACTTCTACACGCGGGTGTCGAACTACTGTGTTTCGGGTTAAAAGTTAAGCTTAAAACGTAGTAAATCTCTATTTGAGTTCCAACATGCTACATCACGGATTTATACTAAGGAAGGGGAGGGGTATTCAGGGGGTTGCACGCCCTTCACTTCCATTACCCTGAGACAAACTACTGTACGGGGTGCTGGGGCGCTCCAGTATCGAAACCTTTCATGTTTTACCGGCTTCCCCCATAAGACCAATGTTTACTTTCAAAGCCCGCACCTCCTCAACGGATTATCCGATATTGTTGACGGACAGCGGATTTTATAGAACAAAAATGCCTAGCGATTTCACTAAGCAAATTTCGATATCACAAATAATAATCCTTAATACCCCCGTCGCAGCAAACCTGCATACTCAGCGAATTTCCAATGAATAACACATAACATAACATAACACATAAAAACACTTAACAGGATTCATAAGAAATGTATTCACAAACAAGCGATATTTAAAATATTAATTATTCTCCATAAGAATAACATTGGGGATGAGTACACAGGTTTGCTGCAACAAGGCACACAAAATAATGGGTTTTTATGCAAATATCAATAGAACTCATCTTAGTGAAGTCACATACCAAGTTTCATCCATATACATTCATAAATAAGCGATATATAACATTTTAAGTATTTTCCATAAGAATAACATGGGGACCAAGTACCTAGGTTTGCTGCTACAGGAACCATAGGCGAAAAATTTTTTTGGTGCAAACAACAATAAACCAAAACCAGATCAAGCCATATACCAAATTTCGCCAGTTTATGTTCATAAATAAGCGAGATATAATTTTTTTTATTTTCTCCATAAGAATAACATTAGACAACGTACTGTGTTTAGCACTTTCAATATCTCGGTAACCAATTGACGTAGAGCAATGATGAAAATACCAAATTGTTTGTGTTTTAAGCTGAATTCAATGGTATAAATTAAAATTTGATTTAAATTAAAATTACATGTGAAAACCCCAAAAAACACATTTTTGGGGTACAAAACCCCCCAAAAAACCCCCTTCGGATGGTGCGATTCATCTGGTTTTCGAACTCGTTCAAATAAATGGTACTTTACACATTTGTACGAAATTTCATTAAGATCGGACCTTTTTTACGAGAGTTATCGTGCTTACGGACACACACACACACATATATATATATATATATATATATATATATATATATATATACATATATAAAAATTAGAACGAATGGTGTTTTTGGCATCTGGGGACCTCAAAATGAAAAGTTATCATGGTCTCGGGCTTAAGTCTTGCCATGAGACCTACGGTAATAGCTTCTTCCCTATAGGGGAAATTCGCTAAAATTATTCAATATTCTATATTTACGATTTTGTATGGGTGAACTATTTTGTGACATCGAAGTTCTGCTCACTGAACAGAAAATTTTATAAAAACTGCTTTACCGAATCAAAATTACCAAACCACTGTCACACTTTTCTGTGCAGCTGTGAGATAAGTATTTAGACTGTTCATCATAATATGTCATTAGGGCTCTGCCCCACAGCAGGGTGCTCAACAGCGTTTTATAGGAATCGATTTATTAACATCTGCGAGTAATACTGTGAAAAAAGTATAGGGGGAAATATTCACTTTATTCCGTAACGTAACTCTTCATCCAGGACGAGTCTTGGGAGCAAATTTGTGGAGGAGGACCAGACTCCAGGGAGGAACGTCGGGAACCTGTTGGTCGCCGTCACACGCCACTAGGCGCCCGGTGAGGCGGCACGGAGACAGAGACATAGAGACAGCGACATCCCCCGCGCAGCGAGATACCTACCGCAAACCGAACGAACGGCTCAAAATCACAAAACTATAAAACACCACAGAAGGCCAACTGGAATAGAAGGGTTGCGCTCCCGTGGTAGCGCCACTAGCCACTAGTCGGGTCACCGTGAGGGGAGATAAGCGGGTGGAGTCGCCGATAGGGGTGGCACGGGACCTACAGATGGCAGCGGTGTACCCGAATGCCAGTGTTTTTCGACCACTATTAGAAAATTACCCTTGACCTCCGGCAAAATTACCCCTTTTCGCCGTAAATTACCCTCGAAAATATTTTTGTCTGGTAAGCGCATTATCGGTAATTGTAAAATATACTTTAAATCAGAAAGTAAAATGAAAAGTTCAACCCTATCTAACGTCAACTGACAACTGGTTCCAGTATCGAACCTTTACACAATTTCCAGATTTTGGTAGGATTATCTGGCGAATTTCAGGTTATGAGGCGAGCACGATAACCACTATGTTACCCAGTCTATTTATAATGTTGTTAGGCTATAGAACATAGAACTATTTGTTTACATGCCAAATGTGTTTAGGCATTCTGTTGCTATATTTATTAACTAGTTAATAATATGAAAAATATATACTTAAGTTTTAAAAGAAGAGTGACAAATAAGTTATATAACAAGCAATTAAAATGTAATAAACCCTTGTATGAAATTACCCTTTTTACCCTTGAACGTAAATTACCCTCAAAAATACCCTCGATAGGTAAAATTACCCTCGAAAAGGGTAATTACCCTCGAATTCCCAACGCTGCCGAATGCACCCCCTCTGAGTGACCTAGCGTCATTAGCGTTCAAAGCGGCCCGTGCCGAACTGTTTTGAACATGGCCTTGGTGGTTGGCTTAGAAGCCTTAGATAGTGTTTTATAGTTTCTGTATCCAAATACTAAACTTTCAACCATCAATGCCGATGACCGGTTGCTGAACAATCAAAAACCCAGCTCGCCGATTGAGGGGGCTCTGTGACGTTGATGTGAGGGGCACAGAGTTAGCAATTGCCTTACGGAACAAATCTCCAAGATGGCGCCCGCAACTTCCGGTAAAGACTCCAAACAGAGCGAGACTGAAAATTTCTTAAACATAAAGTTAAAAAGCCTCCAACCGGGTGAAAAATAACAAAAACAAGCTTAGTCTAGGGCCTATACAACAAAAGAAACACAGACAAAAAGAAATGCACACATGAAATGTAAAATGACCGGGATAAATGTTCGATTGGCCAATAGACAACAACTGCTGATTAAATCGTAATTGAATACGACCGCAGTGAGACAGCAGTCGCCGCTAGCCGGTGTTGTGGCCAGAACGAGGTGTTTATCCCACTGTCAAACAAACCGCCGACACCCGGTCGCCCTCACGTTGTACATAGTGGAACCTGACTACATTGTTCATGAAAAGTACCTGGGGGCCGAGCTTTACTCGGGGGAAGTCCAGTCAGTTTGTTTACATGACTCGGAGTAATATCTCACCACTTCCCCCTACTGATAATCATATTTATAAACTCATTTGCCTCTCTTCAACATTTTCAAGGTCACTCCAGTTTGTTATTTTTAGCTCAATGTCACTTTGATTTATTTTACTACTCTATATATATAATCTTCACTCAAATCTTTTAATCTCTGCTCTCAGGAAACCCATGTTAATAATCATAAACAACATGAGTATTTCTTTGACAGTTCCCTGGTTGATTATGAACAGCTGTTACAATTCTTTTGTTTTGATTTGAAACTCCATAAGCCCAATGTTAATTTTTTTAACTTTTCATTTTAGTTTTTTTTACATTATTTGATTTTTCCTGGGGATGAGACCTGTCTAGAACTTATTTTTATCCCAGAAATTAGTTATTTTGAACATTTGAAGGAAATCGTTGGAGCCGTTTTTGAGATCAGTGTCGCAAGCAAGCAAGCAAGCAAGTATGCAAGCAAACTTTACTCATATTAGAGTATAAGATAAGTACTTTGGTTCCCCGATCTGAGACATCGGATTTAAAAGTTTCAAAAATGTTATACACTATTCACTGTAGTAAATATGAAGGGGCTCCAGTCCTATGTTTCTCCCACAATACCAATATTAACTTCCAAATCCCGTCCCGAAATTGTTGATTTATGGCTCAATCTAAAATGCAAAGAAATACCTAACGATTTTAGTGAACATAATTTTCACACAAAAAATAACAATCGTTCAATCAAACTCAAGATTATTCAATATTTGCGATTTTGAACTGTCTGTGATATACAAATTCTGCTCACTTAAATCGCTGGGTTATTCTTTGCTCTTTAAAATGAGCCATAAATCAACAATTTCGGGAGGGACGGAATTTGAATTTAACATTGATCTTATGGGAGAAGCGGGGAGAAACCTATTGAGATAATGATCCCTAAATAGTAGAAACGCTAAATGTAACGTTACTCGAGACCCCTCTCAATAACAAATCCATAAGAAGAGCTATTAGACCTATGGGCCGGAGTTGCAAGAATTGTTTGAACGCAATGGTCATGGGTTTTATTATTGTATAGATGAGTCCCCTATTTGAAGAACAGAAAACCAGCTGATGATAAAAATGAAATAAACAAAATTATATTCGAAACTTTACATAGACAAATGTATTAAAAATTAATTTACGAAATTAATATCTCTACACAGGAGGTAGGTACTTTGAACAATCGTTTATGAGACTGTCAACATGGTTTACTAAATAAAAAGTAGTTCCAGTAGTATTAAAAATGAAATTGATTTCACCTATGAACTTTCAGAGTGTTTATTGTCGAAAAATGCAATTAAGTAAATGACTTATAAATTTACTATGACCCATCAAGATTCAAGTATACAAATTCAAGTAAAATATGACTTGTAAATTTATTACGACTCATCAACAGGTAGTATAAATACTGGCCAAAACTGTTATGATGTTCATAGAGACACAATGGACTTACTAGTAAAATAAATAAGTCGGTACCTGGGGGGCCGAGCTTTGCTAGGGGGAAGGTCAGTCAGTTTGTTTAGATGACTCGGAGTAATATTTCACCACTTCCCCCTACTGATAATCAGATTTGTATTATTCATTAGCCTCTTTTCTACATTTTTAAGGTCCCTCCAGTTGTTATTTATAGCTCAATGTCCCTTTGATTTATTTTACTACTCTATATATGTAATCTTTACTCAAATCTGTTAATCTCTGCTCTCAGAAAACCACATGTTAATAATCATAAACAACATGAGTATTACTTTGACAGTTCCCTGGTTGATTATGAACAGCTGTTACAATTCTTTTGTTTTGATTTGAAACTCCATAAGCCCAATGTTAATTTTTTTAACTTTTCATTTTAGTTTTTTTACATGATTTGATTTTTCCTAGGGATGAGTCCTGTCTAGAACTTATTTTTATCCCAGAAATTCGTTATTTTGAACATTTGAAGGAAATCGTTGGAGCCGTTTTTGAGATCCGTGTCGCAAGCAAGCAAGCACGCAAGCAAGCAAGCAAGCAAGCAAACCTTACTCATATTAGAGTATAGGATAACCTTAAGCTAGAATGTAACCAATCGCTAACGTAATGTTCCAAATTGAAGACTAACAAAAGGCATACAGAGAGCAGGGAAAGAAATGCGACAGCCAATGAGTCATTAGGCAATGCAGGGAATAACTAAATAACCGAACCCGGGACAAGGCTACAACAATGGGAGTGTGGAGTGTGTCATGTGTGGAACTCCTTCTGTCGCAAGGCCGTGCGACTGTTCCGCATTGCATATTGCATGCGATACACACAGTATTTTATCCTAACCCATATTCTATAATAGCGGACAATTAGGTTGCCAGTTGAGGGCGTGGTTTGCTGGGCTATCAATAAAGATCAGCCAATAGTAGACGTGCTGCATTGCCAAAACGCCACGCCAGCTGATAGGAATAACATTCGACTGATATTTTTCTGTGGTAAAATGGCAACAGTGACAGCGTACAACAATGTTATTGGATACAGCCCAACTGTCAACTTAATCAATTGCCCACTATTATGTGAGTAAGGTTTGTTTGCAACTCTGGCCTCAAAAACTGTTAGAACGATTCCCTTCAAGTGTTTGAAAAAAACTAATTTGTGGGATAACAATAAGTTCTAGACAGGTCTCGTCTCCAGGAAAAGTCTAATACTGAAAAAAACCTATCATGAAAAACTAATCAAAAATAACATTGGGCTAATGGAGTTTAAAATAGAAACAAAATTATCAAAATAGCTGATTATAATCAATCAGTGAACTGTCAACGTTATAATCATGTTTAAATATTAACATGTGGTTTCTTGAGATCAGTGACTAGAACCATTGATAGTAGATTACATATAGATTGGGTACATCCAAAATGAATCAACGGGTTATTGAGCCATAATAACAAGTGGAAACCTTAAACACTCAGAAAAGAGGTAAATAAGCAAAGCTATCGACAGTAGGGGGACGTGGTGAAACATTCCTCCGAAACTAAGTGACAAACCTTTCCCGAGCAAAGCTCGCTCCCCTAGGTACTAACAGGTAATACGCGTAATACATCTAGAGCATAATACACCTACAGCTTTCATTTGGGTTAAAAAAAACTATGCCTGAAAAGAGGATAATTTTATAAACAAACCACGAGAGAACAATGGTTTTCAGCAAATATATGATCAAAACTATGACAAATAAGAAATGCTTGAATCAAATTTTCTTTTTGTTACGTATATTCATTGACGATTTAAATAATTTCTTCTAAAAACACTTTAAATTTAAAATATGGTGTTCAGGGAAACTTTTTTATAGTTTTCTGTATGGAAAACGGGTGGACATGAATTGCATGGTACCACTACAAACGTGTTGAGATTCCTTTTCGAAGGATATAGAGTGATAATAATCTCATATTAATATTATAATAGACTAGTGTCTTTCCGACAAGATTCTTAAACTTGGCAAACACTGTAATAATTTAAATATAGTTAATAATTTAAGCAAGGAGGAACTAGAACTTGCATTTACATTGTTCAAATTTAATTTATATATTATTAATTTTGGTGAGCCAATACCATTTAAATGTCGATTCAGGAAGGAACTTCAAAACCACGTGGATAAACAACTATCTATGAATCAAAGCAATAAACGTGAACTATTATAAGCAAAGTAATTTACGTTATTTATTTCACTTTTAAGTTATGACGCGAGAGATAACAAAACAAAATATAGAGAGCGACTCATTTTACATTAAAATTGTAAATACAATAAATAATTCGCGTGCTTTATTGCTAGCGCGTGCTGTTTATGCACGCAACTGAATTTTACGGCAACCGAAAAAGTAATTTGAAATTACCCACTGTAAGAAGATAACTCGATGGCCAGCTAGAAACAATGGTGGTGAGGTGAAGGTCACCCCCACAAAAATCCTTCTTAATTTATGCCATTGGACAAAATTATTTGATTTGTTTTTTGAAAGATTTTATCACAGCTGATTGTAAAGTACCGGTACTATTACGTTTCATTGATAGTTTCTTGGTTGGTTATCCAATACTCTAATATGAGCAAGGTTTGCTTTCTTGCTTGCTTACGACACTGATCTCAAAAACGGCTCCAACGATTTCCTTCAAATGTTCGAAATAACTAATTTCTGGGATAAAAATAAGTTCTAGACATGTCTCATACCCAGAATACCCCCGTAGCAGCAAACCTTCGTACTCAGCGAATTTCCAATGCATATATATGTATCTTAATACCACATAAAGCCACATACCAAGTTTCATCAATATACATTCATAAATAAACGATTTGTGACATTTTAATTATTCTCCATAAGAATAACATGGCGGCTGAGTATGCAGGTTTGCCGAAGGAAGGAAAACAAAAAATGGGGTTTTATACAAATATCAATATTACTCATTTAGGTAAAGCCACATACCAAATTTCATTAATTTATTTTCATAATTAAGGGAGATAACACGTTACTTATTCTCCATAAGAATAACATGGGGCTGAGTACGCAGGTTTGCTGCTATGGGAGCCTTTGGCAAAAAATTGTTTTTTTGAGCAAATATCAATGGTCCACAACCAGATGAAGCCGTATACCAAGTTTTGTCAGTATACTTTCATAAATAAGCGAGATATAAAATTTTTCTTTTCCTCCATAAGAATAACATTAGACAACGTACTGTGTTTAGCACTTTCAATATCTCGGTAACCAATTGACGTAGAGAAATGATCAAAATACCAAATTGTGTGTTTTTTTAAGCTGAATCCAATGGTGAAAACTAAAATTTGACCATTTCCAAAATAATATGTAACAAATTCAAAAAACCCATTTTTGGGGTACAAAACCCCCCCAAAATACCCCTTCGGATAAAGCGATCTGGCTGGTTTTCGAACTTAAAGTCATAAATGTTGCTTTACACGTTTATACCAAATTTCATCAAAATCGGATAATTTTTACGAGAGTTATCGTGCTCACGGACACACACACACACACACATATATATATATATATATATATATATATATATATATATATATATACAGTTTCGAACGAATGGTGTTTTTGGGATCTGGGGACCTCAAAACGAAAAGTTATCATGGTCCCGGGCCTAGGTCTTACCATGCCGACTACGGTAATAGCTTCTTCCCTATAGGGGAAATTCGCTAAAAAATCAAATAATGTAAATACCCCCGTAGCAGCAAACCTGCATACTCAGCGAATTTCCAGTGCATATTAATTTATCTTAATACCACATAAAGCCACATACCAAGTTTCATCAATATACATTCATAAATAAACGATTTATGACATTTTAATTATTCTCCATAAGAATAACATGGCGGCTGAGTATGCAGGTTTGCTGAAATAAGGAACACTAAAAATGGGCTTTTATACAAATATCATTATAACTCAACTAGGTAAAGCCACATACCAAGTTCTATTAATTTATGTTCATAATTAAAGGAGATAACACGTTAATTATTCTCAATAAGAATAACATGGGGCTGAGTATGCAGGTTTGCTGCTACGGGAACTATCGGGCAAAAAATGGATTTTTGTGCAAATATCAATAGACCACAACCAAATAAAGCCATATACCAAATTTTGCCAGTTTACATTCATAAATAAGCGAGATATACAATTTTTCTTTTTCTCCATAAGAATAACATTAGACAACGTACTGTGTTTAGCACTTTCAATATCTCGGTAACCAATTGACGTAGAGCAATGATCCAAATACCAAATTGTTTGTTTTTTAAGCTGAATTTAATGGTATAAATTAAAATTTGATTTAAATTAAAATTACATGTAAAAACCCCAAAAAACACATTTTTGGGGTACAAAACCCCCAAAAAACCCCCCTTCGGATGGTGCGATTTATCTGGTTTTCGAACTCGTTCAAATAAATGGTACTTTACATATTTGTACCAAATTTCATTAAGATCGGACCTTTTTTACGAGAGTTATCATGCTTACGGACACATATATATATATATATATATATATATATATATATATATATATATATATATACACATATATAAATACCCCCGTCGCAGCAAACCTGCATACTCAGCGAATTTCCAATGGATATATAAATGTCTTAATACTACATAAAGCCACTTACCAAGTTTCATAAAAATATATTCACAAATAAGCGATATATACAATTTTAATTATTCTCCATAAGAATAACATTGGGGCTGAGTACGCAGGTTTGCTGCAACAAGGAACACAAAAAATTGGTTTTATGCTAATATCAATATAACTCAACTAGGTGAAGTCGTATACCAGTTTTTATTCATTTATGTTCATAATTAAGGGAGACAGAGCATTTAACTATTATCCATAAGAATAACATGGGGGCTGAGTACGCAGGTTTGCTGCTACGGGAGAATTATGCAAAAAAAGATTTTTTGGAGCAAATATCAATAGACCTCAACGAGATGAAGCTGTATACCAAGTTTCGTCAGTATACGTTCATAAATAAGCGAGATACAAAAATTTTCTTTTCCTCCATAAGAATAACATTAGACAACGTACTGTGTTTAGCACTTTCAATATCTCGGTAACCAATTGACGTAGAGGAATGATCGAAATACCAAATTGTGTGTTTTTTTAAGCTGAATCGAATGGTTAAAACTAAAATTTGACTTTTTCAAAAATTATATGTAAAAAATTCAAAAAACCCATTTTTGGGGTACAAAACCCCCCCAAAATACCCCCTCGGATAGGTCGATATGTCTGGTTTTCGAACTTAAAGTCATAAATGCTGTTTTACATGTTTATACCAAATTTCGTCAAAATCGGATCATTTTTACGAGAGGTATCGTGCTCACGGACACATATATATATATATATACAATATCGAACGAATGGTGTTTTTGAGGTCTGGGGACCTCAAAACGAAAAGTTATCATGGTCCCGGGCCTAGGTCTTACCATGCCGACTACGGTAATAGCTTCTTCCCTATAGGGGAAATTCGCTAAAAATAATAAAATACCCCCGTAGCAGCAAACCTGCGTACTCAGCGAATTTCCAATGCATATATATGTATCTTAATACCACATAAAGGCACATACCAAGTTTCATCAATATACATTCATAAATAAACTATTTATGACATTTTAATTATTCTCCATAAGAATAACATGGCGGCTAAGTATGCAGGTTTGCTGAAGCAAGGAACACAATAAATGGGGTTTTATACAAAAATCAATATAACTCATGTAGGTAAAGCCACATACCAAATTTCATTAATTTATTTTCATAATGAAGGGAGATAACACGTTACTTATTCTCCATAAGAATAACATGGGGCTGATTACGCAGGTTTGCTGCTATGGGAGCCTTTGGTAAAAATTTTTTTTTAGCAAATATCAATGGTCCACAACCAGATGAAGCCGTATACCAAGTTTCGTCAGTATACGATCATAAATAAGCGATATATAAAATTTGTATTTTCCTCCATAAGAATAACATTAGACAACGTACTGTGTTTAGCACTTTCAATATCTCGGGAACCAATTGACGTAGAGAAATGATAAAAATACCAAATTGTGTGTTTTTTTAAGCTAAATCCAATGGGAAAAACTAAATTTTGACTATTTTCAAAATTATATGTAAAAAATTTGAAAAACCCATTTTTGGGGTACAAAACCCCCCCAAAATACCCTTTCGGATAGAGCGATCTGGCTGGTTTTCGAACTTAAAGTCATAAATGGTGTTTTACACGTTTATACCAAATTTCATCAAAATCAGATAATTTTTACGAGAGTTATCGTGCTCACGGACACACATATATATATATATACAGTTTCGAACGAATGGTGTTTTTGGGGTCTGGGGACCTCAAAACGAAAAGTTATCATGGTCCCGGGCCTAGGTCTTACCATGCCGACTACGGTAATAGCTTCTTCCCTATAGGGGAAATTCGCTAAAACTAAAATGAAAAGTTAAAAAAATAACATTGGGCTTATGGAGTTTCAAATCAAAACAAAAGAATTGTAACAGCTGTTCATAATCAACCAGGGAACTGTCAAAGTAATACTCATGTTGTATATGATTATGACATGTGGTTTCCTGAGAGCAGAGATTACAAGATTTAAGTGAAGATTACATAAATAGAGTAGTAAAATAAATCAAAGGGACATTGAGCTATAAATAAAAACTGGAGTGACCTTAAAAATGTAGAAAAGAGGCAAATGAGTTATACAAATCTGATTATCAGTAGGGGAAGTGGTGAAATATTACTCCGAGTGATCTAAACAACCTGACTGGCCTTCCCCCGAGCAAAGCTCGGCCCCCAGGTATTGTCAACAAGATGAACAGTGGAGGGGGTAACTTTCCCCTCAACCCTTTGTTCTCTAGCTAGGCCTAGCCAACACCGTAATCTCCTTACATTAATCTTATGCAAATTCTGTCGATATAATAGTGATAATACCGTATAACGCGTCCTTGGGACTTTGACTGTTCGCACATTGCGGTTGAAACTTCCCAGGGAATTGCCAACACTTTGTTACCAAGGTCAGGGGACAAACTTACCGCACAGGTGCAGGCGTTAACTCCAAGATAAGCTCCTGGTTTTTATTTTACTGGTTAAGAAACGATATCACTAAAAAGAGGGTTTGTTCGTAACTATTTATAAAATAAACTACCAGTGCATTATTTAGTGTTTACCAAGTAGGTTATTATAACAAGTAGTCTTATAACAAGTAGGATTGCTGGTGAATTCTCGTGAAAACAGTAAGATATAAATAAACTAGTTTTTCCCAACACCGTCGCTTGTTTACCTGATTTCGGTTTTATATCTAAGGCAAATCACACAGCTCATCAAATTTCAATATTTAAAAATATGTAAGTACTAAGGTTGAATCAAAAACTAATATTTGTCCTCAAATTGTCTCACCATAGCCTATCTCATCTAAGTATATAGATTATGGGTGCCAGACTTCTCGCGAACACGCCCGAACATTCGGCCGAACTCCTAATGTTCGGAGTATTCGCGAGAAGTGTGGGAGCAGCACGAACTTTTGAATTCATACGGGAAAATACGGGACGGAATGTTCAGTGAAATGTTCCTCAACAATTCCTCGGACGGGTTGGCTTTCTATAGAGACTTCCTCTTCCCAACAGCTTCGTATTACCGCCTGATGTGGGGTTCACAGTCGGATTATAAAGGCTAGTAGCTCAAAATCCAGTATTTAGGAACTATTTGAACTTGAACCTTAGGAGAGATTGCATCACAACTAATTTATTTATTAGTGAATTTCCTTTGGAAAGTGAACTATTAGCATGACCCGCACGGTGAAACTTAAGCCCGGGACCACCATAGAAGTTCCTAACGTGACCTCCTGAACACGTTTTGGGGGTCGTTCTATATATAGTCATGTAGTCTATATGTAGTCTATATATATGTGTGTGTGTGTGTGTGTGTGTGTGTGTGTGTGTGTGTGTGTGTGTGTGTGTGTGTGTGTGTGTGTGTGTGTGTGTGTGTGTGTGTGTGTTGCACTCTAGCGGTCGCATTTTTTGTCCGATTTACTTCAAATTTGGTAGGGACATTCCTTTCTGTAATCAGTTGGACAAGTTTGTTGGGCAAAACAATCGGAAAACTCTAAACCCTTTTTAGGGGATTAATTTTTCAAATTTTGAGTTTTTGGGCCCAAAAAGGGTCAGAAAAGCCCCGTATGTAAAATTAATTCATGTAAAAAGATGGGAATTAGTAAGGCAAAAGTTTTAAGCCCTCTCTCGTCGTTCTAGCATAAATATTTACCGAGTTATTAAAGAAAATGTGTTTCGACTAAACACAGTACGTTGTCTTATGGGGGGTTTACACTAGAAAAGCCTGTTATTCCTTTGTTAGAGTACCTTTATCATCCCCAGCAACCTCACGCCTACTTTCAAGCCTGTCTGGACCTTCTCCTAACATTATAATGCGCGAAATTGTATTCCCAGCTTTGCAGGTAAATGAAACCAGGAGCATCAGAAAAGCCAAAAAATCACTGTTTTCAGATTTTAATAAAAATTGGAATAAATATATATTTTTACACTGATTTTGAGTTTAAAAGTTTTTAAGTGGAAATTCACTTCCCTCACGTCAGCGTGCTGTGTGCGAACTCGTTCTAATTTTTTAACAGAGACCTTTCATTCAAGTACTGTACACATGGTTCATGGAGGTGTCAAACTTACGGGTCTCGAATATTACTGAGATGGTTTAACTTTATATACGTAATTATCAACAAATCAATCTTATATACGTATTTAGCTTAAAGACGATTTCCTGTTCACCAGAATGAAGCATTGCGATCGCTTCCTCAATGTGGCTCGATGGCTTGAATGTTTGTTTACTTTGCCAAACCTGTCGTCAGATCCGCGACGCATTAAGTGTTGTTTCCCCCGTTTCCCAGTGTTGGACTCGCGTTCGTCGCAGCCATGACGACTCTTAACGAGTTTGCGATGACGGTGAGCAAACACTCACTACAGGGTCCAAGGTCGCCCACGGCAGCTGTCGCGAGCCACGGGCGAGATAGAGGTATCGACTGATGGAAGGCTGGCGTGGAGAAACGCGCTCGGCGTCAACGAGATTGTGTCCAAAACAGTGAATTTATTTACAAATATGTTAGCAGTGCGAAACAGTGCATAGAAAGCAAACCAAAAACATACTACACAAGTTCGTAATCCAATAGAGTGGTATTGCTACAATAGTAGAGACACTTTCAGCATTAAATTTACGTTTCTCGGTTTTACCGAATACTTTTTCACAGTTTAGAATCTTTGTCTCAACACGTTTTAAAATCCTATAGATTGATCAAATTTTGGAGATTCATAATTTCCTACAATACAAATTTAAAGTTTAAGAGAGGTCTTCAGCCACCGTCAGCATCTACCTGCTTCTCCCATAAGACCAATGCTATCTTTCAAATCCCGTCCCTCCCCTACGGATTATCCGAAATTCTTTATCTGTAGCTTTACTGAGCAAAAAAAAACTAGCGATTTCAGTAAGCGGAATTTTGATTTCATAAACAATAATCGTTCGTTACAATTCCAAAATATTCAATATATACGATTTTTGCTAAGGGCTAACTATTTGTGATATACAAACTCTGCTCACTGACACCGCTAGATATTCTTTATCTTTAACATAAGCCATAAATAAACAAATAATCCGGTGCGGAGGGACGATATTTTAAAGCCAATGACCTTATGGGAGAAGCAGGTGGAAGCGCTAAATGTTTCGTGACCAGAGCCCCCTCTTTATTTTGTTACGGTCGCGAGTGGGGGATGGATGGTGGGGGAGGTCGCAGGGGGTGGATCAACCGCAACGCGTGACGCAACGAGTGCGAAGCCCCGATGGTCGCGTTACGTTCACACCATTGTACAGTATTGCCGCCGCCTAATCCGCACTCGTTGCGTCATCTTCAACGACTGTCGACTGACCAATTAGTGTTTTCGCGTTTGTTTATCTGTTTATTCCGAAAATATGCTTATTTTTGTGAACAGGATACTAGCGAAACCATTAAGTTAGATCCCAAATTATTGTATGTGTTATTTGAAAACCCTTAAAGTCTATATGTGCCTTCTGGGCTTTCGGAAAACATTCACTTACAGGGATCCTGGCTTTCAAAATTTCTAATGTTAATCTTATGGAAGAATACAATTTCATTTAATTGGATTTTGATCAGCTGTGATATTACAAAACACAGTACAGACGCGAGAGCAGCTTTCAGAAATGGCATCGCAAAATAAGTTAATATGAGTTGGGTAAAAGAAAAAAAAAGCTTAAACTAGTAAACGTGTCGCGGCTTCGCTCGCGATCATCATTTAATAAATATTGTGTTACCGTTCCAAAGCCAACATGGCCTGCTGATTAACTGTGTTTACTCTATCCAGCTGAGTGCTTAAAACGTATACTTATTTCCCAATGTTAAGCTTGTGGGAAAAAACTCAACTTTAAGGGGCCCAGGGTCCTCACTCACAAATTATCAATCTAAAAGTTTCCTGCACAACTTCACGTTAGGCTTTATCCAATGACACCAAAAAGATGAAAATTGGTTCAGTAGTTTAGGAGTGATTGTCACAAAAAACCTGCTCGCCTATTAAATAAGTATAGATGAGCTGGGTAAAAAGAAAGAAAATTAGCTTAAATTCCAGCAACTGGATTAATTTATTTTCTTAAAGAAAAGGCCAACTTTCGTGACAGGGTTACCAACGAAACTATCATGTAGGTTGGTACATAAAATATCTTTATTATTAAAATAAGTTTTTAAAATTTTGTTCGGGTATTTTATATCTCTAAATCTATTATTTAGTATACAGTAAATGTTTTGTATCAATCAGAAGTTCTTACCCTCTAAATGTGCCTTTGGAGGGTTTGAAAACATCCACCTTCAGGGCTTCACCCCATGGGCCTTCAAAGTTTCAATGTTGATCTTATGGCGTATTTTCTTTAGGTATTCAGCTGGTTATAATGTAAACATGTTAAAACCTCTGACCCTATGCTTGTGGGATTCCCATTTCCCACGCGGAGAACGGGGCGCCCGCTGGTCACGGTTTGTGTTATTTGAAAGCACTGACGGTCAATAAGAGCCTTTTAGGAACTTAGAGAAAATCCGCCGTCAGGGCTCAGGGTAGAGAACATGAATATTATCGTTTGTTGAATATTTATCGTGATATTTTACTGCCACAGCAACTGGGTTCTACGGCGTAAGTACTTTCCTTTTATAAAAAACTGTATAGAATGAAATAGTTTCTTAGCATGCGCAAACACCCCTCTTACGACGAACAAAAGGATCCAGACCGTACCCCCGTCACGAGACCGCGGTGCGGCATATGCAGCGCGGCTCCAGCCCCGGGGGCAGCGCGGACCTTTCACTGCGTTTCACTTTCCCCGTCTCTCGTCTCTCGTCTCGGCCTCCACGCGGCGTGTGCCGGCTCAGCGAAATCGCGACGGGTTTTCAAAACAAAAATACATTTATTTGTTTTTTTGAGTTACTTCAACGAAGACTGAGAACGACGAAATCGACATTACATCCTATACTCTAATATGAGTAAGGTTTGCTTGCTTGCTTGCGACACGGATCTCAAAAACGGCTCCAACGAATTCCTTCAAATGTTCGAAATAACTAATTTCTGGGATAAAAATAAGTTTTAGGCAGGCCTCATGCCAAGGAAAAATTAAATAATGTAAAAATACTAAAATTAAAAGTAAAAAAAAACATTGGGCTTATGGAGTTTCAAATCAAAACAAAAGAATTGTACAAAAAAAAATATCATAGATTAAGCATACTCCTGCTTAATCTATGATTGTATCAGCTGTTCATAATCAACCAGGGAACTGTCAAAGTAATACTCATTTTGTTTATGATTATTAACATGTGGTTTCCTGAGAGCAGAGATTAAAAGATTTGACTGAAGATTACATACATAGAGTAGTGAAATAAATCAAAGGGACATTGAGCTATACATAACAACTGGAGTGACCTTAAAAATGTAGAAAAGAGGCAACTGAGTTATACAAATCTGATTATCAGTAGGGGGGGAAGTGGTGAAATATTACTACAAGTCATCTAAACAAACTGACTGGCCTTCCCCCGAGAAAAGCTCGGCCCCCCAGGTACTTAAACATGAAACCGGTAATGCAAATAGGCCTGAAAACTAAACCCAAGACGATTTGTTTTTCTAAACAGAACGCTTGGGTTTATGAGGTGAACCAATGAGAGGGGGCTCCATTCACGAAAGTATTCGAACCTGCTTCTCCCATAAGGCCGATGTTAACTTTCAATGTCCCTCATCTGATTACAGTATTCCAAATCTTCGTGGCTCATTTTAAGGAGATCAAAACACGTTGCGATCTCACTGATCACAATTTTAATATCAAATCTATTCGTCGGTTATTAGATTTGGTCGGAAATTGCCTAGATCGTAAAAATATAATTACAACCCTATAGCCAAAAATAAACTAATGAGTTTACTAATGCGGCATGTTAGATTTTACCAGATAACAAGATAGTCAAACTTGTCAATCTTTACTAACCTGAACCTCCAATTGGGTAAAACATTTTTGATTAAAAGGTTTTGTATGATGATAATTTCAATTTGAACCGGCGACACTACGTACACAACCGATTGTGGAGTATAAATAAACTTATATTTAAAACAATTTACTCAAAGGTAGTTTATTTTGTTTTTTGTTTGCTGATTTTTTTAAAAAGAGTTATCGCGCTCTTTCATCCGACCTAACCAATAGAGCTGTTTAAGGGTGCGCCCTACCCAGATTGAATTCATTGTTGTTTAGCGCCGCGCCGGCGCCGCCAACAAGCAGGGCCATGCATATTTACGCTTGAAGACCATTTTGTTCTCCTCGATCGCACTGTTATTTTAAAGATTTCTACCAAACTATTTGCAGTTTCACACTTTTCAGATCCCAATCTAGGGATCATACGGTTCCTTTTCTCCAAAATAATTTTTCTCCATACGTTATGAATCTTTAGAAAAACGCTTAATTTGAGAACATTACTAATGGCCTACCACTTATTTTGAATTAAAATCACGATTTTTAAATCACTAGATGATTTTATGATCTCTAGATGAACATTTATTGAATTAAATAACATCAAATTATTTTTAATTGGTTAACAATTCACCCTACAATGAGGGAGATGCAAACCCCTTACTTGAGCGTGCGGAAGGGAGGTACGGCGCACCCTTAACAGTGGGCCTCAGTCATCAAACATTTGTCTTTCCTACATGATTCTTCCACACGCCCAATGCAAACTATATCGAAGCCCGTCTCTCCTCAGGACGACACTGTTGATTTACGGTTTATTTAATAAATCAATGACATATCTAGCGATTTCAGTAAAAATAAGTAAAATTCCAAAATATTCTACATTTACAGTTTTATGGGTTATGCTATTTATTTATGATATCGAAACTTTGCTCACTGAAATCGCCAGGTATCTTGCATCGACGATTTCGGGTAATCGGTTAAGAAGGGGCGGGCTCTGAAGTAAAAATCGACTTTATGATATGATCAGGCAGAAAACACAACTTTTTTGCAAGACTGGAGCCCCTCTAAAGAAACCATTCCTGTAATCATTTACATTTGATATCGAAGAAGAAGAAACCTCACAAAATTAACTCAGGTATGGTAACTCTTAAATTCCGAAACTGCTATACACATAAGTATTGCTCCAAGCAGAAAACTATAAAAAGTATCACATTACATCAAACAAAACACAATCGCCTACATGAGTAAAATTACAAAAGATCGCTTAAAAAACACCGCAATACCGCAAGGGCGTGAAGCGGTTCAATAAAGGATGTAGTTTAATAAAGGAAGGGTCCGAGGAAAACAGAACAAACAAGGAAGGGGTAGAATGGGCGAGGGGAAGGGTGGGGGGAGTAATACTGTAATGTGTAGTGGAGGATCGATAAGGCCAAGTCACGGTCACACTGTGGACTGTGGACACGTCTACGCAACACGAGTGGTGAACTGAGGCGCGCAGCCATCTGTTGTCACTGGCTCGCCGAGTACTGGTGACTGTCATTGGTCATTGGGCTATTAATTAATTAATGATCCTGGCTAAAGGCGGTCCCACACTTCTTGCGAACAGGCCTGAACATTCTTCCGAATGTTCACTGAACATTCCGTCCCGTATGTTCCCGTATGTATTCAAAACTTCGTGCTGCTCCCACACTTCTCGCGAATACTCCGAACATTAGGAGTTCGGCCGAATGTTCGGGCGTGTTCGCGAGAAGTGTGGGACCGCCTTAAAGAATCAGTTGGTCTTAGTCAGTAACAAGACATCTCACTCAATCTACACTCAACATTCATTCATGTTCGCCTTAAAATAGGCTCTCTTTGCGTGGGCGACTTGCACAGTGATTAGGTGATAAGTGACCCTGTCTAGTGAACCAATCATAAACGCCAAACGTAACGCACTTGAGGGGGAAAGGCGTGTCTCGTAGCGTTACACTGCGTTATTTGGGACAAAGGGAGGGTTCTGGCAGGCGCCGAGGCGTTATGTATCGTTAAATATTTAACTATCGGGATTCAAAAACAACACTCAAAAATCATACTGTTTGGATCTGCAGGAATCAAACTAGTTTGTTGAACATTCTCATTATTAAACAACAAAAAACACTGAATAATATTTAGGAAAACAACCTGCCCAATGTAAAGTACGAACTAGGCGAATTTTTAAATTAAAATTTCTTCAAAAATAAACCTCTTAATGTTTTAAGTCTATTTCAAGAGCTTGACAATACCTTCAGAACAAACGAGCTGTCATTGGTAATGAAATAAATACTTACAAAGCACGCAATGCACGTGTAACAACTAAAATCCCTTTCAACTTCTTTTCTTCCTAACTACAGGTGTACCTAAATTACGAAATAACACTCAAGTTGTATTAATATGTTTTTAACGCCAATACAAACATTAATATACTCACAAATAACAAGGAACTAACGAAATTCACATGGATAAAGAATTAACAGACATCTTGCAAAATAATAGTTATTAGTCTAGACTCGAGCTCAAAGCGAGCAATGTCTGAACAAATTCGCCTCCTATTGATTTTGTGATCAAGGCCCATTAACCCTGTAGCCCGGATAAAATTGGCACCACTGCAGAATGGAGCAATCGCCATTCATACATCAAGATACACTTACGACCGAGTGTTACTCAACGTCCAACGCGTAACGGCGATAGAAATCAAATTTAGTGTTTCGGCGGCAAACAACACGACCGTGATTGAGCCTCGTTGAATAGCAATTGGCCAATTGGTGATGAATATTAATACAGGGCGGTCCGCTCCCGGCGTTCCACTTAACGGGGAATAACGCGCTCGACACTAACACCTGTCTTCGACCTCGGACAAGCTAAGTAGCCTCACTAACACCTGTCTTCGACCTCGGACAAGCTAAGCAGCCTCACTGATACCTGTCTTCGACCTCGGACAAGCTAAGCAGCCTCACTGACACCTGTCTTCGATCTCGGACAAGCTAAGCAGCCTCACTGACACCTGTCTTCGACCTCGGACAAGCTAAGCAGCCTCACTGACACCTGTCTTCGACCTCGGACAAGCTAAGCAGCCTCACTGGCACCTGTCTTCGACCTCGGACAAGCTAAGCAGCCTCACTGACACCTGTCTTCGACCTCGGACAAGCTAAGCAGCCTCACTGACACCTGTCTTCGACCTCGGACAAGCTAAGCAGCCTCACTAACACCTGTCTTCGACCTCGGACAAGCTAAGCAGTCTCACTGACACCTGTCTTCGACCTCGGACAAGCTAAGCAGCCTCACTGACACCTGTCTTCGACCTCGGACAAGCTAAGCAGCCTCACTGGCACCTGTCTTCGACCTCGGACAAGCTAAGCAGCCTCACTGACACCTGTCTTCGACCTCGGACAAGCTAAGCAGCCTCACTGACACCTGTCTTCGACCTCGGACAAGCTAAGCAGCCTCACTAACACCTGTCTTCGACCTCGGACAAGCTAAGCAGTCTCACTGACACCTGTCTTCGACCTCGGACAAGCTAATCAGCCTCACTAACACCTGACTTCGACCTCGGACAAGCTAAGCAGCCTCACTGACACCTGTCTTCGACCTCGGACAAGCTAAGCAGCCTCACTAACACCTGTCTTCGACCTCGGGCAAGCTAAGCAGCCTCACTAACACCTGTCTTCGACCTCGGACAAGCTAAGTAGCTATCAGAACACATCGTGGTGTTGTATCCTATACTCTAATATGAGTAAGGTTTGCTTGCTTGATTACAACTCTGATCTCAAAAAGGGCTGCAACGATTACCTTCAAAAGTTGTAATTAACTAATTTCTGGGTTAAAAATAAGTTCTAGACAGGTCTCATCCCCAGGAAGAATATAATTATGTAAAAAAATTACATATACAGTTGTCATATCCGAAATGAATCAAAGGACCGTTGAGCTTTAATAACTGGAGCGACCTTGAACATACAGAAAAGAGGCAAATTAGCTAAGAAAATAGGATCATCATTAGGACGACTTGGTGAAAAATCATTCAACGTCATATAAACACACTGACTGACCTTACCCGGGCAAAGCTCGGTTACCCAGGTGCTTTTACTAAATACGGGAACTACAATTTAATACTGTATAAACTTTCTATGTAATGCCCTCTCTGAAAGGATAAATGATGGTGAACTTACAACTCCTCCCGCTGACGCTGCGACAACACCATTTTCATTTCTCCCGCGTGTGTCTGAGGCTGCGACGATGGAGAAGTCTACAGCCGGCCGGCCATCACTGCAACAAGCAAACAAAGTCATGAAGGCACCAAAGTACACTCTGCATCATCCAACCCTCAGTATCTAGAATACATCACGTGCAGCTTTTATAACCGTCTGCTGTTGGTTGGCAGGGGCGGCCCGTCAGATTTTCAGTGCCTGTGCAAAGACCAAACTTGCCGCCCCCTCCATAACAACTAAAACCTCCCCCCCACCATAGCTCTGAAATAAGTCTGTCGAACACGCCTCGCTCCCTCGCTTGTTGTTGCGTTTGCGTTGTTTCTGGTTCCGTGCGATAATGATCACCTGAAATGACAAGCTATGGAGCACATTCAGCTCAGAGACTTCAGTAATTCAAAATCTTGATTTCATATAGTATCGTCATGGAAATGCTGAGTCACGATAACTTTGAAATCTTACACCAGTCATATCTGCATTGCTATTCTGAAAAACCTAAAATTAAAATAAACGGTATCAGGAAACTGACACATACTTTCTCCCTTTCAGCCCAACTTTAATGAATAAATTACTTTTTATTTACTACAAATAGAATACAAAGCACGGTCAAATGTACAGAAAATCTTGTAAACAAGTTGTTTTCAAAAGTATCCACCCAAATCCCTGTTTAGGATGCACTACAGAATCCATCGCTACACACGTGGTTTTAAGAGGGGAAATGCCACCTATCCCCCCCTTAGGGTTATTAAGGGGCAACATATTTCAAATTTCCTCTGTTGGTCAATGCTAACTTGACAAACATACCAAGTATGAACGAAATTGATCAGTAAATCAAAAGAAATAGAGAGAAATAGTAATTTTTGTATTCCCCATAAGAATAACATTGGACAACGTACTGCGTTTACCGCAAAATTTAAATTTAAATTTTCTCCGCAACCAGTAATCGTAGAATAATAATTCAAAATACTAAATTATTTAGTTTTTTTAGCTCTTTTTAATGGTGAATAGTACGTTAATAGCTTCTTCCCTATAGGGGTAATTCGCTAAAACTGTAATATTGTAAGGTACTTTGTGTATAGGCCTAAATACAAAGATGTTAGTTTGCAAAACACCAAATAACCGCCGATACTGCTAGACATACTGTTGTACCGCCATGCACATCGAAGATCGAGTTATTTGTCGTTTAATACTTACTTAACAGACCCAAAAAAGGAACACAAATTGCAATACACCACAGTGTATTAAAAGTACATAATTTATTCATATATTCAGAGTGATTTACAGCATTTCTACTCCCTGTAAGTGAAAAGGTCATTTAAATGTCGCAGAAAATGTCACTGAATCGTTAAATTGGGCGGAGCGAATGAAAAGTTAAAGCGCCAAAACTGGAAATGATTTTGCATTTTATAACAATTTCTTATCAAACACATTCTATAATTTGTGTTAATTATTAATTATAGACGGTAATTCATTGTTAAACATAATATAACCGGCTCCGGCTGCTTATAAGGACAAAACTGGAAAAGTAGCATTACTTATTTAGGGGCACCAATTTAGCATGATTTATAGAGTCGTCCCTACAACACAAATAAGGGGAATTGTTACTCATTCGTTACCGCTGTCTCTTCGTAAGCTTTTTCTGCATCGATGCCCAACTAAATGATTTATTGGACACATGGCACGTGATAGTGCGGACTTTGACGTTGAGCTAATTACTGAATCTGCAGAGTCATTTGATCGATAAATCATCAAGAGGAGGCTCCAGTCACGTACAATTTTGATTTTCTACCTGCTTCTCCCACAAAGCCAAATCAGAGCCCACACATACTCCACGGATTATTCGAAATAATTAATTCATGGCTTATTTCAAAGAGCATTAAAATACCTAACAAATTCAGTGAGCAGACTTGGTATCACAAATAAAGATCGTTAACTAACATTCCAAAATATTCGATACAATTTGTTATAGGTTAATTAATTTTGGCGTCAAAATGCTGCACACTTAAATCGCTGCTATTTTTTGGTTCTATAAAATGAGCCATAACTCAACAATTGGACAATCCGTTGAGGAGGGGCAGGATTTGAACGTCAACACTGGTGTTATGGGAAAATAGGTATATAAGCAGGTGACTAAGGACCCTTCTTTTAACTTAAAACCGATGTCTACCGAACTCTGCTACAAAACAGATACCCTCATCGCAGCAAACCTGCGTACTTAGTGAATTTCCAAAGAATATTTATGTCTTAATACCACATTAAGCCACCGTCCAGAATTCATAAGAAATATATTCACACATAAGCGATGTGTAACATATGAATTATTCATCATTAGAATAACACTGGGGATGAGTAAGCAGGTTTGTTGCAACTAGGAACACAAATTAATTGGTTTTATGCTAATTGGTTTTATGCAAATATCTAGGTGAGGTCGCATACCAAGTTTCAACCATATACATTCATAAATAAGCGATATATACGATTTTAATTAATCTCCATAAGAATAACATGGGAACCGAGTACGCAGGTTTGCTGCGACGGAAATCGACGAAAATTTTTTTGGTGCAAAGAACAATAAAACACAACCAGATGAAGCCACATACCAAGTTTCGCCAGTGTATAAATGCCAGTGTTCATAAATAAGCGAGATATAAAATATTTATTTTTCCCCATAAGAATAACATTAGACAACGAGAGCAATGATCAAAACACCAAATTGTGTTTTTTTTGTTAAGCTTAATCCAATGGAGAAAACTAAAATTTAATTTAAATAATAAATACATGTGAAAACCCAAAAAAAAAAACACTTTTGAGGGTACAAAACCCCCCTTTGGATGGTGCGATTCGTCTGGTTTTCGAACTCGTTCAAATAAATGGTACTTTGTACATTTGTACCAAATCTCATTAGGATCGGACCTTTTTTACGAGTTATAGTGCTTACGGACACTTAAATATATAATATAGATGTATACAAATATAAATACCCCCGTCGCAGCAAACCTGCGGACTCAGCGAATTTCCAATGCATAATATATGTCTTAATACCACATAAAGCCGCAAACCAAGTTTCATAAAAATACATTCACATATAAGCGATTTTAATTATTCTCCATAAGAATAGCATTGGTAATGAGTATGTAGGTTTGCTGAAACAAGGAACAGAAACAATTGCTTTTTATGCAAATATAAATAGAATTTAACTAGGCGAAGCCACATACTAAGTTTCATCGATATTCAATCATAAATAAGCGATATATAACATTCTAGTTATTCTCCATAAGAATAACATGGGGGCTGAGAAAGCAGGTTTGCTGCAACAAGGAACAGAAAAATGGGTTTTTATATAATTATCAATATAACTCAACCAAGTGAAGCTACATACCAAGTTTTATTAATTTATGTTCATAATTAAGGGAGTCATTACATTTTACATATTCTCCATAAGAATAACATGGGGGCTGAGTACGCAGGTTTGCTGCTACGGGAATAATCAACAAAAAATCAATTTTTTGTGCAAATATCAATATACCAGTACTACTTGAAGCCACATACCAAGTTTCATCAACATACATTCATAAATAATCGAGATATCAAATTTTATTTATTCTCCATAAGGATAACATTGGACAACGTACTGTGTTTAGCCCTTCGAATATCTCTGCAACGGTTGGGCGTAGAATCACAATTTAAACACCAAAATGATTGCTTTGTGGAACTGAACAGATTGGTAAAAGCAAATGTGAAGTTTACATTAAAATAAACTGAGGAAAAGCAAAAAACCTTTTTCCCATAAGATTAACATGGGAGATTTTATGAGCAAGTTTTTTTTGGATTTTCTCCGCAACCACTTAACCTAGGTTAATAATTCAAAATACTAAATTATTTGTTTTTTAAGCTCTATAACATGGCCAAAACCAAAATTAAGTTTTTTAAAAATTTTAGGGTGAAAAATGCAAAAAACTGATTTTTGGAAAATTTAAAACCCCCATAAACCCCCCTTCCCATGGTCCGATTTTTCTGGTTTTCGAACTTAAAGTCATGAATGTCATTTTACACATTTGAGCCAAATTTCATCAAAATCGGACGTTTTTTACTCAAGTTATCGTGTTAACGGACACATATATAGATATATATATATATATAAAGATATATATATATATATATATATATATATATACATATATATAAATTTGAACGAATAGTGTTTTTGGCATCTGGGGACCTCAAAACAAAAAGTTATCATGGTCTCGGTCTTAAGTCTTACCATGAGACCTACGGTAATAGCTTCTTCCCTATAGGGGAAATTCGCTAAAACGCACAGGCCTATAAATGCTAATCGTCTATCACTTCACTTAGTTAACTAGTAGTAAACAATAAGACCGGGTGAATCACTCTAATGACGTTATCAATGACGTCACTCACCCTACATTAGAGTATCGGGATGTTGGATCAGCTGTGATGATGCTAAGACAGTGTTATGTTTCTTAGGAAGATGAGAGTAATTTGAGGGAAGGGAATTTTTGTCTTTTCTGATGGGTTAAAAATGTGAAGTGGGATGTTTTTATTGTCTGTTGGCTTTCAAGACTACAAACTTAAACTTTGCAAATACATAAATAACCAAACAAACATCTTTCCCGTTAGTTCCGAGGTAAAAAATAGAGAGTGCCAACAAAAATAAAAAAAAAACTCGATACCTTTACTGATGTAAAAACAAACAGTATGCAATAAAAAACACGTCATTTATAGCCTATCTTTATATATTATTTCTCTAGCCTGTTTTTCTGTCACTAAGCGAAATATTCATTATTCCTTTATCAAATCCCATGATTTACCCCCATTTTAAAGCTTCGTGCCGGTTATTGACGAAAAATAGACCGACGAGCTAAAAATGTACCGCTTCCGTGAAATCTGAATAAAATGAAAACTGAATGAAAGGTAGTTTGATTTGAGAGGAGCGAAAATGTAAACAAAAGAACATTTGATCAGCTGACAAGATTTGGTTCGCAGTGCGGAATTAATCTTAAAAGTTTAATCTTAAAAGGCAATCGCAAACGTATAAAAACAGCACATACAAAATAATTCATTTTGTTTTTCTCACAACTAACTTCGTTAAGTATAAGATCTGAAGTAAAACTAAGTCAAAGTAAAAAGTAATTTGTTTAAGAACAAAAAAGGGTTGACTTTAGTTGAGGAAACACGGGTTTAAGAGGCCTATAAATGTGCGATTAGTTATAGGCCACACTAAACACACATATATTATAACCCTTTAATATACTCATGAGCGTGTGGTCATTAGTGAATTTCCTTTGGAAAGTGAACTATTAGCATGACCCGCACAGTGAAACTTAAGCCTGGGACCACGATAGAAGTTCCTAACATGACCCCCTGAACACGTTTTGGGGGGTCGTTCAAAATTTTATATATATATATATATATATATATATATATATATATATGTGTGTGTGTGTGTGTGTGTGTGTGTGTGTGTGTGTGTTTGCACTATAGCGGTCGCATTTTTTGTCCGACTTACTTCAAATTTGGTAGGGACGTTCCTTTCTGTAATCAGTTGGACAAGTTCGTTGGGCAAAACAATCGGAAAACTCTAAACCCCTTTTTTGGGGATTAATCTTTCAAATTTAGAGTTTTTGGGCCCAAAAAGGGTCATAAAATCCCCAGATGTAAAATCAAAGCATGTAAAAAGATTGGAATTAGAGAGGCAAAAGTTTTAAGTCCTCTCTAGTCATTATAGCATAAATATTTACCCAGTTATTAAAGAAAATGTGTATCGACTAAACACAGTAAGTTGTCTTATGGGGGTTTTAGACTAGAAAAGCCTGTTATTCCTTTGTTAGAGTACTTTTATCATCCCCAGCAACCTCACGCCTACTTTCAAGCCTGTCTGGACCTTCTCCTAACCTTATAATGCGCAAAATTATATTCCCAGCTTTGCAAGTACGTAAATGAAACCAGGAGTATCAGAACAGCCAAAAAAAATCAATGTTTTCAGATTTCAATAAAAATTGGAAAAATGTATGTTTTAGCGAATTTCCCCTATAGGGAAGAAGCTATTACCGTAGTCGGCATGGTAAGACCTAGGCCCGGGACCATGATAACTTTTCGTTTTGAGGTCCCCAGACCCCAAAAACACCATTCGTTCGAAACTGTATATATATATATATATATATATATATATATATATATATATATATATATATGTCCGTGAGCACGATAACTCTCGTAAAAATTATCCGATTTTGATGAAATTTGGTATAAACATGTATAGCAACATTTATGACTTTAAGTTCGAAAACCAGCCAGATCGCTCTATCCGAAGGGGTATTTTGGGGGGGTTTTGTACCCCAAAAATGGGTTTTTCGAATTTTTTACATATAATTTTGGAAAAAGTCAAATTTTATTTTTTCCCATTGGATTCAGCTTAAAAAAACACACAATTTGGTATTTTGATCATTTCTCTACGTTAATTGGTTACCGAGATATCGAAAGTGCTAAACACAGTACGTTGTCTAATGTTATTCTTATGGAGGAAAATAAAAATTTTATATCTCGCTTATTTATGAACGTATACTGACGAAACTTGGTATACGGCTTCATCTGGTTGTGGACCATTGATATTTGCTCAAAAAAATAATTTTTTACCCAAGGCTCCCGTAGCAGCAAACCTGCGTACTCAGCCCCATGTTATTCTTATGGAGAATAAGTAACGTGTTATCTGCCTTCATTATGAAAATAAATTAATGAAATTTGGTATGTGGCTTTACCTACATGAGTTATATTGATATTTGTATAAAACCCCATTTTTTGTGTTCCTTACTTCAGCAAACCTGCATACTCAGCTGCCATGTTATTCTTATGGAGAATAATTAAATTGACATAAATCGTTTATTTATGAATGTATATTGATGAAACTTGGTATGTGGCTTTATTTGGTATTAAGATACATATCTATGCATTGGAAATTCGCTGAGTACGCAGGTTTGCTGCTACGGGGGTATTTACACTTATTTTGAGTTTTACAAGTTGTTATGTGGAAATTCACTTCCGTCACGTCAGCGTGCTGCGTGCGAACTCGTTTTGTATTATATTCAAAAGCTATTTGCAAAATGTGTTCGGCATGAGTGTGTAAGGTGTAAGGTGTGCTGCAATAATCTTACTGCCAGATGTTCTTCCTTACAGAGGTATTTGTTTATTAGTCACGCCAGGACGTCGGCTGATGGCGATTACTTTACCACAGGATAGCACTTCTGGATCAGTAGTTACGTCTTCATTATTAGATTTTAAATTTAAATTATAAGAAATAACACTGGCAAGTTATGTATATTGAACGAAACCTCATCCTGCTACCTCACCCAGAAGAGGTTTTATATAAATAAATACCCCCGTCGCAGCAAACCTGCATACTCAGCGAATTTCCAATAGAGATATAAATGTCTTAGTACTACATCAAACCAATTATCAAGTTTCATAAAAATATATTCACAAATAAACGATATATACAATTGTAATTCTTCTCCATAAGAATAACATTGGGGCTGAGTACGCAGGTTCGCTGCAACAAGGAACACAAAAAATGGGTTTTTATGCTAATATCAATATAACTGAAGTAGGTGAAGTCATATACCAGTTTTTATTAATTTATGTTCATAATTAAGGGAGACATACCATTTAATTATTATCCATAAGAATAACATGGGGATGAGTACGCAGGTTTGCTGCTACGGGATCTTTTGGCAAAAAATTATTTTGAGCAAATATCAATAGACCATAACCAGATGAAGCCATATACCAAGTTTAGTCAGTATACGTTCATAAATAAGCGAGATATAAAATTTTTATTTTCCTCCATAAGAATAACATTAGACAACGTACTGTGTTTAGCAATTTCAATATCTCGGTAACCAATTGACGTAGAGAAATGATAAATACCCCCGTAGCAGCATACCTGCGTACTCAGCGAATTTCCAATGCATATATATGTATCTTAATACCACATAAAGCCACATACCAAGTTTCATCAATATGCATTCATAAATAAACGATTTATGACATTTTAATTATTCTCCATAAGAATAACATGGCGGCTGAGTATGCAGGTTTGCTGAAGGAAGGAAAACAAAAAATGGGGTTTTATACAGATATCAATATAACTCATTTAGGTAAAGCCACGTACCAAATTTCATTAATTTATTTTCATAATTAAGGGAGATAACACTTTACTTATTCTCCATAAGAATAACATGGGGCTGAGTACGCAGGTTTGCTGCTACGGGAGCCTTTGGCAAAAAATTGTTTTTTTGAGCAAATATCAATGGTCCACAACCAGATGAAGCCGTATACCAAGTTTTGTCAGTATACGTTCATAAATAAGCGAGATATAAAAATTTTTCTTTTCCTCCACAAGAATAACATTAAACAACGTACTGTGTTTAGCACTTTCAATATCTGGGTAACCAATTGACGTAGAGAAATGATCAAAATACCAAATTGTGTGTTTTTTTAAGCTGAATCCAATGGTAAAAATTAAAATTTGACTATTTCCAAAATTATATGTAAAAAAGTCAAAAAACCCATTTTTGGGGTACAAAACCCCCCCAAAATACCCCTTCGGATAAAGCGATCTGGCTGGTTTTCGAACTTAAAGTCATAAATGTTACTTTACACGTTTATACCAAATTTCATCAAAATCGGATAATTTTTACGAGAGTTATCGTGCTCACGGACACACACATATATATATATATATATATATATATATATATATACAGTTTCAAACGAATGGTGTTTTTGGGGTCTGGGGACCTTAAAACGAAAAGTTATCATGGTCCCGGGCCTAGGTCTTACCATGCCGACTACGGTAATAGCTTCTTCCCTATAGGGGAAATTCGCTAAAATACCAAATTGAGTGTTTTTTTAAGCTGAATCCAATGGGGAAAACTAAAATTTGATTATTTCCAAAATTATATGTAAAAAAGTCGAAAAACCCATTTTTGGGGTACAAAACCCCCCCAAAACACCCCTTCGGATAGAGCGATCTGGCTGGTTTTCGAACTTAAAGTCATAAATGTTGCTTTACACGTTTATATCAAATTTCATCAAAATCGGATAATTTTTACGACAGTTATCGTCCTCACGGACACACACACACACATATATATACAGTTTCGAACGAATGGTGTTTTTGGGGTCTGGGGACCTCAAAACGAAAAGTTATCATGGTCCCGGGCCTAGGTCTTACCATGCCGACTACGGTAATAGCTTCTTCCCTATAGGGGAAATTCGCTAAAACAAATATTTCACCTCTAATTCTAGTTGATCTTCCATCCCAGAATATCATTCATGGGTGTTAGCTTCGTCGTCTTTGTGTTTGACTAGTATTTTTTGTTTGTTTAAAAAGTTTTTGGTACGGGTTGGTTTTATACATAGACTATAACTGTTCCCGCAGGCTTCGCCCCGCAAATAGTTTACAAAACTATGACAATTGTGTGTGCTGCATTCTATGGTTAGCCCGTGGAACTACTACGAATCAAGATCAGCTGTTTGTATCTTCATTAGCTCAAACAAAAATTAATGTCCATAAGAAATACTTGGGAACTTTGTCGGGATCTCTGGCGGAGCCCTGAGGTCAGATCAGAATGAAAACCATTTAGTTTTCCTATTTTATGCCTAAAGAATCAGTGTACACAATTTCAGCTCTCTACCTACATGGGAAGGTGGAGAATTGGTGATGAATGAGTCAGTCAGCCAGGGCTTTGCCTTTTACAGATATAGAAGATGACAGTTGTGTGTGCTGCATTCTGTGGTTACCCCGTGGAACTACTACGAATCAAGATCAGCTGTTTGTATTTTTTCATCAGCTCAAACTTAAAGTGAATGTCCATAAGAATAACACAGGATTGGAACTTTGACCTAAGACCCAAGACCTATGTTCCAAATTTCATTGCAATCAGTTCTGAGGTTTTTGCGATTTCGTGATGAGCGAGTCAGCCAGTGGTATTTGGATTTTATATATTAAGATTAATATAATAGTTGACTCAAGTTTTTACATATCCAATGATCTCACTTTAAAGAGATCCTCACAATACAAACATAAAACCCTTGACACAAAATCAACAGGAACATTGACGTTCGTTTCTTTAAAAACTGTATGAAATCTAGATACCGTTTTTAATAATTTGATCCATGTTCTGACAACTATACAAGTTTTTAATTTGCTCATATCATAAAACGGCCCAAGCAGTCATTTAAAGCAATTAGTGCTGCAAGCTTGATGAAATCACACTGTTAAACTGACTACTGTTTAGACGGGGAGATAATAACACCTGTCCTGTAATAGCAAGAACACAAACAGGAACACGTTATTAATGACACGAGTCAAATAAAAATTCTACAAACTGCAAGCGGTAAGTTCATGTAGACCTAACTGATTGCCTAATCATTGCAACTACATGGGTAATGGGCGATTGATTGCCTAATCATTGCAACTACATGGGTAATGGGTGATTAATTAAGTAACGATCTACATTAAGAAAATACAAAAAAATGAGCTAATCACTATAGGCGTCACAAGAGTCAAATAAAAACCCGACAAACTGCAAGCGGTAGTTTATAGACCTAATTGATTGCCTAACCATTGTGGTGATAAAAGAGGACTCAATGATGAATTAAGAAACGATCTACATTAAACTAATACAAATAAGGAGAAAATCACTAAGTAATAAAAGTAGTAAGGCGTGTAACTTAATGAAACCAACAGTGTTTGGTATTTATTACGTACCAACCATTTACCATTTATTAAGTAGTGTAGAGCGGCTGTACTAATACCGTGATAAGTCATAAACTTCAAAATCAATTAAACTGCGGAAATAATACGCGAACCGCCTTTTGCCAAACAACTCGAGACGTATCGCGGTAATGTGTGCTGAGGTCAGTTCGACGGCGCGGCGGGGTTATACATATTGATGTTTCCTGACATCGTCGCGTCGTCAGTAGCCGCCCCGACCTTGACGACGGCCTGATAAGGAAGGCTGCCCACGAGGTCAGACTGATAACGTACACCGTACACAGTCCGCCCGCCACAGTGGGGGGACTCACCTGCTTTGCGTGGACCCGGAAAATATCTAATGTACGTTCAGCACGACACAGGGATTTACATTTAATATCGGATGAGCAAATTATTTTTATAAAATATTGGTCTTATAATATTTGCTAAATTTGAACTTTTTTAATTTTAGCGACCATTTTTGTTGTTACATAAAAATGCTGCTGAACGGGTTTACTGGGAATGTCTTGGTCAATGGAACAGGCAACTATAAAACACTGCATGCAGGTCGACTACCATGTTTACGGCAGTTGTGTTTAGAACTGTTAGTTCGGTCACCGGCCACTTTGAACGCTAGTGGTGCTCAGAGTGGGTGCATTCGACAACAAACTTGCTGCCTCCCCAGCTCCCCATACGGCGACCCGACACGTGCGTTGAACGCTAGTGGCGCTAAAGCGCTCAGAGGGGTGCATTCGGGTAGTACACCCGCTGCCATCCCTATCGGCGACACGACGCATTCTCCACCCGCGCTGCCTCCCCTCACGACTACCGGCATTGACTATACGTATTTATGAGTCTACATCCAGTCTACTCGTGTATATAGTCAATGCTACCAGCAACCCGACTCGTGGCGCTGCCACGGGAGCGCAACCCTTCTCCTATTCCACTCAGCCTTCTGTATGTTTTATAGTTTTCTGTCCCACTGACCAACACATTCCTAGTAAACCCGATGAGCTAAATTTGTATTTAACAAAAAAATTTATCGCTAAAATTAAAATGTTAAATATTTGCAAATATAATAAGAGATAACAATTTCTTTAACTTAATTTGCCTTCTGGGTCTTAGACCTTACGTGTCTGGAACTCCCCGTGATGCACACACTGCGATTCTGTTACAGTCAACAACACGAATCAACCATTTTACAAAGCAAACCGTCCGATGAATGGACGTTTACATTTACCGTATCAAATGAAACTGCACAGACATTCCCCGACGCAGGGAGAAACACGGAGTCGCTATGAAGGTCCTCGTAGTCAACCAACGAGGCGGGAACAATGGCAAATACATTTCCGCGAGTCGAATGGCGCCGGCAGCATGAAGACATTCCACTGGAGTGTGTTAAGTGGGGAGATAGGCGAGTACGTAATGAGGCGACGCTGGAGGTGAAAGCGCTCCCACCATTGTCTATATAACCCGGCCGCCGCCGAGTTTTTATATCGGGGCACAAGTGGATTGTTGGAATAGCGAAAAAGAAAGTTGAAGCGAGTAGAGAGATTTGTATACCGGGGAGTCCTGCGATGGAACAAAGGGGCTTTGAGTGCTTCAAAAGGTGCATATACTCGCCGAATAAGGCTACGGCCTAACTAATGCTGGAGAGGGCTCCAGGCTGAAGCGAGTAGAGAGATTTGTATACCGGGGAGTCCTGCGATGGAACAAAGGGGCTTTGAGTGCTTCAAAAGGTTCATATACTCGCCGAATAAGGCTACGGCCTAACTAACGCTGGAGAGGGCTCCAGGCTGAAGCGAGTAGAGAGATTTGTATACCGGGGAGTCCTGCGATGGAACAAAGGGGCTTTGAGTGCTTCAAAAGGTGCATATACTCGCCGAATAAGGCTACGGCCTAACTAACGCTGGAGAGGGCTCCAGGCTGAAGCGAGTAGAGAGATTTGTATACCGGGGAGTCCTGCGATGGAACAAAGGGGCTTTGAGTGCTTCAAAAGGTGCATATACTCGCCGAATAAGGCTACGGCCTAACTAATGCTGGAGAGGGCTCCAGGCTGAAGCGAGTAGAGAGATTTGTATACCGGGGAGTCCTGCGATGGAACAAAGGGGCTTTGAGTGCTTCAAAAGGTTCATATACTCGCCGAATAAGGCTACGGCCTAACTAACGCTGGAGAGGGCTCCAGGCTGAAGCGAGTAGAGAGATTTGTATACCGGGGAGTCCTGCGATGGAACAAAGGGGCTTTGAGTGCTTCAAAAGGTGCATATACTCGCCGAATAAGGCTACGGCCTAACTAACGCTGGAGAGGGCTCCAGGCTGAAGCAAGTAGAGATTTGTATACCGGGGAGTCCTGCGATGGAACAAAGGGGCTTTGAGTGCTTCAAAAGGTGCATATACTCGCCGAATAAGGCTACGGCCTAACTTACGCTGTAGAGGGCTCCAGGCTGAAGCGAGTAGAGAGATTTGTATACCGGGGAGTCCTGCGATGGAACAAAGGGGCTTTGAGTGCTTCAAAAGGTGCATATACTCGCCGAATAAGGCTACGACCTAACTTACAAGAAAATACCCCCGTCGCAGCAAACCTGCATACTCAGCGAATTTCAAATGAATATATAACATAACACATTATACACTAACAGGATTCATAATAAATATATTCACAAACAAGCGATATTTAAAATATTAATTAATCTCCATAAGAATAACATTGGGGATGAGTACGCAGGTTTGCTGCAACAATGCACATAAAATAATGGGTTTTTATGCAAATATCAATAGAACTCATGTATGTGAACTCACATACCGAGTTTCATCCATATATATTCACAAATAAGCGATATATAACATTTTAAGTATTTTCCATAAGAATAACATGGGGACCGACTACCTAGGTTTGCTGCTACAGGAACCATAGGTGAAAAAAATTTTTGTGCAAAAAACAATAAACCACAACCGGATGAAGCCATATACCAAATTTCGTCAGTTTATGTTCATAAATAAGCCAGATATACAATTTTTCCTTTTCTCCATAAGAATAACATTAGACAACGTACTGTGTTTAGCACTTTCAATATCTCGGTAACCAATTGAGGTAGAGCAATGATAAAAATACCAAATTATTTGTTTTTTTAAGTTGAATTCAATGGTAAAAATTAAAATTTGATTTAAATAAAAATTACATGTGAAAACCCCAAAAAAACACATTTTTGGGGTACAAAACCCCCCTTCGGATGGTACGATTTGTCTGGGTTTCGAACTCGTTCAAATAAATGGTGTTTTACACATTTGTACCAAATTTCATTAAGATTGGACCTTTTTTACGAGAGTTATCGTGCTTACGGACACACATATATATAAATATACTAGGTGTACGCTCATTCTTCCCGTAAGAGGATGAACGAAGACTGAATTTTGTAGGCAGGTACTGGATTGGTAACACTCTTCTGTTATCCGTTTTAACTCCACAACAGCAAGAACAGATAATTAATAAAACAAACATTTTACTAATGGAATGGTAACACCATTCCCATATCCGTTTTAACTCCACAACGGCAAGAACAGATAATTTAGGACTAATGTAAATAAAAAATACTACTGACTACTGGAGTGGTAACACCCTTCTCATATCCGTTTTAACACGACAGTACCTGGGGGGCCCAGCTTTGCTCGGGGGAGGGCCAATCAGTCAGTTTAGATGACTTGGAGTAATATTTCATCACTTTCCCCTACTGATAATCAGATTTGTCTAACTCATTTGCCTCTTTTCTACATTTTTAAGGTTCCTCCAGTTGCTATTTATAGCTCAATGTCCTTTTCATTTATTTTACTACTCTATATATATAATCTTCACTCAAATCTTTTAATCTCTGTTCTCAGGAAACCACATGTTAATAATCATAAAAAACATGAGTATTACTTTGACAGTTCCCTGGTTGATTATGAACAGCTGATAAAATTCTTTTGTGTTGATTTAAAACTCCATAAGCCCAATGTTAATTTTTTTAACTTTTCATTTTATTTTGTTTACATTATTTGATTTTTCCTGGGGATGAGACCTGTCTAGAACTTATTTTTATCCCAGAAATTAGTTATTTTGAACATTTGAAGGAAATCGTTGGAGCCGTTTTTGAGATTAGTGTCGCTAGCAAACAAACATACAAGCAAACCTTACTCATATTAGAGTATATGATACCTGGGGGCCGAACTTTGCTCGGGGGAAGGCCAGTCAGTTTGTTTAGATGACTTGGAGCTTATTTCACCACTTCCCCCTACTGATAATAAGATTTGTATAACTCATTTGCCTCGTTTCTACATTTTTAAGGTCACTCCAGTTGTTATTTATAGCTCAATATCCCTTTGATTTATTTTACTACTCTATGTATGTAATCTTCTCTCAAATCTTTTAATCTCTGCTCTCAGGAAACCACATGTTAATAATCATAAACAACATGAGTTCCATGTGGTTCCATAAAATCAGATAATAAATCCTTTGAATGAAGATTACATGTAGAGTGGTCATATCCAGAATGACTCAAAGGTGCATTATAATAACAACTGTTGTGACCTCAAAAATGCTCGTTAGTACAACATGGTGAAAAACAACTCCAAGTCATAAACAAGATTGACCTTTCCCTAGCAAAGCTCAGTCACAGGTAGTACTTAAACTATATGAGTATAACTTTGAGAGTTCGCTGAAAGATTTTGAACAGCTGTTATGACTCTTTTGCTTTTATTTTAATCTCCAAAAGCCCAATGTGATTTTTAGCGAATTTCCCCTATAGGGAAGAAGCTATTACCGTAGGTCTCATGGTAAGACTTAAGCCCGAGACCATGATAACTTTTCATTTTGAGGTCCCCAGATGCCAAAAACACCATTCGTTCAAATTGTTATATATGTATATATGTATATATATATATATATATATATATATATATATATTTATATATATATATATGTGTCCGTAAGCACGATAACTCTCGTAAAAAAGGTCCGATCTTAATGAAATTTGGTACAAATGTGTAAAGTACCATTTATTTGAACGAGTTCGAAAACCAGATGAATCACACCGTCCGAAGGGGGGTTTTTGGGGGGTTTTGTACCCCAAAAATGAGTTTTAGCGAATTTCCCCTATAGGGAAGAAGCTATTACCGTAGGTCTCATGGTAAGACTTAAGCCCGAGACCATGACAAATTTTTTTTGTAAGGTCCCAAGATGACTAAATCACTATTCGTTCAAATTTATATATATGTATATATATATATATATATATATATATATATATATATATATATATATATATGTGTCCGTGAATGCGATAACTTGAGTAAAAAACGTCCGATTTTGATGAAATTTGGCTCAAATGTGTAAAGTGACATTTATGACTTTAAGTTCGAAAACCAGAAAAATCGGACTATGGGAAGGGGGGTTTATGGGGGTTTTAAATTTTCCAAAAATCAGTTTTTTGCATTTTTCACCCTAAAATTTTTGAAACAGTTAATTTTGGTTTTGACCATGTTATAGAGCTTAAAAAACAAATAATATGGTATTTTAGCGAATTTCCCCTATAGGGAAGAAGCTATTACCGTAGTCGGCATGGTAAGACCTAGGCCCGGGACCATGATAACTTTTCGTTTTGAGGTCCCCAGACCCCAAAAACACCATTCGTTCGAAACTGTATATATATATATATATATATATATATATATATATATATATATATATATATATATATATGTGTCCGTGAGCACGATAACTCTCGTAAAAATTATCCGATTTTGATGAAATTTGGTATAAACGTGTAAAGCAACATTTATGACTTTAAGTTCGAAAACCAGCCAGATCGCTCTATCCGAAGGGGTATTTTGGGGGGGTTTTGTACCCCAAAAATGGGTTTTTCGAATTTTTTACATATAATTTTGGAAATAGTCAAATTTTAGTTTTTCCCATTGGATTCAGCTTAAAAAAACACACAATTTGGTATTTTGATCATTTCTCTACGTCAATTGGTTACCGAGATATTGAAAGTGCTAAACACAGTACGTTGTCTAATGTTATTCTTATGGAGGAAAAGACAAATTTTATATCTCGCTTATTTATGAACGTATACTGACGAAACTTGGTATACGACTTCATCTTGTTGTGGACCATTGATATTTGCTCAAAAAAACAATTTTTTACCAATGCCTCCCGTAGCAGCAAACCTGCGTACTCAGCCCCATGTTATTCTTATGGAGAATAAGTAACGTGTTATCTCCCTTCATTATGAAAATAAATTAATGAAATTTGGTATGTGGCTTTACCTACATGAGTTGTATTGATATTTGTATAAAACCCCATTTTTTGTACTCCTTGCTTCAGCAAACCTGCATACTCAGCCGCCATGTTATTCTTATGGAGAATAATTAAAATGTCATATATCGTTTATTTATGAATGTATATTGATGAAACTTGGTATGTGGCTTTATGTGGTATTAAGATACATATTTATGCATTGGAAATTCGCTGAGTACGCAGGTTTGCTGCTACGGGGGTATTGAATTATTAACCTAGGTTAAGTGGTTGCGGAAAAAATCCAAAAAAACATGCTCATAAAATCTCCCATGTTAATCTTATGGGAAAAAGGTTTTTGGCTTTTCCTCAGTTAGTTTTACTTTAAACTTCACATTTGCTTTTACCAATCACTTCAGCTCCACAAAACAATCATTTTGGTGTTTAAATTGTGATTCTACGTCCAACCGTTGCAGAGATATTCAAAGTACTAAACACAGTACGTTGTCCAATGTTATCCTTATGGAGAATAAATAAAACTTGATATCTCGATTATTTATGAATGTATATTGATGAAACTTGGTATGTGGCTTCATGTTGTACTGGTATATTGATATTTGAACAAAAAACAAATATTTTGTTGGTTGTCCCCGTAGCAGCTAACCTGCATACTCAGCCCTAATGTTATTCTTATGGAGAATAAGTAAAGTTTTATATCTCCCTTAATTATTAACATAAATTAATAAAACTTAGTATGTAGCTTCACCTGGTTGAGTTAAATTGATAATTGCATAAAAACACATATTTTGTGCTCCTTGTTGCAGCAAACCTGCATACTCAGTCCTATGTTATTCTTATGGAGAATAAATAAAATGCTATAGATCATTTAGTTATTAATTTATTTTTATAAAACTTGGTAAGTGCCTTTATGTGGTAGTGAGAAACATATATATTCATTGGAAATTCGCTGAGTACGCAGGTTTGCTGCGACGGGGGTATTTTGGGTTTTTCATATCTAATTTAAATTTAAATCAAATTGTAATTTATGCCATTGAATTCAGCTTTAAAAAACAAACAATTTGGTATTTTGATCATTGCTCTACGTCAATTGGTTACCGAGATATTGAAAGTGCTAAACACAGTACGTTGTCTAATGTTATTCTTATGGAGAAAAATAAAAATTGTATATCTCGCTTATTTATGAACATAAACTGGTTAAATTTGGTATATGGCTTGATCTCGTTATGGTTCATTGTTGTTTGCACAAAAAAAAATTTTCACCTATGGTTCCTGTAGCAGCAAACCTAGGTACTCGGTCCCCATGTTATTCTTATGGAAAATACTTGAAATGTTATATATCGCTTATTTATGAATGTATATCGATGAAACTTGGTATATGACTTCACTAAGATGAGTTCTATTGATATTTGCATAAAAACCCATTATTTTGTGTGCCTTGTAGCAGCAAACCTGCGTACTCATCCCCAATGTTATTCTTATGGAGAATAATTAATATTTCAAATATCGCTTGTTTGTGAATATATTTCTTATGAATCCTGATAAGTGTTTTAATGTGGTATGTTATATATTCATTGGAAATTCGCTGAGTATGCAGGTTTGCTGCAACGGGGGTATTTCAATTTTCCATAGCGGCTTTTTACATTATTTGATTTTTTGGGGGGATGGGACATGTCTAGAACTTATTTTTAACCCAGATATCAGGTTTTACAACACAAGTAGTTGGAAGGACACATTAGTTATTTTTTAAGAAAATCGTTGGAGCCGTTTTTGAGATAAGAGTTGCAAGCAATCAACCAAGCAAGCGAGCATGCAAACCTTACTCATATCATAGTGTAGGATAGGATTGAGTCAAAATAATTCAGCATTTGTATTGATTGACTATAACATATTTTTACTCTTAGGCACATAGAATGTACACGAGACAGGGACAATGATTCTGGATTCTAGCATGTTTGAAGTTCTGCATACAGACGGCCAGGGCTGAATTTAGGTCTGTACAGGCTCTGGTCTACACCCTAAATGCAAGTGCGGGCCCTTACCAGCCCGGCCAACTTTCCTGTTTGATTTATATAATATAACCTACGCTTATATCAGGCTCTACAGATGGCGTTGTGCAGTTACTTAAATTTCAAATTGCTAAAATCCGTATTGCTGCCTAGTGTATATTAACGTTGTCATGGCAAGATATTATTAAGTGATTTTCATTATCTAAATACATAAAACAAAGTCGGGATTGTATGTTAGTTATTTAGTTTCATCAAACATCTGTTATAAGGATATCTAAACATACTTGAAAAGCATATAAACATATGTTTATTATAGACATAATAAATCTATTTGAATAGCAGCTCATTTTCAATACCGAAGCAAGCTCTATATAAACATAGGCAAGTGAGCGTAGCTAACGAGCTCATCTTGAAAAAGAACTAGAATCTTTGACATAAAACAAATTCAGTGACATTACGACAGAATAATGTCTGTCTGACCAGCTAGTAGTACTCAACCCGAACGCTGACCCGAACTCCCGAACGCTGACCCGAACTCCCGAACGCTTACCCAAGGATCATCTTTCCTCCATAAATTTAACAAGGCAACTTTTAAAGCCAGCGAGGCGGAGCTCTATGGTCGGGATTAAAAGAAAATAACAAAAACTTTTTGTATAATTGAAAATTTTCTAAAATTACTAAAAAAGGTGTAAATAATAACAAAGAAAATTTTCCTGTGCGGTGGAGGTCTATGGTTGAGTAGGGCGGCGTATCAACCGTGGGGACATCTTTCAGGAGATGCTGCTTTAACAAAATAAATCCAACGAATCATACGTTAAAATTAAAAGTTGGGAGTGATAGTAAAGGCAGAGCCTTGAGGGAAGAACAAAGAGGTATCCATAATATTTTGGTACCCAACAACGTAGTATATAGGTCTGGAGCAGTTTTGAGGAGCCGCTTTCGAAATCTTTGGATTTTTTATTTGGTGGTTTATATTAGGTTTCTAATAAAATATACCACCTGATTTTTTAGAAAAATTTGGGTTCAGAAATTACAGGGCTTAAGAGATCCCAAACTTCAGTTTTTTTACCTTTCTTAGTACCATAAACATTAAATATTTTTAGCAGGTTTCAACAGTTTTATCTCATTGCCATAAAAAGCTCTAAAAGATGAAAAATTAGTACTCCAATCCACACACGGTTAAATTAGTATTTCGTTAGTAGGCTATTCGGCTAATGGTTGTGGAGAATATTTCAATTTCCATTCAGCAGTAAACTAAGTATATTGTCCGATGTTATTCTTATAAGAAATAAAAAACATATATCTCTTGTATACTTATTAATTTTATTAAAACTTGGTGTGTTAGCATTGACCAATAGAGAATATTCGTCCCAGGACAACCTTAAAACTGGTCTATACTAGTTTGGATGCTGACATTGGGTACAGCAAATGAAATTGTCATTACATATGAAGTTTTTTGGATGTCCATTATGACAAACTTCCCTTTCACCTTTGGTCCCTCCACTTGCAGCGTCTCGGGGCGGAAACTCAGGGGTTGGTCCCCAACCTGAGAATGTATGGTCCCTGGCTGTTGAACATGGATACCCCATCCGTTGAGTTGGCCAGTTGGAGGGCAGAGCGGGTCCACATTGAGCCTGATCACAGCTGTCACAAGGCACGGGAGTTGGTACTCTGAAAGGCCAATTTGGCTGCCTGTCCCATCCCACCCTTTCCTTTCCTGCTATATCCTAACCTTCTGGTAACCTGCGCAAAATTCCCGCTTATGGAAATCGTGCCTATAGCAGCTATGCTGGGGTTTCCTAATCTAGCAACAATGAATAGAGAATATGCGGAATACGTTTCCATCTAACCCTGGAGGGTGAGGTGGAGCAATTAACCTCTTAAAACCACTGTGTGTACCTAGCAAATTAGATTAAACTGACTGCGTTTATTTGGTCACATGTCCTAGCTCCTGTTCACGCTTTTTTAAGACTCGGCCACTGACTAATATATTTTTGGTACCGGATGGTTTTCGACGAGTTTTAAATATATAACCTGAGAGAAAAGTTGCCAATAATTATTAGACCTATTAATTTCCAGCTCCAAAATCAGGGGGTTAAACATACAGAAATATACTTGTTTTAAACCCATTTAATTTAAAAAAAGGTATTCAATGATTTATTTATATAACAGTATCTTATAAAATTCATACCTTAAATTTAAAAATGTTTACATCATTAATATATGTTAGTTTGAATTTAAATACACAAGATACTGAAATCGCAGCACGAGAGATTTAAAAGCAAAATCCAACATCTACATTAATGACAATTTTTCAGGAGGGCATCTGTTTACATCGTAATTAGTTGAACAATGTAGACGGTTGGGATTACGGAGTTTTGGACATCTTGATTGTTTATGAAAATCAATATTAACCACAGAAAATGCAAACAAATATAAACTGTAACCAGACTATTTTACTGACCGGTAGATTACAAAACTTTAATCCCATGTCATTAGGTGACAGTGGGGCTTATTTGGTACATTACATGTAATAAAGATAGTTTGCACGTATGATAGTTTAGTAAGTCTGCCATCAAGTAATTTGTTCACAATGTAAAGAAACTACTATAGGTCTACAACACACTTGATTATCAATCACAGTCAGTCGTGTTACAGAGTTATACTGTCCCAGTAATTTAAAAATTCCAAAACCTATTGTATTAATTTATCATCACTAGTCCAAACACTTAGCTTTTACATCGAAGTTTTCCAGTAAAAAATAAACTGATAATAAATCTAAATAGATACAAGCATTGTTTTAAACACGACAAAACACTATTAATTTACATAACACTCACATTTTAAACTATTTCGAAATAAAATAAACGGTATCAGGAAACTGACACATACTTTCTCCCTTTTAGCCAAACTTTAATGACAAAAATATTTGTTATTTACTAAATATAGAATATGAAGTATAGATAAATGTACAGAAAATTGTCTAAAATAGTTGTTTTCAGAAATATCCACCCAAATCCCTTTTTGGGAGGCACTATAGAGTCCGTTGCTACACACAGTGGTTTTGAGAGGGGAAATGCCCCCTTGCCCCCCCATGGTTAAATAGCAACACATTTTGAACATCATCTGTTGGTCAATGCTAACTTGACCTGCATATCAAATTTTAATGAAATTGATCAGTAAATAAGAGAGAAATAGTTATTTTTGTATTCCCCATAAGAATAACATTGGACAACGTACTGTGTTTACCGCTAAATGAAAATTTCAATTTTCTCCGCAACTAGCAATCGTAGAATAGTAATTTAAAATACTAATTTATTTAGTTTTTTGAGCTCCTTTTAATGGTGAATAGTAATATTTTTTAACATTTATGATTTTTTATGAAAAATCCAAAAAACTGAATTTTTGATTTTTTAAGTCCTGTAATTTCTGAACCCGCATTTTTGCAGAAATGCGGGTAGTGTCATTTTGTTGGAAACCTAAAGTTCTACAAACCACGAAAGTTTAATCAAAATCGTTAGAGCCGTTATTGAGAAATTTGGATTTTTCATGTTTTTTGGCGGTTTTTGGGGGATAATTACCCTTAAAAATCAAAAATTCAAAAAAATGAAAAAACGCCTGGAGATATCGTGGATTAGTACCTACATACCAAATTTCATAAAAATCGGCCCATAGGTTAGGGCTCTAGCTCTGTACACATCCACACAGACACACACACACACACACACACACACACACACGGACACACACACACACACACACACACAGACAGACATCACGTAAAAACCACTTTTTTGGGTTCAGGGAGCACCAAAACGAATATTTCCACTAACAACTCAAATTCGAAAATTTTTACGAAAACAATACTTTCTCCATATACTATGTATAGGGGGAGAAAGTAAAAAATTGATGGAACAAAACATAACCAAATCCATAGTTTTGGTTGTGTTTACATTTGAGTAATTTATAAACAAATATGCAGTGTTTCCACTCTACGGTAAAAATATGCCACGCACTGATACAAAAAATCCCACTTTATCCCAGACTCTCCCTTATAGTATCCCTCGTCATATCCCACACTTTCCCACTGATTTGTTAAACATTGCAGCACAATTAATGTTAAATATTATATGATTATTGAATAATGTATTAGTACAATATTTATACCGTTAGATAGAGCTTATTTAGATCTACTAATTACCTATAGGTATTTTACATTTTAGTACCTCAAAGGATTTTGAGCAATGCGACATAGGTTAAATGATACGGTGAATTAACTAAATTAAATAATTTATTTACGTGAGAGGTACTAATATTTTTAATGGTAGTACTAAAGAGTACGAAGTAGGTACTAAATAATGGCAAATAGTTTGCTTGTTAATTCCAACATGGCTCGGCCAGCGAAATTGACATGATTCAGTGTTCGTTCTGTGACGTTTATAAAATCATAATAGGTGCGGACAGCGAGGTTAAAAATGGGAAACCCCGCCTCCCACGAGACAATGATAACATTCAAAGCCCATCCCCCCTCAACGGGTTATCCGAAATCGCTGACTTGCCATTTTAAAGAGCAAAAACATTCCTAGTGATTCAATGAGCGAAACTTCGACATCACAAACGAGTCATCCATAAAAATGTAAATATTGAATATTTTGTATTTGTTAACAATTATTATTTGTGATTTCACAATTTTGCTCACCGAAAGAATGAAAGAAAGAAAGTATTTATTTCTACTCAAGCACATAACACAACATGGAATTCACTTATTACATAAATAAATTACAAATCAATAAACAACAATGATTCATCAGAGTCTTAACCTAACAAAACTAAGATAATTAAGTGCAAGTTAATAAATAAACAAAGTACCTAAACAGAAATTAGGCCCCCAAAGGCGAACCTGTGTCGGGGTGACCATCATTTTAATAGGAAAGAGATACAGGCCGGTGCATTACAAAAATTGAATTAACATAAGTAACAGTAATGACAATAAATAAAAAATGTTATAAAGAAACATATATCATACAAATAATAAACAGTATCAGGCATAATGATAATACTGAACAATTTCAACAAACAAACTTACTTGGCCAAAGCGCTATACTCAAACATTAAATTCAAAAAGAATATTTATATTTCGAATATCAAATAGCCAAATAATTATTAATTTTTGAAACTTCTTTAAACTAAAACAATTCCTTATGTGTTTTGGTATTTTACTGAACAAAGTTGGACCAATGTATTCAAAAGAATGTCTAGAAAATTCTAACCTAGGCAATGGTATAAAGAATGAGTTAGATCGTTGGTGCCTTAATTCACAACATCTTTCAATTGAAATCCATTTTTGAGATTTAATAAAAAAAAGTGCTTACTATTCTAAAAACGTATAAGTGTTTTAAGGGGAGCATGTTTAACGATTTAAAAAGAGGAAAAGAAGGTTCCATCTTAGTTTTTTTAGCATGCAACGAACAATTCTCTTTTGTATATTTACAACTGGTTTTAATAAATTTGAATAAGTATAGCCCCAGTACACTATTCCATATTTAATTTTAGAAGCTATTAGACCAAAATACACATTTTTTTAAAATATCAATCGAACAAAATGATCTTAATAAAATCACTAGGTATATCTTTGTATCTAGGCACTCTTTAAAACAAGTCGTAAATCTACGATTTCGGTGAGGAGGGAAGCTTTGAAAGTTAATGTTGACCTTATGGAGGAAGCAGGTATAAATGTTTCCTGATTGGTGCCCACCCAGTACATTGTTAAGGAAGGGAAAAGGGCCGCTGTAAACATCTCCTGGATTACTGTTCACGGAAAAAGGTCAACAACCCAGTACAAAAGAATAGATACAGAAATACCCCCGTCGCAGCAAACCTGCGTACCTGCGTAAATTTTAGAGCGAAAAGTGCAAAAAACTGATTTTTGGACTATTTAACCCTAGGAGTGGCCAAATGCTAAAGTGTGGAATGGCAGGCTAAATTTGTCGATTTTGCAGACATTTTTTTAAAAACTCATATAAATTCAACCGTAAAAGTAAACCTAGCCAACCTCATATTCATTTTGATCAGGAAGAGCAGGACAATCTACAAATACTAAAATTATAAAGATCTAGAAGGGTAAATCTTTCGGTAAAGTGAAAAGAAGAAAAAAAATTAGAATTTTATTTTTGAAATTTCAAAAGTAGCCTCGGTGAAATTTTTTCTACTGATTTTTTATGGAAAATTCATTATATACATTTTGTAAACAATCTAATTCCCTACTTAGAAATATATAACATGGTATGGAAATAATTTGTTTTGTAAGTTTTAGGGGTGTAATATAATAATAAACGGAAACCCGAAATATATGTAAATTGTACGGTGTTAGGTTGTGTTGTAAATAAGTCATGTAATATATGTATATACTAATAATGATATATACATATTTGAAAAGCTAATGAAGTAAGGAATCCAAAAAAGTCATAAAGCTGATGGTAAAAAATTGTTATCACTTATAAATAAATGTAAATAAAAGAATGTTTTGCTATTTTTGTGTATTTGGGAAAAAATATTTCACAGTATTTAGTATATAACTTTTTTGTCTAATATTTTGCCCCCAAAGCAATATAATCATGTTGTAGTACATTCAATTCCCTACATAGAAATATATAACATGTTATACATAGAATACATAGGAGTATACGTATAAATATATAACTCACCACTACCAGATAAATAATCCAATTAGCCTAGGCCTACGACGCAACATCAGAAAAGTCGATCATCTCAATATCACTGCCTATATTTATTACCCTCTAAATCGTCATCAACGTCACTAATACTTTATTCAAGAGCACCCCGAATGTCACTACAATCCATTTTTGCGTAAATTCGGCTAAATAAATAACTAAAACAATCTTACACAACTGACAGCGGTCAAACATAGCGCGCCATTTTGGACTGGGACTTCGACATTGCACATTTCAAATGTCATGTCATATTGTCAACAAAAACACAACACATCGAGACAGATATAAGAAGAAAGCCTGAAATCTGCTATTTACAATGATACCAAATACAATACAGTTTGGAGCGAACCAAACAAACTGACTGAGACTTCGTAAACAGCAAACAGCTGCGCAGTTGCCGATTAGGCAATAGTGTGACGTAATGAAACTATTCCTTGGTGATGATTTTCAGAATAAAACAGTGCTGCCAACGGCAAAACTAAATTACTCTAGATTTCTTCCTCTTCAAAATAACATATTATTTGACTAGTAACTATAACTTACACTAGATATAAATCCGATTTTCCTGATGGCCCTTTTTCGGCCATCTGCCATTGTACAACAAAACAGAAAACACCTGTTTTCAAAAAAATCATATGATCTGTCGAATCCATATTTCGTTCAAATCATCAATATCAAAATAAAGCGCATCTCTTTAGCAGTGCATTGGTACCAACCGCAACTTCCCACGACAAAAATTACCCGAGCTGGGTAATTTCAAAAAAGTAGTGTTTTGACATTTTCTTAGCATCGGCTGCTAGAATCGCATCGCGCCAAAAATTCATTTGATTTCTAATCGTCGTGACATTGTTGTATAGCTGATACAGGGTTTGTTTATGTAATAAAATGAAAGTTCAGAATATTATCTTTCGAATGATATATATATATTGTTCACTTTTGAGTTGATTATTAGTGGTTTTTTTACGTTGCAAAATGTTCGGTCCCGAATGGCCGATTCTCGGCCCTTGCCACAGTAGGCTGCACAAAATAGGGCCGAATCTCGGCCATTGGCCACTCCTAGGGTTAAAACCCCCCTTCCCATGGTCCGATTTTTCTGGTTTTCGAACTTTAAAGTCATGAATGTCATTTTACACATTTGAGTCAAATTTCATCAAAATCGGACATTTTTTACTCAAGTTATCGTGTTAACGGACATATATATATATATATGTATATATATATATATATATATATATATATATATATATACATATATATAAATTTGAACGAATAGTGTTTTTGGCATCTGGGGACCTCTGAACAAAAAGTTATCATGGTCTCGGGCTTAAGTCTTACCATGAGACCTACGGTAATAGCTTCTTGCCTATAGGGGAAATTCGCTAAAAGAGGGCCCACTAGTTTTGACGTGTTTTATAATTTGAGTAGACCTGTAGGATGTTTCTGTCGTAGGTTGTAAAAGGTTTGATCTCTATAACTCACTTCGACATGTACAACAAGTACATTAAATAGATAATATTTGGTTATTTATTGCTCTTCAAACAATGTGGGCCATATATTTTATTCTTGGATTTGCCATTGTTTCTCTGAAAGTACATCCATTGCATCGCGTGGCGTAGCATAACGATTGTATAACGGAGCCTTGGACGGAGAAACAAAAAAATAAAATTCATATATTGTTCACTTGGCACTTGCAGACTCATATTCGCTAACACTGCGAGTAAAATAGCTTAATTTTTAAACAGAAACAATATAGTTTTCCTATTGATATCAAACTGAGATACCCTTTCTACAGTATTAACTATAGTGAAATGGTACAATAAACGTTACTTATCCAAAGTTAGAAGATAGAACACACTGTTTCCCGCTTGGGCAAAGTATTAGATACCAGATTTTCCACACTTGCATTCTTCTAAACATCAGTACAAAACGGAAAACAAAACTGTAATGTAAAGAATGAGAAAAACGTGCCGCACGGAGAGACAGTGGAATGCACTAACTAGCGGCTCATTGTCATAACTAAACCGCTTGTCTGTCTGTCCGTGGCACGACTGTTGCTGCATACGAGACTATCTCATCACCCTCATATTTATATAGACCCACCCTCGTATTCGGTTCTTTTTAAACCATTTAAAAAGGACCCATAACTCATATGCATATGTCTGTACTGCAGCCGTTGACTTTGGTGTCAATATAAGAAATGTTCTTTAGCAATACAGGTTGCTAACAAAATTTACTAATGCGTATGCTAGCTATAAAATCAAATTTTGTTTTGAGACTCTAAGTTTCGTTACCAACATTTTACCCTAGTCAGCTGCTCACTTCTCTACACTTCACCGACTTTGCGATGTGAACTAGACATATATGTATTTCCATTGTGTTTTACCCCTAGCCACTTTACTATTGCAAGGACCATAATTTAAGTCCAAATATTTTTCTTTAACGCAATGTTCACAATAAAGGTCCATAACTTAGTTGAACAATATATTCTTTAGTAATTCTTGGCGTTATGGGATTGTAGTGATGGTGTTATAAATTAATCAATATTAATATTCTTTACTCCCCTCTGCTTCCCAATTAATTTGGGTATCAAATTATGTTTCGTCATCCTTTATAATTAAATTTTTGACAGTACCTGGGGGCCGAGCTTTGCTCGGGGGAAGGTCAGTCAGTTTGTTTAGATGACTCGGAGTAATATTTCACCACTTCCTCCTACTGATAATCAGATTTGTATTATTCATTAGCCTCTTTTCTACATTTTTAAAGGTCCCTCCAGTTGTTATTTATAGCTCAATGTCCCTTTGATTTATTTTACTACTCTATATATGTAATCTTTACTCAAATCTGTTAATCTCTGCTCTCAGGAAACCACATGTTAATAATCATAAACAACATGAGTATTACTTTGACAGTTCCCTGGTCAATTACGAACAGCTGTTACAATACTTTTGTTTTGATTTGAAACTCCATAAGCCCAATGTTAATTTTTTTAACTTTTCATTTTAGTTTTTTTACATTATTTGATTTTTTCTAGGGATGAGGCCTGTCTAGAACTTATTTTTATCCCAGAAATTAGTTATTTTGATCATTTTAAGGAAATCGTTGGAGCCGTTTTTGAGATCCGTGTCGCAAGCAAGCAAGCAAGCAAGCAAGCAAGCAAACCTTACTCATATTAGAGTATATGATTTGTATTTACAAATCAACATAAACTCTAAGAAAATAAAACTGACAATGTTAATAATTCATTTGAAAATCAGAATGTCCAAACCGAAATGAAGTAGTTCCCTTGTGAACTACTACACCCTTATTTTGACACTAAACGACAAAACGAATGTTTTGTGGCGATTAGGAGAGGAGCAACGGAGGTACAAAGTTGACGATAACATTGACCTTTTGGAACAAAACTCCAAGATGGCGTCCGGCAACTTCCGGTGATGAAGATCCGTACGACTTGCATGTTAATGAAAAGCAGCTGCTGAACCCGGCTTCCCACGGTCGAGCCAATTCACTGCGTTCATTTTTCCAATTTTAATCCGTAACCAACTGTTGTGTACTGTTTCTGTGGGGCAAATCTACCGAACTATCAAATAACTGACAACTGGTGTGTATCTGTGTTTGATTCTAGCGTATAAGTTATTTTTCTATGGATTTCACTGTCCGCTACCTGTACGTAGAAGAGCAAAAAGTAGACTTCCAGATTTACTTTCTCCGACAATGACTGCCGGTTTACCTTTATCTCGCGGCGATGCAAAGGTTTGCAAGGTTACAGCTACATAAACCGTTGCATCGAGATATCATATTAAAAATAAATTTACCACCTCTATAACAGTTTTTCTTTTTATTGGTTTTTTTTAGTTATATTTACAAGCCCTTTTTAATGTCAAAAAGAGCTTTTTTAAACTACAATAACTGAACATCGAAACATTATTTTAAGTTCTAAAAAACTGAGGAAAAGAAGAAAACTAATTATCAAATTGTGATGTAAAATCGGTTTTGTTCCATTTAAGATAACACCTACAAGTTCTAATAACGTTTTTGGGACAAAACTTCTGTATAATTTATATGACCACCTATTAACTTTTTTACTGTTAACGAGACCTTAAATTTATAACCTTATAAATCCGAATAATATGTTGATTATTAACTTAACTTTATAACTAACTTCAACTTGACTACCCCTTCGTCAAATAAGTGCGGAACATCCGTGCGAGTCAAAGAATTCCGATTGCTAGTTGATGTAGGTCAAGGGGCGTCTTCAACACTGTCGTTCGTCCACTCCATAACGAGACTATCAGATCTCGGATATACATATCAGCTAACGAAGCTACGCATACCAAATACCCTGACGACATCTTCCAGTTATTTACAGTAATATGAAACCTACATTCGTTAGCTTCATCTAGTAGGCTATTCCAAATACCCTGACGACATCTTCCAGGTATTTAATTGAAACCTAATCTAGCATGACAAATACCCTGACAGCTTCTAGGTATTAATTTGAAACTCCAAATGCCACGCCGGCGCAACTAAGGCGTGTTTGAAAGCGAATATGAATGAATAACGAGTGTAGAATGGGCAATGAGATGCCTTGTGTGTGTGTAGCCTTGTTACTGACCAAGACCAACTGATTCTTTAGCCAGGATCATTAAATAATAGCTGACCAATGGCGACTGGATCCAGTTCCGAATCTTCACAAAGTTTTCTAATGATTTCAAGATTTGTGAAGTAAAAGCGGTAAAGAACTGCATACAACACAACGAAATTCGCTTTGTACAAATGAGTTACAATCAACGGCAAGCGCATTCTACGAAACTATCTAGCAATAGCGTATGAGGAATTAGCAACACAAACATTGGAAATCCTACAAGTCCCTCCCCTGCGGCGGAGGACGTAGGCGGCTGTGGAGGGGAGGGGACCTTGTAGATTGTAGCATGCTAATGTGCTGTAATGGACGAATCACCGCTATGATGATTGGGATTGATAAATCTCCGTAGCGCAGCGCGCCTGGCAGTGGCCGCAGCATAATTACTGCACTCGCTGGTTAAACGGTACACATCTTACCGACGTTTTACACTATGTATTTATGATGAGAACCATATTGATTAAGCGTTCCGGAAAAGTACAGGGTGAAGTGAATATTTCGCAGAAAACTCAGAAAAACAAGATATACAAAGACAAGCAAAACAATATTCGCTTACGTTTATAACATGTTCCTCCAGTATTTTACTAATAAATTAAAAAGATATAAATATAATTTAGTAGTTAGGCTAACACAAACATAATGAAAATTGTTAAACAAGACGTTAATAATAATAATAATAATAATAAACTTCTTTATTTCTGTAGGACAATACATGTATTGCATAGCATTCGTCAGTGATATACAGAGTTGAGTATAAATAATACCCCCGTAGCAGCAAACCTGCGTACTTAGCGAATTTCCAATACATATATATGTATCTTAATACCACATAAAGCCACATACCAAGTTTCATCAATATACATTCATAAATAAACGAACATATTAATTATTCTCCATAAGAATAACATGGCGGCTGAGTATGCAGGTTTTCTGGAGCAAGGAACACAAAAAATAGGGGTTTATAAAAAATATCAATATAACTCAACTAGGTAAAGCCAAATACCAAATTTTATTAATTTATGTTCATAATTAAGGGAGATAACACGTTACTTATTCTCCATAAGAATAACATGGGGCTGAGTACGCAGGTTTGCTGCTACGGGAACTATCGGCCAAACAATTTTTTTGTGCAAATAACAATAGACCACAACGATATAAAGTAATATACCAAGTTTTATCAGGATAAGTTGATAAATAAGCGAGATATACAATTTTTCTTATTCTCCATAAGAATAACATTGGGCAACGTACTGTGTTTAGCACTTTCAATATCTCTGTAACCATTTGACGTATAGCAATGATCAAAACACCAAATTGTGCGTATTTTAAAGCTGATTCCAATGGAAAAAACTAAAATTTTTGACCTTTTCTTAAATTATATGTAAAAAACTCAAAAAACGCATTTTTGGGGTACAAAACCCCCCAAAAATACACCTTTGGATAGGTCGATCTGTCTGGTTTTCGAACTTAAGTCATAAATGCTGCTTTACACGTTTATACCAAATTTCGTCAAAATCGGATTATTTTTACGAGAGCTATCGTGCTCACACACACACACACACACACACACACACACACACACACACACACACACACACACACACACACACACACACACACACACACACACACACACACACACACACACACACACACACACACACACACACACACACACACACACACACACACACACACACACACACACACACACACACACACACACACACACACACACACACACACACACACACACACACACACACACACACACACACACACACACACACACACACACACACACACACACACACACACACACACACACACACACACACACACACACACACACACACACACACACACACACACACACACACACACACACACACACACACACACACACACACACACACACACACACACACACACACACACACACACACACACACACACACACACACACACACACACACACACACACACACACACACACACACACACACACACACACACACACACACACACACACACACACACACACACACACACACACACACACACACACACACACACACACACACACACACACACACACACACACACACACACACACACACACACACACACACACACACACACACACACACACACACACACACACACACACACACACACACACACACACACACACACACACACACACACACACACACACACACACACACACACACACACACACACACACACACACACACACACACACACACACACACACACACACACACACACACACACACACACACACACACACACACACACACACACACACACACACACACACACACACACACACACACACACACACACACACACACACACACACACACACACACACATACAGTTTTGAACGAATGGTGTTTTTGGGGTCTGGGGACCTCAAAACGAAAAGTTATCATGGTCCCGGGCCTAGGTCTTGCCATTCCGACTACGGTAATAGCTTCTTCCCTATAGGGGAAATTCGCTAAAATGAAGAATGTACAAGTTAATGTCTAAAAAAAGCACAAATAAAGCAACAGCCATATAAAAAGCAAACACATTCCCACAACAACAACAAAATGTGTTGAAGCCTCAAGCTGATGCTTCCCCCGATGTGTAATCCATGAACTCGTCCACCGAGTAAAACACGTTCGACACTAAAAAGCGTCTCAATATTGATTTAAATTTTGATTCACAATTTTCGAATCTGATGCCCTCCGGGATTCTACTCAGAATGGAAACACCCGCCTGAGAGGGCAGGCGCGCCACAGAAGCCAGCCTGTGCTGCACTGGTCTGTACACATTTCTAGATCTTGTATTGTAACTATGTACATCTCTACCCTGAATCGGGTTGCTTTTTAATTTTCAGAAAAGCGCAGTTTCTAGAATGTACAGCTCAGCCAGTTAGCAATCCTAGGCCCCGGAAGGCATCTCCGCACGAAAAAATGACAAAAAAGTCGAATCATACTGTTGCATTACACCATACAGTAGTTGTCAACAGAATTAACGTGTAAAACAGTATTATATTTTTTATATATTTTATTCATGTTGAAGCCTTCCGGAATTGTTTTCTCAATATAAACAGGTTAACATACCTTGACGTCAGCAATTCCTTATAGTAACAAAATGTTGACTATAGTTTCGGCTAGCACGTAGCCATTATCAAAACTTTAAATAAGAACGTTATTCCATTCTTCAGAATGTCGTCACTTTATAGAAATACACTGAACACATACTAATAAATGACACATAACATTGAAAGCAGTTAACCGGCCGGCGCACGTCACTGAATCTGGCCGGCCGGAGTTATATTATTTATTTTTGGTACATTTGAACATTTGATGTTTATGATGTGCTCGCTTGAGTGCGGTATTTTCTAAACAACAATTCACTTTAATCCTGATTAAATATTACTCCTGGACATTCCCAAGTATACTCATTTCTGAGGTTTTCCCAAGTCTTCCGCAAATGACAAACACAATGTTAGTACAGCCTTTGAAGTTAAGAGTGTTCATCACCGGAAGTTGCCAGACGCTATTTTGGTGTTGTGTTCCATAAGGCCAATGTTAACTTTGTGCCTCCGTTACTCCTCACCTGATCGTCACAAACAATTAATGTTGGTGTCAAATTTAAGATTTCGTCGTCCTCTAGGGAAATACAATAGTCGAATTTGGATTTTGTTACTAATTAATGAGAACATGTACAATGTTTCAGTTCAAAATTAAACTATTTATTATGAAATTATGATACCCAAATTAAGGAATTCGACATTGTATTTCCCTAGAGGACGACGAAACCTTTAATTTGACACCAAATTTAATTGTATGTGATGATCAGATGAGAAGTAATGTAGGCACAAAGTTAACATTGGCCTTATGGAACAAAATTCAAAGATGGCGTCTGGCAACTTCCGGTGATGAAGACTCCTCTTAACATTGACCTTTTGGGAAAAGCAAACAAAAACGCGAACTTTTGCATGACTGGAGTCCCCTATTTAAATTTAACTCAAAAATGAAATATTAAAAGTGCGAAAGTAACATTTAAATGGAAGTAACAAATTAACCATGGATTCACACGAAACTCGCGAAAAAATAATATGGATAAAAACTAGACCGTTCAATTGAACCCTTGCCCACTAGAAATCATAAACACCCCATACAGCCGTTAACAATACCCTATCATCGCCTGTCATCTTGTTGAAGTGTGAAAATATAAATATTGAATTAGAAAGCAGTCAAACACCTTTCTACGACTCCAGGACCGCTCCGCCCCCACATTACCCCTTGTTACGGGCAACGTAATAAGCGAGTCATCATCATCATGTTTGACATTTGCCGTCGGCGGGGGAGAGGAAGGGAGAGGAGCATCATCCCGACACGACCGCTGGATATGATGTAAACTACGCCACTGGGATTGGGGTTGGGGAACGCTCCGTCAAATTGTAGATTCAAATATGAAAACTCAATTATTCCATCCTATACTCTAATACGAGCAATGCCTGTTTGTTTGAAAACTTATTTCGGAATCCAGCGGAACGATTTTTTAAATTTAAAACTTTGGAATAAGGAGCTTTTGGACCTGATAAATCGATTGGTAAAAATCTTATCCCGTGGAAATTCATATTTTGTTCAAAATCTCATTTTAAAATTCGAAATTGTAACATTGGCTTGATGGAGATTACAATCAAAATAAGCCATAAAATCAAGAATCAAATTAGCGCAATGAATAAACTAACCAATGAACTCTCAAAATAGTACTTACACAAGGAAATTATCAACGAATGATTTCTTGAAAACAGTGACTAGAACCATAGAATAAATATTGCGTATAGAGTCTTATTTTTTCACCTTCGAAACGAATCAAATACCACCCATTGCGGGCTCTGTCTACCCGGTAAGTAATACCTAAAACAGGATGTTATTCGACAGAAATTAGCAATCTTACACCAACTGCACTGCAGATAATACATATCTCCTTTGGGCTCAACCGCAAAAACACGGTAAAATATTTTGCATTACAAATACCCCCGTCGCAGCAAACCTGCATACTCAGCGAATTTCCAATGGAGATATAATCCATTTTGTCTTAATACCAAAAAAAGTCACTTACCAAGTTTCATAAAAATATATTCACAAATAAGCAATATATACAATTTTAATTATTCCCCATAAGAATAACATTGGGGCTGAGTACGCAGGTTTGCATCAAGGAACACAAAAAATGGAATTTTATGCTAATATCAATAAACTCAACTAGGTGAAGTCATATACCAGTTTGTATTCATTTATGTTCATAATTAAGGGAGACATATCATTTAATTATTATCCATAAGAATAACATGGGGCTGAGTACGCAGGTTTGCTGCTACAAGAGCATTTGACAAAAAATAGTTTTTTTGAGCAAATACCAATGCACCACAACTAGATGAAGCCGAATACCAAGTTTCATCAGTGTACGTTCATAAATAAGCGAGATATGAAATTTTTCTTTTCCTCCATAAGAATAACATTAGACAACGTACTGTGTTTAGCACTTTCAGTATCTCGGTAACCAATTGACGTAGAGGAATGATCAAAATACAAAATTGTGTGTTTTTTAAGCTGAATATAATGGTAAAAACTAAAATTTGACTATTTCAAAAATTACATATAACAAATTCAAAAAACCCATTTTTGGGGTACAAAACCCCCCCAAAATACCCCTTCCAATAAAGCGATCTGGCTGGTTTTCGAAAGTCATAAATGTTGCTTTACACGTTTATACTAAATTTCATCAAAATCGGATAATTTTTACGAGAGTTATCGTGCTCACGGACACATATATATATATATATATATATATATCTACAGTTTCGAACGAATGGTGTTTTTGGGGTCTGGGGACCTCAAAACGAAAAGTTATCATGGTCCCAGGCCTAGATCTTATCATGCCGACTACGGTAATAGCTTCTTCCCAATAGGGGAAATTCGCTAAAATTGTCGGTCTGTTTTCAAGAACAATTTTCTATAAGATTCTAGCTACAATTTTCTCCCATGTTCTAGCTACAATTTTCTACCAGATTCTAGCTACATTAAAGTAGGATCAGGAATGGGGACAGGTCACGCAATAATTAACGTTTCTTCCAGGTTCTCCCATATCTCCAATGTTAACTTTCAAAGCCCGTCCCACCCAACGGATTATCCGAAATCGGCGAAATCGATGATTTGTATAGTTCACTTTATATAAAAAAATACCTAGCGATTTCAGTGAACAGAATGATGATACGGTATCACAAATAGTTCAACTAAAACATTCGTAAATATTAAATATTTTGACTTTTTAACGGTTATTTGTGATTGCTCACTGAAATCGCTACGGGTTCTCTCTTCAAAATAAGCCTTTAACCGACGATATCGGATAATCCGTTGTGGTGGGACGGACTTTAAAAATTAACATTGGCCTTATCCCCATAAGGTATAAATAAGGTATTCCCCCGATGCAAGTAGAACCAGACACGTTTCGGAACTGGAGTCCATCACCCTTACCCTAATACTTCATCAAAACCAATAATTGAGCCATAATTTTGAATTCTACCGCGAGTTTGTTTAATTCTAAAAATATACAAGGATTAAAGACCATACAAAAAATTATAAATAAATAAAATTATAAATTAAAAATTATAATTATTTAATAATTTATTTATTAAAAATTATTATTATTTATTATTACAATTTATTATTTATTTATTTATTAAAAATTATTTAAATTAAAAATTATAATTAAATGGGTCATTTTCACTTATTTATTTGTCAACGTTCTGGCGGCACCATAAATTCAACTACCACAAACAGGTGATTAAATAGGAAAGCTGCCATTGGCAACTCTACTTACTCAATTATTGCCTAAACAGGATGTTATTCACGATAAATTAACAATCTTCAGCCCTGCAGATAATGCGGTTATATTACCTCCTGTATGCATATAGGAAGGTGTACAATCAAAAGTGTTACCGCTGCCTTTGTAAATACAGAAACAATTCACAAATGAGAGAAGGAGCTGTTTACTTTTACAAAACCGATTTGGCAACTTAAGAGTCTTCATCACCGGAAGTTGCTAGACGCCATCTTAGATTTTTGTTCCAGAAGGCCAGTCTTAACTTTGTGACTGCATTACTCTTCACTCGATCACAAAACATTCGTTAAGATTAAAGGTATAGTGGTTCTAAAAGGGGTTACACGATCTATTTTCTTAATTTGGACATTCTGATTTTACAATAACTCGTTCGATTTCCAATAATTGTATTACTGCACAGTTTTTTATTCGTTTGTAAATAAACTACAACGAGCCACAAATTTAACATTAAGTCTTAACGTAACAAAACTCGAAGATGGCGTACGGTAACTTCCGGTGACGAAGACTATTAGAAAAGCCACAATTCAAAACTGCATGTATTTTCAACAGAGAACAGACCGCATTTGTCTTAAGGGAAGCTGAGCCGTTTACAAGTGCAACTCTACAAGTGATCGCCCCATACAAGACTCTAGGCTGCTAACACGGCGGTAACGGAACTCCCAGACAGACGACCACGCATATCCGAGTGGCCGTGCATTCCACACCACGACCAGGCGCGGATACAAGGGGGGGGGGGTGTGGTCATGACCACCCCCCCCAAAAAAAAAAAAAAAAACAACACCTCATACCTTCACTTATTTTACTAATTTTTCGCCTTAAAGGATATCTTATTTTGACAGTTTAAATATTGTTTTTACTCATGACCCCCCCCCCCAAACGAAGTCTGTATCCGCCCCTCAGCACGACTATAGATACAAGCCCGTGCCTCTCGCCTCGCCACTACAGCTGAACGGTTAGGGTTGGCGTGTCCCATGCGATTAGCACCCTCAGCTCTCGCACGTGTGCAAGGGCCGCTGAACAATAGCTAGGTTGGCTACCTGTCTCACCGCCACCGACTTAAGAGTCTTCATCACCGGAAGTTCCTGGACGCCATCTTAGAGTTTTGTTCCATAAGGCCAATGTTAACTTTGTGCCTCCATTACTCCTCACCTGATCGTCACGTACAATTAATTTTGGTGTCAATTTAATGGTTTCGTCGTCCTCTAGGGAAATACAATGTCGAATTTCTTAATTTGGGTATCATAGTTTCATAATAAATAGTTCAATTTTGAACTGAAACACTGTACATGTTCTCATTAATTTGTAAGAAAATCCAAATTCGACTATTGTATTTCCCTAGAGGACGACGAAACCTTTAATTTGACACCAAAATGAATCGTTTGTGACGATCAGGTGAGGAGTAACGGAGGCACAAAATTAACATTAGCCTTATGGAACAAAACACCTAGATGGCGTCCGGCAACTTCCGGTGATGAAGACTCTTAAGAGGGCGTTGGAGAGCGGCCATGTTGCATTTTACCTCCATAATAACAATGTTAAACTTAAAACCATATACCTCGCTTATTTATCAACATACGATTATGAAAGATGTCTCAAATTAAAGGTATTTTGAAGACGCAGGTGGTTTGCTCGCTACTTTCTAAATAAAATAATACATTTCCAAAAATATAGTAATTTAAAGTCTATATTTTTATACATATTTTGTAGTTTTTCCTATTAATTAAAAAATAAAACTCCCAGCAAACACTAATCAAAACTTTATAAAGATTCAAACAAAATTTATTCCAAATCAATAGGTCAAACAGTAACAAAAAATATGCTTTTCAGTAAAGACATGTTTTGTGCGTTTTAACATTGAAATAGCCCGTAGCGCTAGGGTCAGCGACGATATTTCTTCTGACTCCAACGTCCTCTTAAAATAAAGACACCTAGTATTGCTGTTGATAGTGTTTACAAAGTTTTGGAACGTTTTGTTACGATTATAATATCTGCACGTAGTTGAAATTCTAAGAAAAATTATTTCAAACTCGACTAAATAAATATTAGTTCGCAAATTAATAAATAATTGACAGATAAAATCTAAAATTACTTGATGCAGGGCATCAACGATATGTATAAGGACATTCTATGAATAACTCACTTAACATCTTGGATTTTCAAAGTGTTTCTGATTTCAACATGAAAAATAAAATAAATCTGGTTGGCAAAAGTTAAAAGGGCCTGCCTAATGAAGAGTATAAAAATATGCAAGCCAGTCACATCTCTCATCTTACGTCTTCCTCAAAAATGACAACTAGCCAATTATTTTTGCTTTAAAGTGAATACTGGTAAAAGTTTGCAAGTAAATTAAGTAAATACCACGAAACACTTATGATATTATGTAGGTAGTAAGCCTACAGGTCAACTTTTACTCAGAAACAATTTTGTTTGATCAATATGACAAAGTCTTTGTGACATTATTACGCATATTTGCTTAGCTTATATTTTGGGGGATTCTATTTTCCTTCGACCATTGCAAGATAGCAGGGTGTCAGAATATTAATCCCACGAAAACCCAACGGATGACTTTTATTTCAAACTTTCATTCATTCAGGAATCCATATTTAAGTCATAAACATTACGAAATACCGATCATTAGAAAGACAGCGACGAAATCGCTAAAGCAATACCACTGCAACGGGCCACACAGTTAAACAATGCATTTCTCGAAGTTGGCAAGAGTGAGAGTGCGACATTTTATCCGCCGTGATCATCTGTTGGCAGTAATGAGTCACAGTCAGCTGTTCAAGGCTGCGGTTGGCGGGAAAATAATCTGGGGTCACAGGTCGGCGAGACTCACCCGCCACCGCAACCGACATACCGCGGCTGCTCAGCTGCTCCACTCTCATATGCACACACGAAAGTAGTGGGAATTATGATTTTTGTGCAGGGATTTTGATGCATTTTTCCTGGGCAAATAGAGTCGGCCCATTTATTTCAAATAATCTATGGTCTCTTCTATGTCTATAAAGTCAATAGACCTCTCTACACATACAACAACTAAATTTGGTATTTGTAGTCTACTCTTTCCTGTTGTAGGTAATTACTAACAGATAATGCCATGGAGGAATCTTTCAAAAACTATGATAACCTATGTAATTTATTAATTATTTTTACTTTCAGAAATCAATCTTATGTTGAAATAATTCATTTTTACGTATTAAATAAAAGGATTTGGCAAAACTAAATAGACAAAAACAAAATTGGTACCTATCTTTATATTAATAGGCAAGCACAAAACTTGTCCTCCTTTTTTCTCAGCTTGTGTGCATCGTAGGAGAAATTAGCGCATACCGTTAGAAAGGTAGTGTCCTGTAGACGAGCAGAAACCCATTATAATTTACATCGGCCCTCAGGGCTACGGCTCACAGGCTTTCAAAGTTTCAATGTGGAAGAACAGTAATTGATTAAATATTTCTATATTTGACAGCTGTTGATATAACAAATGCTAGCAAAACAGGGAGAACAGATGTTTCAGGCATGATGTAAATAAAAAATACTACTAGCTACTGGAATGGTAACACCATTCTACTATCCTTTTTACCTCCACGTTAAAAAATTAAATCTGTTTGTGAGGGAGAAGGATGAGGGCTGGGGAGAGGATGAGGTGGAGAGGTTTCAGGCATAAATAAAAAGGCTACTGTTTACTGGAATGGTAATGCCCTTCTGCTAGGTATCCTTTTTAACTCCACATTTAAAAAAATACCTGGGGGTGAGTGTGGGGAGGGGGAGGGCAGGAGAGAGAGAGAGAAGAGAGAAGGAGACAAAGATAAGCGCAACAAAACCCACTAAATATTAAACTTTTTTCAAATATTCGTCAAATAATATTTGGTCGAATTTCGACCATTGGGCGGTTTCTAGTATGAATAAATGTCTGTACTCGCAAAAAAATATAAAAACATTAAAGAGGTCTGTCTTTTTGAAAAGTCTGTAGTGTCAAAAAAGGGGTATTTTTATGGTATTTTTTTATAGACTCATTGCAAATAGGCCTATGTAAATACTTCTTAATTTTACCCGTCGGTTTATCAGAGCATTCGCTCTGCTCAGTTTAGTTTTTATCACAAATTACTTCTGCAGTTATTATTCAAAATAAAAAGGGGATTTTTAGTAAACAATAATTAATAAGGATAATATGCTATCCACGACTTTGTCATATTTCACTGTTCTGGATGGATGTACACGGTCTATCTATTAGACTTTAGACTTCTATCACGCAAAAACTACTGGGCCTATGAAGCTACAATTTGTTTGAACATAACTCACATTAACTTAAACACCTGATAATGTCTACATCCAACCTTGGGGCTCCATCCCATGGGCCCAGTAAGTTCCCATGCAAATCTTATGGGAGGATATCATTTATAAAATGACCAGTTTTAGGATGTTTGTCAGTTACTACAAAGGAAGTCGTATGGTAGAATGTAAACAAATATTTGATAGTGCTGGTCAGGTTAAAATTAAAGTATTGTGAGCAAAGCCGTAGGTAACAGCTATTACAGTGCGTTGCACGAGTGAAAAACCAGGCTGTCCATAAGTACAATGTTAAAATTAACATTAGTCTTATGGACGGCCTGGTTTTTCACTCGTGCAACGCACTGTATGTCTATATATCTGGCAGCCCCGGAGGCACATTCCTAACCAGCTATAGAAGATAAGAACGCCATTATTGTTCCACTATTCACTATGCCCTGGGGATTGTACAGAGTTCTGCAGCTGGGAGTGGCCAGCTATGGCTGTGGCTGGTTATGGCTGCCAGAGGTCGCTGGACTCACTATCCACGACGACCCTTTACCATTCATCAGATGGCCAAAAAAGTGGCAAATTTTAACTACGTTAGCACTGTACCGCTGACAACAATCACGTCAGGCTCTTGCTTGTTGTTACTTCAGGCTCTCGTGTGTGTTCTTACACATGAGCTTCAAAATCAAACCCTGAGGGATTAAGTGAGCAAACATAAATAAAAGCAACTTCTAGCACTTTCAGTAAGCAGAATGTTAATAATCACAATTAGTTTACCCATCAAAAAATAAAAAATATTGAATCAAATAATCAAACTATAATTTGTGAAATCTAAATTTTGATCACTGAGGTAATTTTTGCTACTGTTAAAAATGAACAATACGTAAATAAAACATTTTGAACAGTCCATTTAGGAGGGACGGGCTTTGAAAGTAAACATTGGCCTCATGGGAGAAGCAGGTAGAAATGCCAATATTTCGTGACTGGAGCCCCCTCCTAAAGAGCACTGTATTTTTTTATGATCCGGTTTAGTTGAATATCGTCTTTAAATTGAATGCTCTGTGGAGCCATACAGAAGCAAAATAATTAGCGACAAAAATACTAAGGGGCACGAACTTCATATTTTTGTTATCAGGTTTTTGTATAACATGAGTCTAATGTTCAAATTCAAATCTCACCCCTCCTCAAAGGATTATTCAAAATCGTTTAAAGGCTAAAAACATACAAAAATGAAAATAATACAAAATAAATTGTTCAATTACATTTCAAAATACTCAGATTACTCGGATTTTTTAAATTTTAATTATGTGTCAACTCTTTGTGGTATATGTTCAATGATGCGGGACAGGATTTAAAAGTTAACATTGATCTTATGGGAGAAGCAGGTAGACACAGGTGACAGGAGCCCCTGACTAGCATTAGCCCTGCACATCACAGGAATACCGGTACCCTGCTACAACTCCAGCTATGAATGGAGGAGGCGCGAGCTATGCAAACCTCAGAGTTAGTCATCCTTACGATAGAGAGCTCTCCGTCCAAACACTCTTGTTCGATTCAAGGTACTCGTTAAACAAATCTATTGACAGTTCCCACAGCTTGAAAAGGACAAAAGAATCTTCACTCATGACTTACAACCACTACAAACTGTCAAAGAAAAATTATTTGTATCTTAGAAAAAGGTGCAATAATTTTATTAGAAACATTCCTACATTTGTCTGTTCATTCACGGTTTACAACCACTACAAACTGTCAAAGAAAAATTATTCGTATCTTAGAAAAAGGTGCAATAATTTTATTAGTAACATTCCTACATTTGTCTGTTCATTCACGGCTTACATCCACTAAAAACTGTCAAAAGAATAATTATTTGTAGGCCTACCTTAGAAAAAGGTGCAATAATTTTATAAATAACATTCCTAAATTTGTCTGTTCAGACCCAAAATTAAGATTTATTTCATCCACGTACAATTTATCTGACAGTCGAGCCAAATCAAATGACGTTTATATCTAAAAAGCAATTATATAAAAGCTGTTTTACTATTACAAGGGTACAACAACCACTTTAACATTGCTCTTAATCCTATAAGACAGTAAGACTTGCAAAATGTTATATATCACTAATAACAACCTTTGTCATAAACTATGCATATAAATAACTATATTTATTAAAATTTAAGTTATCATTATTCAAATTAAACCCGTCATAGGAGTCTGAAAAAGATAAAGGAGAAATGATCTCATACTAATATACTTACAGTTTGAAATCGTGTGCAAACTGTCCAAGCTGCTATTTGCGAGAATGTACCGTAGTTCAAAAATATTTTGTTGTAATATTCATAAAAATCTGTTACTTAAGTTATCTACTTCACCCTCTGCTTAAAAATTCCAACTTTTCCAGTATTTCTAGATTATTTGGCAAGAAATTAAAGGTAGGCCTATTTTTTAGTCAGTTTTGTTTAAAAATAAACCAAGGATTTTAATTGAATTATTTCAATTGCAATTAATTCTACCTCAGGATTAGCAAAACCGTTTTTATTATTAAAATTACTCATCAATTAGAACTCGGTTTCAAATATGGTAGCCTATTTTAATTCAGAACGTTCTAAAAAACTTCAACAATTTGGAACTTCTTCAAAATTCCCTGACTACTAATTTTGTATCGAAATTCCATGAAGTTTCCAGGTTTTAAAATTTCCCTGACTATTCCAGGTTCTCCAGGATTTCCAAGTAAAGTAAACACCCAGGTACATTGTATGTTTTGGCCGAATATAAGACAGGCAAATTGCCAGTATAGGTCAAAAGAACAACAATTTATTAGCTAACTAAACACGCATTGCTACATCAAGCTAATGGTACTAAACTACTGACGACGACCCGGTCCCAATAAAAGCAGCCAAGTCGGAGTATGGCGTCACAGCAGGTAGAGCCAGACGAATCAATGTCGGTGGGAGGGGGAGGAGGGGAATATTTGATTAGCTCAACCACTCTGGTATCCCAACTCCCACGTCAAACTTTAATTACCAGGCCGGTAATGTTGTTACGTTCATGTTTTACACTTAACTTACGATCGAATTTACTGTGCTCCGGTTGTTAAAGTGTTATTTAATTTTATAGCATTTAACTGCCTATTTAGGCCTGTTCGGTACATCAAATCCTAAATATAATATTTTAATAGTTTATGTATTTCCCTTTATTTCAATCGATGTTTATAGACATTGGGTATTAGGGGTTTCAAGCAATTTTCTAGGAAATAAAAGCATTTTTGGCATTTTTAGCGAATTTCCCCTATTGAAGAAGCTATTACCGTAGTCGGCATGGTAAGACCTAGGACCGGGACCATGATAACTTTTCGTTTTGAGGTCCCCAGACCCCAAAAACACCATTCGTTCGAAACTGTATATACGGTATATATATATATATGTGTGTGTGTCCGTGAGCACGATAACTCTTGTAAAAATTATCCGATTTTGATGAAATTTGGTATAAACGTGTAAAGCAAAATTTATGACTTTAAGTTCGAAAACCAGCCAGATCGCTCCACCCAAAGGGGTATTTTGGGGGGGTTTTGTACCCCAAAAATGGGTTTTTCGAATTTTGTACATATAATTTTGGAAATAGTCAAATTTTAGTTTTTCAGCTTAAAAAAACACAATTTGCTATTTTGATCATTTCTCTACGTCAATTGGTTACCGAGATATTGAAAGTGCTAAACACAGTACGTTGTCTAATGTTATTCTTATGGAGGAAAAGAAAAATTTTATATCTCGCTTATTTATGAACGTATACTGACGAAACTTGGTATACGGCTTCATCTGGTTGTGGACCATTGATATTTGCTAACAAAATTTTTCCCAAAGGCTCCCGTAGCAGCTAACCTGCGTACTCAGCCCCATGTTATTCTTATGGAGAATAAGTAACGTGTTATCTCCCTTCATTATGAAAATAAATTAATTAAATTTGGTATGTGGCTTTACCTACATGAGTTATATTGATATTTGTATAAAACCCAATTTTTTGTGTTCCTTGCTTCAGCAAACCTGCATACTCAGCCGCCATGTTATTCTTATGGAGAATAATTAAAATGTCATAAATCGTTTGTTTATGAATGTATATTGATGAAACTTGGTATATGGCTTTATGTGGTATTAAGATACATATATATGCATTGGAAATTCGCTGAGTACGCAGGTTTGCTGCTACGGGGGTATTTTTGTTCCAGAAAGCTAACTTTGAGCCTCCGTTACTCCTTATCTGATCGTCACAAACATTTGTTTCGGTGTCAAAATAAAGGTGGAGTGGTACTTAAAGGCCTAATATTGTTATTATTTTGAAGATCTCATAGCTAGGTTAATATAATTTTTTCTCAAATCACCAAGTGAATAACAAAATATTAGAATAATTTATTAACCTGAACATAAAAAGGTACCTATGTCAAATAACTATGAGGTAAGAATATAATTAAAATTTTAACTGTCAAGAACATAATAATAATCCTACCGTATATATTAATATGCTAATGGTTTCTTCTTCATAGTCATAACTCGATAACGGCTTGGCACATTTTAACGTTTGAGGTGTCAAATTAAAGGAATTTTTATTTATGTAGATTTGCTAATATGTCTCAGAATTTTAAGAAAGGGCATCACTTAAATAGGGTGAAAAGGGCTGAATTTTCGGAACAGTACTGATATCCGACGGGGAAGTCTAAACTACGTGTTGATTGAAAGTACATTGTTATCATCTGTTTTATATCAGATGTTTGTTTACAACTGAAGTAACCTTTCGTTGGGTACAAACTTGCTCGGATTTGAGCAACGGACAGAAATTGAACATTGATCTAATTGGGGAAAATCTATAAAAAATTGTCTTCAACCTCTGATAATGACGCCTCTTACGAATCCAATAATTATTTACATTTATTAAAATGTTGTTTTGTAACTCTAAATGTCCAGCTTGAAACATAGACAAAACTAAACAGTAAAGGAAAGAACACTCAATAATTTTGATTTTGAGTTAGGCTACATAATATCAATAAAACAAAGTAGGCCTATAGTCATCATCATTGTTGCAGATTAGGAAACCCCAGCATAGCTGCTAGTCACATCTTCCACAAGCGGGAATATTGCGCAGGTTACCGGAAAGATATGATATAGCAGGAACGGAAAGGGTGGGTTGGGACGGCAGCCAAATCGATCCTTCAGAGGGTCAACTCCCGTATGACAGCTGACATGAGGCTATTAAACGGGGGAGCTCCATTCTGCCCTCCAACTGGTCAACTCAACTGTCAGGGTATCCATGTACAACAGCCAGGGACCATCCATTCTCAGGTTGGCAGGTAGGGACCAAACCCGGATATTCTGTCCCTAGCCGCTGCAAATGGAGGGACCAAAGGTGAAAGGGAAATTTGTAATAATGGACAGCCAAAAGACTTACCATATGTAATGACAATCTCATTTGCTGTACCTAATGTCAGCCTCAAATATATATATAAGCCTCAGTTCAGGTGTCTTGAAATTTGTCCAGGTAATAAATGTTGATTCCACTATTACCGAAACAAACATGTATTGCCAGGAACAACATTACCATGTAGTGTCATTGTCATGTTTAACCCTCCAAGTGTCTTTAATAATGGTCTTAATGTTTGCCTATTATTGGTGATTTTGCAGTGTTGTAGTCAAAGACTCAAAAACACTCCAAACTGCATTATTATTGTATAGTTTTTCTTGTTCAGAAAATCATGGGCTTCAATATTATGTACATAACATCTCAAACAAATTATAATAGAAAAATTATGTGACGTTAAAATAAATAAAAATAAAAATAAATAAAAAAATTGTTAAGTTTGCCCTCCATCAAATTATAAACGTATCTAGAATATACAATTTTCAAAATGGCCAATTTGTTTTAAATTTTATAAGGATAATAAATATATAAACAAATAATCAGGTAAAGGAGCAAATAAAAATGTTTTGGATAATAATCTGTTGTTGCGTGCTATAACTTAGCAAGTGAGCAAAATGGCCTTGGCAACGTTACAGTCGGAAGGATAATTTACCTCGATATCACTGCCGCCTATTTCTCCAGGAACATCAACCAACCATTCATCATCACTAAACTTTTCTTCTAAAGCCCAACGTATGTCAATACTGTCCATTTTTACAAATAAAAACAACGAAAAACATCGCAAAACAATACCATTCCCGAAGTTAGGTTAACGACGCACAACAAACCTTCATACTTCAGCTGTCTGTTTGGCACGAACGAAAAAAGCGTCTGCAGACAGACATCGGGAGAAAGCTTAGAATCTGCCGTGAACGGCGATAGGCTACCAATTTCGATCCGGTTCATTAAGATTCAATGCGCTCCAGAGCCTATTCCGTAAAAACACTGTTTGACTGTCGACACAGCAACAGTAAACACCCCAGCGGATGTGTTTTGTGTCGCTATAGCAACACATAACACTTGGAGGGTTATTTTTTTTATTTTCAGTTTTATAGTTTAAATGAAAAACAAAACATTGTTTAACTAAACAAAAAAAACGACATAATAACTAGTATACAAACGAGAAAATATGTTACAGTCGATAAAAATATCGACCTAATCATAACTTAAGCGAAACCATAACCGAATAACCTAAATAATCGTTATACCGGATCGAACAATTTCATTCGGTTTTTATATCGTTCCGCTTATGAAAGTCTACCCATAAATAATAAGAGTAAAAGTCTATAAGTCCACCTTAGTTCTTCATGCACTGGCTTAACTGGGTGACTTTGTTCAAGAATTATGAACTATAATAAATAAGTAGGCTTTAGAAGTTAAAATAGATAAGTCAAATACATGCACAATTTCCAAATAAAATGCCACATAACATATATACATGCCCAGACTGCTAATTAGATGAAAGCATTAAGGTACAGTGGGGGGACTATACAGAGTCAGGACACTATCCTTGTACATTTGAAAAATTACATACCGGTAGCCTAGATCTGTTATCGGGAGAGTGACATATCTCAGAAAATAAAACTCCAGAAAGTCTGTCTGCATGCATCTTTAACATATCACTTTGCACACAAGTTAATTAAGTTCATTTTTATGTAGGCCTAGATTAACTTCTATAGTTTAAGGCAGATTTAGACTAGACAATTTCTCTGGTCGATACATGCAACTCGTTAGTAATATCAAAAGCAATTTGGATTACAGGTCTCGTCCCAATGTTGTCTTGAGCTTCACATACTGAAAGAAAACTACGAGACCTGCTGCACCTACTTTAAAATTTGAGGTGAGTTTGCAAATTTTAAATGCAATTTCACGGTTGCATACCTAGCTCTACGATCATCGGTTGCTTGTGTAGTTATTTCTTTGGTTTGGTTAGATAGTTATATTCAGGCCTATTTTAACAATGGTTGCATGATTAATCAAATAACATAAAAAATTAATGAGATTGCCTAGTCTGATGTGCCTTAGAGAAGTTGCAGGAGTTTAAGTAACTAATTTTAATGAACAGTTTTTAGGCTGATCAAACAATGCTGCTATATTAATAAATTTCGATACATCTATTTAGTTAAGTAACATGTTATTACGTGTAATTACGCTAATATTTGGCAGCTTGCCTTCATTGACTTACAAGCTAACAAAGCGATTGTCAAATTCATATCAGATGAAAATCAATGAAAATGGTGAAAGCTCGTTTAGGTAAGTTCCTCACAATTAGGTCAATCATACTTTAACATTAAATCAAATTAACGTATACGTCCTAAAAGATAAAATATTGGTTGAGCCTGTTGTAACAAGGGACAACTGCCATCTTTGATCGATCGCGACTTTCGTGCATGTGAAATGAGACTTACAGGCTAAAAAACAAGATAATATGGTGAATATTTTGTCAATAGAAGTAAGAATATTAACTAATTATGTTAACACTAAAATAAAAACTTACCAACACTAAAAACACAATAAAATGTAAAATCACACAAAACACAACAACACCGCACTTCAATGAATCGTTACCGAACTGCAAACTTTTCTCGGGGAAAGCGAGACGTCTGCTCTGTACGAGATTTTACGAGATTGTTGGAAATCAGCTGGCCAGGCCAGTGCTAAATAGAACAGAAAGAAAATACTGAAATTATAATAGCCTATACATCATAAAATTTCTGTATATATATCTAAATTTTTGATCAATTAAAAACACTATAGTTTTTTATTGGATGAAAAGTTCAACTTAAAAAATACAAACGAAACCTATTTAAATAATGAAATTAATGCGGTTAAATTAATGCGTCAAGATTATAAAAAAAGGTTCTCCACGTTTGATCGAACCTGTCGGATAGATTTTGTGTTGCTCATAAATGTAAAACACTAAAAACAAACATATAGTTCAAATACTAATATTTACCAAAACATAGTAAAGCTAACACATACAGGGATATATCAAATCAAATCAAATGTATTTATTGAACCAAAAAATAAATGTAAAAAAATCGTACAAATTTATGCATTGTATCATTCCAGATTTAGGAGCCGTGGGTCCCATAGACTCAACCTGTGGTGAGGGCCCTTGGCTCTTGTTGACGTCTAGATCCAAGTTGGTGACCTTTTTTTCTTGTGTTAGGGCTTTTGAATGTGGTTCTGTGTGTTGTAGGCTCCTAGGCGCGCGCCTGTGTAGCCTATGTGTGCCCTGATTGTATACAAAAAGGATAATGGAAATTATAATCACTCGATTAGCTAAGCCATGACTATCTTTTTTTAGGTAGTATATTGTAGTTAGTCTATGGTCTTGCAAACAAAATAGTCCCTTACACTGAAGAAGGCCAGCTCCATCTATATCCCTTTGACTCTTCTCCTAAATTGCCGAGCGTCACGCTCTGACTTGATGGACTCTGGCAGTGTCCCAGACAGCACACGACGATCTATGAAAGTTCGAACTGTCCAAGGATATAAGCAGAATATCACCACACGGGACGTCTGACGGATATAAAAATATGACCTGAGCATCATTTTTCCCCAGAAGGACATCATATGGACATCCAGCGCTGGGTTTAGGAGCTGTGGGCCTCTAGGCTCAACTATTGGTGTGACCCTTTTTGCCGTTCAGGTCCAAGTCTCCAAGTTGGTGACCTTTTAGCGAATTTCCCCTATAGGGAAGAAGCTATTACCGTAGGTCTCATGGTAAGACTAAAGCCCGAGACCATGATATCTTTTCATTTTGAGGTCCCCAGATGCAAAAAACAACATTCGTTCAAATTTTTATATATGTATATATATATATATTTATATATATATATATATATATATATATATATGTGTCCGTAAGCACGATAACTCTTGTAAAAGAGGTCCGTTCTTAATGAAATTTGGTACAAACGTGTAAAGTACCATTTATTTGAACGAGTTCGAAAACCAGACATATCGCACCATCCGAAGGGGGGTTTTGTACCCCAAAAATGGTTTTTTTGGGGTTTCCACATGTAATTTTTATTAACATCAAATTTTAATTTTCACCATTGAATTCAGCATAAAAAAACAAACAATTTGGTATCTTGATCATTGCTCTACGTCAATTGGTTACTGAGATATTGAAAGTGCTAAACACAGTATGTTGTCTAATGTTATTCTTATGGAGGAAAAGAAAAATTGTATATCTCGCTTATTTATGAACATAAACTGACGAAATTTGGTATATGGCTTCATCTGATTGTGGTTTATTGTTGTTTGCACAAAAAAACAATTTTTTGCCTATGGGTCCTGTAGCAGCAAACCTAGGTACTCGGTCCCCATGTTATTCTTATGGAAAATAATTAAAATGTTATATATCGCTTATTTATGAATGTATATGGATGAAACTTGGTATGTGACTTCACATAGCTGAGTTCTATTGATATTTGCATGAAAACCCATTATTTTGTGTTCCTTGTTGCAGCAAACCTGCGTACTCATCCCCAATGTTATTCTTATGGAGAATAATTAATATTTTAAATATCGCTTGTTTGTGAATATATTTCTTATCCCTGTTAAGTGGCTTAATGTGTTATGTTATAATTCATTGGAAATTCGCTGAGTATGCAGGTTTGCTGCGACGGGGGTATTTTATTTTTGCTGCAGTCTGCGACCTGTCCAGAGCAACCATGATTTGATTGATGAACTCTGTGAGAGCTGTAAGAGTACCGACATTTTTTCTAAAACCAAACTGCTTGGTGTAAAATAAATTGTTTTCATCAAAGTAATTTACCAGTCTGAAGTTAATTATCTTTTCAAATATTTTGGAAATGTTACTTAGAATTGAAATTGGTCGATAGTTATTTATGTCTGACCTTGAGCCTTTTTTGGAAATTGACAAGATATGAGAGTACTTAGTTTATCTGGGAAGTTTCCTTCATTAAAACATTGATTTATAATTAAAAATAGTGGCTCAGCAATCTCATCAGCAGCAGCCTTTAACAATTTTATTGGGACCTCATCCCATCCAACTGAATTTTTATTTTTAAGTGAGAGAATAATTTTTTTAACTTCGGCTGTACTACTAGGTTTTAAATTGGTTAGAGAAACTCTCCTTTCATCACAGGTCTTTTTAATTGATTCATGATTACCTTTAACTGTGGCTTGTGATACGTTGATTCTTTGAATTATGTTAGAAAATAACTCGTTGAACATTTTTACCAGAGCATTTGGGTTTGTAATTTCTTTGTCATTGTTTGTATGTATTCAAAAGTTCGTGCAGCTCCCACACTTCTCACAATATTCGGGCGGTTCGCGAGAAGTGTGGGACCGCCTTAAACATACTTGAAAGGCATAAACATATGTTCATTATGGAAATAAAAAACTACTTGGATGGCAACTCACTCTTTTTTCGATAGGCGAGTGAGCGAAGCTAACGAGCTCATCTTGAAAATGAACGAGTATTTGACATAAAACAAATTCAATGACATTGCCAGCTAGTTTGCATATAAAATTAATGCAAATGACAGCTGGACACTGCATTTTACTGGCCAAAAATGGTGACCTATCCAGACTATGATGATTTGTGTTGCTAGTCATATTATTTGTTAAGTAACAATTGGTTTCATAATCTTACTCACAATTTACGACATTCAGTCTGTAGTGACCAAATGCCATACGCTATATGAAACCATTTACTAACAATAATTCATATTGATAGCAAATATTCACTCAAAACCTCAAACGTCAGAATAATTGGCAAAAATCACTCTTGCACACCCTTAGTTAAAACTGTGATGTCCAGTAAAGCACAGGGAAGTTAACAATAGAAAAAAATCAGGTAGGGTACATATTATAAATTGTTATTTAAATTGAATATACAAAAAGAACACATAGTCCAAACTCTGGAAAATTAAATTATGTTTGGCCATCTCCTCCGTGATGACAAGGGTACATCGACTGAAGTTTTCCAGCAAACTTTTTGTGAAAGCGAATCTGCTGCTTTAGTATCTTCTCTCTGGTTTCCAGTGTTTTCAGAAGTGGTATTGAAATCTTGTTTGTTATGTGAAGAAGGGATTTCGTGAGCACTGCAACACAATGATGTTTCATTATTTAAAATGAAAATACAACAGCTAATCTACAGGCTATTTGTTTACACTGATAGTTTACAGATTAATAATTTAATTGCTGGAGAAATTATTTTTTCAGCTTTAAGATCCGTACCCAGTTCACATACTTAAGGCTATCCCACACTACTCACGAATAAGCCTGAATAGCGAATGTTAGGCATATTCGCGAATAGTGTAGGAACCGCAAGAACATCGGCCAAATTTGTACGTTGTTGAAAAGCAGTGAAGAATTTTTGGATATTGTTCATCCGAATATTTGTAAGAAGTGTAAATGGGGGTGCGCGCACCATTCGGTCAGCAGTAGTATCCAGCCGGCGCCAAAACGGTTTGACCAATCAGAGCGGGCTTGCTACAGGTACCTTGCGATCGAGGCGTCTTCATTCATTCGGTGACAGCGCTGAGCATCAGGTGTACCAATATAGTTAAAACTGAAATATCGCAGAATCAATCTTCGGATTATATATGTAAACTCGCTTCGCTCTCTGAGGGCTCCGCCTCCAGAACCCCACTTGGGGTCGCTCCAGTTGTAATTATAACTCAATGTCCCTTCATGTATTTCTAAATAGTATACTATTTTGGTTCATTGGGACATATCCACTCTAGATTTTATATTTATTCAAAGGTTCTATCATTTGTTTATACTGTACCATGTGAGAGTTGCATTGACAGTTTACGAGATATTTGTTTAATGATTTATTTTATTTTGATTTGAAACCCCGTAAGCCCAATGTTAAAATTTCCAATTTTCAAGATAAAATGTAGAGGTTTTAAAATTTAAAACTAACTTTTAGAAATTTTTCTGGGGGTTTCGAAGTACAACCTACGTGCATGCTAAATTTTACGTTTCTAGCTCGTCTGGAAGTGGTCTAGAATTTGTATACATGAGTCAATGAGTGAGTTACACATCGGGCTGTATAGGTATTTAGACTCGCTTCGCTCGCTGGGGGCTCCGCCCCCAGACCCCTGTGGGGGGCTTCGCCCCCAGGTAGTTTTCGGGTGCTTAGTTCCCTTGGCAGTGGCCCGGGTCCCTAGCTCAAGTGAAAGTGGTGTCATATTAAGGACCTAGAACCGACATTATACTACTACTTATACAAAAAAATAGACATATCAGCAGTTATTTAAATATGAGGGGCTTAAAATTGAAATAGTACGAGTTTGGAAATGTTTAAGGATATTTGAGGTTTCAAGGCACATGCATGCTATATCTCATATACCCAAACAGATAATTTTAAACCCTCTCCTCTCCTCTCCTAGACCTCCCCTACCAACCCACTTCCCCAACCCCTAGATCCCTAGACCATTGTGGGAGGCTTCGCCCCTAGATCGATTGGTGTAAATCATAAAATCTGTTCACGTGATAAAAAAATGCAAAAACAACACAAAACCTTGAAAAATTTTGAAATTTAAAAAATCTAGCGCTATCTAATGGTGAAGGATACGAGATACGACAAAAGTCAAAGTTTTAGATCGTCTAAATTCCTTGGCAAGTGGAGGTATTCCGTTTATCGATAGGACTATCCGTTCGTCCGTTAGAGCTAAAATAAAAAAGCACTATTTTGGACATATTCAAATTTTCCTCCATTTTTAATTTTTTTATGTGGTTCTGATTAAAAATTATGCCTTTTTGCAATTTTTTCTGGAGGTTTTAATGGACAAGCTACATGTAGGCCTAATTCCATGTTTATAGCTTGTCTAGAATAACCTGAGTAAGTCGATAATGCAGTTTGTCATTTATGAAACAATTAGGGTTTTTAATTTTTTGAGGTGTTTACTTATTAAAACATGTTAGTTTATCGAGTGTTTCGTAAAGAGTAATGTATTAACATATTGAGTGCCAAATATGAAGCATTTATATACTAAATTAAAATGATAGGAAATTAAAAACCAAGAAAATAACCGTCGAAATTGCCTAAAATTTGAAAAATCTAGCGATACCTAAGGGTGAAGGGAGCGAGATACGACAAAATGTCATAGGAACAAAGTTGTAGACCTTGCAAAATCCGTAGCAAGTGGTGGTGTCCGTTTTTCGATAGGTCAATCCGTTCGGCCGCTAGAGCTCAAAAACTGTAATTTTAAAATAAGCCTTTTTTGGGGGGGTTTAAATATTTTTTTGGGGGGGTTAAGATACAAAACCGTCAGTTTTGGCGATTTTCCTGGGGGCTACAAGCTATAAGCTACCTGCATGCAAAATTTCAGGTTTCTAGCTCGTCTAGAAGTGGTCTAGAATTCGTATACCTCAGTGAGTGAGTCAGTTACACATGCGGCTGTTTTCTGATTACAAGGCTTCTAGCGTATTTTTTTAAGTAAAATCTTTATGAAACTGTTTTTTATACGTAAGCCATCAAAATGTGTATCTGATTTTGTAGGGGAACCCCCGTTATAGATCGTCAGTGGCGTTCGCGAGAAGCTTTTATTTCAAGAATAATTCAATCACAATTATGAGTTTTGATGCGATGAACTAAGAAATAAATAGTATGAGGCAAAATACAATCCTCCATGTATCATTTCATGGTAAAGAAATAATTTACATCCGTACAACGAATATATATTTTTTAAATGTGAAGTTTTCTAATTTGAAAATATTTAAATCATCACAACATAAACATAACAAATATGGTAGCTTAGTTCTGTTGTTAATGTTTCCTAAATAACAATGCTTTTAATCCTTTAAGTGGGCCTAAAATACAATAACATTAAGCAACAAATAATAACATGTCATGTTTTTTTCAGGCGTTTAAATTCTTTTACAAAAGGACTGCTGAATCACATAATACTGCAGACCCCTTCTGTGCATACCGCTTTTTCTCGTTTTTCCCTATGCTGTTGACTGTACCGTTTGACAACTTGTATTTTTAAATGGATTAGACTTCCATCAATAAAAGTTACAACAGTAACATATTATGTTTGTAGCGAATAAAAGTCATCTGTAACATATTTAACCTAATTTATGAAGGGTTTGAATACCAATTGAACTGCATACTGAATTACCGACATCAGTTAACCTCAAAAAACGAGAACTAAATTATTTATATTTATTTTTACGGAGTTTCAAATATGAAATTGTAAGTTTTAAAGATTTTCCTGGGGGTTTCAAGGTAAAAGCTAACTACATGCCAAATTTCAGGTTTCTAGCTCCTCTAGAAGTGGTCTAGAATTCGTATACCTGAGTGAGTGAGTGAGTGAGTGAGTTACACATGCGGCTGTATAGTATATTAGATAAGCTGTCTTGCAAAAGGGTGAAGGTATATTTATTTTAAATCACTTGTTCATACATTATATGTATTTAAGTAGCACAATTAAATTTATCGCCCAACTCTATAATACAATACCATACTTAAATTTAATTTGTTAATACTGCAAAAGTTAAAGTTATGTTTAAAAAATAATAAATTCACTTTTGATCTGGTTGCAACTTAAACTTGTTCACAAGTTTTACTATCACTAGTTTAGTTTATTTCAGATGTGTAATCTTTTTATTTTCCTTGAGGTATTTCAATCTGCGAATTTGGCAGTCGTCCTGTCAGCTGTGTTTTTGCACCCTGCCAGTTTGGTTAAAATATCAATGAACTTGACAGTAGCCAATAACGATTCACTTGTAGTATTACTGCAACTAAGTTTGTTAAAAAATAATTTAATATATTAGTTGTAACATAAAATAAAATTTTACACCCAGCTTAGTTGTTCAGCATCAAAAAATGTCAATAAGAATGGTCACAAACTATGGGGAAAACACCATTCATCTTGACTAGTGCGCAAGGCACACTGATCCTATATCACAGCAGTTGCAATATGGTAACAATTGTTACCACCAGCACCTGGCACCATCCCTCCATGGTAACAATTGATGGTTCATACTTTTACTTGGTTAATAATTTGCCTGACTTTCTCTAACCAAAAAAGTTAATTTTCCCTGAATTGTGACTCAGAATGCAAACTTAGTTTTTATTTTTTGCAAAGTAGTGCTTTACGTTTACGATTAAAATCAAAAATGTTCCCTGAGTTGTATGAAATTTTAAGAACCTACCCTGAATTTTGGTGTTTTTCCAACTTTTCCCCTGACGTTCCCTGACCTTTTCCAAATTCACTGCCTTTCCAGAAAGTGTGAACCATGAATTGTTACCATGTGCAGTGAACGGTTAACCACTCTATTAACAAGGTTGCGGTCAAAGCGTTAAAGGATTACGAATTTGTTAACTAGTTTTTAAGCGAAATAAGTCCCTTCTAATAGACTTCTTTTTGCATTTCATTCATTGTTCTGGATTAGGAAACCCCAGCATAGCTGCTAGGCACGTCTTCCACAAGCAAGAATTTTGCGCAGGTTACCGGAAGAATAGGATATAGCAGAAAAGGAAAGGGTGGGATGGGACAGGCAGCCAAATTTACTTTTCAGAGGGCCAACTCTCGTGCTCCTGTGATCAGGCTCAAACAGGCGGACCCGTTCTGTCCTCCAACTGGCCAACTCAACCTGACAGATCTCAGGTTAGGGACCAAACCCGGAGTTTCCGTCCCCAGCCACTGCTAGTGGAGGGACCAAAGGTGAAAGGGAGGTTTGTCATTAGGGACAGCAAAAAGACTTACCATATGTGAGGCGGAAAGGAAAAAGGGACCTCTTCGCGGCAAAGTAAAAATTTCAGTACGGGCAGTTTTATCGATTGAGGTCAAAAATATTGATTTTCGGTTGTTTGCATTTTAATATGCTCCATTTCATCCTTTACCGGTTGAAATCGATTACAAAGCTGTTGTAATCGAATAAAACATTAAAAATAATGATTAAAGTAGTCGATGTCTAGCGTGAGAACACGTACCTTTTCGCGCTTACGGAGAAATAACATTGCCGCGAACAGGTCCCTTTTTAAAACAAATCAGATAGCTATGCAGCACTTTGAAAACTGCACTCTAACGAATTCTAGCAGTGAAGAGGTGAACTACTACGAGTTTATTGTAAATCTAGAATGTCTTCTGTTAATAAAAATCCCTTTCTTGATCCCAACTACCTTTTCCGCGACTTTTCTGAAATATCACTTTTCACGACATGCTTCAATAAAAACATTATTTTCTTGAAAACTACTGTGAGTTAAGACAAAAATAGGTATTCCCATTACAGACGACATTTAGGGCTTTCTTTTGATACCAAAATCGTTGCTTAAATATGAAAAATATGTTTTATGCTTATTTTAAATTTTCAAATTGATTTTTCTCAAAAATGGCCCTTTTCTCTCACGTAACTTCAAAGTCCTATAACTTTAACAAAAAAAATCATAGACTCATGGGACTTGCGCCAAATTGTTAGGAATTAAATGCGGAATTCAAAAATATGAATAACTCAAAATCGAAAATTGCCGCGAAGAGGTCCCTTTGTCCTTTCCGCCTCACATATATAATGACAACTTAATTTGCTAGACCCAATGTCAGCATCAAAACTGATATAGTCCAGTTTTAAGGTTGTCCTTGGACAAAATAACTTTGCACTTCATTTCAAGTAAACTAAATTTTAAATTAGAGTCAAAAACGTCCTGCGTGTGACAAGTATAGTTTACTCACATGTGTCGTTATGCATGGTGGACAAAATATCAGAGTGTTCCCCAACACACTCTTTATAGCTTTCCTCTTCTTCATTATGTAAGATGTTCGGCAGATCACAAATAGTCTGTGGAAGCAAAATCATGTAATTATACACTACAAACAAATTTAATCAGATTAGGGTGGCCATAAACGTTTTCAGTCCAAAACGGGACACTGTATAACCGTGGCGAGGGGGATGAGGGGGGAGAGGGGAAAAATTACCTCTACTAGAGGCACATTTTTAAATATTTTAAAAATAAAAAGGTCCATAAACCTGATCTAACTTTGACAAAATACTTTTAAAAACTAGGTCGGTAAAGTTATTTATATATTTATTACAACACAAACCAAAAAATTTAGAAAGTGATTAATTTTAAAGTCAAACTCTTAACACCACTTAGCAGTTGAAGCGGTATGTGACAATATTAAAATTTGTCTTACATTGTAAACTTATGGTATTAAATGCATGGTGGTTTATCGCTTCAGTAAAAAGTTTGATCAGTTTTGTTCGGTTGAGGATCCTGCCTGTCATTTCATTAAAAGTAAATTAAAACATATAAACAGATGTAGCGTCATAGCAATGACACTTTGATCCCTACGCCGTACACTAATTTATCATGAAATACATAGTTTACTTATATCTTTTATTTCTTAAATGAAGGCCTAGCATTTCATAAATGCTAGAGTCCAGACTTTATAAAACTATTGTATTTGTATTGTGTAAAACTATTTATTACATGCTAGCTGGAAGTTTAGGCTATTATTGATTTTTTTACTGTATTTTTATTGTATTTTTCATGGAGTTATATTTGATTTTGTAGTAAGTAAGATTATCTAGAAAAATGTCCCCCATTTTGTTGAAAGTCCCAACCTTTTTCTGATGTAAATGTCCTCCATCCAAAACATTTGGCCTGGAAACCCTGTACGTAAGCGAACTTTTAGAATTTGTAGTCGATGTGAGTTTTTAAACAACTGCGTTGTGAAACATGCTTCCACTGTGAGAAGGTTTATCAGGTAGGTAAGCTATTTTGTTGATTTTTGCCATTAACAGCACTATTGCATTTTCTTGTACTTAAAATAAATCTTTCTGAGGAGATTGAGAGGTCTTTTATGCTGCTTTTCATATCTGGATGTGACATATCCATTCATGTTTAATAATTCACGCAATCCGACAATCTGACGCAATTGACAAATTACTAAATAATATTATAACCATGCTACAAATTCATCCAATAAATCAGTCAGTAATAAGTCTGATTAAAAAAAAAAAAAATAGTACATAAACTTGCTTAAAACTTCAGACTTTTTTCCTGATAAGAAACTTGACTGCTTTTGGTAGGAGGAGTAAGCACATTATTAAACTCAAAATTTACCTGCAAACAGCTGGTTATGGAGTTAGCGTCGAGGTTCGGTACAACGAAGAATGGAACAGGCCTTCTAATATTGCGTACAACATCATTGCCATCAACAATGCTTTCTGATTGAAAACAAGTTAAATTCACTTCACATTCCTGAAACAATAGTTTTTACGATTAGCATGAGACGTTTTGTAAAATTAAATAAGATGTAATAAAGAATGCCTTACAACACCATAAAATGTATTTACACTTACAATATAGGCCTACTTATATAAAAGACACAAGTATAAATGAGATGGCACAGTGCAAGGAATTATATTGATGACCTCATCATTCTCTAATTAAAATTAATGATATAGTCAAAATTGATCACCTTGAACTATCTTTAGCGTATATTGTGCCTTAAATTATATTATTTTTGCCAAGTTCTAAATCCTTCAAAACACAATCCTGCGCTCATCAGACTAACTGAAGCACAGGGAATGCCTTTTCATCTACAGTACAATCTTTATTGTCCACCATTTGTTAAACCAACATGTTTGGTAATCCGACGAAGCCACACCAGAGATAGGTCTCATGATGAGAGAGAGCTAGCAATGGACTCGGCATTGCGGAGGCAGGAACGAATCGTCATGTCTATTAAGGGTTCTCTAAGGTACAGGTCAGTGCTATATTTTTAATATTTATATTTATTAATATCTAGGCTTACCATCAATATAGCAATCCAGATTACAACAACAAAAAGCCTAGTTATTAATGATATTACAAAGTCCTGGTTTTTTTTAAGAGGTTGGTAGCCTGTTTTTCCTTACTTTCCCCATCCACATAAACTATAGATCTGTGAGTGGAACGTATCCAGCAAATCCAGGGTCTGATTACCCATTAGGCTGACTAGGCTGCAGCCTAGGGCGCCAGTCGGCCCAGGCGCGCCGTAAGGGTTCAATTTGTTTGAAATAATCTTGGAAGTTCGGTGATTAATTGGCTAGAGGGAATGTTAGTTCCGAGCGCCCTTTCCCATCGCCACACCTGCTTTATTCTCAGTTTTACACTTTGACAGAAGGATACTTAGTTTGGTTTTTCCTTAGTTCATGGGTCCGGAAATTTCAGGACGAAATAGTCCTGTTTTCCGGGCGGGATTTATTTTACCTTGGGATTACTTTGAGACAGAATAATGTTCTCGAAACGTCATCTGCAGTATGATCGTCATTAATTAAGGCCCAAATAACACAGTGCGATCGTCATTTGCGGCTTAGATCACGTGGTCGGGTAGTCTGTTTTGGGCGGACAGCGGCGCGATCGTAGTTATTTTTGTAAAATGCGGTGCGATCTTCATTTATGGCCGAAGGCACAAATGATCGATCATCAATTACGGCGACTATCACATGGTTCCGTAATTTACTACGTTGATGGTGCATGGTTCGGTCATATTTTACGGCCGATATTATGTGGTGCGATCATCAATTTCGGCCGATGTTATACAGTGTGATCGTCATTTGCGGCCGATGATACGCGATCCTGCCGTCATTTACAATGGAACTGCTTTAAGGGAATACCAGCGGTGTCCTCGAGTTTAGGCAACCACTCATTGGTTGGAAAGTGATGGAGCCTTCGATGAAAAGAGACAACGATACCTGACGCTGGTATACCCTTAATTCATGACACATCCACAAAATGAAGCTACGTCGAGCCACGTTCAGACACTTGTTCATCGAGTATTTTCGTCACACATCCCCCATCAATAGCTAGTTTTGGGGAGGGGGGCGCCAAATCAACTCAAGCCTATAGGCGCCACACCTCTTAATCAAGCCCTGAGCAAATCAAGGGGGGAGCCGTTACAGTACAAGTTGTAGAGTACTAATAAAATTTACATGCCAGGACTGGGATTCGAACCCATGACAGGGTCGCTGCCATGGTTCCTGAGTCTGTCGCCTTGACGACTAGCCAATGACTCACAAAATATGAGTCAGTTAGGCTCGACAATATGATAATCATTGTTTTTCTTGTGTTAAGCAGATTTCTAAATGTGTGTGATTTAATTCTAGGTACTTCTTTTCTTAACATATCAAGAAAACACTTTTACCCGTGTTTAGATGAGTTCACCCTTGCCAAGTGCGAGTGTGTATTCAGTATTGTTTTAATGATATTCATGGTAATCTATAATATTTGGGATCAACATTAGTAAGGTCCCATATCTGATGTTTTTTAGCGAATTTCCCCTATAGGGAAGAAGCTATTACCATAGTCGGCATGGTAAGACCTAGGCCCGGGACCATGATAACTTTTCGTTTTGAGGTCCCCAGACCCCAAAAACACCATTCATTCGAAACTGTATATATATATATATGTGTGTGTGTGTGTCCGTGAGCACGATAACTCTCGTAAAAATTATCCTATTTTGATAAAATTTTGTATAAACGTGTAAAGCAACATTTATGACTTTAAGTTTGAAAACCGGCCAGATCGCTCTATCCGAAGGGGTATTTTGGGGGGGTTTTGTACCCCAAAAATGGGCTTTTTGAATTTGTTGCATATAATTTTGGAAATAGTCAAATTTTATTTTTCCCATTGGATTCAGCTTAAAAAAACACAAAATTTGGTATTTTGATCATTTCTCTACGTCAATTGGTTACCGAGATATTGAAAGTACTAAACACAGTACGTTGTCTAATGTTATTCTTATGGAGGAAAATACAAATTTTATATCTCGCTTATTTATGAACATATACTGACGAAACTTGGTAAACGGCTTTATTTGGTTGTGGACCATTGATATTTCCTCAAAAAAACAATTTTTTGACAAAGGCTCCCATAGCAGCAAACCTGCGTACTCAGCCCCATGTTATTCTTATGGAGAATAAGTAACGTGTTATCTCCCTTAATTATGAAAATAAATTAATGAAATTTGGTAAGTGACTTCAGCTAGTTGAGTTATATTGATATTAGCATAAAACCCCATTTTTTTGTGTTTCTTGCTTCAGCAAACCTGCATACTCAGCCGCCATGTTATTCTTATGGAGAATAATTAAAATGTCATAAATTGTTTATTTATGAATGTATATTGATGAAACTTGGTATGTAGCTTTATGTGGCATTAAGATAAATATATATGCATTGGAAATTCGCTAAGTACGCAGGTTTGCTGCTACGGGGTATTTTCTTTTGTACCTGGAATATGTTTTAGCCTGCAGGTACTTCTATACCGGTACCTGCATATATTTAAGGTGTCGGAACTAAATGTATATTACCGTACCTTGGTAGCTTTGTCTTCGGAAAACACAGAGCTGATGATACCGACGAAGTTGTCGGACATTGTCTGGTAGTTGGCTTGTGTGTTCAGATCTGGGGAAACGTGAGACTGGCTCAATAAAAACGTTCCATAGAATGGAATCATGTATTGTCATTAAATATTTACATGAAATAGACAGCGTAAAAGACTCTTAGAGGACTAGTTCAAATGGTATAGGCTCCTGGCCTGATCATTATGAACATAACATCTGGTCATCAAGACAAATACAAAAACGCATTTACATTATGCAATGGGTTTTGTCAGTCAGTCATAAATAATAGCCCAGGCTAAATGTGATATTTCAGATTTTTTAGTGAGAAATCTAAATTTGTGATAATTTATATTTGAAAACTTGGATTTCAAACATCTCTGCATTTTTACTCACAGCAAAAGTAGTTTCTCCAGTAAAAAAAAAAAACATAAATCAATGTTAAATAAAGGTTAAAATCAATGACTTGATACAGAGTACTGTAATGGAAATTTCTACACTGATGCGATGTTGTAAAAGGAATCCAAATATGTGTTTTATTTTGTTCTGACATAAATATTAAAAAACTTGAGAGGGTTATGTTTCCCACTACCAAACGGCTGTTGGGGCAAGAGTACTTTCGGCCCAGGGGAAAGTATATGCCCCCTATAAATGATGGAAAGTAGTATCTAGGTAGGTATAAGCGTAATTTCCGTATTTTGATTGGAGGGGCAAACATGGCCGTGATCGTGGCAATCGTGATTTTTCACATATATTATAATAATACTGCCTCCAAATTATTGGGGGGCAACTGCCCCCCTTGCCACCCCCGAATTATGCCTATGGGTAGGCCTAGATTAAAGTATAATTTATTAGGAAACCACAAATTTGTGCAGATGTTCAAAACTCCCTTCAGGACGTTGCAATATGATCACTTACTTACACAGATAGCCTACGAAAAACTTCCTGTAAAAAGGTAAGTCCAAAAATGCTTAGATTTTTATATGCTAGTTTAAACAAATAAATATTATAATTTCCCCGAATAGAATAACACTCACCGACATGTGAGGGCCACACAGTTATGTGGGGGTGGGAGTGGAACCATCCCAGAACTCTGATTTCCTTCTTGTACTTGAGAGACAACTTCTCGGCGTGATCTCTTGCGGCCAACAGCTGGTCTATCGAGATCTCAACTCGATCCTTCTTCTTATCCAAACGTTGAGGGATTTTTATGGCATAAATATAAGCCACCACACCATCTTCAGCGGTTTCTACAGTCTGCAAGAGGAGCGTTATTGATTAAAAAATGATGCAGGTAAGGTGATGCATTTAAGACATTGTTCTTAAATTTGTAAATCAAAATCATATAAGTTTATTTCTGAGTAGGCCTAAGTTAATCTGGAATTTGAGAATAGAGTTTTATGTAGGCCTATAGGCTAGAGATTTTTTACTATGTCTAGGGGTGCTTAAACAATTTTTTATGTGACACCTAACACATTGTTAATTTCTGTGTAAGCAATTATTGTACTGATGCAAACTTTGTCTGCGGTCTGCGTCTGACATGTGGTGGAACCTAGTTAGTGATGTGGGCCGGATAAATACCCAGCGGGTAGGTAAATAAAAAAATGGGTACCCACCCAAAGCCCCGAGAAAATACCCAAAACATGGGTATTTATGATTTTTATAACATTTTAGGGGATTTTTACTAGGTTTTATTAAAATTCTCATGCTGTAAAGGTTATAAAATTATCATAACAACTTTTTTGGAGAGTATAAAATGGTTACCACACACATTCAACTTCTGCAGAAGATCGAGATAAATACCCAGGACTGGGTATTTATTACTTTGACGCTCTTTTTGAGTGCTTAATAAATTTAAAATTTTGGAAGAAAAGAATTGAAATTCAATTTAATGGTGATTTTTTTCTGCATTTGCCCCATTATAAAATTGTATATTTTAAAATTTGTATAGAATGTCTCATATTTAACCAGTTCCTTCATAGTTTGGCAGTGGTGTGGCTTGTAAGCTTGACAGGTTTTTTAAAGGCATTTCATTTTATTATTTATTTATCGGTAAACTAATTAATAAATGTAATCAATAAAATATCCCAAAATGTTATTCATTGATAATAACAAGCGTAGTAAGAGCAGATAACTTATATATTACATTCGCGTTTTTATGTATAATATCATAAATACCCAAAATACCTACCCAGGTATTTATGAATCTTTGGTATTTACCCGGGTAAACACCCAAGGTAATTACCCCGAGTTTTAAATACCCGGGCATTTTACATCACTAAACCTAGTAGATACCAAGGGAGCTAACTCATGTAACATGTTTGCGCTACAATGCCACACGTTCCCATGACTTCTAGTTGCAAGTTTGATCAGGTAACTGCGCAAGACAAGGCCCTATCCCCTGGCCAGTGCTTGGGTCAAGGGTTAGAATCCAGTCTCAGTTGGTGATTTTTGGACATCTACATAGGATTGGCAACAAGCCCCCTAAATCTATTACAAGTGTCAACATCATTAAATCTGTTTGTCACCTTATAAGATTTAAATATAAGGTAGCCTATATCGGGCCCTGAATCTTGACTGCCTCAAAATCGGAATGTAAATAGGCCTACTGTAGTGCAACTATTTTTCACTTATTGAAGCAAAATACATGCCTTATTTTTAATAAAAATTAAGAGGAAACTTAACTTAGTTTAATAACTTAAATGTTATTACAAATTGCGTACGATACTTAAAATTGTATAAACTTAATCTATCACTATAGCCTACTTATTACATTTTGCACTCTATCTACCTTTACCTTATAAACCAAGCGAATGGCTTATTGCCAAACCCTTTACTTAAATGAAGTGATTTTGGGCTGTGAGTTAGATTTTTAAGGATTTGAGTGTTGAGCCTTACATTACAGTTGATAAAAGCATGTTTTAGCCTGCGATGACTTAGCCCATTCCTGTTGTGCTATAAGGTTCAAAGGCAATGAAGATTCTTGATTACTGAGTTTATCTTAGTAAATTAATATAAAAATAGGTTAGGGTCTGAATATCTTTAACAGTAGCCTACTAAAAGGGTTAGTTTAACCTGGATTATTTTTAAATTTGTGATGTAATTGGATTGTTAAGTGTACAAGTTTGAACAAGCAAAGAATCAAATTGTGATCTTAGTAGAGCAAAGGTAGAAATCTATTAAAACTTACCTCGCCTAAAAGTAAACAAATTACTTCTTCCTTTTCAGTTGACAAAGCTAACTGAAGACATGCCATGTAGACATCATTCGATAAGAACACTTTGGTAAGGACCATAACTGTTGCAGACTATAGACTTGTGACTGAATTTATATTCCCTTCGGCATTCAAAGTACTAATGCATAAATAATCAATTACAAACAATAACCTACAATGCAAAATGCAATGTGCATCCACCGTTCCACCCAACAGAATAGTACAAAAACAAGTACACAACAGAAACAACAGCTGGAAGCTGACAACAGTGACAGCTGATTGAGCTCGTGCGGCTCGAGCTCGGCGTCTAGCTACTCAGCAGTATTGCCAATACAAAATTGTCAGAATTATTACCAAGCTCAAAATTACCTACACCGTATAAGTAATAAATTCCCATTGACCAAAATTACTCCACAATTCTTCCCAAATAATCACCCCATATTACTACATTCTCTTTTTCTTTAAACAAATAATGTATAATTTAAAATACTGATTGTTTTATAGCACGTTTACTTCTTAATACAATAAAACTACTTCAACCAATATGTCAAGGAAATTAAAAGAACAAATATAAAATAAATGTTCTAACTAATATTATTACACAACATATTAAAACGTTGTCAGAATGGAATATTAGGGAGAGTTATGCAATGTCACTGTTTAAAAGTTTGGAGAACCACTATCACGATCCTGCTTTTAATTTCCGAAACATATAGGGTATATGCCTAGCCAGATTTAGGAGCTGTAGTCCACAACCACTGGTGTGGACCCTTTCCACCAGGTCAGCAACATTGCGACCCTTTTTCTTTTTGCTTGTCTGAGGCTTTTGTATGTGGAATTTGTGTGGTGCGGACCCCTAGGTGTGCACCCATGTAGCCTATGCTTAAATCCGGCCCTGGTTGTCAGTAGAGAGGTTAATGCTAAAAAATACTCAATTACCCCAAAGGATCTGAAACTACCCCAAAAGTGGTGATTACAGGGCCTGATTAATTCCTTCGCTAAACATGTCTAAACATGAAAATCTCATATGTTCCAATTGGGCACCCACACAAAGTGTGTTAATAAATATTCGGTTTGATTGTTGAGTATCGAAACTTTGCCATTTATTTACCATCAAAAGATTATTCGATGCCAAGATATTTTAATGGTACGGTAGCCAAAAATTCAATCACAACATTTTGGGAGAAATTTACGAGGCATTTTATGACCTTTGACAAACCTAGCTAGCATGCCCCAATGACGCCTCAATAACAGTAAAAGCTTATTATATAAAGACAGGCTGCTAGCAACAGAAAACGTTTAATTCATATGAATTGCCTTGCATTTGCCAAGTGTCCTCAATCTTAATATATAATTAACTCATACTACTGACTAACTCACTCACTGAATCACTCATCACGAAATCTCAAAAACCACAAAACGGATTGCAATGAAATTTGGAACATACCTTCCTCTTGGGTCTTAGGTACTCCCTAAGAAAGGATTTTAAGAAATTCCCATAGGGCTCCGCTCCACGGGGAGTCAAAGTTCCAATCCTGTGTTATTCTTATGGACATTCACTTTAAGTTTGAGCTGATGAAAATACAAACAGCTGATCTTGATTCGTAGTAGTTCCACGGGATAACCACAGAATGCAGCACACACAACTGTCATAGTTTTTATCCTATACTCTAATATGAGTAAGGTTTGCTTGCTTATTGCTTGCTTGCTTGCGATACGGATCTCAAAAACGGCTCCAACGATTTCCTTAAAATGTTCGAAATAACTAATTTCTGGGATAAAAATAAGTTCTAGACAGGCCTCATACCCAGGAAAAATTAAATAATGTAAAAAAACTAAAATGAAAAGTTAAAAAATTAACATTGGGCTTATGGAGTTTCAAATCAAAACAAAAGAATTGTAACAGCTGTTCATAATCAACCAGGGAACTGTCAAAGTAATACTCATGTTGTACAGTATATGATTATTAACATGTTGTTTCCTGAGATCAGAGATTAACAGATTTGAGTGATGATTACATAAATAGAGTAGTAAAATAAATCAAAGGGACATTGAGCTATAAATAACAACTGGAGTGACCTTAAAAATGTAGAAAAGAGGCAAATAAGTTATACAAATCTGATTATCAGTAGGGGGAAGTGGTGAAATATTACTCCAAGTCATCTAAACAAAATAACTGGCCTTCCCCCGAGCAAAGCTCGGCCCCCAGGTACTAAATTATTATTTGCGGAGTGAAGCCTGCGGTAACAGTTAGTATCATATATAGCTTTGCCTTGGGGTTTACCAAATGTTGGTTATTTTATTCATGAACAGCTATTAGATAAAAGCCAAAACTTTAAGAACCAAATTAAAATCATATTATTTGAATTAGTAACTTTTCAAAGCTCTCAATTATGTAGTTATCAGATTAAGTAGAGGATATATTATCATTCAGGGTAGTACAGACAGTAGGTTAGCAAATGAGTAAGTGTAGTTCTCCAACACAACGAAAACGAGTTTGAATATGAACACATCTATTCAGCAGTTCATAAGAAGTATTTTTTAAGGACTCCGAACCTATTCATTGGAAAGAAACAAACCGAGCAACCAAAAATTGACAAACTGTTAGTGGTGGAGAGTGGATGAAAAGATTGGATCTAGTCAGCAAATCAAAAGATTAGCATGATCTATCACCTCCACCGACTCCTTTATCCTCACCGGGAGGATCCATGGAAATATCCCTCTGTCTAAACTTGTGTGCTACAGTATGTTGGGGTAACACATGGATTATTCAGTGATTCTGTGGGGCTCACTCAATTGTAATTTAGATAAGTTTTTCTGTGTGGTATAAATATAGCTATTGGAAGCATTTTGAGGATGCCACACCTGAAGCCAGTTGCAGAGATGCATTTATTGTCAGTTTGGCCCCTTTGACTATCTCAAGTATTTTTATTTTTGAATCAGTAAAAAACGCAAAAGCCCAAAAGATTCAACATAAACTTCATAAACCGCGAATACAATAAAAGTAATAAGGCCTCCTTCCAGATCAACCCACTGTTTTTTTTAATTGAATCCTTGTTATTCTGGATTGAAACTGCTTCAGGGATTGCCAAAAGGTTTCAAAAAGAGTAACAAAATGAGTAGTTTAGTTATTTCTAATAGTGTACTTCATAAGCGTAATTTCCATATTTTTATTGGAGGGGAAAATATGGTCGTGGTCGTGATTATTGCTATTTTTCATTTATTACAATAATATTTCTTCAAAATTATCGGGGGGCAATTGCGCCCTTGTGACCCCCGAATTACGCCGATGACTTACTTCTAAGTAAGTTATTATTTATGCCTAAACAAAATTGACCTGACTAAATACTAAGGATGGAAAACTCAAGAATCAAGTAAGTATTCACATAATTCAACTGTGTACAGGGTAAAAACAGTAAAACAAACAAAAATAACAAATTTTAATCATTCATAATTTTTATTTTCAAAAAACTTTTTAAAATAATGATTTAATGGGTTCCAACCATCAGAATAAAATGGTTTTACTATAGAGTAGCATTATTTTCTCAGTATCTTAAGATGTTGTACCATATCTTTAAAAAATCACACAACTTCAACCTAAACTATATTATCAAAAACATGTGATAGCAAATAAATAAAAAAGTTGATAAAATCAGGGAATTTATTTGCTTGAATACCCCTGGATGTGCTAAGGTCACTTGATACAATTAACGATCAATAGCCAACATTTCCACTTGTTCGTTTGACTCCTTCTGGGAGTTGAGCTCCTCCAGAGTGTGTAAGACTCCGTCCACGATCAGCTTGTCGTAGAGGATGAACGCACGACTGCCCTCGGCGCGGGCTTGCTGAAGGTAGGGCACCAGCGCGGCACGTCTCTGCGCGACCAGCTCGCTGTAGTCAGACGATACTGTCATGTCAGTGTGCGACAACCTGTATAAATATGCAAGTGTAAAACTCACAATAAAATTCCCAAATCTATATCTCTATAAGAACATGAAATCGATCATCCCCTAGGCCGAAACTCTACACCTACAATCACAATATTTGGCCATATACTCTTTCCATAATGTAGGTAACCACTGAGAAAGAACTTTAAGAAATTCCCATAGGGCTCCGCCATTGACTTCAGTATTTATAGTCAATGGCTCCGCCCTATGAGGAGTCAAAGTTCCAATCCAGTGTTATTCTTATGGACTTTCATTTTGGTTTGAGCTGCTGAAAGTTCAACAGCTGATAAAGACTCGTAGTTCTACGGGTCAACCACAGAATGCAGCACCACAACACAGGTTTTATTCCCGGGTGATACTGGGTACAATCGCAGTTAGTTTATATATTTAGAATAAAATTTTAATCTTAAACCTCGAGGAATTGGCAACAATTATGGCTCATTATGTTACATGCAGGAAAATGAGGACAATTTGTGCTCATTGCCCAATATTGGGCCCATATTAGGAAATAGCTCTTAAAATCTGTACTAACTCCCACAAATTGTATCTTAATGGAAAGGATTGGCGTTATAATAAATTCTGTAATGTAAGGAATTTATTAAATTTTAGCATGTTTTTCCGACATTTTTATTTATTAAATAAGAAGAAAAACCAGATGTATAGACAATGGACAGTCCCTCCACCCACTTATTTTATTGTTCATTAATTTTGGGCAACAATTAATGAAAATGTATCCTGTTGATATTGTTACCCCTCCCCCCCCCCCCCCCCCGACTGCAGTAATACTTTATCACTATCAAATTAAACATTTAATAAACAATTATACTATTATAGTTACTGTTAGACACTGGGGCCCATACGCTGACAAAAATTCAGAGATTCAAACTAGTGACCCTCAGTTTTTGGAACGTCCGGTATTTTAAACAAGTTAAAAATATTTTCACTTTATTTCTTGGGGTCTATAGTGGGAAATAATTTAATTTCATCCTTCTAGGTCAAGTTGTTTGTCTGCAATCTGTTTGAGACACCTTATGTGAGATAGATACCCTGTAAATATACATATAAACATTTGAAGAAATGGTGATTTTGATATCTGGGGGCTTCAAAACAAAAGGTTAGCATGTTCCCATACGCTTAGGTCTTACCATACCACCTACGGTAATATATTTTTCTCTATAGGGGAAATTCGCTAAAAGGGTTTGTTTTTGTTTTTAAAGTATTTTACTTCTTATTATTCATTTTTTAGAATATATATATATATTATCATAGATTAAGGAGTATGCTTAATCTATAATATTATTTGAACGTTATGACATTTTTGTGAGAACGCCTTTTATTCCTCGCTTTACTGTTAATAAAAAAGGTCATTTACAAAATCTTTATAAAATCATTCATAAAAAAGTTATAGCAAAAAGACAACAATTTCGGTGTTAGCGCCATCTTTCAACTATGACGTCCTACACCGGTCCGGCCACACTTTGGGACAAAACACCCAGTGTTACACGATTCTATAACTCATTACCTATCCATCGCCACCAATCATATAACTTCTTCATTCAAAATCCCATAGAATTTCTTATGCTCCACAACTATTACCTGTTCCTTGCTGCAAGTACTCTCATCTTGGTGGCGAAGTTGGTGAACCTGACGACGATGGGCTTGTTGTTGCTTGACATGTTGCTCTCGGCACGCAGCGCCACGGCAATGTCGCCAGCCGACGTCCGCACTCTCATCACCTTGTTGAACACGTGGAGAACTCTCTGCAACGTAATTTTGGCGGATTCGTTCGCATCCTGGCGGACATTAGTGACTATGATACTATTAGTCTTTGTCTGTTGTTCGATCGAATCGATCTTCAGAATAAGCCTCTTGTTAGCCTCTTCCAACTCGGTAATTTTTTCCTGTTGCGCTTTTAAATCGAAGATTAGTTTATCGACTTTTTCTACGAGAATTTCCATTATTCTAACTGCTTCAGGATTGGGCAGCGGTCCGAGGTCAGGGGTTCCTGTACCGGAATCATCCTCATCACCGTTACAATCCGGTTTTGGTCTTTTTTCTCCGGTTTCAACTTCGTTTTCTTCTGTGTTTGTTCTCTCCTCGCCATCTACGCGGAAATAATATATAGGGTAGTCATCCACTGGCTCTTCTTCAGTGTCGTGAGAGTCTGTCTCAAATACTGGCTCTTCGTCATAGTAATTATCCCAAGAGAAAACGTCACCGACCAACAAAAACCCTATGAAACACAGACTTAAACAAACAACTTTCATGATGCTCAGTTCCAACTCCACAGATACGTGATTGTGGACCGCAGCACTGCGCTATACTGCTGTAGGTTTATCTTGTAGACCCTTTGCCCTCTGACCTAAGATTACGTGTGCAATCCTCAGAATATTGTGTTAGTGAGTAAACAATATTGATAAGCTTTATTCTAAGGGAAATACACACAATATGGATTATACAAAGTGATTAATCTCAATCAATTTAACAAGTGCATCCGTTGCGTTTAGTAATCCGTTGCTCGAATCCTAGCAAATATTTTTATTTTGAAATTACCTAGCTCATCCCAGAAGGTAGCTTGACAGCTGTTAACTTCTTTCTTCTGTAGAAAGTTTCAGAGCGGCACTTTGCCCCAAATTCCCAAAGCCCTAGGGGGTCCCTCAAGCAAAATAAAAAAAATAGCAATATAGTAAATTAGGGGTCTATAGGGACCCCACAGAATTTTTGCCCTAGGCCGCAATTGCCTCTTGGTAGCCCTGCTAAGTTGTGTTTGGTATCAAAATCTGTTAAATTATTCAACTAAATTGACTTCTATTCTTTCATAAGTTTAATATTTGAACCTTGAAAGCTCAGGGGCAGAGGTCTGAAGGTGAATATTTGTTCAAAACCTCAAAAGGCACTTCTAGATATTAATGGTTCTCAAAAAAACACAAAAACAAACATAAGGTCAAAATAGTTTTGCCAGTAGCCTTCCTTCTCACTAAAACCGTCTGATTCTTATTTAGATGCATCTAAATTAATCATCTTATTAGAATAATTAAAGGGGAGACATAAAATTTACTTAGCAGACAGGGATTCAAACTCACGACAGGGCCGCTGCCATGGTTTCGAAGGCTGTTGCCTTGACCATGTCAACGACTCACACAGTTGACAATTTGACATTAAATTATCATACAATTTTTGACATTTTAATTGTTGGGTAAATTGTTGACAAAATTGTTGTAAGAAAAAAAATCGATCTATATGCTAAAAGGTTTTAAAGTAAAATAATTTACATTATGTTATTTAAGAAATTATTGCGGACATTTTCCATCACTGATTAGTAAATACCCCCGTCGCAGCAAACCTGCGTACTCAGCGAATTTCCAGTGCATAATATATGTCTTAATACCACATAAAGCCGCATACCAAGTTGCATAAAAATATATTCATAAATAAGCGATATATACAATTTGAATTATTCTCTATAAGAATAACATTGGGGATGAGTACATAGGTTTGCTGAAACAAGGATCACAAACAATTGGTGTTTATGCAAATATAGATATAATTCAACTAAGTGAAGTCACATACCAAGTTTGATCAATATTCATTCATAAATAAGCGATTTATACAATTTTAATTATTCTCTATAAGAATAACATGGGGGATGAGTACGCAGGTTTGCTGCAAAAAGGCACACAAAAAATTGGTTTTGATGTGAACATCAATATAACTGAACTAGGTGAAGCCACATACCAAGTTTTATTAATTTATGTTCATAATTAAGGGAGACATTACATTTTAGTTATTCTCCATAACAATAACATGGGGGCTGAGTACGCAGGTTTGATGCTACGGGAATAATCCTTAAAAATTGCTTTTTGTGCAAATAACAATAGACCACAACCAGATGAAGCTGTAAACCAAGTTTCGTTGGTATACGTTCATAAATAAGCGAGATATAATTTTTTTCTTATTCTCCATAAGAATAACATTGGACAACGTACAGTGTTTAGCACTTTCAATATCTCTGTAACCAATTGGCGTAGAGAAATGATCAAAACACCAAATTGTGTGTTTTTTAAAGCTGAATCCAATTGTGAAAACTAAAATTTGATTTAAATAGAAATTACAAGTAAAAACATCAATAAACCAATTTTTGGGGTACCAAAATACCGCCAAAATACCACTTCGGATGTGGCGATCTGTCTGGTTTTCAAACTTAAAGTCATAAATGCTGCTTGACACGTTTGTACCAAATTTAATCAAAAACGGACCTTTTTACGTGAGTTATCGCACCCACGGACACACATATATGCATATATTTATATATATATATACATTTTCGAACGAATGGTGTTTTTGGGGTCTGGGGACCTCAAAACGAAAAGTTATCATGGTCCCGGGCCTAGGTCTTACCATGCCAACTACGGTAATAGCTTCTTCCCTATAGGAGAAATTCGCCAAAAGAAGTTTCACGGCATTTCGAGATCTGGAATCTGATTCCATATTCAGGTGAGAAAAACATTACACAAAATATTAGTGGCACAATCCAGGGAAAGCTGGAAAAAAGCTAAATTAAAAAACTGGTTTGAAAATATTAACAAAAATTGTCTTTAATAGCATAAACACATTACCAACAATGAATTTTAAACAATACAATTTACATTAACTTGTTATTAGTGAATTTCCTTTGGAAAGTGAACTATTAGCATGACCTGCACGGTGAAACATAAACCTGGAACCACCATAGAAGTTCCTAACGTGACCCCTTGAACACGTTTTGGGGGGTCGTTCAAAATTGTATGTGTGTGTGTGTGTGTGTGTGTGTGTGTGTGTGTGTTTGCACTCTAGCGGTCGCATTTTTGTCCGATTTACTTCAAATTTGGTAGGGACGTTCCTTTCTATAATCAATTGGACAAGTTCGTTGGGCAAAACAATTGGAAAATTCTAAACCCCTTTTTTCGGGATTATTCTTCAAATTTCGAGTTTTTGGGCCCAAAAAGGGTCAGAAAAGCCCCGTATGTCAAATTAATACATGAAAAAGATGGGAATTAGTGAGGCGAAAGTTTTAAGCCCTCTCTCGTCATTCTAGCATACATATTTACCGAGTTATTAAAGAAAATGTGTTTTGATTAAACACAGTACGTTGTCTTATGGGGATTTTACACTAGAAAAGCCTGTTATTCCTTTTTTAGAGTACTTTTATCATCACCAGCAAGCTCACGCCTGCTTTCAAGCCTGTCTGGACCTTCTCCTAACATTATAATGCGCAAAATTGTATTCCAGCATTGCAGGGAAATGAAACCAGAAGCATCAGAACAGCCAAAAAGTCACTGATTTTATTAAAAAATGGAATAAATGAATGTTTTTACACTGATTTTGAATTTTAAAAGTTGTTATGTGGAAATTCACTTCCCTCACGTCAGCTTGCTGCGTGCAAACTCGTTTATAATTTTACTAGTATTGACGGCCGATATCGCGACCGCAGGAAATAATCAGCCGCTTCAGGAACAAAGCTTGTAGAAATAGAAATCCACAGCTGAATACTCCCGGCTCCGCTAATATATGCTAAAATGGCCTAAAAACTTAAAACTTTACGCTACCGTAACTCAAATAATGTTGCTTTTCAAGAAAAACAAACGACACGTGCAGCTTCCCCGACCTCGATTACCCCTAAAAAGACCTTTTCGTAGCTTGGGAGCCATTACAGCTCGAGAAACAGCCGCGGACGGACGTACGGAGCCACAGACAAATGCGAATTATAGTATTGATATCAACTTTAAAAAGGTGTGTCATGGAAATTTCACGCTCCTTAAATTTTAAGGGCAAAGGTATAACTATCCTGAAATTGTCAGTTGTCAAGGGGTTAAGTGGTGTTAAGTTTAAGTGGTGGTATAAGAGTCCTTAAAGTCCATTTAGATCCTTAATGCTCCAGATTTACTGATATCCAGATCACAAAAAAAAACTATATAACACTTAGTGTTTTAAAGTCTCTGTGCTTAGATCATTTTGATTTTACATTGAATAAAGGGCGTGCAGTGATCTTTTAATAAGAAAGCAGATTTATATTTTTTATTAACTAGGGATTTTTGTTTTGCTAGAAATTAACGTTTTGAATGTTTATAGAATATACGAGTAACATTTGAATATTAGTTAAATGTAAAATGTAGTAAAAGTTTGAACACATTTGATGTTGTAAAGATATTATCATGATATTATTTACGATTATAACTTTAATATTTTAATGATACCATTGTAATGTTAATTTGATTTGAAATTAATATTTTTGATGTTCTGTAAAATAAAATAATAAAATGGCTATTGACACTCGAGCAACAAATATAGGGCCTACGCCACTTTACAATAAATTGGGTCCAACAAAATTATTTAAACAAATTATTATTAAAATATTGCAACATCCTAGAGACCAAAAATCCTTGGTCCGTACTAGTCTGGAACTAAAAAGTCCAAAGTAAAATGAAAATGGTGAAATAGCAGAAGACAAATACAGAAAACGGAGAAGTTCTAATCATTTTGGCCTTTAAGGGTCACATTTCTGTACTCATTATGCCAATAAGGAAACATCAAATAGGGTGTCCACTAATGATTAGTACAACTTTGATCAGTAATATCACAAACGGTTTTATAAATTAGGTTTATATTGTTTTATTTGCATAAATAAGTTAATAACAAATAAGTTGTCTTCTGAATACCTAGTAGATCTTTTTTTTAGAAAATCCAATCCCGGATGACATTTTCAATCTCGGGATTACGGGATTGGAAAAAACAATGGGATCCTGGGACCAATCCCGGGATTGGACTAATTTACAAAAAGCCTGGAAAAATATGCGATTAAGTGTACTTTTGTATATGTCAACGATAATTATAGTAAATGAATACTATTTTGTTTATTAAAAATACAAAACCATTATTTAAATAGCACATACGATCAACGGTGAAAGATAAAAATCTGTATTACACTATTAGTACTATTACGTTTGGTCTCACATTGGGTAGGGCTTGGGGTATGCAGTAAACTAATAAAGCAACTCAAGATTGGGTTTTTAACACTATGATATGTATTTAAATCGACAGAAAAACTCTTTCAAAAAGTATCAAATGAACAAATATTTCCACCTAAAAAGTAGAAGTAGAAGTGCATTTTTTAATGTAGCTGCAGCTGCAGATGAATGAAATTATTAACTTATTACTAAGACAAGTTATGAATCCTAATTAATTAATAAAACAAAACTATAGAAATAAAACTATCCTTTCAATAAACACAGTACTTTCATAATAAAATCATGTAACAATTAGTAAACGATCTACAATTAATCGAGTAAATATTACTTTAAAAATTCCAATGTTGTTATTTTAACGAATTTACTCATTATTACACTGGGATCAAAACAAACTAAATTTTTCTTAATAAAAAGAAAAAAGATCAACTATCATAAAAAAGGCATAATTATCTGACAAACATCACTTACCCTATTCAGGTAAACTCTGATTGTTTCAAGTGACTGTAAGAAATAGGATTAAAATATAAACCCATAGTTAATTTATATGAAATAAAAATATTATCAAATAAATAAATTTTGATTTATAACTTTATTAAAGGGGTTTTATAGTGGTTTATTGTGGTTACATCAGTTAGAAACATCATCTGTATTGCTAACTTGGGACAATTTAGCAATCCCAAAAATCCCGGGATTCAAACGCCAATCCCGGGATTTTCGGGATTACTAAATTGTCTCAAGTTAGCAATACAGGTGATGTTTCTAACTGATGTAACCGCAATAAATCAATATAAAACCCCTTTAATAAAGTTATAAATCAAAATTTATTTATTTGATAATATTTTTATTTCATATTTATTAACTATGGGTTTATATTTTAATCCTATTTCTTACAGTCACTTGAAACAATCAGAGTTTACCTGAATAGGGTAAGTGATGTTTGTCAGATAATTATGCCTTTTTTATGATAGTTGATCTTTTTTCTTTTTATTAAGAAAAATTTAGTTTGTTTTGATCCCAGTGTAATAATGAGTAAATTCGTTAAAATTACGTCAATTACGTCAGCAGCTCTCGAAGTTGCTCTTGGATTACTGCCTTTGGATATCTTCATCAAGGCAGAAGCACGAAAATCAGCCTATCGATTAAAAGTCGCAGGCCAATGGAGGGAAGGCCTGTCTGGAACAGGCCATTGCACCATCACCAAAGCTGTTGCTCAAAACCCTGTGCTTGATATGACATCAGATGTCATGAGTACGGAGATGGTTTTCACTAAACCTTTTTCTGTTGGATTCTGCTCCAGAGAAGAGTGGACATCTGAGGAAGGGCCCTATTCCAGGAAGGGCAGCCTTGTCTGGTACACGGACGGCTCTCTCATTGAAGGAAAATCTGGCTACGGGGTGTACAGTGAATCACCTAGAACAGAACTCTGTGCAAGTCTGGGACAACACTGTACTATTTTTCAAGCAGAAATTTGTGGCATCATGGTTTGTGCCAATCTCGGCATTGCCAGACGCTATTGCGACAGGCATATAGTAATCTTGTCAGATTGTCAGGCTGCCCTCAAGGCTCTTGACTCCAACGAAATCAAGTCAAAATTGGTGTGGGAATGTTACAACACTCTCTGCAAACTCGCGACACGCAACTCGGTGCATCTTGGTTGGGTACCTGGCCATGTAGGCATAGGTGGCAATGAGTGTGCAGATAAGCTTGCTAAAAGAGGTTCCGGTATGCCATTCTTTGGTCCAGAGCCAAGCTGTGGCATAAGCAAAACAACTGCTTTTCACACAATAAACAAATGGTCCAGGGACTTACATCGCCAGCAATGGCAAGGTCATACTGGTCAAGCACTTGGCAAAAGGCTGCTAGCAGATACTAGCTCTTACTTCACTAACTGGTTGGTGAGGTTGGGCAGAGGTCGGGTTAAGCAGTTGATTGCTCTGATAACTGGACATGGCCATTTCAGGAAACATCTCCACACTCTCGGACTCAGAAATGAAAGTCAGGTGTGTAGGCTCTGCAATCAGTCTGAAGAGACTGCCAAGCATATCATACTGGACTGCGAGAGACTCGGGGCAAGGAGAAGGGCTCTGTTTGGTTGTAAGCAACCAGGTGATGAAAGGGACGCTAGTATTGGTAAAAAACTCCTGGATCTCGTAAAGGGTACGGGCATTGGTTTGCCATACTAACGTACAAGGGACACACAATAAGCTTCGGTTGACGTGTGAGGATCTTTGAATCTTTGGATCTCTGAATCCGTCCCTTTAACAACACATAAACATAAACATAAACTATGGGTTTATAAACGGTAAAATTGGGCGGGAATCCGGGATTGGATTCCTTAGCTCTAAATGCCCTCCATTAGTGGCACGGACGTCAAGCGGTGTTCGGGTTCCATCCACGTGTTCTCCATCGTTTGTGGTGAAACATGAGGAAGGCTGCTGTAATTCTTTCTCTCAGCTCATCTACTGTGTCTACTGTGTTAACAATGTCCTTTATGAAGTCCCATAAGAAGAAATCACAAGGTGTGATATCAAAAGATCGAGGTGGCCATTGTATCGGCCCGTCTCTTCCAATCCAACTTTGTGGGAAATTCTCGTCTAAAAATTGACGGACATCCAAGGACCAGTGGGGAGGATTTCGGCAAAAATGAATGGTGAAACAGAAATCTGTCATATGGTCGACCTACCTTACACTACTATCAAATCATATGAACAGAAGTAAGGTTTTGGCTGAAGTTTAAAATTGTACTAATCATTTGTGGACACCTGGTATTATATAATTGTCAATAACAATCTTTACTTCAGTGCCACTTCTTTGTTAGTGAATTTCCTTTGGAAAGTGAACTATTAGCATGACTCGCACGGTGAAACTTAAGCCCGGGACCACCATAGAAGTTCCTAACGTGACCCCCTGAACACGTTTTGGGAGGTCGTTCAAAATTTTGTATATATATATATATATATATATATATATATGTGTGTGTGTTTGCACTCTAGCGGTAGCATTTTTTGTCCGATTTACTTCAAATGTGGTGGGAACGTTCCTTTCCGTAATCAGTTGGACAAGTTCGTTGGGCAAAACAATCGGAAAACTCTAAACTCCTTTTTTGGGGGATTAATCTTTAAAATTTTGAGTTTTTGGGCCCAAAAAGGGTCAGAAAAGCCCCATATGTAAAATGAATGCATGTAAAAAGATGGGAATTAGAGATGCGAAAGTTTTAAGCCCTCTCTCGTCATTCTAGCATAAATATTTACCGAGTTATTAAAGAAAATGTGTATTGACCAAACGCATTACGTTCTCTTATGGGGATTTTACATTAGAAAAGCCTGTTATTCATTTGTTGGTATACTTTTATCATCCCCAACAACCTCACACCTACTTTAAAGCCTGACTTAACCTTCTCCTAACCTTATAATGCGCAAAATTGTATTCCCAGCATTGCAGGTAAATAGAACCAGGAGCATCAGAACAGCCAAAAAATCAATGTTTTCAGATTTGAATAAAAGTTGGAATAAATGTATGTTTTTAACTGATTTTGAGTTTTTATAGTTTTTTATGTGGAAATTCACTTCCCTCACGTCAACGTGCTGCGTGTGAACTCGTTTAAAATTTATTGTTGGTGATGGTGAAAAAACCTACATGTCACCCGAGACAGAACTGACAAGTCACTCTTGAAGTGATTAAATATTTAACAAATATTCACTTCCAATTATTATTTATCATTTCCAAAAATGTGGATCGTTGCAATATTCAAGTTGTTGAACGTTTTATTTATTCGATGTATTATACAAGGACTCCTTACACTCACCAATTTCATAATCTAATTTGTGTGTCTTGCTTAAACCCCAGAAACTTGCAGATTCACAGCATTTCTAGAACGCCTTCAATTTAAAGCAGGCAATCGCTGCACTACTCTACTGTGTATTAAGCGTCAGCCAGTTCGCAGTGCGCACTCTGCAAGAATATTACCCTACCATAGATTAATTAAACAACGCAAATAAATTAAATATATAACGAGTTCGCACGCAGCATGCTGACGTGGTGGAAGCGAATTTCCACATAAAAACTTTTAAAACTGTAAATCTGTGTAAAAACAAACATTTATTCCAATTTTTATTGAAATCTGAAAACATTGATTTTTTGGCTGTTCTGATGCTCCTGGTTTCATTTACCTGCAAAGCTGGGAATAACATTTTGCGCATTATAATGTTAGGAGAAGATCCAGACAGGCTTGAAAGTAGGCGTGGGTTGCTGGGGATGATAAAAGGACTCTAACAAAGGAATAACAGGCTTTTCTAGTGTAAAACCCCCATAAGACCATCATAAGACAACGTACTGTGTTTAGTCGAAACACATTTTCTTTAATAACTCGGTAAATATTTATGCTAGAATGACGAGAGAGGGCTTAAAACTTTCGCCTCACTAATTCCCATCTTTTCACATGCATTAATTTTACATCTGGGGCTTTTCTGACCTTTTTGTGACCCAAAAACTCGAAATTTGAAAGATTAATCCCCAAAAAAGGGGTTTGGAGTTGTTCGATTATTTTGCCCAACGAACTTGTACAACTGATTACAGAAAGGAACGTCCCTACTAAATTTGAAGTAAATCGGACAAAAAATGTGACCGCTAGAGTGCAAACACACACACACACACACATATATATATATATATATATATATACAATTTTGAACGACCCCCCAAAACGTGTTCAGGGGGTCACGTTAGGAACTTCTATGGTGGTCCCGGGCTTAAGTTTCACCGTGCGGGTCATGCTAATAGTTCACTTTCCAAAGGAAATTTACTAAAAACGTATTATTTAGTCTATTATATTAATAATGGTCGGTTCAGTTACTTGAAAAATACAGACATGCATCACGTGGTTTTTTTCCCAACCCAAGGTAGGGTTGGTTCCTAGGCTTGAAGGCGGTCCCACACTTCTCGCGAACAGCCTGAACATTCGGCGGTACATTCTCCTGAATGTTCACTGAACATTCTATCCCGAATGTTCCCAAATGTATTCAAAAGTTCGTGCAGTCCACACTTCGCAAATACTCCGAACATTCGGAGTTCGGCCGAATGTTCGGGCGTGTTCGCGAGAAGTGTGGGACCGCCTTGGGTGTGGGTAGACCTCTAAAGTTAAATATCCTACAAACGGTCTCTTTCGAATTTCCCTCGTTCAAAAAGTTTTCCGAGAAATATCCTTACTAAAACCAAACGTATTTCTAAAAGGTGCATTTATTAAACAAAATCGCATATCGACATATAAAGTCTAGTCCGAGTTAAAAGACCACATAATGAATTTGAAAGCGTATTATATTTACAAGTCACTCACGAGGTATTCAAGAAAAAATGCTATATAACTTTGTCTACCTCAAAAAATATATTTTTCAATATTAGTGAATTTCCTTTGGAAAGTGAACTATTAGCATGACCCGCACGGTGAAACTTAAGCCCGGGACCACCATAGAAGTTCCTAACGTGACCCTCTGAACACGTTATATATATATATATATATATATATATATATATATATGTGTGTGTGTGTGTGTGTGTGTGTGTGTGTGTGTGTGTGTGTATGCACTCTAGCGGTCACATTTTTTATCCGATTTACTTCAAATTTGGTAGGGACGTTCCTTTCTATAAACTGTTGGACAAGTTTGTTGGGCAAAACAATTGGAAAACTCTAAAACCATTTGTTGGGGATTAATTGTTCAAATTTCGAGTTTTTGGGCCCAAAAAGGGTCAGAAAAGCCCCATTTGTAAAATTAATGCATGTAAAAAGATGGTGATTAGAGAGGCGAAAGTTTTAAGCCCTATCTCGTCATTCTAGCATAAATATTTACCGAGTTGTTAAAGAAAATGTGTATCGGCTAAATACAGTACGTTGTCTTATGGGGGTTTTACACTAGAAAAGCCTGTTATTCCTTTGCTAGAGTACTTTTATTAATCCCAGCAATCTCACGCCTACTTTCAAGCCTGTCTGGACCTTCTCCTAACCTTCTAATGCACAAAATTGTATTCCCAGCTTTGCAAGTAAATGAAACCAGGAGTATCAGAACAGCCAAAAAATCAATGTTTTCAGATTTCAATAAAAATTGGACAAATGTATGTTTTTACACTGATTTTGAGTTTTAAAAGTTTTTATGTGGATATTCACTTCCCTCACGTCAGCGTGCTGCGTGCGAACTAGTTTACATTTTCAACTACAATATAGAACGGACTTGAACTACTCTAAAAAGTGTTGCATTATGTGTTACTATTCATAATGTAAATAAACTCATTTGTTTGTATTGCAACTGCATTTTATACGTGACTAAAACAGATTTTTTGTGAGTATTTATACGACATTGGTTATTTAACGTTTGGACAGGGAGCGGTCCATATTCTGCCTTGTTGGTATTTTTACTACTATCTGAAAGTTCGATCTGTTCTTAGAAAGGATTGATTGTTTTGGAGTTATGACAATTTATTACGTTATTTTCCTTACTGTACAGCTTATTTAGGAACATATTTTCAAGAAATTTCGTAATTTGCTTCTTCGTTGTCCTTTATAAACACGGAAATGCATTACGAATGCGGTACATTTTGTATTAACATGATTATTTGTCTTGCCTGCCCTCTTGTGGGGAAATATAAACCATTCGAACCCTAGGAAGACGGATAATGCCCCACTCCAGTGTCAATCATTTTCATCCTTTCCTTGTCTAAAATACATAACGAGTTTGCACGCAGCACGCTGACGTGAGGGAAGTGAATTTCCACATAAAAACGTTTAAAACTCAAAATCAGTGTAAAAAGATACATTTGTCCAATTTTTATTGAAAACTGAAAACATTGATTTTTTGGCTGTACTGATACTCCTGGTTTCATTTACTTGCAAAGCTGGGAATACAATTTTGCGCATTAAAGATTAGGAGAAGGTCCAGACAGGCTTGAAAGTAGGCGTGAGGTTGTTGGGGATAATAAAAGTACTCTAACAAAGGAATAACAGGCTTTTCTAGTGTAAAACCCCCATAAGACAACGTACTGTGTTTAACCGATAGACATTTTCTTTAATAACTCGGTAAATATGTATGCTAGAATGACGAGAGAGGGCTTAAAACTTTCGACTCTCTAATTCCCATCTTTTTACGTGCATTACTTTTACATATGGGGCTTTTCTGACCCTTTTTGGGCCCAAAAACTCGAAATTTGAAAGATTAATCCCCAAAAAATGGGTTTAGAGTTTTCCGATCGTTTTGCCCAACGAACTTGTCCAAAAGATTATAGAAAGGAACGTCCCTACCAAATTTGAAGTAAATCAGACAAAAAATGCAACCGCTAGAGTGCATACACACACACATATATATATATATATAAAATTTTAAACGACCCCCCAAAACGTGTTCAGGGGGTTACGTTAGGAACTTCTATGGTGGTCCCGGGCTTAAGTTTCACCGTGCGGGTCATGCTAATAGTTCACTTTCCAAAGGAAATTCACTAATAAGTAAGGACTGTAATGGGCAGCCTATATGCTGTGGCGCCGCGCCGGCGCCGCGCATCGTTAAATAATACCACCCGCAACACACAACGTCATCCGTATTGCATTGAATTTATTGAAGGCTACGATTAAATTGGTTTTATAACAGTAGACTGTTATTTAATGAATGTTTTATTCGCGAAACATTTTCTTGATCAATGAGGACAAATCCATAACGATGCAATTTTAGGGAATTAACTGATTTTCTGTGACAATCCTGAAATTCAGCAATAATTCTTGCATTGGTAGCAAAATATAAATTCACGTACACGTTACACGTACACGTCCACGTTATTTGAAACTGTCTTTTCAACTAGCTGTGAGTAAGATCATAAGATTAAAACTAGAATTGAGGAACTGACGAATTGAGCTGTTCATAGAAATGTATTCATATATAATTATAGTTGAGAAACTACCAGACTAAGGTGAAATAGACACCCAAGTAAATCCATTAAGGTAACCCTAACTATATTAAAATACCCCCGTAGCAGCAAACCTGTGTACTCAGCGAATTTCCAATGCATATATATTTATCTTAATACCACATAAAGCTACATACCAAGTTTCATCAATATACATTCATAAATAAACGATTTATGACATTTTAATTATTCCCCATAAGAATAACATGGCGGCTGAGTATGCAGGTTTGCTGAAGCAAGGAACACAAAAAATGGGGTTTTATGCTAATATCAATATAACTCAACTAGGTGAAGTCACATACCAAATTTCATTAATTTATTTTCATAATTAAGGGAGATAACACGTTACTTATTCTCCATAAGAATAACATGGGGCTGAGTACGCAGGTTTGCTGCTACGGGAGCCTTTGGCAAAAAATTGTTTTTTTGAGCAAATATCAATGGTCCACAACCAGATGAAGCCATATACCAAGTTTCGTCATTATATGTTCATAAATAAGCGAGATATAAAATTTTTATTTTCCTCCTTAAGAATAACATTAGACAACGTACTGTGTTTAGCACTTTCAATATCTCGGTAACCAATTGGCGTAGAGAAATGATCAAAATACCAAATTGTGTGTTTTTTTAAGCTGAATCCAATTGGAAAAACTAAAATTTGACTATTTCCAAAATTATATGTAAAAAGTTCAAAAAAACCACTTTTGGGGCACAAAACCCCCCAAAATACCCCTTCGGATAAAGCGATCTGGCTGGTTTTCGAACTTAAAGTCATAAATGTTGCTTTACACGTTTATACTAAATTTCATCAAAATCGGATAATTTTTACGAGAGTTATCGTGCTCACGGACACACACACATATATATATATATATATAGTTTAGAACGAATGGTGTTTTTGGGGTCTGGGGACCTCAAAACGAAAAGTCATCATGGTCCCGGGCCTAGGTCTTACCATGTCGACTACGGTAATAGCTTCTTCCCTATAGGGAAAATTCGCTAAAAGGTACAGTATACTCACTAAATGTTAAACAATCATCCCGTTTTAATTTCTACTGTTAATCATGTAAATGTAAATGTAAATGCAATTCATGGGTTACAAACTTATGGGTATCTCAGAAGTTCCCGGTATACGATTTGGCTTTTTTGGATTATAAATTATATAATAAATTTAATTATAGATTAAATGATTATAAATCACTGAGTTTTGAAATAAATTAATTTGAAGGTAAACATGTCAATAAATGTATAATTAATGTATACCATCTTCAACTACATGAAATCGAGAAAAATGAAGTTCAAAATTAATAATATAATAAAAGAAAATAATAAGACTTTTCCCAACAGCTTCGTTTGTTCACCTAATTTCAGTTGAAGCATAGATTAAGCATTATGCTTAATCTACGGTTGAAGGGTATAAAATAAAATTACACAGCTGAACAAATTATCCATATTATTAAACGAATTTCTCGACTTTCAAGTTCAGCGATTTTATAGGCCTCTACAGTTAATTTTCTTACATGTTTGATATCAATCGAAAGCTATTGACTTCAAAATTGCTTTTTGGTGTTTTGAAAATCACCCACCTTCCGCATGCATGGGCTTTTAAAGTTGCAATATTAAACTTAGAACCTTAAATTTTATTTTAGTAAAATAAATATAAAATTTAAAATATAAATATAAAATAAATATAAAACTAATATACTAAATAATAATTTTATTTAGTAAAAAAGCTCATCGTAATATAACAATTACAAACATCTGATGTATGCCTCTGAGTTCCCCGTGCGGAGAACGGGACACTTGCTGGTAGAATTTAAAACATATTTCAGATCGACACTTATATTTAATTTATGGCCTTAAAAAAGGTTATACCAAAAATGTAATATTTTCCCTCCAATTGTGCTCTCCCTCTCAATGGTTCACAGGCATGGTTTTCTCAATAGTCCCTGGTACAGTTTGACTTCATACTTTCAAACTTTTAAATCGCAGAGTTTTGAAAATTAATTAAAATCTAAATAAAATAATTGAACAACGTTATAATTAATTGTGTCATCTTTAGTTACATTTATAAAAATATATTTTTTGTAGTTAATAAAATAACAAAAATATTAAAAGTTGTTTGGCCAAGAGACGCGATGGCCTGGTCCGGGGAGGTGTACGCGAGATGGAGGGCTCAGATCGGGTTACACGCCATGGGCGGGCGGGGCGCGGGGGAGGTGTCGAATTGCGAGCGCGAGCTCGCGGGGTGCGGGGTCCTAGGTGTCGGGTTGCAAGTGCTACTCGACCTTCGTTCTTATTGGTTTAATTTACAAAAATTTGAAATATAACGACTTTTACCCTTTTAACTGAAATCCAAGCCAGTCTGAGTTCGTTCTTCGATGGGTCGACACCGTTTCTCGTCCTCGGTGGTGCTTTTAGTGATGTTTTTACTTTTACAATATTTTTAATATTTGTAACTTGGATATGTTGTACTCATTGCTTTATTTTTTATATTTTACTGTAGTGCCCATCCTTAATGTTCTTAATGGAATATTTTGTTTACATCGATAACCTGAGTAACTCAGTGTTCAAAAGTTACTGGTATGTGATTATAAAATAAATGTGTTAATACATGTGATAGAATAAGTTATACATGTGTTAATAAACGTCAGTCAAGTGATATTGTGTATTTCGAGAAATCTTTGGATATTCCGTTATGGTGAGTCTTGGTTTTAGTTTATTCTTTGTAGGTTTATGGATTTTACAATAACACATTTAAGTTATTTTTGATAGTGACATTTAAAAATGTTAACTGTTCCCGCCGTCTACTCTGCTCGTTTCGAACCACCAAATAAGATACTAATTACTAAAATTTAAACACAGAAAATAACCTTAACATATCTCAAATTTATTTAAATTTAAAGTTTTAAGCAGTGGGTGAAATATATAGGTTTTTTATATAAAAAACTGAATTATTTGTTACTAAAATATTAACTTCTTAGGTCTTTCCCACCGGAAATGAGTCTTCCCGCGAATTGCAACTACAACCTTATCCATATCATGTCAATTAGGTCTAATAGTAACTGGGAAAATAGAAAATAAATACAAAAACGTTTTTAATTTTCAATTTAAATATTTTAGTTAGTTAAGGAGAATCGAGATAGGTTTTATTGTTTATTAAAAAGTAATCGTTACACCTACTTTGACTCTGCTAGCGCTAGCTGGCGGTACCTGAGGGTACCACCCCTACCACCTACCACCATCACTCCTCTGCCTCTGCCATTTCGTCTTCATCTTCGGCAGGGGTTCCACCGTTCCACCATTAGCAATTCGCTTAGACATTCTCGCGCCATTTCCTTGTTACTGAGTTTTTCTGATTTTTCCCAATCCGTATTCGTAGAAATGGCTCGCATCGAACTTTTCGCGAATGCAAATAAATTTTCCGTGCAGACAGATAATAGTGTTCGCATTTTTACTAAACGAGAGTTCAGTAAATTGGGCTTCAAGCCCGAGAGAGGTAGCCAAGTGTTCGTCGGTCGCTTGCCTGCTGACGCTTATGAAGATGAAATTTTCGAGTTCTTTTCGGAGATCGGGCCGATTTTCCAGATTAAACTTATCTTGAAGTTGTCCGGCGAAACGAAAGGGTTTGCCTTCGTAACTTTCATGGACGCGGAATTAGCGTCTGAGGCCGTGGCGAGATTGAACGGGAAGCCCATGAGGCCCAACAATCCGATCTTCGTCGGTATCAGCACTAACTATCGCACTCTTCTCCTGAAGAACGCGGAAGGAGAAACCGCTTCGCCTCAGGAAATAAAAAAGGTAAATTTAGTAATTTATTTGTTGTGATTTGATATATTATTATTTTTTATATTAATTTGTTTGTGGTTACAATAGGGTATTTTTAATGTAATTTAACATAATTTTTCATTACATTACTTGGCTAGTTAATTATTTTTACCACTAACACTTATTCAGTTGCATTTTTACCTAAATAGTACTTTTAGCGAATGAATAAGGTTAATTAGGTTAATTAATCTGGTTAATTAGGCCTATATATAGCTTACGAGTCCAAATTTGTAATACCATTCAACCAAAATAGGACTATAAAATAATAATAATAATAACATCACTAAAATAGTTAACTAAAGTTAACATTTTGAATGCGTAAACTTAGGCTCGTGGAGGTTGGGAAAGTTCGAAAATTGGAGGGAAACGAAAATAGTCATCGAGTGAAAATTGGCGGGAGGTCTCAGGGAATCAACATAGAATAATAAATAATAACTGAGAACTCAGTTTTAAAGGGATGTTGCATTACATTTTGTGGCATTATTTTGTGTTGTGTTTACGATATCTTGAATATCAAAAGTTATGCAAAAAGTTGTAGTTCTTGTTTTAGATATTAAATATTTGTCAAAATCATCCTTTAACTGGCATGCTACATATTAATTTAACTAGCATGCCACATAGACTCGAGTGGCATTCTTGGGATTTTTGATAGTTTGGTTGGTAGCCTAGGCTAGCAATCTCTCGTGTTTGGGAAGGGAGGCTTCCTAATTTTGTTCGTTGCAGTTTTCAAATTGGTTAAATGTAAATTTATGGTAATGATTTTGGTGTATTGGCATCAACAGCTATAAATGTTATTCATAGTGTTATCCAAACTCTAATTTTGTAAGTTAATAGATTAAACAGGCCTAACTTAGCTTTATTAACTTGTAATAAAGCGCAATGAGTAATATACAATAACCTTACTAGGCTAACTTATCACTTTTATCTTAACTACCAGCACAGACACTTGACTTTAAATAGCTTCATTTATATATACTTCATCTAGGTAATTGCTTTCATATAATTAATATCTGTTATTCGTTTATAGATTAATTTGTATGTGTCACCATATAGTTGAAATAACCAGGGGTAGGCTTAATACTATTTCAACAATTAAGAGTTAAGTTTATAATATTCAGTCACAGAACAAAATTCTACACTACTTGATCAAAAGTTGTTTTGATCTAGGCTTAATTCGTTTTGAAACTTTGTAAAAGCCAGTTTCTCGCCGATTGTAATTTTGATATTATTTTATGTAGGCCTAGGCAATACTCTGGGGCTGCAGTTCTGTTTGTTGCCTATGAATCAACTAAATAACATGCAAATATCAAGCTATTGGTAACAAATATATTATTGGAGCCTATCGATAATATCAAAAAGTATGTTAGGCCTATAGTTTGATATTTATATTAAATTGTATCACAGGCCTTAGGCCTAGGCATAACCAGGGCCGCCACACCTTAAGGTCGGGCCCAGAGCCACATTCTGACTGCGGGCCTTCTCCCCTAACTTATTAAAACAGCATTCAATGACCCCACACCCAACTAATAATCATGTCGTACCATTGTCTATTTTAACTAGTAAAATTAATTTACATGAGTATCACTAACAATTTTTGGCCAGTACAATCAAACTGGTTTACGTAGTGACAAATAAAACATGGTTTCGATTAGGGGCCTAGGTTTCAGCCGATAAAACACAGTTCGGTTGTCATTTGGCCAATATAACCAGGTCCAGACATTGCTTACAACCAATATTAGATGATGAAATCGTTAGTTACGGCAGATATAAGTGGCCCAGTCACAAATTTTGCCGATACTATACCGTCGTCATTTTCGGCCTCTATTACATCATCCATTTGTCATTTTGGCCGATATTAAGTTATGTTTTCCGTCTTCATTTAAGGCCGAAATTACGCGGTCCGGTCGTCATTGTCGGCCGATTTTACGTGATGTGATCGCCTTTTGCGGCCATTACTTTGTGATTTGGCCGGTCGCAATCGTTAGCGATCATCTGGAAATCGGTGGGAAACATTCGCTCGAACTTTCGAGTATTTTTCAAAATTTTTAGTCGAGAACGAGGATTAAAATACTCAGCCGAAAACTCAAAAGTTCCGAGTACTCGCACTACCCAAATATTTTACCATATTTGCGGGCCCGGAGACAGTAGTACCGGTAGCCCCCCGTGTGGCAGCCCTGGGCATATCTTATTCAGAACTGCAGCTGTCATTGTGGCTGAAAAGGATTTAAAAAACCTGGAATTATAATTATTTTAGCCTTTAACTGCTAAAAAAACCAAGTTGTGGTTGCAACTGGCGTCAAAGCATCAACTTAACTTAAGCTTAGTTACTTTTCCTGATTGATCAACAGAACTTATTTAGTGATACCTACGCACTATACGGAGCACAGTTTTTATAGCATGCTGCAGCGGAAAGCCTAGGTTAGTTAAGCCTATGATGAAATATGTCAATCGTATTGCATTTACAATAATTTTTATAAAGTTCTGCTTGTCCTCTCGCCTGTAAATCTTACTCCCAGTCGCCAAAGTACCTCGTACTCGGTTTAGGTCACGACGATGAGCTTATAGTGTCTTATCACAGGTGGTGGTCCTGTATCTTGTTTGATTTTATTGTTTCATTCCCTTGTTGGATAATACGTTTTCCCTGCGTTTTGTGTATACCTATTCACTAGGAGCAACTAAGTTATATTTAAGTATTTATATTAAATTAATCTAACCTATCTCCCGTAGTGTGCTGTAAGAAATTGTAGGCCTAACATAATTTGAATATAATAAGTTACGTACGTAACTGAAGCATTTTAACTTGAATATTGAATATTCAAGATTCAATATTTTATCTGTAATCCTTCGTCGGAGTTAGATAGGTCCATCTGCCATCTGTGCATGTTTGTCACAATTCCTAGGTCTATGTAAAAATTATTAACCAGAAAACAAGTTTAAATTTGTATTTGTTTATTAGGCGGAAAATCTTCTACACAATAGAAGGCTTTCTCTGCTAGAAAATATTTTAAGTTTTTATTTAACTTGGAAGGGTTTTGTTTTCTTAGAACTGCATTTTGGCAAAGCTTGATTCTTTTAAGGGGGTTCCTCGAAGTTTTCAAATTTAAACTTTTAGGCTATTGAGTGACGATGATCAACCATAATGTCAAGGACTAATTGAGTTACACACAACCACAATACCTGAGGTCAATAACTTGCTCCTGAAACAATTATCCTTTCAAATTTCGGGCAATCCTGACAGGGTTGTCTAACTTGCTCTTCCTCTCCCTCCCCTCCGGGTACAGGCCTAATTTTGTAGGCAGGGGCAACGCGGGAGGAAGTTATAACTGCTATTGTTACATATTTCAATCTATCTAGGGCTTAACTTATATTAGAAAAATGGTACTGGTATTAGAAAGATTTTGATTTGCTGATATCGTTATATCCTATTTATTTTTTCCTGATGTAGGCCTATGATTTTAAACATCCGAAACCCTTGGCCATCTTAAGTCACGCTCCACCCTTAAATTATTTCATTTCGCGTGGCTAATAAAAGACGTGGTGGGGGTCTATATTTTTCTCCCCTCCATGCGAAACATGCACGCAGGACAATGTCAAAATAATTCAGATATAGTGAAATTTCAGTCGCGATAACAGATGTTAAAACCACGTAAGATTGAATAATTCTCGAGGGATTAGGTTAGTTAGTTTTAATACCTTTTCAGTAAAAATTAGTTCTTACTACAAATATTGTTAATGGTTAGAGCATTTGCATCTTAATCTGAGGCTTCCTAGGTCAATCCTAAAATTAGTAACAAATTTCTAAATTTGAAACACGATTTCAGCTTTATTCATGAAAATGATTCAGATCCATCACTTAAATCTATTTAGTGTAGGGGAGTAGTGCGAGGGGGATGGAGAACACTCCCCCCCCCCTTATACTACCCCTATTCCTAACAATTGCCTACAATGAATTAACATTACAAAAAATTGTAATCAATGACCAAAATTATCGTTTTTATGGTACTTGTGCATTATACCGACCACCACCTGTAACGGCACGCTGTGGCGGTCATGTTAGGTCAAGTTACTGTGATTGTGTAGCCTATAGTACTATTTTGTCAACAGAATTTATCAGATGTTGCGTTTAAAACCTCTCCTATCCCTCACTCAGTCAAGGTCAGATGAAAATCATTCTTCGGCCGGAACAGCGACATTGCGACGGCGTTTCGACTAGCCCATCTCATCACGTTGCTTATTTATATGGGGCTCAGCTAAATGGAGCAACAAGAAACACAGGGGTTCAAATCTCCTCTTCATTTAGATTCTTCCCTCACAGGATACATGTGGCAATCGAGAATGGCATCTGATGGCGGAAATCCATTTCAATTCCTCCTCGAAAATGTTGCTGTCTTCTGGGAGTCTCAGAAATAATGCGAGTTATTCAAAATGACGTTAAGGTTCAGGCTAAATAAGAAAACGACTCAACTTTTGTTCAAAATAGTTTTTTTGTTTTATCCCACTATAAAATTCTTCTAAAAGCTGGTGGTCGATATAGCCCTAATGCATAAGTACTAATGATGAACAAATATTGTCTGTTGTCTATTGGCTCCTGGAGGGGGTGTTCTAACTGTGCATGTGAAAACCAGGCACTAACTATTGTGTGGTGAATTACTAAAGTTACGTGAGTTACTAAAGGATAATTTTACTTTTAATCTTGTCAGCGAATAAACAGAATGTTGCACTGTTAACACGTTGGCTGCTGCTGACCCCGATCGGGTTTTTTTCTCAAGTAACCTATGCAAATTTCATTTTTAAACATGTTTGCAGCAGCGAAAGTGTTAAACAAAAATACCCCTTTAGCAGCAAACCTGCGTACTCAGCGAATTTCCAATGCATGTATATGTGTCTTAATACCACCTAAAGCCACATACCAAGTTTCATCAATATATATTCTTAAATAAACGATCATGACATTTTTAGCGAATTTCCCCTATAGGGAAGAAGCTATTACCGTAGTCGACATGGTAAGACCTAGGCCCGGGACCATCATAACTTTTCGTTTTGAGGTCCCCAGACCCCAAAAACACCATTAGTTCGAAACTGTAGGTGTGTGTGTGTGTGTGTGTGTGTGTGTGTGTGTGTGTGTGTGTGTGTGTGTGTGTGTGTGTGTGTGTGTGTGTGTGTGTGTGTGTCCCCGTGTGTCCGTAAGCACGATAATTCTCGTAAAAATTATCCAATTTTGATGAAATTTGGTATAAACGTGTAAAGCAACATTTATGACTTTAAGTTCGAAAACCAGCCAGATCGCTTTATCCGAAGGGGTATTTTTGGGGGGTTTTGTACCCCAAAAATGGGTTTTTTGATTTTTTACCTAAAATTTTGGAAATGGTCAAATTTTAGTTTTTACCATTGCATTCAGCTTAAAAAAACACACAATTTAGATTTTGATCATTCCTCTACGTCAATTGGTTACCGAAATATTGAAAGTGCTAAACACAGTACGTTGTCTAATGTTATTCTTATGGAGGAAAAGAAAAATGTTATATCTCGCTTATTTATGAATGTACACTGATGAAACTTGGTATACGGCTTCATCTAGTTGTGGTGCATTGGTATTTGCTCAAAAAAACGATTTTTTGTCAAAGGCTCTTGTGGCAGCAAACCTGGTACTCAGCCCCATGTTATTCTTATGGATAATAATTAAATGCTATGTCTCCCTTAATTATGAACATAAATGAATAAAAACTGGTATATGACTTCACCTAGTTGAGTTAAATTGATATTAGCATAAAAATCCATTTTTTGTGTTCCTTGATGCAGCAAACCTGCGTACTCAGCCCCAATGTTATTCTTATGGGGAATAATTAAAATTGTATATAGGTATTGCTTATTTGTGAATATATTTTTATGAAACTTGGTAAGTGACTTTATGTAGTATTAAGACATTTATATCTCCATTGGAAATTCGCTGAGTATGCAGGTTTGCTGCGACGGGGGTATTATTAATCTCCATAAGAATAACATGGCGGCTGAGTATGCAGGTTTTCTGAAATAAGGAACACAAAAAATGGGATTTTATAAAAATATCAATATAACTCAACTAGGTAAAGCCACATGCCAAGTTGTATTAATATATGTTCATAATTAAGGGAGATAACATTTTACTTATACTTCATAAGAATAACATGGGGCTGAGTATGCAGGTTTGCTGCTACGGGAACTTTCGAACAACATTTTATCTATTACCGACAACGGTGATAGCTTCTTCCCTATAGGGGAAATTCGTTAACAATTGCATGAGAGTATTAAAAGTATAACATTTTTCTTACCAATGTTTTATTTTGGTTGCAGGTGTTTAACAAAATAGCGAAGACAGAAGTGCAAGTGCTAAACCACTCTACTATCTCCGTAGAATTTCCCGAACACCATCTAGCCTACCGGGCACTCAAGGAGTTTGCGGCTGCGAAGAGGGAAATCTGGGGGCAGTCGGCAAAACTTCAGTGGGAGAATTTCCAGGTAAAATTGGCAGTCATCATTTTTTAACTCTACTATACACATGTTATAGTTCACATTAGTCTGCTTTTATGTCTGATGTAATTACAGTATTAGTGCAATTTTAAACCAGGCTAAATGTTTTTAAACATGCTAAGATAAATGTAGCATAAGTTTAGGTTTAGCAGATTTACTAAGACATACAGTACTTTCAATTTTATCGGCCTAATCTTGTAAAAACACAAGCAGACTTGGTTTGCACAGTACCACATGTCCCACTAGGCCAAATAATTTTATGCCTGGGGCGCAAAGAAGAAAATTAGCCTAACACATTAACTGTGGCTGCTGCAAGGCATGATGTTTCCCCGTGCGGAAAATGGCACGATGAGCGCCGTAAAATGTTCAATACAAGCGAACATTGAACAGGTCCGAACACACTGTAGTCTGAATGCCTCTGTGATATGAATGACCTTCAGACCTCGTCAGTTGGTCTATTTAAAGATTTTTATGTTTTGACAACGCATCCAGGGCAGTGCACTTTCAGTTGCTCAATAGGAATTTCGGGCATGTGTTCTCAAGTTTGTGTTTGTTACGTCAGGATAAGTATTTTATTTCAGTGACTTGGTTTTAGCGAATTTCCTCTATAGGGAAGAAGCTATTACCATAGTCGGCATGGTAAGATCTAGGGCCGGGACCATGATAACTTTTCATTTTGAGGTCCCCAGACCCCAAAAACACCATTCGTTCGAAACTGTAGATATATATTCAAATAGATATATGTGTCCGTGAGCATGATAACTCTCGAAAAAATTGTCTGATTTTAATGGAATTTGGCACAAATGTGAAAAAAAACATTTATGACTTTAAGTTCGAAAACCATACAGATCGATCCATCCGAAGGGGTATTTTGGGGGGTTTTTGTACCCCAAAAATGGGTTTTTTGAATTTTTTACATATAATCTTTGAAAAAGACAAATTTGATTTTTCACCATTGGATTCAGCTTAAAAAAACACACAATTTGGTGTTTTGATCATTGCTCTACGTCAATTGGTTACGGAGGTATTAAAAGTGCTAAACACAGTACGTTGTCCAATGTTATTCTTATGGAGAGTAAGAAGTATTAGAATATCTTTATTTTGATTCCAGAGGAGGGTTGGCAAACCTGTAAAAAATCTACAAATATGCGCAACTGTTACTTAAAGTGAGTTGGGCATTTTTTATTGGTATTTGAGTATAATTACATTAAAACTATTAACAAAATATTTAGTCTGGGGGTGTATGTTTCTTCATTGGTTTATACTAATACTATCTATAAGTTTTTCAATTGGTCCACTAGCAACACCCATGCGTCACACATACGTGATGCTTGGTAGCGAACATGTTAAACCAACATGTAAAAAATGTTTATTCACCTCATATAAAATAGAATAATTTATTATAATTTGATTCAGACAGGTACTCACAGTTATAAGTAAAATCAAGTTTGTTAACTTATTACTACAGATCATAGTTAAGTTTAGGTCAAGTAAAATCTCCCTACAGGAAATTGATTAACTTATTTCATTTCATACGCAAATAGCCACTGAAAAGCTTTCACTTCAGGTGTTAAACAACCATCACAATAACAAAGCTGCGCCATTATTGTAAATGATTTTACCTTAACTCGTAAATATTTTACTGCTATTATTAAAGGAATTAAATTATTTTGTTTTAGCAAAACGAACAAATCAATGAACAATCCAGACTTAGGCAAAGACAGCAGGTAGGCCAAGAAAGAATAGAAGAAATCGCAAGAGAATTGTGCCAAATACAGTTGGTGCAAGAACTTTCGGCTGCAAGATATCAGCAGAATGTATTGGGAGCTGAGGCAAGACTGAGCCCTGACTCTGGGATTGGCAGTTGTCGAGGTGAGTGTATACTGGAGTTGATCTAACATTGTGTGCGGCGAGGGGAAGTGTTTGTGGTGGATTGGTGGGAGGGGGCGGAAGGGAGGGGAGGCACCATACAGCAGATTGTGTTTGCGGTAGGAGAGACTGACCTATCTGAAAGGTATTATTTACCCTCAAATTTGCGGAAGGGTAAACACAAACCTCTTTATTTTCCCCGTAGCCCTTTGTTCGGAGGTTGAGTAAATTGTTTGAAGTTCAGTAATAATTTAAAACTGACAAAAATAAGCTAAGGAAAGGCTTCACGGAGTGTGACAGGATTGGTTAATACTTTATGAATTGCTCAGCGGTAAAAACAAATTTTTGTTACTTTTATGTAAGTTACCAGTGTTTCATTGCCATGCTGTCTTTATAAGTAAATCTATTTCTTTTATGAAACAACGAAAAACTGTAAAACAACATGGTAAATTAAAAAAGAACATTAGGGGGTTGTACAAGCTATGAAAAATAAGTTGTACTTATCACGGATATAATTGAAAATTTCATTGACAACTCTTATAGTGTTCCATACAACTTCTTACTGTTATAGACCTATTATATAATTATTTTTCACTCTGTTCATGGTTTTTTTTTTGAAAAAAGGTTAAAATACCTGACACTGCCTCGAGATTCTTGTAGATCCGAGTGGACTACGCGTTTCTAAAGTTTAATCCGTCATCTATAGGTCGCACAAAAACTTGAATTTCTAACCCATTCCAAGGATGGTCATGTCACAGTTTAAAAAACACAAAACACCTAACATAAAACACATTACGAAATTCGGACGGATAAAACAGTAGGCCTACTTTAATAATTTTGGGAAATCATGTGTGCATCTCGTACGCCCAGTCTCGACTTTTTTCAATTGAAAAATAACATTATTATTTTATGTCATATTTTAACCGTTTAACTTACTATGTTTGCATTACTTTGTCATACTAGAATCACTGTGGCTGACATTTTTAAACATAGCTTAATTTTGTGTAGTTTACTCCAAATCTCGTTGAGTAATTACATACACAGTACAAACATAGTAAATTAAACGGGTAAAATATGACATAAAATAATAATGTTGCTCTTTAGACCCAACATTATAGAAAAATAACTGACATCGACAGTAGCCGATTTATTTTGAACTAAATGACCCGACAGACGTTGTCCTGTCTTTAATGTGAATATTAAATGTGAAATGGAATAAATAACAATAAATATATTAAAAAAAAACTCGTTTATTGTAATGCTTTTTGGTATACAACATTATTAGTCTTCTGGTTCACATTATAGCACAGTTAAATGAAAAGATTCCAGCTCAAATTATAACACTTTTTACCTTGGTTATTAAAAAAGCTTTGAACTAAGTACAATTTCTAAATCCTTGACAAAATAAAAACCAAAATGTAAACAAATAAACACATGTTTTTTAACTCATTCAAATCTTAGTATTGATTACATATGATCAAACCAAATGGCATTGGAAATTTTCAAATATCAGGTGCTGCCATCTAGGGGATAAATTGTTAATGATTTGGGATAAGTCTACAGGAGAACGTTGTCCCTCAAATTCTTATATTAATGATTTATTTGTTCACGAATTATAAATATAAACCCTTTTTCTCATTTGGGGAAAACCTTTCACTATATACTAAGTACGTTATGTTTCATGAAATGTATTTGATTGATATTTAATCATGATAGTTTCTTTGTAATTGGAAATTATCTCTTTTGTATCTCACAGTTTAATAAAAGCATTTTCCACCAATGTTAATTTAAAGGCATTTTTTACAATTTCTAAGTCAAATTACTAAATAATCGTTGGGTGGATTACAAATTTTCTTTCATACAAACCTTACCCTGGCATTAAGGAACACAACAAAAAAAGAATCGTCCAATTTGGTGCACTCGTTCTCGAGTTATGGAGTCACGTCAAAAAAGGGATTGTGATTTATTTATATAGATTTATCGTATCATTTCTAAGTACAGTAAACCTCGGATTGTCTGGATCCGAATCATCCGGATAGCGGATTAACCGGACAGGGTGTTGTCCAAAATAGTAAAATTGTAAATTAGAGACAAAACGCAATTTTTCTCCCGCGCCAGCGTCTTTAAATTCTCAGACGCAACCGCAATACATGATTGTATGCGTAAAGTCTCATAGAAACTGCACGTCTGTTATTTTTTTTACAGTATTCCACGTAATTTGCAGCATCAATATTGCAGGCGCCAGTGTCTCTATCGTTATTCATGCGATGTTATAGTAGCTTCAGATTATCCGGATTTTCGCTCTCCGGTTCAATATTCCGCCATATTAGTCCGGATAACCCAAGGTGTAAGTTACTCTAAGTGTTAGCGAATTTCCCCTATAGGGAAGAAGCTATTACCCTAGTCAGCATGGAAAGACCTAGGCCTGAGACCATGATAACTTTTCGTTTTGAGGTCCCCAGCCCCCAAAAACACCATTCGTTCTAAACTGTATATATATATATATATATATATATATATATTTATATCTCTCTCTCTCTCTCTCTCTATATATATATATATATATATATATATATATATATATATATGTGTGTCTGTGGGTGCGATAACTCTCGTAAAAAAGGTCCGATTTTGATGAAATTTGGTATAAACGTGTAAAGCAGCATTTATGACTTTAAGTTCGAAAACCAGCCAGATCGCACTATCCGAAAGGGTATTTTGGGGGGTTTTGTACCCCTAAAATGGGTTTTTCGAATTTTTATATAGAATTTTGGAAATAATCAAATTTTAGTTCTTCCCACTGGATTCAGCTTAAAAAAAACACACAATTTGGTATTTTGATCATTTCTCTACATCAATTGGTTACCGAGATATTGAAAGTGCTAAACACAGTACGTTGTCTAATGTGATTCTTATGGAGGAAAATAAAAATTTTATATATCGCTTATTTATGAACGTATACTGACGAAACTTGGTATACGGCTTCATCTGGTTATGGACCATTGATATTTGCTCAAAAAAACAATTTTTTACCAAAGGCTCCCGTAGCAGCAAACCTGCGTACTTAGCCCCATGTTATTCTTATGGAGAATAATTAAAATGTCATAAATAGTTTATTTATGAATGTATATTGATGAAACTTGATATGTGGCTTTATGTGGTATTAAGATACATATATATGTATTGGAAATTCGTTGAGTACGCAGGTTTGCTGCTACGGGGGTATTTTTGTTTGTCCAAGTTTTCAGTAGTTTTCTGTTTGGTTCCAGGAAGTGTAGGCACTTTGTCCCCCACCCATGAGACTCCTGCTGTTGCTTCTCCCACTCTTTTTGATGCTGCTCACAGGCCCAACTTCCATTTGCCAGGTTGGTTTTATAGTTGTATAAACTATCCTAACATTTTAACGTTCATAGTTATTGGATACATCAACTCTATTTAGAGTCTTCAAAATTGTATGGGGTCCCAAATAGTTTTGAAAATGAGGTGATGTGTATTTGGTCTTGTTATTCTTAGAAATAAATCATTATTTTTTCCTTTATTGTAAAGATAACATTTGGTAAACTAAAATAGGTGAAGGAACAACTAATTTTGATTAAGTTAACAACTAAATTGTTTTGATTAAGTAAAGAGATTTTTTTATTAACGTCTTGATGAATTCTGCTTACATGTCTTAAGAAAGTTTCAGGCCTACGTTTTATTTCTAGGCCTGATTTTTAAGAAGGGAATGTATTCATTGGGAAAAATGTAGAAGCAAATGGCCAGAATTAAAGAAAAATAAAGAGCGTGTATGAATATTTAATCCTATATACTAATATGAGTAAGGTTTGCTTGTATGTTTGCTTGCTGGTTTGCTTGTATGTTTGCTTGCTTGCTTGTGACACCGATCTCAAAAACGGCTCCAACGATTGCCTTCAAATGTTCAAAATAAATTTCTAGGATAAAAATAAGTTCTAGACAGGCCTCATCCCCAGTAAAAATCAAATAATGTAAAAAAACTAAAATTAAAAGTTAAAAAAACTATCATTGGGCTTATGGAGTTTCAAATCAAAACAAAAAAATTGTAACAGCTGTTCATAATCAACCAGGAAACTGTCAAAGTAATACTCATGTTGATTATGATTATTAACATGTGGTTTCCTGAGAGTATACATTAAAAGATTTGAGTGAAAATTACGTATATAGAGTAGTAAAATAAATCAAAGGGACATTGAGCTATAAATAACAACTGGAGTGACCTTAAAAATCTAGAAAAGAGGCAAATGAGTTATACAAATCTGATTATCAGTAGGGGGGAAGTGGTGAAGTATTACTCCAAGTCATCTAAACAGACTGACTGGTCTTCCACCGAGCAAAGCTCGGCCCCCAGGTACTAAGATTAATATATGCTAATGTCATCAAGAAAACTTAGCAAAGTTTTGTGCAGTAGGCCTAAGTACTCTCTTACTATTCCGAGGCTTACGAATCCTACGTGAAGTGGTTTATATAGGTTTCTTGTCTACATTGCGTTAGTCCTATGCCTACATGTCAAATTGCGTTCTGTTGCAGAGCATAAGACTGGCCATGTCGCATCTCCCCCCAAAATTGGTAAGTTGAAAGTAGCTGAAGGAGTTTTAATGTTTTAGCGAATTTCCCTTATAGGGAAGAAGCTATTACCGTAGGTCTCATGGTAAGACTTAAGCCCGAGACCATGATAACTTTTCATTTTGAGGTTCCCAGATGCCAAAAACACCATTCGTCCAAATTTTAATATATGTATATATATATATATATATATATATATATATATATGTGTGTGTCCGTAAGCACGATAACTCTCGTAAAAAAGGTCCAATCTTAATGAAATTTGGTACAAATGTGTAAAGCACCATTTATTTGAACGAGTTCGAAAACCAGACGAATCGCACCATCCAAAGGGGGTTTTTTGGGGGTTTTGTACCCCAAAAATGTTTTTTTTTGGGGTTTCCACATGTAATTTTTATTTAAATCAAATTTTAATTTTCACCATTTAATTCAGCATAAAAAAACAAACAATTTGGTATTTTTATCATTGCTCTACGTCAATTGGTTCCTGAGATATTGAAAGTGCTAAACACAGTACGTTGTCTAATGTTATTCTTATGGAGAAAAAGAAAAATCGTATATCTCGCTTATTTATGAACATTAACTGACAAAATTTGGTATGGCTTCATCTGGTTGGGGTTTATCGTTGTTTGCACAAAATACAACATTTTCACCTATGGTCCCTGTAGCACCAAACCTAGGTATTCGGTCCCCATGTTATTCTTATGGAGAATAATTAAAATGTTATATATCGCTTACTTATAAATGTATATGAATGAAACTTGGTATGTGAATTTACTTAGATGAGTTCTAATGATAATTTGCATAAACACCCATTATTTTGTGTTCCTTGTTGCAGCAAACCTGCGTACTCATCCCCAATGTTATTCTTATGGAGAATAATTAATATTTTAATATCGCTTGTTTGTGAATATATTTCTTATGAATCCCGTTAAGTGTTAATGCGTTATGTTATATATTCATTGGAAATTCGCTGAGTATGCAGGTTTGCTGCGACGGGGGTATTTAGTATTGTGTTGTGAGCTTTTAAGAAACGAATGTAAGCAGCTGATTTACCTTATCTCACCAGTATTGTAGACCTTCTTACTTGTGCAGAGTCATTATTTCATAACATTTTTCATTCTTACCGCTTGATTTTTTCCCGTTAAATTGTTTCCCACATTGATAAAGATAACTCTTCAATGACCGTGACACAAAGTGTAATCAAGGTGTAGAGGAGGGTTTGCGAATTATGACACTAAAAGATGGTTATTAGCTAGAAGTATTTTAAAATTGTCTCAAACTGATGATGTAGCCTGTCATCATCATCATCATTGTTGTGGATTAGGAAACTCCAGCATAGCTGCTAGTCACATCTTCCACAAGCGGGAATATTGCGCAGGTTACCGGAGAGATAGGATATAGCAGGAAAGATGTAGCCCGTGGATGACACTTTAAAGTTTAAAGTATAATTTAAAGTTTAATTTTTAAAGTTTACTCATCAGGTTTTAAGCTTAAAAACGCCAACCAAGACCAAGGCTTCAATTAATCAAAGAAAAAATGTTCTCAAATGTTTCCACATTTAACAAACTTTTGAAAATTGGCTCCATGTATGTCTGATCCCTTGAAATAAGTCTTTACGTAACTTTGTCTAACAAAAATTATATATTCTCATATTAGTTTTTACTAGCAAAGCTACAATGTATAGCATTAAACTTAAAAACTTTGAAGATTAAACCCAATTGAGTCATGTAAGCAACATTTTAAGAATTAAAAAATTCCCTCAGTCCGTCTCTTTTCATTTACGAGATAGTTAAATTTATTAAAGAAAATAACGTGGTCCAGTCTCATCATCATTACAATACCAGTACAAGAAACTGCAACATCAACCAATTCAACAGGAACTAACAATTTACAAAATTATACCCTGTATATGCCCGACTAAAATATTTCTCAATGTGGCTGGCCTCAATTAAAGTCATAAGTAATACTGCAAGACTTAAAAGAAACTGATCATCTTATTGAACTGTGTGTTTTTGAACTTCCCGATCTGGCACAACCATCTTGGTTGCTGATTCTCTATTTTTTTGAGCCTAGATCCTCAACTTCTTGATTTTCTTGACTAAATTCTGACCCTAGTTAACTTAGTTTTTATGAACTTGACCGACCTAATTCGTTGAAGGTCTACAAGGTGACTTCACAGTAAGTAAGTGAACTGTCATTTACTATCATTTTGTTTCAGGTAAAGCCAATAACCTCACCACACGATATGGGAACCAGGCTTCCACCGGTGCATCGTCTAGATCGCAATATGTGCATGACGCTGCAGGTAATAAGGGTTCAGCATATAATCTACAATTACAGCTCAGTGTTAAATTGGTTTAAATGTTTTATTTTGGTTTTAAATTTTATCACTGTTGATCGGAGATGGTCATCAAAACATAAGGCCTTAGCGATATAAAAAATAAAGCTAAATTTCAAAAGTTTGAGGTGTGGCTTATAGGCGGTGCTGATTGGACTAACAATGAAAACAAAATATTTAAAAATAAATGGATTCAAATAAAATATAAATGTATAATTGTAATTAAAAATGCATATAACAAATTTTGAATAAAGATTTCACAAATATTTTTTGCTTGAAAAATTAAATCATATCTTGTAGAATCAATCCAAGTGTCTGTTTTTGGATGGATTGGGTTTCGATTGTGCTGTATTTCTTAAGTTTTTAAAGAGTCGTCCACACAAATATAGCAACAGTTCAAAGAGCAATTTTTTTACGGTACTCTTTTTCTAAAGGAATATGAAGGCTAATTAAGATTTTTTAAATGCAAATATATATAATTTTAATCCCTCTTCTATTTGTTTTGTTTTCAGCCAAAATCAAAGACCTCATGCCACAGTATATGCCCTCTGACAACCAAGCTCTTCCGTTTGAGAATTCCAAATTTGCTACTGCTTACAGCACAGCTCCTGCAGGTATGTTATGAGGTTATGTAGTATAATATAAACCAAAATTCACTAGCTAGCAAAATCACTTATACAATTATTTGAGAATCAACATTTTTTAGTGTTAGTGTAAATAAATCGAATATTCCAAAAATGTTCGGAAATAAGTTGTATCGCTTTAATGGCTTTAAACATATTATGTATATGCAATAGACATTTGAAACAAATTATAATTAAATCAGTATAAAAATTAAATATTGAAGTTTTCCAGAATCATAAATTTGAACACTACAATTCAGTTTCATTACGTTATTCCTATGCGTAAATATCAAATTGCGTTCTGTTGCAGAGCATAAGACTGGCCGTGTCGCTTCTCCCCCCAACACTGGTAAGTTGAAAGTCGCTGAAGGTTTTGTAATGTTTTAGGTTTTGTTGCATGCTTTTAAGAAACTAATGTAAGCTAATTTCTTTTAAGATCTCACCAGTATTGTTCAGTTCCGCATTTCCCACGAGGCTGGATTGGCACAAAATTGTAAGCCGCAAAGTTATAAAGGGCATCAAGAAAAAACGAGTTCGCACGCAGCACGCTGACGTGAGGGAAGTGAATTTCCACATAAAAACTTTTAAAACTCAAAATTAGTGTAAAAACATACATCTTCCAATTTTTATTGAAATCTGAAATCATTGATTTTTTGGCTGTGCTGATGCTCCTGGTTTCATTTACTTGCAAAGCTGGGAATACAATTTTGCGCATTATAATGTTAGGAGAAGGTCTAGTCGGGCTTGAAAGTAGGCGTGAGGTTGCTGGGGATCATAAAAGTACTCTGCCAAAGGAATAACAGGATTTTCTAGTGTGAAACCCCCATAAGACAACGTACTGTGTTTAGTCGAAACACATTTTATTTAATAACTCAGTAAATATTTATGCTAGAATGATGAGAGAGGGCTTAAAACTTTTGCCTCACTAATTCTCATCTTTCTACATGCATTAATTTTACATCCGGGGCTTTTCTGACCCCTTTTTGGGCCCAAAAACTCAAAATTTTGAACGACCCCCAAAACATGTTTTGGGGGTCACGTTAGGAACTTCTATGCTGGTCCCGGGCTTAAGTTTCACCGTGCTTGTCATGCTAATAGTTCACTTTTCCATAGGAAATTCACTAAAAAAGTTGAATGAGGCTGCCTCGGGCACGATGTTTCTCTAGTGCAGCAAACTTAATAAAATCCAATCAAGTTTTTGATCAATAATGTTTAGGTTTTGCTTGAATTTTGTTGAAGAGTTATTTTACATGTTTAACAAATAACACAAATCTTTTGGTCTAATTAGTCCTGAGTAACATGTGTTGATTTTTAAAAATTGAAACGGTTAATCAGTAATAAAGAAAATCAAATCAAAAATCTTTTTATTTTTTCTTGTACATTACATACATTAAATGGCGTCAATCTTAAACTAAACTAAAATATAAGTATACAAAATGTTAAAAAATATAAAATCAGATTACATTTTGGTTTTATTATAAAACTCCCCCATCTCTTTTCAAATTCAAAAGAGTTTTTTTTTTAGAAAATGACCTGGTCCAGTTTCATCATCATTACAATACACAAAATTGCAACATCAACCATTCAACTCAACATAGACAACAAATTTTCAAAATAAAACCCGCACATACCAGACTAAAAAAAATTGAATTTCTTGACTAGATTCTGATCCTACTTAACCTACGAGGGTCATCCAGAAAGTAAAGAACGTTTGCTTACTGCACCTAGCACATTACCGCGTGTGGCAGTCCACTCACCTCCCACCAAAGTATGAGCCGAGTCTCGTTCCTGTGCAGTCACGCGTCTTATTTCCACAGCGATTCAAAATGGTGATGGTAATTGCAAATCCTGCAAAATATGAGATACACAGTGTTATTTGGTTTCTGAGTTAAAAATTGTCCAGAACTTAGCAATTTTTAGAAAAACACCAAGGAAAGTTTATGGTGAAACTGCAAACAAGTCTTCCAAGTCGAGTCTTCAGGGGGAAAAAATTGTGCAACAGGTTTAATAAAAGAAAATCCATTTTGCACGACGAGGATCGGAGAGGCAGGTCATTGCTCGCTAAAGAAGTTTTGAAAGAAAGACTTGAGGGAATATTTGAGGAAAACAGCTGCTAAGATTTTAGTAGATTACATCAGTTTTAAGATCTTGTTTTTTTTTCTTTCACCATAAACTTTCTTTGGTGTTTTTCTAAAAATGTCTATGGTCTGGATATTTTTTAACTGAGAAACCGACTAACTCTGCGTGTCTCATATTTGGTGGGATTTTCTATTTCCGCCACCATTTTGAATCGCTGTATAAATAAGACGTGTGACCACACAGCTACTTTGCACAGCTGCACAGCTTGGCTCATACTTTGGTGGGAGGTGAGTGGACTGCCACACTCGCAATCGCGGTGATGGGGAGCTGTGCAATGTGCAGTAAGCAAACGTTCTTTACTTTCTGGATGACCCTCGTATAGTAGCGGACAACTAAATTGACAGTTGGGCTGTAGCCAATAGCATGGCTGTACGCTGTCAGTGTTGACATTTTGCCATGGAACAGTAGCCCTAAAATATTATTCCGATCAGCTGGTGTGAAGTTTTGGCAATATAGCACGACTACTATTGGCGGACCTTAGTTGATAGACTGGCAAACCACGCCCTCAACTGGCAATTTATTTGTTCGCTACTATAGTTTATATGTGAAAATGTCTGACCTCATGCGTAGGAAGTCTTTGAGATGACTTCACCTTAAGTAAGTAAACTGTCATTTACTATCATTGTGTTTCAGGAAACGCTAATAACCTCACCACACGTTATGGGACCCAGGCTTCCACCATTGAATTGTCTCGATTACAATTTGTGTACAACGCTGCAGGTAAGAGGGGTTTCAGCACAGAATGTACAATTACAGCTCAATTTTAAAATGTTTTATTTTTATCTTAAATTATATTACTGTCGAGTGAAGATGGTTATCAAAACATAAGCCTTTAGCGTAGAGTAGGCATAACAAATAAAGACAAATTTTAAAATTTTGTGTTAACAAAACTAAAAATGAAAACTAAAAATCTAAAAGTTAATGGATTAAAATAAAATTGAAATGTATTACTGAAAGTAAAAATTAATAATGAAATATTTTGGACAAAATATTCACAAATACTTTTTTTAATTGAAAATTAAATTATATCTTGAAGAAGATGGTTCACACTTTCTGGAAAGTCAGGGAATTTGAGAAAGGTCAGGGAAAAGTTGGAAAAACACCAAAAATCAGGGAAAATGCTTACTATTTTATAATAGGGAAAATTTTTTATTTTAATTGTAAACGCAAAGCACTACTGTGCAAAAATCAAAACTTTAAAAAAAAGTATGCATTTCGAGTCATGAGTCAGGGAAAATTAACTTTTTTGGTTAGAAAAAGTCAGGGAAAACCAACTTTTTTGTCAGGGAATGTTATGGAAATCACTAACCAAATAAAAGTGTGAACCATATAGAATCAATCGAAGTGTCTGATTTTAGATAATTTGTGTTTCGATTTTGCTGATTTTTTCTGTTTTTAAAGAGTTGTCCACACTAATATAGCAAAAGTTCAAAAAGTAACTTTTATGCGGTACTTTTTTAGAGGTTTATAATTAAGATTTCGTCAATATAAGTATGTGGTGTTAATCCCTCTTCTGTTTTTTTTTGTTTTCAGCCAAAATCAAAGACCTCATGCCACAGTATATGCCCTCTGACAACCAAGCTCTTCCGTTTGAGAATTCCAAATTTGCTACTGCTTACAGCACAGCTCCTGCAGGTATGTTACGAGGTCTTGTGGTATAATACGTACCGGTACCTACATGTTAGGTCTTTGTGCAAAGCTTTTCATTGAGGTTTAAATTGAATTTTCAAAGACAGGCCAATGGGTCTAGGGCCTGATTTAAAGTTTAGGCACTCCTGGGCCTAAGAGTTTTTGCTGCCCTCTCGAATGCAACCGTGGTGGGGGAGGGGTGACGTTCAGGAGAATGCAGCTGTTGCTTCCCCCACTCTTGATGCTTCTTACAATGCCAACATCAGGCTTACAAATGCTTACAATGCTATTTGCCAGGTAGGGATGTTTCGATACTTCCAATATGAGTAGGTATCGTTACTTTCTTTTTCATACTCAGGGTATCGGTATTGGTTAACTGATATCATCGTGGTATCAAAAGAAAAGATGGAAGTATTGGTACAGCAGTCTCGATTATCCGACCTAAACCGGCCGCACCAAGGTCGGATAAGCGGAAAGGTTGAGTAACACGGAAATTGCTGGATTTGCATTATGCATTAATTTGGAATATAGATATAGCATGAATAAATTTGGCTTGATCACAATTACAGATTTGCATAGTTAGTATGGCATACTATATTTAGCTTGAATTCTGATATTGTAATATTGTATTTTGCATGTGATATTGTAGGTTATTGAAGAATTGTATGTGCATGTCTCTTGTATTTCTTGTGACGTTGTCTATTTCAATTGATTAATGACAATAAAGCATTATTATTATTATTATTATTAACAAAATAATAAAAACAATGTACAAATTTTGATTTTTTTTCCATCGGTGGTAATTGATTGTTTGATTGTGCACGGGGACAGTCGGAAAACACGGAAAATAATATTAAAAATAAACGTTAAAAAATTTTGATTTTTTTTTTTTTTTAAGGAGTGCGGAAATTGATTGTTTGATTGTACATGATTGGTTGGATAACACGGAAGGTCGGATAACCGAAGGTCGGATAATTGAGACTACTGTATCAGAAAATTAGTTCATTTTTTACGTTGTTAAAACATAGATAAGCTTTGGTTTAGTATACTTGTTAATGATACAAATACAAATAATAGCTTAAAAATTGTTCATTTAACTTATGATTGAGAGAATCGACTATAAGCTAAATATTCTCCCGCACTCCTCTTACAGAAATACATACATTACATAAACAGTACATTTACTGTAAATTTGTTCATTCCGCTAGTTGGCAATCCTGTCTTCCGGACTTCGATTCGTTTTCACACATTTACTGCTATTATTATTTAGTTTTTTGTAATATCCCTTATTAATAATAAATATTGGTCAAAATCTTTGTGTGGATATTTTTCTTTAATACTGTCTGTAATGGTTGATAAAATAAAAATATTAGTAAACAATGAGTGGAATTTTGTATACGATGCAGAAGGTATCGACACTTTGGATCCAATAGTATCGAGTATCGATACTTAGGTTTCGATATTGTATCGATACCACATCAGATCCGAGCCAGTATTGGAACGTCCCTATTGCCAGGCAGTGGCGGATACGGACTATCGATTTAGGGAGGGTCATGAGTGAAAAAAAATTTAAATTGTCAAAATACAATAACCTTTACGGTGAAAAATGGGTAAAATACGTGAAGTTCTGAGGTTTTGGGGGGTCATGACTCCCATGACCTCCCCCTTGTACCCCACCCCTGTTGCCAGGTTGGTTGAATAGTTATATAAAATATCTGCAATGTTACTATTCATAGTTATTTGGCTACAGCAACTCTATGTACAGTTTTTTTTATTTTTTTTTAGTTGGTTGTTCTTCCAAATAATTTTTAAAATGAGGCAGTGTGTAATTTCTACTTGTTATTTGCAGAAATAAATCATTATTTGTTTTTTTTATAGGGAAGATAACATTTGGTAAACTAAAATAGGTGAAGGAGCAACTAATTTGTTATGCTATAAGTCAGGCAGTTTGCTTTTATTAAGTAAAAAGATTTTTGATTAACGTCTTAATGAATTCTGCTTATATTTATTTTGAGCACAGGTCTTAAGAAATTTTCAGGCCTACATTTTATGCCTTGGCCTGACATTTATGAAAATAATTTAGGCTATTCATTATTCATGATTATGGTATCAACAAAATTGCTCTAATTTCCAGTTACATTTGCAAAGTCTACAAGATGAAGTAAGTTTGTAAACTGTCATTCACCATCATTTCGTTTCAGGTAAAGCCAATAACCTCACCACACGATATGGGAACCAGGCTTCCACCGTTGATCCGTCTCGATTACAATCAGTGTACGACGCTGCAGGTAAGAAGGGTTTCAGCCCATAATATACAGGTATAGCTGTCATTGTTAGGTATTCACTGTTGAGTGAAGATAGTCATCAAAACATAAGGCCTTAGCGTTGAGACATACGGCAAAAAATAAAGCTGGATTTTGAAACTTTGAGATACTGATTATAACAGAATACAATAAAACTAAGTCTCACAACACTACAAAATATATTTACTGTCTTGTATGTAAGTACAGTACAGTATAAGCGTGGATATATTTTGTAGTGTTGTGAAATGTAGGTTATTTTATGGTGTTTAATTGTAACAATACATATTATGCTACTCAAGAAAATGAAAACAAAATATTAAAAAAATGAATGGATTAAAATAAAATAGAAACATATAACTGCAAGTAAAAATTAATAATAAAATATTTTGGATAACGATTTCACAGACAAATGAATTTTCACTTGAAAAATTAAATTGGCAGAGAAATTGGTACACGTCCGACGTGAGCCGCTACTGTTCACATCCGTTCCAAATGATGCACCGTACGTTACTTTTCCTGTGGTTTTTAAAACAGATTGAGAGCCAGTGACACATAACAAAAACCTCCTAACCTAACCTAAACTAACCTAACCTAACATAAGCGGTAGCGGCTTACATTGGACGTGTACGTAGTCACTTCGAATTATTTAATGATTTGGGTTTCGATTGGTCTGCATTTGTTTCAGTTTTTAAAGAGTTGTTCACACAAATGTACCAAAAGTTCAAAGAGCATTTTTTATGTGTCACTCTTTTTTAGAGGTTTATAATTAAGTTGTCGATAAAAGTTTGTGTGGTGTTAATCTCTCTTCTATTTGTTTTGTTTTCAGCCAAAATCAAAGACCTCATGCCAAAGTATATGCCCTCTGACAACCAAGCTCTTCCGTTTGAGAATTCCAAATTTGCTTCTGCTTACAGCACAGCTCCTGCAGGTATGTTATGAGGTTAATTAGTATCCCTGCAGAAAATTATCTTTATGGCATTTTTATTTTATCGCATTAGGTACACAATCACTTATACAATTATTTGAGAATCAAAATATTGCAGTGTTAGTACAAATAAATTGAGTATTCCAGCAATGTATTGGAAATAAGTTCTATGTCTTGAGTAGCTTCAAACGCATATTACATGTAGAAATAGAGATTTATAATCAATTATAGTTAAGCTCAGTTAATGTTAAAGTTAAATAATGACGTTTTCTACAAATACGAATACAATAGAGTTTGTAAAATTAGTTATACAATTAGTTTTACACGTACACAATTCACAGTAGGTATGAGGCGATTGACAATTAACGTACTGTTCTTGGTCAAACTATAAAAATTTCAATAAACACTTAAAAAACAACTTTTTTTATAATTAGGCCTATGACTAATTACTTTAAAAGGAAAATCATTTCCAAATCCTTCCTCCTTGCTTTTTTCAAAAGTGTCTTTGATGTCAACTTGTGGCATTTCTTGAGTCAGCTTTCCGTGAATGGTAGGTTCTGGGATATTTATGTTATCTGCTTTGACTGGTTGAAGACGTTACATTTATTTTACTGTGTCTCCCTTACCACACGCTCTCGCCCCTGGCAGCGTGCGGGCGGCGTGCGCTCCTAGTCCCGGGTCTAGTGGTCAATCCAACCCGCACGGGTCTGCTGGTCACCCGTGGGTCTGTCGGGTTAAATGTAGTCAGCAGACGACACAGGTATCGGGTGAAGAGTGATATCATTACTGAACTCATACTAATGCAGTAGTATGAATATGCTATTAAACCATTACTATTAAAACTATCTTGTGGGTTAGAGGGAACAGAAATGATGGATGGTTTACGATGGATGATTAAGAAAATGAGATCGGGACTTTTAACATTTTTTTTAGAATCTGTGTTCTTTTATCTTACATTCTGCTTTAAATGAGTTTTTCTGAGGGAAAAGCAAGAAAAATCAACATAGTTTTGAGCATCTCGCAAGCCTAATGGTTTTCATCTTGGATTTTCGGTATGAGAAGTCACAGGTTCGATTTCCTAGACACTAGACACCCACATGTCTGTGAGAAGTTTGGGCCGTCGTCCTTTAATAACGTCAAATAATATGAAATGCCACTGGCGTAGACAAGAGAATTAAAAATACATGAGTATGGTACGGGATGTTTTTTGATTATCGAAAGTTTTATTAGTTTTGTTAGAAATATGATGGAGTAACGTGGATTTTGATTTTGTCTCAGGTAACTCCCCTCCCTGGAAGGTTGTGGAGGACGTGGTGTCCTGGGCTCTCGACGACAGAGTGTCTGAGCAGTCGGAGGAGTCTCGAGGTAGGCCTCTTGTACACTACGTTGACCTATATAAATTTTCCATCCCAACAAGTTGTTATTTAAGAAATTGTTGCGGATATTTTACATCACTGATAGTAAACCACAGTTTCAGAGTGTTTCGGGACCTGGAATCCGATCCCTTCTTCGGGTGAAAAAAAACCTTGAACATAACAAAATCAGTGGCACAATCCAAACAAAGCTATACAAAATCACAGAAAAGCTACCAGACAACTGTAAAAGCAGTAAAATAAATTGACTTCTGTTTTAGCTTTTCTGGGAATTTTAGTGAATTTCCTATGGAAAAGTGAACTATTAGCATGACCCGCACGGTGAGACTTAAGCCCGGGACCACCATAAAAGTTCCTAACGTGACCCCCTGAACACGTTTTGAGAGGTCTCTAAAAACGTTTTATATATATATATATATATATATATATATCTTTATATTTATATATATATATATATATATGTGTTCACACTCTAGCGGTCTCAATTTTTGTCCGATTTACTTCAAATTTGGTAGAGACATTCCTTTTTATAATCAGTCGTTGGGCAAAACAATCGGAAAACCCCAACCCCCTTTTTTTGGGATTTTAAGTTTTTAAATTTTGAGTTTTTGGGCCCAAAAAGGGTCAGAAAAGCCCCGAATGTGCGCTTATTGCACATTAAAGTATTGTACGTAAAAATCCAAAGATTTTAAGCCCTCCCACATCATTCTAGCACAAGAACTTACCGAGTTATTAAATAAAATGTTAGTTATCAAAATACAGTACATTGTCTTATGGGGATTTTAGACTGGAAAAGCGGTTTTTCATATCTCAATATCGTTTTATCACTCCCAATTCCCCAATACCAACTTGTTATCTCTTCTAACCCTATAATGTACAACATTGGCATCCTATTAGTGAATTTAAATATAACCAGAAGCATCAGAACAGCCAAAAAAATAACATTTTCAATTTTAAAAAAATGTATCCAGTATTAGTTTAACCCCTTTATTTGATCTTTTTAGGGTTTTAATGCGGAAATTCACTTCCCTCACGTCAGCGTGCTGCGTGCGATCTCGTTTATAGCTTTGCCTGGATTGTGCTACCGATTTTGTTATGTTCTAGTTATTATTTTCACCTGAAGATGCGATCAGATTCCAGATCCCGAAACACTGTAAAACTTGGTTTACTAAACAATATTGAAAATGTCCGTAATCATTTCTTGGATAAAATAATCTTGCTATCACTCAGACAGTGTCTCTCTATTCTTCATCTGAAGAATTTTCCAATGGAGTCAAAGAATTATTTAATGTTTGTGTGAATATTTTTTTGTTGTTGCTGTGCTCATTTTAACCAGTTTCTTCCGGTGAGTTAGCTGTGATTCCCACCTTTTTATCAATAAAACATCAAGAAAAATGAATTTCAAACAAAAAAAAATTATTTGTACAAGAGATTCAAGAGGGGGTGGTTCCTTTCCCTACATTACTCAAAAACATCAACTTTTCTCCTTGATTTTGTGATTGCATCACAAATAAACAGTTAATTACAGTAATAAGTTTTTGCATTATTCCAGTATTTTCTCTTACTAAGGATTTCGACTAACATGTGTTTATTTTTTCTGATTGTTTTCCAGTTCCTTGCAAGGTGGGTCACCTGAATTGCACTTGTTGCCATGTTCATTTCATGAAGCCACGACGAGGTGAGTACAATGTAAAATTGCCTTCAATATGTAATATTAGAATCACCGGTACAAATATTGCACATTACAATTCCATTTTGTAGTTGATTTAACTTGTCGTTGTAGGATGGTACCATTTGTACGTTAAAAAAAAGTGATCATCACCTAATAAATTAACATTTTTATGATTTTAAATTGTTTGTTTTTAGCATTTAGCGGTGAAGATAATATTCAAAATGATGGATCAATTATTGGGTGTTATGAAGTATTAAGGGATGGCTTACTGACGATAGACAACCTTGATAAATAATATATAAAGATTTATTCGATCACCACTTCAATAGACAGTAGAAATTAATGAATTTAGTGCAGTAAAAACATGTCAGCTGATATAGATGTCACAAAACAGGATAAATTGAACTACGTCTCACAAACTGTAAAATATATTTATACTTATACTGTACTTACTTACCAGATGGTAAATATACATAATACCCCTGTCGCAGCAAACCTGCGTACTCAGCAAATTTCTAATGAATATATAACATAACACATTAACACACTTACCAGGATTCATAAGAAATACATTCATAAACAAGCGATATTAAAGATATTCATTAGTCTCCATAAGAATAATATTGGGGATGAGTACGCAGGTTTGCTGCAATAAGGAACCCAAAATAATGAGTTTTTATGCAAATATCAATAGAACTCATCTAACTGGTCATATACCAAGTTTCATCCATATACATTCATAAATAAGCGATATATAACATTTTAATTACTCTCCATAAGAATAACATGGGGACCGAGTACCTAGGTTTGCTGCTATGGGAACCATATGAGAAAATCTTTTTTGTGCAAACAACAATAAACCATAACAGAAGCCAGAATAAGTGTCATCAGTTTATGTTCATAAATAAGCGAGATATCAAATTTGTCTTTTTCTCCATAAGAATAACATTAGACAACGTACTGTGTTAAACACTTTCAATATCTCAGTAACCAATTGACGTAGAGCAATGATCAAAATACCAAATTGTTTGTTTTTCTAAGATGAATTCAGTGGTGAAAATTAAAATAAAAATTACATGTAAAAACCCCCGAAAACCCATTTTTGGGAAACAAAACCCCCCAAAACCCCTCTTTGGATGGTGCGATTCGTCTAGTTTTCGAACTCGTTCAAATAAATGGTACTCTAAACATTAGTACCAAATTTTATTAAGATCGGAGCTTTTTTACGAGAGTTATCGTGCTTATGGACACATTTTTGATATAAATAAATATATACACATACGAACAAATTTGAACGAATGGGGTTTTTTCATCTGGGGACCTCAAAACAAAAAGTTATCATGGTCTCGGGCTTAAGTTTTACCATGAGACCTACGGTAATAGCTTCTTCCCTATAGGGGAAATTCGCTAAAAAATGGTAGGTGATTGATTTCAACCAGTCACACCGGTCATCATCAGACTCAATCGGAAGTGACTGGCCAACCCTCCGATTGGGTCTGATGATGACTGGTGGGACTGGTTGAAATCGATGGCGTTGTACCATCCTTTATGTATATTCACAGTCTTGATTGTAAATAGTATAAGTGTAAATATATTTTGTAGTGTTGTGAGACGTACTTTATTTTTTCCTGTTTCATTGTAGCAACACATCGTGCTACTCAAGAATATTGTTTATAGACATATTGTAACATGAGTTACAAATATTTTCTTCTGCTCCAGGAACATTTGAGACCCCGGTATTCAACAACCGTGTCTTCGCTTCCAAAAAGGCCTGTTGGATGCCTGATCTGGAGGGTGAGTTGAAAATATATTTCTTATTTTAGTGGATGAATAAATTATACAAAATTTAAATTCTAAATCAGTTATGTACGCTGACAATACAATTGCAGTTCTGAAGAATAATGACCCACATTTTTTTGAAGTACTGCAAGATTTTAAATATTGAATGAGGATAGTTCTTAAGGAAATCCCTAAGGTGAGTAGGACTGAATTTAAAAAGGGGTAGTGTGGTTCATTACTAATAATTTAAAATTGAACCAAACTAAAACCTCTTGTAAAAGTTACACATCTCTCACATGGTCAGAGCACTTCAAATATCTTGAAACAAAACTCGATAAAGCATTCTACGTTACTTAAAGTGTTGTTTAAACAAGTAAAAATATGGTCTATTTTGCTTATTTATATTCAAATATAGCTTAAGGTGTAGATATTTGGGGAAATCGTGCAGTAAGTAAAATAATACTTCTTTTTAAAAACAAATTATTAAAGATATTGCAAATGCAAGTCAATGTGAGAGACGTCCTGTAGCAATTTTTTTTAACGATTTAAATTGTACTGTCCCCTCCAGATATACATACACAATTGTTTGTAAACAAAATTATTTACCAAAAATACATTATGGGCCATTACAAAGCTTAAAACCATTTTTAGCCAAATAACAACAAAGTTAAACTAGGGCACTACCGGAACCATAGTCTAAGTAATCTTTAACTTATTGTTAAGATGTTAAGGTTTAAGTTCAGCCTACTGTAGGCCTGACCTTAAAAACAAAATAAGTCTACCTGGTTTTGCCGATATTTTAGTTTTGCAGACTTTGGAAACCCTAGAATCTTTAACTACAGGAAGGTCATATAATCGTAAATACAGTAGAATTTATATTTACAGAAACAGTAGGACTAGAACTACCTCCGGGTTGGGGTTATTAGCTATGTCAATCGGGCTAAATGGTAGATCGTCGACTAATTCTTCTTCTGGCATTCTCAACGATATTAACAAACTTTCTTAATAAAAATGTCAGACTTTATTAAATACACAGTAAAATTGACAGTGATCCCGTAGACCCTCAGACGTCGCGTCATCGTCTGCTAGTATGTGATGTGATTTGTGAAATGTACAATCTGATATAAACAAATACACTCGCGAAGGTTATACTTGAGTTGTCGCCTGAAGACACTGATGATCCTGGTGTCTGGAGTCGAAAACACTAGTGATCCTGGCAGTTGGAGGTCGAACTATCGTGCTTCTTACCATTCTTGTATTGGTGGTACAGTAGAAATCCAATTATCCGAACCCCAATTATCCGAATATCCAATTATCCGAATCGATTTTGACTGAAATAATAGAAATATAAAAAACAAGAAAATAACAGCGGGAGCGCGTGTAGCGATAATGCGCCGTGAGCGCTAAAATAAAAGCCTGCGCTGTTACCTTCCGGACGATATTTTCGCAGGGAACAATGAGTCATACCCCCTTCCCGCCCTGCTCATCATCAGTCGCTACTGTTCTTTCACCGAGATTATCGTTCAAAATGAGTACAAAACGTAAACGTGTTGTCCTTTCGCTAAGTGATAAACTCACTTTGCTGGAGATGTTCAAGTGAAATAACCAACATTGAACAGTGAAATACGTATAGTATGTAGGCCTATTGAAAAGATCAACTGTATATACTGTATTCAATTTAACTCCTGTAATTTAATTTTTATGACGTATATTCTTGATACAGTTCGCTCACTTTCTGTTCACTACATTTATAATAACTTTGTCGATAAAATTCAGATTTTTTATGTATGGTGATGTTTTTTGCTTAATTCCCGAGGTATACCTGATTATCCGAATTTCTGCATATACGAATTGGCCCGATCCCCAATTAATTCTGATAATTGGAGTTCTACTGTAGTTTGAATTCTCACCACAAGAGCTAACAAGGCGCTCTTTTTCATGAATGTAACTTATAGTTGTGATGTGCGTGTTCTATACGTACCGTATTGAAATATTGCGATAGAGATGATGCGATACACATGATGCGTCACTGGCACTAGCAGACTAAGTCCGAACTGCAGTCGATTAGTATTTAATTTCTCAAATCTGGCGTTCTTTTTAATTTGTGTTAAGGTTAACTCATCACATATGTTCTTCTGTTTTAAGTAGTTTAAACCTAAACCTAAACCTTGTTTAAACTTGGAAATCAATAATTTTGAATACGATATTCCAAAGGCGAAACGTTTTTAACAACACAGGTATTGCGATTCAGTGCCTCGATATGGCAATACTTATGATATCGAATGCATGTGTTCAATAAGCAGTAAGAGTAAACTCTGCACTGGTTGTTAAACCAAAGCGAGATGACATTTAAGTCCTTAAAGTATTGGGCTTAGGCCTATGTATCGCAATACGCGTATCTCTTTTATTGTACCAATTTTGACGGATCGTGTCATTAGACTTTTACTGATACATCTCATTGACTGGGTTAGGATTTTAAGCGATATTTGTACAACATTTTAATGTTTATTTCCAATACGAGCAGTTACTGACTGTAAAAAACCGAAACCGACATTTGACTATCGGTTCTCGGTTTCGGTTTTTTGTAAAAAACTGGTAAAACCGGCAACCCCTAAACCGACACATCCCTAATTTATATATTGTAGTGGTTTATAAGGATATATTGCTTAAGTGCCTGAATTTAACTACTTTTACATAAGAATCATCGGTGTCGAGCCCGAAGACACGAAGTATCGAGTATCGACGATTCTTTGATACCATCGGATCAGAGGAATCAAGAATCAGCCCATTCCTAGTGGTATTTAACATTATTTTCTATAATTATAAATTAACCTAAACTAATGAACAGTGTGATTTACAAGCCATTGTTTACATTTTATCTTAAAGTTGTCATCGTCTGAAGAGCTGTTGTCACAATAAACTGAGTTAAAGTAAGTTCATAACAAATATACTGAAGATAATTATATAATTTATTTTTACAGAGTAAAACCGACACGATTCTTGTTCCCATGGATGCCAAAGGAGCATCAACCAAAGACTGTGAGTATTCATTTGTTGGTTTGCATTTCTGATCTTGTTCACGTAGTTGAGTTGAATTTAGTACATAGAAGAAACAGTTCACAAAATTGCCGAGAGATGACAGTACACAACAGTGAGTATGCGTTCCATGTTCAGTACACTATGCAGCATAGGGTTTTCTATTTCTGTTTGTTTTCGGTGTATGGTTAAATATATCTTTTGTTTACCTTTCTGGTAGATAGTTTTTTGCAGTTTTTCCCAGGGTGTCTATCAGTTGGGAAGTCGGAATAAATTTAGGAATATTACGAGGTCAGGAAAAGTCAGATATTTTGGTTTTCAATCGAGAAAATAACTAAGAATGACTAATTACTCGAAAATTTGAATTTTCTACTGATTTTTTTTCTTTCTAACTCACTTCAAATTTTTGGAACTTTCGGCAAGAATCGTACTAGTTTTTTGGTGATTGATAGGAGATTGCAAACTAGCGCTAACTGCCAAATTGCAAGTAATGTAATAAACTACTGGATTAAAAAGATATCAGCTGTAAGCAATGCAAGCCAGCATTCATCACACTTAACATTATATCACTGCAATACATTTTCATTTTGCAATCCCTATTCCATTTTTAAAAGAATATGCGTTTGAGGGCAATTAGAGTTAAGGGAAATAACAAGATTTAAAAATCTTGAATATGATTGGGAAACTAGACTCCTCATAACTTTGTCCAGCCGTAATTTGTACATCCCTAAAATAACTGAAGAAACTTGTAACTTGCCTCTAACTGATAACTAAGGGCATTTCTATCTGCCTCTCACAAAAAAAAGTTAAGTTTAAAAATATATTTATTATAGATATGTCTCTATTACGAAATACCAACGATAACATACAAAGCTCATATTTTCTTGGGCTTTATGTGGGGAATTTTGAAAATTATGATCGGGAAAATTCTGATCACGGAAAATTTGGTAGACACCTATTTTGTAGTTTTGTTTTGCATAGTTAAGAGTAGTAAGTAGGCTTGGGCATGTTATCAGTTTTGTCTACTTACAGTAGTGTTAGGATTAACACTAATGATATCTAGTTACGATAAGCAGAACTTTTATCGCGATAGCATCATGCCTGGCCAATAACGGAACAGAATTTCCTAAGCGTAATCATAGCAAACACCGAGTCATGATGAAAGGTGTAAATACACTGAGAAAGTTATTCTATTAATTCGTTTTAAATCACACATGGCAGTGGTAGTATTTGAGAATTAATGTGTAAAATAACAACTTTGATTAAATGTTAAAAAGATATAAAACAAGCTTAACGTGTGAACAGGAGGTTTTGGCTTGATTTTGACAAGTACAAAGTGATGATTGTAGACATAGTTTATGTCTATGGGGATGTAAAAATCATGCAATGGCCTGTCTAAATGTTGGTAATTGTTTTATTACAATCTTCAATCCCCATGAAAACCATGTGCTATGAATAAATAGTTTAAACCAACAAATAGTTTAAATTAAATTCTCTCTTGTAATTTGCGATTGTTGTATTGTAAAATTTCCATAAGATGTCATTTAGAGTCAATCCTATGACTTCTTTACGTAGACCATAATTTCCACTTAGATGATCTTGCATTGGTGATTATTTTGGTTTTTTCTTACTCCCATCTTTTTCTTTTACAGATTGTTGAACAAGGAAGAAATTATTTTCAGACTCTGTTTTATATTTGGTTTTTCAAACCTCTACTTTATTTCCCTGTTTCCCACTTCTTCCTAACTGTAATTTTATCTGCTTTTTTCCAATTCCTCTTTTTAGAATTCAAATTATTTTGTTTTTAAAAATAGTTCTATACACCATTTATACATCTTATACTTTTTATACATTTATACAAATACTTTTTATACTTTTTATGTTTATACTTATAACATTTTGCCGTATTCCTCACCATTTCCGTACTTCCATTTCCACACTTTCCGTTTTCCTCTTAGTTTTCTGTTGATCCTTCTGATTCCCCATTATAGCAACCTGAATTTTGGGTTTTTTTATTGATAGATCTATGCAATCAGTGAAATCATATATTGTGTATCATTTATCTTTTCCTTTGTATCTTTGGCTTTGTAAAACCCGCTATCTTGTGGCGTTTGTAGAATTTGCTATGTTGTTTTTGTACTTGTAGCTTCATTTTTACTATTTTCAGAGCAAACTTTTTTATAGAAAAGAAAACTAAATTTGCCTTTATGTTTGGCAAACTTTAAAACAGTTGTTTATAAAACATCATAAATCAACATCATAAAATTGGCATCATTGTTGGGTGAAAAATTGTGAAGAAGGATACTGAGTACAGTAACCAAACAAAGTCACTTATCAAATTCGTTAAAAATTCTTTACCATTAACGACATGTGACACATAACATAATGTGTTTACATTATTTTGTCTCAAATTACCTGTTTTTTTTAAAATTTGAACTACATTTTAAACCATATAAACTTGATGATGCTTTGATCAAATCTTTTACTTATTTCATTGATCTATTTTCACATAGTTTTTTGTTATATCAAAAATATTGATCCACTTCTGCGTGAAGACATTGTTTTATATAATTTATTGGAAGTGGAATTTCTTCATTCATATCATATTATGTGGTCAGAAGGATACTTCTATTCACTTTTATAATTGTATCTCCTTTTTATGGTTTATGGAAATTACTTCTCTTTCTATATTGAAACAGATTTTTCTTCCTTGTTAGTATTTAATGTTTTACCATAGCATGATACTATTTATTGTGGTTATTTACTTTCTAGTATAAAGCATGTTTAATGTGCATTTTAATACTTTCAATTAATGTAGTATGATGGATACAATCTTTTAATGTTTTGCAGTACGTTTTAATCTGTATTTTATTGAGTGTTAATGTTTTTAAAGAAGACACTCTGAGTTTGTGTTTTGATGGAACAAGTTTAATTTAGGTTCCATTTCCTAGAATAATCTAAAGACTTGACATTTGTTGGTGGAAATAGTTCATACATTCCGAAATATGTATTTTATGGTTTGAGCAATTTTGTTGAGTTCAGTGTTTTTCAATTGTAATTTTCTTAGCCTTTTTTACTTATACCTGTGACTTTTAATATTTTAATTTTTTAGGAAGAATTCTTTTACCCATTTATTGTATTTTTATTTTATAAGTATCGGAACTGAAAAGAGCTTAAGACTGTAAGGTACTAGTTCCTGAGATTTTGTACAAGTGTTTTATTATATTTTAATAAAGTTGAATTCACTTTAGTATGTGTATATACTGTTTCCCTAACTCTTCTTAAAAATTGGAGATTTCCAATTAAATAAATCATTCGCATAACCTTTTAATGTGCCAGTGTCGTAAATCATAGCTATCAAACCAGCAGTTTCTCACATCTCAAATGTACATGTTACTTTACACCGGTTATCAAAACAACTGTAAACAAAGCAAGTTATCAAGTCAAGGCCAGATATCGTAGAATGTTGACCAATGCAATCCTATGTTGAAAATAAATTCAAATGTGCATTTTTAAGTTCATATTCAATTTTTAATTAGATATTAGGTTTGTCATGATTCCTCATTGGATCTGTAATATTTGGGGAGGAACTGACTACCGGAATATACCAAATTATTGACAAGTTTAACTTAGTGAATTGTTATACCTGGTGAAGTTGCCCGGGTCACATCCAACTTTTATACAGTTATGTTATGTGTGCTGCTTTACACATTTGCACCAATTTTGATCATAATTAGGGATGAGTCGATACTGAAATTTATCGATTCTCGATACCGATACCGATACCAGGAAAATTGATTCTCGATTCCCGATACCGATTCCATTGATACCTACGATTTTTCAGTACCTATAGTTGTTAAAACTATTATTAAAAACAGTTACAAATTTATGTTACCATTTAAAATTATTTAGTAGAATTTTGTAGTTAATTATAAAACAAATTTTTTAATGCAATTGGTTACATAATTTAAGATTAATTTCACTATTTTGCTATAGTAATGTATACAAACAAAAACTATATTTATTATAAATTCATAATGGGGAAACACTTGGTTGTAAGATAATGACTCAAAGAAATTATTTTAGTCAGCCGACTGATTTATTGCTTTCAACCGGACCCCACCCCTCTTTTTGCCTTATCTCCAAGGTAAAATTGTTTGCCGCCGATCCAAACACTCCCCGTGCCTTTTTTAGCGGGTAAACGGCGGGAGTATATTTTCCCGCGCACTTCGTAGCGCGGGTAAACGGCGGGAGTATCGATGGTATCGGTATCGACATTGAACGAATGAATCTCGATACCGATACCAATGTCTAAGAATCGGTGGTATCGAGAATCGACTCATCCCTAATCATAATCAAACCTTTTTAACAAAACTTATAAAATATATACATACATACAAATTTGAACGAGTGGTGTTTTTGGCACCTGCAGCTTCTAAACCAAAGTTATCACTGTGTCGTACAACAATAGCTGTTTAAGTAGCCCTTTAGCAGTAATAGCTGCTTCCCTATAGGGGAAATTCGCTAAAAAAAAGTAAAAATAACATACTCAGCAAATTTCCGCTACAGGGAAGAAGCTAAATAGGCTTTAGGGGATATTCGCTAAAATAGTATAAAATAATGTTTTTATTAATAAAATCCATGATTTTTCAGTTGTTTGGAATTTGATATTTAACATCTAAAATCTTTAAACTGATTTTGTGACAAAAAGATAAATTTGTAAGTCCGATAAGATCATTTAAATGTAATAAATAGGATATACTGCAACTGAAGGTTTGAGTATTATAAAACACTTAGTTGGGTATTATAGTGGTTAGATTGCTTTCCTTATAACATGGAGTTTGCAGATCAATCCTGAGAAAAATCTTGTACGTATTTTGAAGGTTGAAACTGTATCCAGCTGCCATTTGTCACTGGACGAATTAATAATTCTTTAAAACAAATGTAGCCTACTTTTTAGGTAGAAATAGGACCAGGGTTTGGACCATTTCCTAACAAAAATATAAATATGCCATTGCGTTGGCACACACCAAATAACAAGAGTTTTCTGTCATTACGGTAATAAAGAAATCCTCACTAATACTGCCAGAGAAAACTTTGAATTTCCCAACTAAGAAAACTTTCCTTTTTCCATTTTGCATTTCTTCCTTCAAATGGGCCGTAGTTAACACGAAGTAGTCATGAATGTTGGTATGGAATTTTTAATATGGTTACTATAACAAAGGAATATCATATTTTATTTTATTCCACCGCAAAACAATACAAGTTAAAATTGTCAAAGAATAAATATTTTATTTTGATTGAGTCTGCTTTATATAACGAAAAAACTTTAAGTTGTTCCATCTGCCCTTGGGTACGATGAGTCACACCCGGCAGATTGTCAGAGGCATTCATGAAGCTAGGTAAAGCAGTACTCAAGATGGACACCATCATAGTAGACGTAAGTAGCTATGTCTGGTGGTGGTACATTGCAAAATATGAAGTAATTCAACCTGTAATTTTTTATTACTGTAAAACTGTCTTATGTAAGTAGCAATAATAATGTAAACCAACAATAATAATTGTCATTCTGAAAACATCTTAGTAATTGTGTTAAAATTAATGTTGTATTTGAGTAATTAGAGTCTGAAGTATCCTCTATTATTTTATTTAACCGTTGACAATTTGAATTGTAAAGGAATAAAGTGGTCTTATTATTTGGCCTCCTGACACCCCGGGTAACCCAACCGTTTAACCAGCTCATTTGAAACTAAAGAAATCCAGCATTTGAGTATCTAGGCTACTGACCCGGCTCTGTTATACACGTTCCCTTTGGACAGATTTCATCGTTATATATTACGTTTAGGTTCTCTCAAGACAATTCATTTGAGTGTGTGGTTGACGAGTGTCAGATTTATGAGCTGAACGATTTAACTTATATAAAGGTTTTTAAAACAAATGGTTTATCTATGGGACTATAAGTTATAACAATAAATGTTGGGGGGGAAGGGGTTATTGGTTTGGTTTGGTAGGGTTGGGAAGTTTGGAAAATCAGGCTGATGCTCCAAGTCGTTGAAACAAATTTGGAAAATAAAACATTTTAGCTCATTTTAGAATTTGTTTACATTTTTGAGTTCCGAACTGAACAAAATACGTTCTTACGTGCTTCCTCTTCATCCCGTTGACACAGTTGTGATTGGGCAAGGGAAACATCAGGATATATCCTGCTTTTAACTTATGACCAAAAGTTATATAGGCCTAGCCTAGTCAATAAGTTAAGAGTTAAAATCAAAGTAAATTTTACTGAAAAATTATATTTACCGCATTCACATATTTTTCTATAAGATTTTTAAAACTTTTTTCAAAGATTTTAAAGTTAATTGACTGTCGAATTGTAGTACTTGCAAGGTTTCCAATGTAGTAGGGGTTGCGTTTCAAACAGTTTTGTATAATGTGGGATAGCAAAGCGATTTTGATCTGGTGTTGTGAGAGTGATTACGGACGGTGGCTTGTCCATTACGTTAATATTTCATTTAAATTATTGGGGGGTAACTGCCCCCTCTTGCCCCCCCGAATTACGCCTATGAAAGAGTACTTGAGGCTCCCTCTATGAGACTGATTGAGAATTTGAACAGTCTTCTGAATTCTGACTGGTTTGTATATAAACAGATTTAGCCTATGTTGCTCTAGAAATTATTTTAACCAAGCGTAAGAGCTAAGGTCTTAATATTCTCCAGGCAAAATGTTTTAACGTGACATAAACTGAAGTTTCAAAATGGAGAGGCATGATACTGTAAAATTCCTAGTTTTACAAAATGATTTTTAAAACATCCTCTGTAGTGAACAGGCACTTTTCTGCAAAACTAAAATTTTCTTCAGGTGGCTTTCTGATGCTTTCAAAGAGAAACAGAGTAGAAATTTGCGCTTGAGTAAGCACTGTTAGACACAAACTGTTGTTTAGACCGTTTAAGGCTTCTAGGGACAAACATGGTGTAAAAGAAACCAATATCTAAGTTTAAAACATTTTTGTTCAGCTTGTATTAAATATATGAAAAAGAATAAGGCAAACACAAGATAAAAGTAAGAAGGTGGCAAATATGGACAATAACATTTTCATTTTTAAGAATTTATTCGGTCAGATCATAATAATTCTCACGAGTAACAAATAGATAGAATAATCTCTTAAACAAGAACAAACGGCGAGGATACATTCCAATGACACTGACATGCACGCGACACAGGGTCTCGACGAAGTACAAACACTTCGTGGCTACAACTAATACAAAAGGCACTAAGTATATACAGTGGCCTGGGTACATAAATATATATCTATAAAATCCACATACACTTTGACTAACTCTATACATGTATAAAATATATCACACTATGATGGCCGACATCGATTTATATTCGTACTTATGTAGGCCTTTACAATCAAACCGATGTGTTAATGTTGGTTGCCGAGTTTAAAGGGTGAAATAAAACATAGGTTTAAATACATTGAATTTGATACAAAATCAGTTTTTTTAAATGTAATGATTGTATTGTAATTTTTTTTAACAACTTTAAATTAAGAAAAATACAGTTGATATGAGTTTTAAACATTCAAGTGTAATTTCCCATTAGTAAATGCTGTTGAGTACCAAGTTTGTATTTAATCCAATAATAGGAGGAATTCAAAGAATTTGCATGATAATTGAAGTAATAATGAACTTTAAATTAAAGTGTTGCCAATTACGTAATCAAACATAACCACAGATATTTTTATAAATCCAAGCAAACTTCCTTACATTCTTTGTTGAGTGTCACCTTCCCAGTAAAACAACTGCTGTGACATATTATTCATAACAACAGAAAGGATTATAATAATAAAGGAAACTGTATTTTTGAAACTCATAATAGCGATGGATTTGAATTTATTTTTTTATTTATTTGGTCTTTACCTATGCTTCTAGTGTTTAAAACTACACTACATTTCGGGAGGTAAGGAAAATCCTCCCGTTATCAAGTGAACCCTACTTACATCTAAGTTCTTACACATAACTAACCTACATTTTTTTATATTTTCTTAATTTTGTTCTTTTACATTTTAATTACACTAACACAAAAATAACAAATACATATACAAAAAATAAAATACAATACACTAACACAACATTTACATACACGAACAAATGGAAAACTGACTATACATTACCTGTTCTCCACTACCGCTAGCCACTAGTTGAGTGCGCGATCTGATGGTTAGCGGACGTGAGAGTGAGGTTGCCCGTGTTTGCCGTCAGCTTGGAGGCAACGATGCAGTACAGGTAATGTATAGTCAGTTTTCCATTTGTTCGTGTACGTAAATGTTGTGTTAGTGTATTGTATTTTATTTTTTGTATATGTATTTGTTATTTTTGTGTTAGTGTAATTAAAATGTAAAAGAACAAAATTAAGAAAATCCAAAAAAATGTAGGTTAGTTAGATGTAAGAATTTGATATTTAGATGTAAGTAGGGTTCACTTGATAACGGGAGGAGTTTCCTTACCTCCCGAAACGTAGTGTAGTTTTTAAACACTAGAAACGATAGGTAAAGTCCAAATAAATCAAAAAATAAAATAAAGTCGTGATTTTTATTAACATCTGTTTTGAAAGGGCAACCAATTAAAAATTAACATGTTTTAAAATTCTGCCGAACAAATAAAATATCAACTTTTCGTATTAAATAGATTATGTTTTATTTTGGATTGTTATCGCACATATTTTACAACCATCCTTGGACTTCAACTTTCCAGGGCTGTCGAAAGAGATTTGGAGTCGTGGGGCACAACTTCTGTAATCAGACCCTACTTAACTGCCCATTCAATATTTTTAACAAATCCAGATTTTTTACCCTGGAATGGGGAGCCCTCTAAAGTGGGGGCCTGGGTCAAAGTGCCCTATGTGCTCCCCCCCCCCTCTTTGCGGCCTTAAAACTAAAAAATAAAAACTTGGCAATTTTACAAAGCAATATTATTATACATAAATATGATACAAATAGTATTTTTAGTCACACGTAATCTTCACAATGAAATAATGAAATCTTCAAGTAATGAATTAATGAAATCATTTTTGTTGGTAAAGTCTTGAAAATAAAATTTGTTGTTAACCGTTATTAATGATTATGCGTTGAATTTCCAGGTGAGAATGTATTTTAAAATATGGTGCAATTACAGTACATACTAAAATAATCATACTCTTATCAACTTTTTTAATGTGATAAAAATAAATATAGTAAGTTCATAATAAATTATATCAGAATTTATGTTTGTATTTCAATCAACAGTATTCCCATATATTTTCAGTTTTACATGAAATCCTGTTTTGTGGACACCTGTATTATACACTATATTATTTTGTTATATAAATAATGGGTTAAAGCTTGCTTTATAATACATAAGATTCTGTTGAAATATAGAATTTGGTTATGAAAGAAAATAAATGTTCTTTTTTTGAGCTTATAAATACAAATACAGCAATACAACTTTCTTACCTGCTGTTTATACTAAATTATTTTATGTCACAAAATAAAAGGGAAACTTCAGTTTGATAAACTTAAAATAATTTAACTGATTATCTATATTTAAAAACACCCAGTACTAACTTCTCAATTTATTTTATGTATTTTTTTAAGGGATGAGTCGATTCTCCATACTGAATACCACCGATTCTTGGACATTGGTATCGGTATCGAGATTCTTTCGTTTAATGTCGATACCGATACCATCGACACCCCCGCCGTTTACTCACGCTACGAAGTGCACGGGAAGGGATACTTCCCGCCGTTTACCCACGCTACAAAAGACACGGGGAGTGTTTGGGTCGCCAGAAAAAATCTTACCTTGGAGATAAGGAAGGAAGAGGGGAGGGGTGGGGTCCAGTTGAAAGGAATAAATCAGTCGGCTGACCAACATTATTTCTTTGAGTCATTATCTTACAACCAAGTTTTTCCCCATTATGAATTTATAATAAATAGTTGTAGTTTTTCTATATTACTGCAGGAAACTAGTGAAAATAACATTAAATTTTGTAAAAAACTGCATTAACAAATTGTATTAATAATTAACTACAAAATACTACTAAATAATTTTAAATGGTTACAAAAATTTGTAACTGTTTTTAACAATAGGTTTAACAACTATAGGTACTGAAAAATCTTAGGTATCGATGGTATCGGTATCGAGAATCGATAAATTTTGGTATCGACTCATCCCTAATTTTTTTATTCATACTAAAGTTAAAATCCCCAAATAATTAGTTGAACCATAAAACATTACTTTGTCACTGATTATTAAATATGTACAATAAATAACAGTGACATAACCATTCATAGAACAGATTCAACCAAATAAATCCTCTGTTGAGAATGAATATAAGAAAACCACGAGAAGTATTATAAACATAACTTATAGCTTGAAACATTCTAAACAATATATGAATCTTTCTTTTAGCCTTTTCACCTCAAACTATATCAGAAAATTGTGTTAAGAATTCTACCAAAACAGAGTAAGTAACCTTCGAGACCGTTACGGGAAGTAATAACTTGTCAAACAGTGTGCAAACGAAAAATATAACCTTTAATGATCAAACAATACTTAAAATAACGTAACACTAAATATCAAAAAATGCTAAAACGTTAACATGACTGTAATACTTAATCCAAATAGAACTCTTACGTAAAATAACTCGATACATCTGATTTCTGAAGCAGTTGTGAGTTAAAACTCACGGTGATAGTTCAAGTAGGCCTTCAAAATCGGCGGTAACGGGAGGGTTTTTATTTTGTCTTTCATCACAGAACTGTAAGTCAACTGTGGTTCTTTCTTGTCACACTTGGCTGAGCTAGTTCCGCATCCTTTCTTGGGCTGGGGAGCGATGTCCTCTCCTAACCCTTCATCGTCGCTTTTCTGTTGTTCGACAAAATCCGAATCCGAATCGACCTCCATAGTCTCATCGTCGGATGTTATCTGGTACGGGAGGGTAGTGTCGTTTTCGTCATCTGACGATGTGAGGCCCTTGAAACAGAGTGTAAATCTTTTGAGTGTAAAATTTTTGAGTGTAAATCTTAGCATTAACATTTGTATTATAAAATAAACAGGATGAATGAAATACGGTCTTACAACACTATAAAGTATATTTACACTTATACTGTACTTATACAAAAGATGGTAAAAGGCAATCGATTTCAACCAGTGACACCAGTCATTATCAGGCCCAGTCAGAAATCATTCTCTGATTGGGCCTGATGATGACCGGTGTAACTGGTTGAAATCGATCGCCTTGTACCATATTTTGTGTATATTTTACCGTCTTGTATGTAAGTACAGTATAAGTGTAAATATACTTTATAGTGTTGTAAGACTACTTTATTTATCCTGTTTAGTTGTAACAACACGTATAATGCTAATAAAGTAATTATTATAAAATGGGTGGGTAAAAATAAACACAGTGTGTAAAAACTTCATCTTTATACTGTGCCCTCAATGTAATAATATGCCTCAACAATGTCACAGAAAATCACATAAGGCCTATCTAACATTTAGAATCTGCCCAAAAAGGAAATTCAGTAATGAGCTTCAACATTTATTATAATTTAGTTTCAAGTTACCGGTAATACAAATAAAATGTAAAGAAATCCAAATAGATAAATACTCTTTTTTTATGTTGTACTTCTGAAATGCTAATAATAATCTGTAATGTTAATAATAAGCTCTGAAATAAATAAAAGTTACTCTTAAAAACACAATTTTATGAATGCAAATTAAATCTTAAATACTGGACACTGAAGTGATAATAGATCTATATAACCACTAAGAAAACTGACAAAAGGGCATTCAGGTAAATTTAGTTTTTAGCAAAAGTGTTGACCTACTCTGTAATAAAAAAGGTTTCACACCTTATAATCCATCTTCAACCGGCCATCTGTACTAATCTAGACCACAACCTATTTCACTTAAACATATAATAATGACCGTTCCAAATTTAACTATTTTTAAAACACTATTAATGGTATAGACAAACTTTGAAAAATTGTTTAATAAAAATTTGAGCATATCTATAATATAAGGTTTTAAAATAACTTCTAATATCCAAGACACCGTCTGAAGCTGGTAGAGAAAACACCGACATACATAGGGAAAAAGCTTTTTAATCAATTACCTTTAATATGTAAACATTAAATCCACTCACGCTCTTTTAAAAACAGCCTTGCCGAATTTCTGATCAGTAAAAATTATTACAGTGTGAATGAGTACTTGCCTGATAATCAATTGTAATGGGGTCTTTGGTTTAACGTATGAAATGACTAAACTATTCTATTTCAAGCAACAATTTTGATTTGTTTTTTACAACTTTAGAATTTGTACTTAATGTAATATAATTTATATAACTATAATTATATTAATATGGATAATATCACCATGTGCTTTGTTTGTAAACGTTTATGTGACAATAAAGATTGATTTATTTACTATAAGAACTGTGTAAGGGTAAAATTGTTATTTTTGTTTTTAAATGTATATTAATTCTGGTTTTAACTTTTGTAAATAATCAACCTCAAAGGGATCGTAATATTTCCAATCGACAATCCCCTAGGCCCTACGCGTTACCTTTCCGTTATCCATGTCCTCCCCCACCCCGCTGTCGAACTTCTCTCGCCGCGGCACATCACTGGGTCGTGTGGCTGGTCCAGCCACCGCCTCCCCCGCCTCTGCCTCCTCGTTCTCCTCCTCTTCTTCTTCTTCCTCTCTCTGTACCGGCGGGCTGGCCCGAGGCTCCTGACGCCCTGCGGGAATCCCGCTCCTCACGATGAGCCTCCTTCGGCCTGCAACGAGATATTAGAAAGGTTATTATTACGAGAAATGGGAGAAGCACTCTAGCCTAACGGTTAGCGTCTTGGACTTTGGTTTAAGGGGTCACGTGTTCAAATCCCAGGGTATCCATAATAATTTGAGGGGTTTGGACCGCTTTCGCTAAAAGCGTTTGTATGCTTTATTAACAAAAATGCCGTTGGCGTTAGAAAAAAAAACATGATTTGCAGGGTAGGGCGAGTATTGTTTTTAGCGAATTTCCCCTATAGGAAGAAGCTATTACCGTAGGTCTCATGGTAAGACTTAAGCCCGAGACCATGGTAACTTTTTGTTTTGAGGTTCCCAGATGTCAAAAACACTATTCGTTCAAATTCATATATATATATATATATATATATATATATATATATATATGTGTGTCGTCCGTTAACTCGATAACTTTTTAAAAAAAACCATCCGATTTTGATTAAATTTGGCACAAACGTGTAAAGCGACATTCATGACTTTAAGTTCGAAAACCAGAAAGATCACACCATGTGAAGGGTTTTATGGGGGTTTACAATTTTCCAAAAATCAGTGTTTTTTTTTACTTTTTACCCTAAAATTTTTAAGACCCTCAATTTTGATTTTGACCATTTCATGGAGCTTAAAAAAACAAATAATATGGTATTTTGAATTATTAACCTAGGTTAAGTGGTTGCGGATAAAATACATAAAAGTTCATAAAATATCCCATGTTAATCTTGTGGGAAAAAGGTTTTTAACTTTTCCACAGTTAATTTTACTGTAAACTTCACATTTGCCAATACCTTTTGGTTTAGCTCTACAAAACAATCATTTTGGTGTTTAAATTTTGATTCTACGTCCATTCGTTGCAGAGATATTCAAAGTGCTAAACACAGTAAGTTGTCCAATGTTATCCTTATGGAGAATAATTTAAATTTGATATCTCGATTGTTTATGAATGTATATTGATGAAACTTGGTATGTGGCTTCAACTAGTACTAGTTTATTGATATTTGCACAAAAAATGATTTTTTGTTGACTGTCACCATAGCAGCAAACCTGCATACTCAGCCCAAATGTTATTCTTATGGACAATAAGTAAAGTTTTATACCTCCCTTGAAAATGAACATAAATTATCAAAACTTGGTATGTAGCTTCACCTGATTGAGTTATACTGATAATTGCATAAAAACACATTTCTTATACTTCTTATTGAAACAAACCTACATACTCAGGCCTAACGTTATTATTATGGAGAATAAATAAATTACTATGTATATCACTTATTTATAAATATATTTTTATGAAACTTGATAAATGGCTTTATGTGGTAGTGAAAAACATATACATGCATTGGAAATTCGCTTAGTCTACAGGTTTGCTGCGACAGGGGTATTTTTAAATCGAGTTGAGTCGAGTATTGAACCAAACTACTCGAGTATCGAGTCGAGTTGAATAGTTCTTTAAAAAGTAAAAAAACCTCATTTTAATTTTTTGTATTGAAAGCAATGTTTTTTACATTTTAAACTTTAATTATAAACATAATATTTTACTGAATTATTACTGTTATTATTTATTTGATTTTAACCTTTAATTTACCATGAATGAATAATGATTAAAATGACAAAAAAATATATAAATACTGTTTTCAACAACCATAACAAATAAAAGAATTACAAATATATTTCCAAACAAGGATTTTGGGTTAGTTTATCAAAACCAGAACATTTTAACAAGAAAGTGACTTGTTGACCCCGACCCAAACACTCCCCGAGCCCCTATCACCTATCAAATCAAATCATCTTTATTTCATAAAATGTACAACCTGGTACGTGAAATAGTGTCATTATTCTACTTTTTTTCTAGTAGGTAACATTTTATTTAATAATTGATACAGTAATGTATAAACAGATAATTTTTACATGTTAAACTCATTTGTCAAAATATACTAAAACTAACCCATAGTATCAACTTTTTTCAATATAGTCCAACTTTTTTAATTTTAAGGGCTAAATTCTTGAATGGAATAAAAGTCTGATTCAATTAAAAATATCTTTAATACATTTTGAAACTTTTTGAGGTCTTTCTCTCGTTTTATAGTTGGTGGCAGGCAGTCGAGGAACTTATTTCCTTTAAAAGTGTTATTTTGTTAAACATTGGTTAACGGATTAGTAAGCGTTGGTAAACAGCGGGGGTAGTCAACTACTCGACTCGAATTTTCGAGTAGTCTCTAATACTCGCTCGGTCTTCGAGTATTATAAAATACTCTACAGGTACTCGAAAACTCGAGTACTCGCCCACCCCTAATGATTTGTTACAATGATCATTTGGCATCCTTGGTGTCTAAACATTTCAGAACCAGCAATATATACAACAAACTCCGGATAAAGCGTCTTTAGTTACTGATTTTTACGTACATTTAACTGACTGATATCCCACAGAGTAAGAGATTATAATCATAAATGCAAGCGTAGGCTGAAGCATATGCTGTGTAACTAAGAGGACATACGGTACATTGCATTTTAAGGGTTTTACTTATTGCATTGCAATGCAGTAACAAATACAAAAAATGCATTAATTTCAAACACAATAATTTTTTTACAGTTGGTTAAGAGTAATGTGATAGGGAGGGAGGGGTGGGGTATTCCCCCTTAACAAAAACCCTCTGTAAATATCGAATGATTCCTTTGGCAATATTGACAAAGAGATGAATAAGCCAAGCGAATTCACTCTAAAGTAACAAAAAAGCTTTGCTCTTCTCATTATTGTCCCGGGATTAGCATAAGCATTAGCAGGAGCAGAAAATAAACATGGCCGGTTTATACAACTGTTTGGTTACAGTTTTGGCTTAATAGTCTGGAAATTTTAAAAATAAATTGTGACAAATACGATAAACTATACAGATGTCACATAGTTAATATTTTTTCCGGGATTTATTAACCTCTTTATGAAAACAGTTATTTATGTATTAAGAGCGTAAAGTAGGTCTTTATCACTTGAGAGAAAACTGTAAAACTCCGCTACGTGTCGTGTAAATTTTCCTAGCTACATGTCGTGTGGTAATTTTCCTAGCTACGTGTCGTGTGGTAATTTTCCTAGCTACGTGTCGTGTGGTAATTTTCCTAGCTACGTGTCGTGTGGTAATTTTCCTAGCTACGTGTCGTGTGGTAATTTTCCTAGCTATGTGTCGCGTGGTAGTTTTCCTAGCTACGTGTCGTGTGGTAATTTTCCTAGCTACATGTCGTGTGGTAATTTGCCTAGCTATGTGTCGTGTGGTAATTTTTATAGCTACGTGTTGTGTGGTAATTTTCCTAGCTTCATGTTGTGTGGTAATTTTCCTAGCTTCGTGTCGTGTGGTAATTTCCCTAGCTACGTGTCGTGTGGTAATTTTCCTAGCTATGTGTCGTGTGGTAATTTTCATATTTACGTGTCGTGTGGTAATTTTCCTAGCTTCGTGTCGTGTGGTAATTTTCCTAGCTACATGTCGTGTGGTAATTTTCCTAGCTAAATGTCGTGTGGTAGTTTTCATAGCTACGTGTCGTGTGGTAATTTTTCTAGCTACGTGTCGTGTGGTAATTTTCCTAGCTACGTGTCGTGTGGTAATTTGCCTAGCTACGTGTCGTGTGGTAATTTTCCTAGCTACGTGTCGTGTGGTAATTTTCCTAGCTAAATGTCGTGTGGTAGTTTTCATAGCTACGTGTCGTGTGGTAATTTTTCTAGCTACGTGTTGTGTGGTAATTTTCCTAGCTACGTGTCGTGTGGTAATTTACCTAGCTACGTGTCGTGTGGTAATTTTCCTAGCTACATGTCGTGTGGTAATTTTCCTAGCTAAATGTCGTGTGGTAGTTTTCATAGCTACGTGTCGTGTGGTGATTTTTCTAGCTACATGTCGTGTGGTAATTTTCCTAGCTACGTGTCGTGTGGTAATTTACCTAGCTACATGTCGTGTGGTAATTTTCCTAGCTACGTGTCGTGTGGTAATTTTCCTAAAGCAATAAAGACATTTTACACTCAAATGGGTATTAGCTGAGGACAACTATAGTTTAAAACTGTAGTTGTATTAGCTGGGGCTAACTAACTAACGCCAGAGACGTTACCTCCCAGTGTGCGGCCCATGTCGAAGACGGCCGTGATGTGAGCCTGCCCTCCAATCAGCAGCCCTGGGCCGCGGAGAGTGTCCTGCTCATCGTCAGACGACTCCAGGAACGGAATAACCAGGTTGCGGATGGCCCTCTGGAACCACAACAATGTAACAACTGCAATGAACTAACCATCCTGACATTGTTGGATACATCCACTATTTATTTACCATAATAATCTTTCCAGAAATTGTTCCAAGATGTACCACAAGCTACTTTGTGGTTAGTGAAAATCCAGTGTTGTACTACTTTCTTATATTTCATTATGTAAACCAGAGTGTTTACCAAACCCTTTGCGTAAAATTCCCTGATTTTTCCAGGATATGCAGTTGCTTCAGGAAGCTTAGCAAAATTGTGCTTAGTTATTAAAATTGTTTACCAATAAAAAACTAGCATCAAATTACCGTGGATTCGGAACGCTATATTCAACATTATTGCACCTATTCTCTTACTTTTTCAATTGTTTATAAAGAATCCCTGAATATTCAAAGTTTTCCAGATTTCCCAGGAAGGTAGACACTCTGTATAAACTCATACATCGTGTCTAACCAATTTACAATCTGAAATTCTCCCGTGTAAGTTCCCTTTTGGACATCTTTTTGAGAATAACACGTGTACAATGACCTTCAACATTAAATGGACAGTCTCGCAGGTAGCCCCATCCGTCCCAATCCTCTGATTACTAGTCACCCCCTTTGTAGCACGTCCGGAGCGCGGCAAACCAGTTGAATGACAAAGTCACCCCTCAATGTCTGACGATTCTTAGAACTCCTCCCTCTACCTTAAGCATCCAATAATTGAACCATTGCACTCTCATTACAAACAATGACTCCTTAATTTATTTTTTCTTGGTCAGAATGACGAAACAAAACTTGTAATGCGGAACTTATATCATAATTGCCAGAAATAAAGGATTTGTCTATTGTCTATTTTAATGTCCTCGGTAACGGTGTTGGCAACGCACCTTCTTCCTCTTCCTGTACAGTCTAGGTCGTGGTTTGGTCAGCTGCGGGAACTCCTTCTCTGCGTTGGCCCGCAGAGTGCGGCGGATGCAGCTGCGGCAGACGGCCTGCAGTGCGATGGGCTCCGTATCCGCTGCAACACAACCGCAGCATTTAATAGACCTACGTCTGTAGAGGGCTTTTCAGGGTGGTGGAACAAAATAGTATATTTCATCACTAGTGTCGAAAGTGGTCTTTTCCGGTACACGATCGTGTTTGATCAAGTACCAGAAAAACACTTATAGTACGATTTTTTCATCATGTTGTAAATCTTAATAGATAAAATCCAAATACCACTGACTGACTGACCGACCTATCACGAAATCTCCATAACTATAAGGCCTACAGAGTTGAAATTTGACATATAGGATCCTCTATGGCCCTAGGTACTTGCTAAGATACCGTGTTACGAAATTCCCCCTGTGTTACGTACCACTGGGTCCCAAAGTTACCATGTATTCTTTATGGACATTCACTTTGGTTTGAGCTGATAAAAATTCAAACATCCGATCTTGACTAGTATTAGTCCACGAGCTAACCTCACATTGAAGCACACACAACTGTCGTGGTTTACACGGGCGAAGCTGCAATGGGTCGGCTAGTAATATAATAATTATGAAACATCTTCTACAGACATTTTATCAGATTTGCTAGGTAATGCTTCTTGAAACAGAATGACAACAATAGTTTTTCATTGTGTTTACGTTACTTTCAGATGTCAACAACTGATTCACAAACAGTTAGCTCGGGTGAATCATCAAAACAACATCTTAAAAACTTTGATTTACAATTCTTGACTGTGTAGATATTATAGTCCAATGTTAAGATGATTAATGGACAAATAAGCAAGTGATAAGGCTGATACCCTGTTTAGTGAATTCTTAGTCATCACGACAGAAACATTTACTTTTTCTGACGTTTTCAAACACTTAAGTCATGGGAATCAAAACAAAATGCACCTAGGATTTCAAGGGGTGATAGTCATCAGTTTGACCCAGGGAAACTCGATTTCAACAATATATAAAACTTAACATTTAAGTAAAATATTCGAAGAGGCCTTATTTCATCAGATTACAGAAAACTTGAATTTGTACAGGGTTTTTGGAAAATGTTCCTATAAAGGTATATCCAAAGGTCTCAGTTTACCAGTTATCTAGATGTGTATGTAATTTTCCATCAAATTTTGTTCCTCCAGAATCGCTGAGAATACAAAAATTAAACTTTGCATATATCATTGACGGTATTTGGATAAATGAAAATACATCATATTTTAACTTGTTTCAAAATAAATGACGTTAACAAAAATTGGAATTTATATTAGCCTATATCAAAACTACTTAATTCACAAACAAATCCAAAGGATAAATGTGTAATTTAATGAAATCGGGTAACAAATATTATAGCATTATCACCACCATTGATAAAATGTAAGATAAAATTTATATCGTTTGATTGGCATTCAAAATGTCAAAATTTATAATGGTGCTGCTACGTTATTTTTCACCTGATTTTCTTGAATCATACATCGGTGAGTACAAAACAAAACCAGACACCTCGCCTCAAGTTACACCTTTTATTTTTACTGTATGTAAAAACTGTTTTGATGTAACTTAAATCGTCAACGTCCACCATTTTGAAATACTTCATAACAAGGATAATATATGTGCAAAGTTTCATCTTTGTATTCTCAGCAGTCCTGAGGTAATAAATTTCAATTACAAAATACATGAAGACAGGAAGTTGGAAAACTAAGAATTTGAGGAAATACCTTTATTTTACCTTTTTTATTAATTTTTTCACGATTAATCATATTATAAATTGTTGAAGGGGTTTCCCAGAACACCCTGTATAACATGGTTGGATAGCACAATGATGGTTGTGTTGCTGGTGCTCGCTTCATAATCTGAAGTTCGCCAGATCGATCCTGAGCAAAATCCTGAGAAAATGTTGTACAGGTTAAAAACTGGATCCAGGTTTGCCATTGGTCATTGGGCTATTATTTAATGATCCTGGCTAATAATCAGCCGGTATTAGTCAATAACAAGTCTACACAAGGCATCTCACCCATTCTATACACTCATTACTCATTCATATTAGTCTTAAAATAAGCCCTAGTTATGTCGGCGTCTTATAATATGAGTAAGTACTTTAAAATAGACCATGAAAACTAACGCAGCTTGATGGAGGTTTTGGTGTCAGTTGTGGTGGGCTGTTGTAGAGTGGAAAACGACACAGGCAGAACGCTCTTGTGATCCCACTGGGTCTGGGAGATACGGGTGATCTGGAGCAGCTGATCATTGTGAGGCATCACCAGCACGCCGCCAACCTGACAACAACGAAATACTCTTCAGTTCCCACTGAGTCTAGAAGATACAAGTATCTGGAGCAGCTGATCATTGTGGGATATCAACAAACTGCAAACCTGACAACAACGAAATACTCTACAGTTCCCGCCGAGTCTGGAAAATACAGGTGATAATATGGGGCGGCATCATCATCACACCTCCAACCTGACAACAAAATACTTTTCAGTTCCCACCAAGTCTCGGAGATACATGTGATCAATATAGGGGAGTATCACCAGCGCACCACCAACCTGACAACAACAAACTTCTCTTCAGTTTCCACCGAGTCTAGGTAACACAGGTGACCAATATGGGACAACATCACCAGCACACCACCAACCTGACAAATACGAAATACTCTTCAGTTCCCACCAAGTCTGGGAAATACAGGAGATCAATATGGGGCAGCATCACCATAGAGGGGACGGCAATTTTTAAAGGGGAACTCATTTTTTATAATCGGCGGAACAAGATATCAAAATCATCTTTATTCAAAACTTGCACCAGCATACACAGAATAGAGTCATGTTAATTAATCTAAGTAAATACAATTTAGATTACACGTCATAAAGTTAACCCTAGGAGTGGCGATCCGCCGGTTCCCGGCGGATTTTTGTGTCGCCTATTGTGGCGATCGCCGGTTTCCGGCGGATTTTGACCGAAAATTTTGCAACGTAAATAAACCTCTATTAATCAACTCAAAAGTGAATAATATATATATCATTCGAAAGATAATATTCTGAACTTTCATTTTATTACATAAACAAACCCTGTAGCAGGTATATAACAATGTCACCACGATTAGAAATCAAATGAATTTTAGGCGCGACACGATACTTGCAGCCGACACTTGGGAAATGTCAAAACATGACTTTTTTGAAATTACCCACCTCGGGTAATTTTCGTCACACGATGTTGCGGGAAGTACCAATGCACAGCCAAGGAGTTATATTTCATTTTGGTATGGAGTTTTAGATCGATATATTGATTTGACAGATCATATGATTTTATAAACACAGATGATTTTTGTTCTTCTGTAAAATGGCGATCCGCCGGAAACCGGCGGATTGCAAAATCGAATATATATCCAGTGTAATGTTATATTTGCATGACATATAATATCTTATTTGAAAGAAGAAAGAATGGCGAATAATTTGGTGTTGCGCGATGGCAGCACTGACTCCACCGTCAGCTGCTATGAGTTAATAATTATTACAAGGCTATTTCTAATAAAAATATTTTCCGAAGTGACTGCGTACACGTCCAATATAAGGGCAAATTCACTTCGCTACCGCTTAGGTTATGTTGGGTTAGGTTACGTTACGTTATGTTTCGTTAGGTTAGGATAGGTTAGATTAGGTTAGGAGGTTTTCTGGCTCTCAATTTGTTTTAAAAATCACAGGAAAAGTAACGTACGGTGCATAATTTGGAACGGACGTGAACAGTAGCGGCTCACGTCGGACGTGTACGTAGCCACTGCCAATATTTTCCATTCGAGAAATCGTGTTTGATATTTTCGTGTTTTATAACTATTATCAGTGAGTTATTACTAAATAATTTATTATTACGGAGTTTTTAGTGTAAGTGAAGTGTTTGTGTGTATATAACAGTAATCTTTATGCATTATATTATGCATAAATATTACTGAAGTTTGACAAATAGTGTTTATAAAGTGTTGTGTTTACTCCTACATAGGCCTAGTGAAATTTGCCAAATCCGCGACTGTTTAGTGCTACATAACACATATAAAAACAATAATTTACCCTAAGTGTTATACATTTTTATGTAGGTAATTGAATGTACTACAGCATGGTTATATTGGTTTGGGGGTAAAATATTTGGTCAAAAAGTTATATACTAAAAACTGTGAAATTTTTTTTTCCAAATATGCAAAAATTCCAAAACGTTATTTTATTTACATGTATTTATAAGTGACAAAAATTTTTTACCATAAACCTATGACTTTGTTGGATTCCTTACTTCATTAGCTCTACAAATATATATATCATTATTAGTATACATATATATTACATTACTTATTTACATCACAAACTAACACTGTACAGTTTACGCATTTTTCGGGTTTCCGTTTATTATTACATTATGCCCCAAAAGACTTGTAAAAAAAATTCTTTCCCCAACATGTTATATATTTATATGTAGGGAATTAGATTGTCTACAAAATGTATATAATGAATTTTCCATAAAAAATCTGTGGAAAAAATTTTACCCTGGCTGCGTTTGAAATTTCAAAAAAAAAAATCAAAATTTTCTTATTTTTTTCACTTACCGGAAAAAAAGTCTAGATCTTTATTATTTTACTATTTCTAGAATCTCCTGTTCTTTCTGAACAAAATGAATATAAAGTTAACTTGTTTACTCTAACGGTTGAATTTATATGGATTTTTAAAAAAAGGTCTGCAAAATCGCCAAATTTAGCTTGCCACACTACGCGTTAACATGGCGCCACTCCTAGGGTTAAAGACTACATCGTATAGCCTGGTATAATTGTAGTTCATTACAATTACTCATTACATTTCAGTGATTTGCCGGTTTACCTGTTTTTTCTTTTTTTCATGAAATCTTCAATGTAATGGAATGCCGAATCAGACAGATAGGTTTTTGTTAATTTCAAGAATTTATTTCTCTTTTTATTTCCGATTCAATATGACCAGCAAACAGTCAACATATTTTCTTCCCATATATTCGGTGCACTTATCAAACGAAACTTATCAGATTACAATAACTGGCCTACAGCTTAAAAGCCCTTAAATAGGTTAAATCATAATTTTGTTCATATAAAAAATAACCAAGAAGGAATAAACAACAAGACAACAAAATAGTCATCCAAACTATTTTTCAACCATCTTTTTTACAGGGTGTCTACTAAAATCTGTGTAAAATTCCCAGACTTTTCCTGGTTTTCAATCAAGTAGCTTTAACTAGAAATTCCAGGTTTTTATTTCATCCAAATTATAAGTTAAATCGAGTAGGCCTACTTTGTAAACAAATTATCACACTAATATTATAAATGTGAAAGTATGGATGTTTGTGCGTAACTCTGAAGTTCAATCACGTGAAAACTACTGGACCGATTGAGCTGAAATTTTTTTGAGAGGTACTTGATAGTCCTGAGTAACATATAGGCACATTAAAGTTGTGGAAATTCTATAGGGCTATGCCCCACGGGGGTTCAAAGTTCCCCTGTATTCCTTATGGACATTCATTTTTGTTTGAGCTGATGAAAATACAAACAGCTGATCATGATTCGTAGTAGTTCCACAGGCTAACCACATAATGCAGCACACAAAACTATCATAGTTTTTATAAATAATTCGCGGGGCGAAGCCTGCGGGTAACAGCTAGTTTGCTATAAATTGTAATTCAAGTTTAGTTTTATTGTGTTGTATACCAAAATTTATTTATCAATAAAATTTGGTTTTAAATATGCTAACATATTTTAATTCATAACACTCAAGGAAAAAGTATTTTAGAACTTTCTCAAAATACCTGACTTTTTCAATTTTTACCCCTGACTTTTCCAAGTTTTTAAAAATTCCTGACTATTCCAGGTTTTTCAGGACCAAGAATGGTAGACACCTTGTTAAACAGGATTCAAATCTTTGTTAAGGTCCTTGTTATTATTTCATATTTTTTTATCAGTGCTGCTACGAGGCTATTGGGGGCTTGGGGCAAACATTCTACGGGGGCCCCAGAGACCCCATTTTACTATCTTGGTAATTTTGGTTTACTTACTTTTGGCCGGGGGCCTGGGAAAATGGTTACCTCCTCTTGTGGCGGCCCTGTACATAAAAAAATGTTATTGACAGGAACCAAAAAAGAACTTAAGTCCGCTGATTTACCTTGATCAGGTTCTTCATGTAGTTCTCGTGGTTCTCGGGACAAGCGGCTCCGCAGTACACTCGGTCGTACTGGCGCATGTCACTCGGCAGCGCGAGGCCGTTACCTGCCATGCAGAGAACACTCGATAACTGAGCCGTGAGAACGGGGACAGCGAGTAAGTCGAGTAGTCGACCATGGGGTTTTGAATAGTATTTTGCAAAAATAATAATAAAAAAGGCTAGACTTGCGAAAAAAAATAGTAAGTGTAAGTCAATTTCAGGTGGTTTTGAGTAATGTAGATTTTCTCATAAATGATTATAACAAAAATCTACAATTACAAAATAATGGAAAGGGATAATATCCCGCTAGCTTACATGAGAAAAAAAGTTTGAATCAGAGTCAGTAAAAGTACAGTAACAAAGAAGAAAAAACAAATTTTAAATACTGACATTTCCCCTCCCTCTGGGGGACTTTCTTAAAAAATAGAGAGAGAAGAGAAAATAACTCTTAGATTTAAATTATTTACTGTCAGTATTAAATTAAAAGTGACTTTCAGTGGCTGCAGTTAGCAATACTGAGTGAACAATTTAATCTTTAACAGACATTTCTCTTCTCCCCCTCTCTTTCGCTATGAATAAGTCCCCTAGAAGTACAACTTATCAGTGTTTCGAGTGATTAAAATGTTTTATTCTTGTATGGGTTACTTATGCTGAATCATAGTACATACAGCCTCTGGATTGTTTATATTTATATTATTTCTAGGCTTACCTTAACAATCTCAAAAGTTTAAATCCAAATTGATTTCAGGTCCGTAGACTCATCATCAGTGGATGCATAGGAAACCAAGTGTTTTAAAAGTTATCACCCTTGACTGGATTTTCTCTAGATTTCACACATGTATACATAAACACAATTTTAGACTTGAATAGACATTTAGATACATTTTATGGGAGCTACCAACCTAACCTCAAACTTGCCTGGTTGATAGCTTGATATCACGAGGTCGACCTCCCGACCTCGTGTTATCAAGCCATCAACAAGTTTGAGGTTAGGTTGGGAGCTCCCATAAAATGTGTCTAAATGTCTATTCAGTGTCTAAAATTGTATTTATGAGTGAAATCTAGACGAAATCCAGCCAAGGATGATAACTTTTAAAACACTTGGTTTCCTATACATCCACTGATGATGAGTCTACGGACCTGAAATCAATTTGGATTTAAACTTTTGAGATTGTTAAAGTAAGCCTAGAAATAATACGTATGCTGACTCGAACTTTGTCTCAGATAAGCTAGCTGAATACGACCCGCTTTCTTTAATTCAAATTAAAAAGTTACCCAAATTTGGCAGCCTCTTTTTGTCTTGCTTCGCCTGTCCAAACAGACTAAAGATTTGTTTATGGAACCAGCAAAGCAATGGGCGAGCCATTACAGTACAAGTTGTACAACATTTACTAGCCAGGACCGGCATTTAAACCAATGAAAGGCCGCTGACATGGTCTCAGAGTCGATCGCCTTGACTGCTAAGCCAACGAATCACGAACCAATTCACTTCATTCAAAATAAGAAACTTGTTATATAAATACTTACCTACTACATTTACTATGTGTTTTGAAAAAATGACTTGCAACATTAACAAAATTACCATCCAAGACCCAGTATTTCTATTTTTAAATATGAATTACAGGATTTTAGTTTGTTTTCTCAATAAAAATACATTTTTTGTAGTTTTTTTTTTCAACAGTGAACACATAACAAAATAAAAAAATAAAAACCTCACCTTTCACAAAAACAGGCTCACAGAATTCAAAAGTGTCGAGAGCGGGTGAGTTTTTTTTAAACTCGCCGAGTTTTTCGTAAGCATATTTGATAACATCAGCGTGCATCTCCACGCCGTGGTTGACCCCAAAAGGACCTGGAAAAAATCAAATATTTTTCATTAATACTCGTAATTTAAGGAAATAGAAATAACAAATAAAGCTTTGTTGATTTTATAACAATTAAATAAATTTATTTGGTATTTTCAAATTGTTAAGACGGTCTTCATGAAAATACACTTACAAGATTTGTTCTGATAACAGAATGCTCCACAGTGAAATCATTGTTTTGTGATTTGATCTGCATGGTGATAAATGTAAACAGCACAACTAATAACACTTATCTTATCACTAAAATGTGTTTCACAAAAGCTGTAGGTTGCACTAGTTTAAAAAAAATTTAGTTTATTGGCTTTTCATAATCACACAATTTTTTCCCATTAGGCCTATATTTAACTATAAAATAAAAAAATAAATGATTTTTCAATCCCTTCAATTGATAGACCTGAGCATTCATTAGGAAACTAAATTCATGGCCTTGACAGTTTTCTCACCTTATAATTAACAGCCTGTAGCGAGAATGCAGGAAATTGCGAGATATTGCTCCACAATGTTAAAACTAATGTCCCAATTACAAGCAGCAATTAGTTTCCTAACTTTTGGGAACAATTAGTTATAATTTGAATGAAACAGATTCACTAGAGAAGAGTTTGAATCTTAACTAAAAGAAAATGGAGGTCTAATGAGAGTTATAAATATGTTTAACACACTTTTAAAGGCTAAAACGTGCTTGGGATACAACACATTTATTTGCTTACAGAATAACTGAATCACTATAGCAAAATAATATGCTACTTTAAGGATTAATGAAGAAACATTCAGTTCATATGCAGATGTAACTAATTATAAAAAAATGCATATAACCTGTTACAATACTCTGTTTTGGGCCTATTAATTTGATCAGTTTTACATCCTTTATTTCCTTTTTTTATCCTTATTATTTCCTTTTATTTACATCCTTTATTTTTAATTTGATAAAACTGCGGTTATTGTCCGATTTACTTAAAATTTGGTAGACATAATTCTTTCTATAATCAGTTGAACAATTTTGTTGGGCAAAACAATCGGAAAATACTAGCCCCTTTCCTGGGGTTTTAAAAGTTGAAATTTTAAGTTTTAGGCTGAGAAAGGGTATGAAAATCCCCGGGCCTAGAATAAAAGCATATAAAACAAAAAAAAATCAAATAAAAATCCAAAAAATGTTATCTCTTTCTCATCATTCTAGCCTAAATATTTGCTGAGTTACTAAAAAATATTTATTGTATCAAACACAGTGTGTTGTCCCAAGGGGTTTTTACACTGGAAAAGACTGTTTTTCATATCTTTAAAAGTAGTTTTATCTTACCAGATATGAGAGTGGTGTAATTCTTTTTGAAAATTGATGCTCTCCAAACCACTAAATATTAACCAAAACCGTTAGAGCTGTTTTTGGGAAATTTGTATTTTTCATGTGGGCCTATTTTAGCGGTTTTGGGGAATAACTACCCTTCAAAATAAAAAGTTAACAAAAATAAAAAAACTGGAGATACCGTGGATTAGTACCTGCATATTAAATTTGATAAAAATCAGCCCATTGGTGTGGGCTCTAGGTCTGAACAGACAGACAGAAATCACTTCAAAAACCACATTTTTCTCTTCAGGGAGCACCAAAACTAATATTTTGACCAATAACTCAAATTCAGAAGTTTTGACAAAAACAATACTTTCTCCATATACTATGTATAGGGGGAGAAAGTAAAAACAGCAAAATAAAAAATGCATCATCCTAATAATACACAGGTTTACTCTGCACAGCATAGAAGTGGTAACTGACATTTTGTGGGGTGGTACAGCTCTTTTTATATTTTTAGAATCTGTGTGAATTCCTGATCATAGTAACACGTATCGAACAATAATTGTTTACCAAAAACAAATTTTCATTTGGCAAAAAAAGGCGCTGCGATGTATGCTTAGGCTGCCTCCACGTTCTCACTGTAAAGAACACTTTGTAAGATTGGGACTGTTAACAGTTCCCAGCATTTACATATATGAGGTATCAGTTTACATCAAGACTCACACTCCTCAATACATTAACACGGTCCAAAGGTATAACACTAGACACAAAAACAATTTTTCTGTTCAGAACCACTTGAAAATTTTTGAAAAACACCTAAATATTCTGGCCAAAAATTTCCAAATTTTGCCGTCAGCAATTAAATCTCAATAACAAATTCACAAGCTCAAGAAAACTTTTCTCATTTTAAACAGCTTTTACAGTTTGAAAGAGTTTCTTTAATTGTGCAGCCAGGGAACCTCTAACTCCAAAAGAAATTGTGAATCTAACCTAACCTAACCTCACCGTCGCCAAGATAGAACTCTACAATGTCCAGGGCCTACTTGGCATTTTGACGACACCCAACGCCAATTTGATCAACTGGATGAATTACCAAGAACCAAGAAGAAGATAAAATGATAGTTAAAAACTCGTTATCTACACTTTTCTTTCCAATTACTAAGCTAATGTGTAGTAACTGCTAATTGTTAAGGTATTTTTATCTGATATACAACAGTTACCACAAACTAGCTTCAGCGAATTTCTCTGATACCACAAAACTGGCTTAGCAAAAGCCGATTGAAACATATAGGTCAGTTTTGTTTTAAGTGTTTAGATACCACACATTTTAGCAGAGTTTAGATACCACACATTTTAGCAGAAGGAATTATAGATAAAGAATCAATAGCTTAGCAATCGATTACAGAAACTACACCACTGGGAATATTAACTGCTTTAAAAAAATAAACTTTCAGATATCCTAAAGTAAACTATAAAAGTATTTCCGAAAAAAAAAACTAGTTTTTAACCTTGGCTACGGCAAAGTTATAAACCTTTCGAATTTGAGTAAAAAGTAGTTGCCATATCTGTGGGCGCTTACTCACCGATGATGAGGCCGACCATGGTGCTGAGGTAGCCGGTGCCAGAGCCGATGTTGAGGAAGCTGAGGCCCGGCGCCAGGCTGAGGTGCTCCATCACCACCGAGTAGATGCACGGCGCAGAGATGTGGATGTTGCCGCTCTTCCAGGCCAGGTCCTTGTATGCGTTCATCTGGACACCATCGTAACGTTTAGTATTAGAGTAGAGCTTTATAGCAAGACACTCGAGGGGATCTGGGAATCAATCTTGTTATCGAGGTACTCTCCTAGTTGAGGTTTGTGTTATCAAGGTCATGTAGACTAAAAGTCGTGCTATCAAGGTTACGGATTTCTTTAAAACCCCTTTATAGTAAGTGCATTTTGTATCAACTCTCGCTAACAAGTTTTGTTTTAAAGTGTACATTTTATTATTACTGTAACAAAAATTGGACACAGGTCATCGAACAGACCGCGCAACTAACCTGTCACAGATGATTGACGAGAGTCGGGAAGGGTGGGAGCGGGGTTTTCATGGTTAGAACTGAGTTCAATTTTCTTTAAAATATCTATTCTGATGAGTCACTGCCCATGGGAACTATGCACACGGAAGATTGATCTTGTGCTATAAAGGTTTCATTATGTAAAACGATGCACTACTGAGGTTGAAGTCGTGCTGTAAAGGTCCGGTGTCACAAAAATACTTGCTATAGTGTGTAATAACTGCGATCTGAATTAGGAAAAAAAGATGTGCTATTGAGGTTTGTAAAACAATAGTTGTACTATAGAGGTACATTTAACAAGTGTTATGGCAATCTCTCGAGGAATGTAAAAATGCACGTGTTATCGAGGGTTGTGTTAGCGAGTTACTACTGTACAACTTATGATGTTTTCTGTCTCACGAACCCTGTTGGCATTGATGTTCAGACTCCTAAATTTTTACGTTTGACTTTTAAAAGTTCCCTTAGTTAGCAAGATCATGCATGATGTTGGTTTGAAAAAGAAACTTAGCATGGAGTGCATAATGTTCTTGCGCTTGAATCAGAAACAATTTCATTACCGAGAAGCTATCATAGCCACAATACCAGGATTAGCCATAGTGTAAACCTGTCTCAGGATAGGTTAAGTAAGTCAACTAAGGGCCCATTGACTATGGCATCCAAAATGTACAATAAGACTCCTCACGCCCTCAGACAACTAAGCGAAAATTTACAAGTTGAAATTTTAAGGGTTCCTTCACAGGGTTTTAAGAGGATTAATACCTTGGAAGAGTGCCTAATAGGAAAATGGACTGCTTAGGGCTTTGAAAAAAAAAAAAACGATGCCAGTTCTTTCTTGGTGACATGCCAAAGCATCAGATTGAAATATTGCTCGGCTGAATAAAATATTATTTTCTATAAAACAAACAACATTGTCAACAGAAATATAAACTACACTTAACAACTTAAATACAGTAGAGTCTCATAAACTCGAAACAATATGGACTTAAGACACTGTCGAGTTTGGTGAGTTACTAATTGGGGGGGGGGAACCTGAAGCTTTAGCGAGGTTCACACTTTCATTTGTTTTCCCTGACTCTCAACTCGGAATGCACACTTTACTTACAATGGATAATATTTAAAATCAATTGCTTGGGCCCCCACCTTCCCAAGCTGTTTGTCAAATGCACTCCTGTTTTTTTTCTTCTAATGTTTATCACTTTGTTGTTGTCCAATACATTTAATGCCTTACCAGTATATTAGATACCGAGACCGATTTAACAAAAATCTAAAACGTTTTGATTTTGGATCAGTATTGCTTTGCGTTCACGATTAAATCAAAAACTTTCCCTGACTTGTATAAAATATTAAGTATTTTCCCTGACTTCCCAGAAATTGTGAACCGTGTTTAACTTTAAATTGTAGGCTATATTAGATCATATTTAAACACATTACGGTACAGTACTGTATATGCTCCCGTATTGCAAAACATAGAAAAACTATAAACCTTACAGTGATGAACTTAAAACCACAAGACAGACTGAGTAAACACCCTGTTTTCTGAGTGTCCAAACCAACAGAAGCACATGAGGTACGGTCAAGAATCGGAGGTGCGTGAGGTACGTATGCCAAAACGAAGGCGTCAAGTTTTCCAAAGTGTCGAGTTATCGAAAATCATGTGTGATGCTCAACTGCATATTTAAAACAATAAATTTACTGAAGATTATAATTTAAGAATTTGTTTTTGCTACGGTACAACTTGTTGGAACGCATTTCGGCACTCGCCTTCTGAAGACACAAACAGTTCTGCACCTTAAAGTCCGGGAGAAAGTAGGTGGCGCGGTCGACAGCTCGGAACACCTTCTCGATCTCCGGGGTCTTGATGTAGTGAGCCTGAAGCAGATTGTCGATCAGGTCGTCATTGTCCAAGCCCGTGCTCACAGCTCCTCCCATGGTGTGTGTCTATGGTGCCGACCTGGAACAATCACGGCGTTTATCATTCTGTCAAATTTTTGGGAATTTATTTGGACTCAAATCTCATTTAGGAACCTCATACTCAAAACATTATTTCTAAGATTTCACGAGTGTGTTTTTTTGTAAGGAGGCCAAAATAGTGTGTTTGTTCTGAAAATGCCGATTTAGTGAAAGCATGCTCCTACGGCCATCAGTGTCAGTGAGTGCAGTTCGACGGAAGACGACGTTATCAAAGTCTGTATGCATAGTCTTATAGTTGGAGAAATAATGCTATCAAACTGCGTTGAACAACTTTTTCATGCTTGGGCGAATACATGAATAACAAACATCAACCATGAAACCAGTAAAAATGTTCACCCTTTACTTCTTATTTTAACTTTATTATGAATTTAAAAGTTAAAAAAGTTTCCTGTTGACAATAATTTGTGTATTGCCTAGAAATAATACTTTGTCAGATTTAGCGTTTTTTGTACAAGCTAATAAAGTTCTGCCCAGTTTAATTAAACCGGGCAGAACTTTATTAAGAATGACGACCTTTTACTACAAGTAGCTTTTCCTCGACCTTTTACGACAAGTAACTTTTCCTCGACCTTTTACGACAATTAGCTTTTCCTTGAACTTTTACGACAAGTAGCTTTTCCTCGACCTTTTACTACAAGTAGCTTTTCCTCGACCTTTTACTACAAGTAGCTTTTCCTCGACCTTTTACGACAAGTAGCTTTTCCTCGACCTTTTACGACAAGTAGCTTTTCCTTGAACTTTTACAAACAAGGCTTAAATATCTGAGATACACCAAGGAGATTTGTGGATAGTGAAAATATTTTTGTTCGTGCTGCAATCTATGGAGAAACCAAGAAGTAATAGTCTACTACTAACATGTTTACTCACCTGACCACGGGGGCCCATCCCCCCAAAGGCAATAGCGCAATTCCCCCCCAAAATTATGCTTGGTCCTTCACTACACCCCCACCCATAGATGAAGTCGTTGCCCATAAAATGTTGTGTGTACAATTATATTAAATAGGGTTATTTATAAATGCATCCTTATTTGTATCCTGCATACTGAATCAAATAAATCTCAAAAAACATAACTCGAATTGCTACATTTTCTATTATTTAGTTTATTTTGTATTCGTTGCATAAATTTACAATTATAATTGCATATTCACATCAAGAGGATTTATTTTGTCTTTATATTTTTACAAGACAACATTTTTTATTGTTGTTAAATACGAGAGTCATCCAAAAAGTAAAGAACGTTTTCTTACTGCAACTAGCGCAGCTCTCCCATCACCACGATTGCGAGTGTGGCAGTCCACTCACCTCCCCACCAAAGTATGAGCCGAGTCTCGTTGCTGTGAACTTTTAGCCCAACTTTAATGAATAAATTACTTTTTATTTACTAAATATAGAATACAAAGCACTGTCGAATGTACAGAAAATCTTCTAAACAAGTGGTTTTCAAAAATATCCACCCAAATCCCTGTTTAGGAGGCACTACAGAATCCATCGCCTACACACGTGGTTTTAAGAGGGGAATGCCCCCTATTCCCCCCTCAGGGTTATTAAGGAGCAACATATTTCAAATTTCCTCTTTTGCTCAATGCTAACTTGACAAGCATATCAAGTTTGAACGAAATTGATCAATAAATAAGAGAGAAATAGTACCGCAAAATGAACATTTAAATTTTCTGCGCAACCAGTAATCGTAGAATAGTAATTCAATACACTAAATTATTTAGTTTTTTGAGCTATTTTTAATGGTGAATAGTAATATTTGTTATATTTATGGTTTTTTATGAAAAATCCAAAAAACTGAATTTTTGATATTTTAAGTCTTGTAATTTATGAACCCGAATTTTTACAGAAATGTCATTTTATTGGAAAACTAAAGTTCTACAAACGACTAAAGTTTAATCAAAATCGTTTGAGCCATTTTTGAGAAATCTTGATTTTTCATGTTTTTTGGCGGTTTTTGGGGGATAATTACCCTTAAAAATCAAAAATTCAAAAAAATGAAAAAACACCCGGAGATATTGTGGATTAGTACCTACATACCAAATTTCATAAAAATCGGACCATTGATTAGGGTTTTAGCTCTGTACACATCTATACAGACAGACGGACAGACAGACATCACGAAAAAATCACTTTTTTGGGTTCAGGGAGCACCAAAACAAATATTTCTACGAACAACTCAAATTCGAAAATTTTGATGCAAACAACAATTTCTCCATATACTATGTATGTATAAGGGGGAGAAAGTAAAAAACATGTGTGACATAAACCAAATAAAACTCTCCTCTATATGAATAACATGGGGAATTGGAAGTCCCGTGGGACAGAGCCCTGAGGACTTTCCTAAATGGCAATAGGCCTATGACACTGATCCTGGGTTCATAAACTATATTTGTGCAAAACTTCAGCAGAATTGGTCCAGTGGTTTTAGCGTGATGGAACAATAGACAGACAGACACACCTAATGTTTATAATAGTAGTGATTTATTTAAACATAGTTCCCTGATTGCAATCAGTGAATGTACGTTTGTCAGAGGCAAACATAACTTTCTCAATTAACCCGTACTTAAAATTGTCAAAGGATCTAGTACATTTTAACATACAGTAATAAAAACATAAATAATTTGAGAACAACAACCTAAATGAGAAATCCAACGTATTTAAATTGAGAAACCATAAGTTAATAACTAAACGATTTATAAAATAAAAGCCTACATCAAGAGTTGTTCAAGACAAACCGTAGACCAGTGTCGGCGTTGACATACAAGTTTGCCAATACACAAATATGTGGCATTGTACAAAATCATAACAAAATCTAGGAACATTTTACAATGAGCTAATGAGTTTTTGTTTACTGCTATAAATTTAAATTAGTTGAAATAAGAAGAGTAAATTATTTTCCCAAATTTTTCAGATTTTTAGGGGGGAATATATACTCCCTCCCTTCCCGACTATTTTAAACATATCATTCGATTGATTGCAATGCGTTAGTTAAATTTAATATTGAAAAGTAACTTCTGACGAGCTAACTAACTTCGTTCTTTTAAATTTGTATGTAAAATGTCTCACAAATTAAATTCATGACAAATAAAAATTGTACTGTTTATAATTTGGCCAATTCAATTACTATTTAAATAATTCATAAAAGAAATATTGTTTATAATTAACCCTTTCAGTGCTAAGCTTCTAAAAGGAGTAGTTGAATCTGTGATGTTTTGTTCATATTTTTAAAGTCTTGAACGCCTGAACAGTCAAAATTAATAAAAACTTGCTTCCGCTGGACACACACACAGTAAAGGATAGGTAAAAAGAAACAAAACACCTGATCAGATGTGCAACTCACAAAGAATCCACCCATCCCGTCAGCTTGGACCCGAGCCGTCCACCGTTTGCTTAAGGTCCGCCCCCTCTTCAACTCTGCCACAGACAGGTGAACTCTCCATGAGTTGCACATAAAAACCACCAACTGTGACGGGATTCGAACCCTCGATCCAAGTGTTACCCCCGGCCGGGAAGGTAACGCCTTAAACCGCACAGCCACTGATCAGACTAGCAGCTGTGGACCAGGCGGTATTAGAGCCTAGGCACTGGACGAGGTAGTTCAGTTCGTGTCTACCAGGTTTCACCACATGTCAGACTCAGACTGCAGACTGAGCGCCTAACGGTACAACCGCTTATGAAGCAGTAAAAGTGTTTATTGATAATAGATTCAAAAGCCGATATATCGGTCCATAGCACTGAAACGTTAATTGTAAAGTCAAATAAGTTTTCTTTATCTTAACTATTTTTGTTGTTGTACAAATTTTGCCTAGTTAGTTGAAACAATAGATCCAAGAGGCAACAAATAAGTACCACGAAATAAAACTTTCTTTCGAATGGGTTCAGTATTTCCCATCTCACTAAATCATTGCTCGTTCTAGTCGTAAACGTTATGTCGACTATTAAAAACATGCGACTAGTACAGTAGATTCAATACTAGTCGGTTAAACGACTAGTCTACTAGTCGGCCATCCCATATGACTAGTGTAAATAAGCGACAAGTACAGTAGAGTCTCGATTATCCGCCCTTCGGTTATCCGACCTTCCGTGTTATCCAACCGTCCCCATGCACGATCAAATGATCAATTTCCGCGCTCACATATTTGCATAAAAAAAATTAAGTGAAATTCAGCTCTGCTGTTTAGCATTAGCATTAATCCTTAGTAAATACTGATTTTAGTAGGCTAATCATACATGGATTTTAAGAATATAAAAATAATTATTTTTCTTTCCTGAAAATTCAAAATTTTGTGAGATTCACCCAAATAAAATCAACGTCTTCCATAGATTCACACAACATCAACATGTAAAATTTTAAGACCTATGAGGCTTAGGCTCTGAATGAATTGTTGACAGTTTCTTAAGTTTTGATACTTGAAAATCTTAATGAACGCTTTTATGTGCAATATGTTAGGTAAGGTTTATTCACGACAACACCTTCAAATTCGGTTCGGATTTTCTACTTGATTACATCATTGGTGATTTAAACTTACATATATTACAACTAGGCCTGACAAATACTAGTTAAAACAGTAGAATTCCTGCCTGCTTGACAACAATTTATATTCTATTTTAGTCACATTTGTTGACGCTGCAACCCCTCCTAAGAAATATGTAAACAACAAGTTTTGTTTACTGTGCTTTGATTTTAATGGAGAATGAAAATAAATGTTTGTCCTACTTTATTTGGTGACGCTAATAAACCTTTACAGCTTATTGCACATTTAAATTATGATCTGATCAAATAAAATCTATATAGTAGATTGCAACTTTAAAAGCCAGCAATCCTAAATAACTAGCAGTTTTTGAAAATTCTCTTAATTTTCTTAAATGTAGGGTTTAAAAACAATAACACTTAAAATTTGGTACCTGTACCTAAGATTTTAAACAACATTTTTTCAAAATTAGTATTTTAAAAATAGGAGGTAAATAAAGTACATTTTATAAACTATCGTTATTTTTAAAATCGGTATTGGGTATTGGATATTGGGTAAATAATTGGTATTGGGTTGCAGCAAACCTGCATACTCAGCGAATTTCAAATACATATATATATATATATATATATATATATATATATATACCATATACAGCCACTTACCAAGTTTCATAGATAGATATTAAAAATGAGCCGTATATCAAACCTATAACCTATATTAAGCCGTATATTGAGCGGTATTTTAATTTTTCTCTATAAGAATAACATGGGGATTGAGTACTCAGGTTTGCTGCAACAAGAAACAGAAAATATTAAGTTTTAATTAAAATATAAACAGACCACAACCAGGTGAAGCCACATATCAAGTTTTAGCCATATCCATTTATAAATAAGCAATTTATACAATTTTAATTATTTTCCATAAGAATAAGATGGGGGGCTGAGTACGCAGGTTTGCTGCAACAAGGAACACAAATTATGGCTTTTTATACAAATATCAATGTAACTCAACTAGGTGAAGCTACATACCAAGTTATATTAATTTATGTTCATAATTAAGTGAGGCATAATATTTTTCTTATTCTCCATAAGAATAACATTGGACAACGTACTGTGTTTCAATATCTCGGTAACCAATTGACGTAGAGAAATGATAAAACCAACAAATTGTTTGTTTTGTTAAGCCAAATCCAATGGTGAAAACTAAAGTTAGATTTCTTAAAATATTATATGTAAAAAACTCAACAAGAAAAATTTTAGGGTAAAAACCCACATGAAAAAATTTCTTAAAATATTATATGTAAAAAACTCAACAAGAAAAATTTTAGGGTAAAAAACCACATGAAAAAACTATGTCAGATTTTATAAAAAAAAATATCAGAACCTGAACAAGGCTTGATCAAACTTGATCAGATTTATATGGATTGTGCGACCTTTCCAGATCAAATTTGATCAGGAACTTGATCAGACCTGACATGTTTGAACAATTCTGATCAAATTTGAACAGGCAATTAATCAGGTTTGATTGATACAAAAATTAAATACCCCCGTCACAGCAAACCTGCGTACTCAGCGAATTTCCAATGCATAATATATGTCTTAATACCACATAAAGCCGCATACCAAGTTTCATAAAAATATATTCACATATAAGCGATTTTAATTATTCTCCATAAGAATAACATTGGTAATGAGTACGTAGGTTTGCTGAAACAAGGAACACAAACAATTGGTTTTCATGCAAATATAAATAGAATTTAACTAGGTGAAGCCACATACCAAGTTCCATCAATATTCAATCATAAATAAGCGCTTTATAACATTCTAGTTATTCTCCATAAGAATAACATGGGGACTGAGAAAGCAGGTTTGCTGTAACAAGGAACAAAATACCCCCGTAGCAGCAAACCTGCGTACTCAGCGAATTTCCAATGCATATATATGTATCTTAATACCACATAAAGCCACATATCAAGTTTCATCAATATACATTCATAAATAAACGATTTATGACATTTTAATTATTCTCCATAAGAATAACATGGCGGCTGAGTATGCAGGTTTGCTGAAGCAAGGAACACAAAAAATGGGGTTTTATACAAATATCAATATAACTCATGTAGGTAAAGCCACATACCAAATTTCATTAATTTATTTTCATTATGAAGGGAGATAACACGTTACTTATTCTCCATAAGAATAACATGGGGCTGAGTACGCAGGTTTGCTGCTACGGGAGCCTTTGGTAAAAAATAGTTTTTTTGAGCAAATATCAATGGTCCACAACCAGATGAAGCCGTATACCAAGTTTCGTCAGTATACGTTCACAAATAAGCGAGATATAAAATTTTTATTTTCCTCCATAAGAATAACATTAGACAACGTACTGTGTTTAGCATTTTCAATATCTCGGTAACCAATTGACGTAGAGAAATGATCAAAATACCAAATTGTGTGTTTTTTTAAGCTGAATCCAAAGGGAAAAACTAAAATTTGACTATTTCCAAAATTATATGTAAAAAATTCGAAAAACCCATTTTTGGGGTACAAAACCCCCCCAAAATACCCCTTCGGATAGAGCGATCTGGCTGGTTTTCGAACTTAAAGTCATAAATGTTGCTTTACAAGTTTATACCAAATTTCATTAAAATCGGATAATTTTTACGAGAGTTATCGTGCTCACGGACACATATATATATATATATATATATATATATATAGATATATATATACATATATATATACAGTTTCGAACGAATGGTGTTTTTGGGGTCTGGAGACCTCAAAACGAAAAGTTATCATGGTCCCGGGCCTAGGTCTTACCATGCCGACTACGGTAATAGCTTCTTCCCTATAGGGGAAATTCGCTAATTCCCTATAGGGGAAATTCGCTAAAATGGGTTTTTATATAATTAACAATATAACTCAACCAAGTGAAGCTACATACCAAGTTTTATTAATTTATGTTCATAATCAAGGGAGTCATTACATTTTACTTACTCTCCATAAGAATAACATGGGGGCTGAGTACGCAGGTTTGCTGCTAAAGGAATAATCAACAAAAATCAATTTTTTGTGCAAATATCAATATACCAGTACTATGTGAAGCCACATACCAAATTTCATCAATTCATAAATCATCGAGATATCAAATTTTATTTATTCTCCATAAGGATAACATTGGACAACGTACTGTGTTTTAGCGAATTTCCCCTATAGGGAAGAAGCTATTACCGTAGTCGTCATGGTAAGACCAAGGCCCGGGACCATGATAACTTTTCGTTTTGAGGTCCCCAGACCCCAAAAACACCATTCGTTCAAAACTGTGTGTGTATGTATATATATATATGTATATGTATATATATATGTATATATATATGTATATATATATATATATATATATATATATATATATATATATATATATATATATATATATATATGTTATAATGATTGATTAGGGCTACTAATATTATAAGATGTATCTTCATATTTTAAAAAAGTACCCTTTTTTTTATAAAAAACATTTTTATTTTAGACTGGCATGTTTCGTGCGCTTAGGACATTATCAAAGTCTATAAAAATATAACCTCTTTTATATATATATATATATATATATATATATATATGTGTGTGTGTGTCCGTGGGTGCGATAACTCTCGTAAAAAAGCTCAGATTTTGATGAAATTTGGTACAACCGTGTAAAGCAGCATTTATGAGTTTAAGTTCGAAAAACCAGACAGACTGACCTATCCGAAGAAGGGGTATTTCGGGGGGTTTTGTACCCAAAAAAAGGGTTTTTTGAGTTTTTTAAATATAATTTTTTTTAAAGTTAAATTTTATTTTTTTTTCATTGGAGTCAGCTTAAAAAGACGCACAATTTGGCGTTTTAATCATTGCTCTACGTCAATTGATTACTGAGATATTGAAAGTGCTAAACACAGTACGTTGTCCAATGTTATTCTTATGGAGGATAAGAAAAATTGTATATCTTGCTTATTTATCAACGTATCCAGACGAAACCTGGTATATTGCTTCATTTCATTGTGGTCTATTGATATTTGCACAAAAACCGATTTTTTGGCCGATAGTTCCCGTAGCAGCAAACCTGCATACTCAGCCGCCACGTTATTCTTATGGAGAATAATTAAAATGTCATAAATCCTTTATTTATGAATGTATATTGATGAAATATGGTACGTGGCTCTATGTGGTATTGAGACAAATATATATCCATTGGAAATTCGCTGCAGGTTTACTGCTACGGGAATTTAGCACTTTGAATATCTCTGCAAAGGTTGGGCGTAGAATCACAAAACACCAAAATGATTGTTTTGTGGAACTGAACAGATTGGTAAAAGCAAATGTGAAGTTTACGTTAAAATAAACTAAGGAAAAGCCAAAAACATTTTTCCCATAAGATTAACATGGGAGATTTTATGAGTAGGTTTTTGGATTTTCTCCGCAACCACTTAACCTAGGTTAATAATTCAAAATACTATATTATTTGTTTTTTTAAGCTCTGTAACATGGTCAAAACCAAAATAAAGTTTTTAAACAATTTTAGGGTGAAAAATGCAAAAAACTGATTTTTGGAAAAATTTTAAACCGCCATAAATCCCCCTTTCCATGGTCCGATTATTCTGGTTTTCGAACTTAAAGTCATGAATGTCATTTTACACGTTTGAGCCAAATTTCATCACAATCGAACATTTTTTACTCAAATTATCGTGTTAACGGACACGTGAATATATATATATATATATAAATTTGAATGAATAGTTTTTGGCATCTTGGGACCTCAAAACAAAAAGTTATCATGGTCTCGGGCTTAAGTCTTACCATGAGACCTACGGTAATAGCTTCTTTCCTATAGGGGAAATTCGCTAAAACACAAAATATAATATTTTATCATTGAAACATATTAAATATTTGAAAAAAAAATCATGAGAAAAAACCTCTTATCATGATCGGGATTCGAACCTGGGACTCCAGCGTGGAAGACCATTCTCTTACCCACTACGTACACCACAAACGCTACTCGACATATGAAGAATAGAAGTGATTATGAAAAAGAGAAACTGTATGGGACCACGATTTTAAGTTAATAACACTAAATTTTTTCTGTAATATTATGAACGTGAAATTGTTCATCAACTTATGCCAACATAATTTCCTATAGTTTTTATTTTTTCAGCTGCACGTTAATATAAAAATCATCCGTCTAACTCAATGTACTCATTGGCAGGAAATTGTGCCGTACTCCTAGCAGGTAGTGCAGGATCCCGCTAATATTAAAGTACCGGCAGCTTATGTTGAACAAAAGACAATCTTGTCTTAGTTATATAATTGTTTTATATAATGACTCACAAATAATGCAGCCTATGTGGATGCAGCACAGGAATATGGTGTGTAGGTATATATGACTTATATATGCCCCTCTGAGATCGGTTTCAACACTGATTGTTGTTGATTTAATAGAGACAGGATAACGTTCCTAATCAAGTTCTAAAAGTCTGTTAGGCCTGGTCAAGTCATTTGACCTAGTCTGATATCAGGCCTAATCCAAGACACATGATTAAGTCCAACCAGACCTGAATGAACTTGATCAGGTCTGATAAAATTTGATAATGCCTGATCGGGCCTGAACAAACTTGATCAGGCCTGTTCAAATACTTGATCAATTTTGATCGTCTGATAAAAACATTTTCATGGGGGAAACCCTCCTAAAATACCCCTTCGGATAAAGCGATCTGTCTGGTTTTCAAACTAAAGTCATAAATGTTGCTTTACACGTTTGTACTAAATTTAATCAAAATCAGACCATTTTTATAAAATTTATCGTGCACAATATTGAACGAATAGTGTTTTTGGCATCTGGGGACCTCAAAACGAAAAGTTATCATGGTCCCGGGCCTAGGTCTTACCATGCCGACTATGGTAGTAGCTAAAAGAAATTTAAAGATCAAATTAAGACAAATATACTACTAATTATCTTATTTATTTCACAGACTGTTTGCCCATACTACAAATTAATTTTCAAACTCCACAATTACCACTTCTTAGTTTCAGGTCTGTTTAACATTTTCATTCACTTGATTTATTTCGACTTTGTTGACCTTTCGAGCGCACGCACACTTACAACTAGCCACACACGGACCCAGGCCAGAACACGGACAGTTTTGTGGACATTCCTTCATATTGGAACTCATAACTTTCCCCTCTTGATTCTTCAAAGGGCCCCCATGCAAAGTATCCATCCATGAAAGAAAGAAGACTGTGCACAGTAAGATACCTTTAAATTTTGAATTTAAATCACCAGTACTCATTTTAAAAACTAAATTTTGGTTGTATAATTTTAAGGTTAAAGGGTATATTTATTTTTAAAATCACTTTGAATAAATATAATTACTTACTGATGTGTTGAATAGTCATTATTGTTTTTAAGCTTTATTCCCTAAAACAACAGTTACAGCTGACTGTTACTTTTTCTGTTTGATTCCCTGTAAACGAAGCATTTAAATCACATGATTCAAATTGGTTACTAGGACAATAGTACCCGGGGGGCGAGCTTTGCTCGGGGGAAGGCCAGTCAGTTTGTTTAGATGACTTGGAGCATATTTCACCACTTCCCCCTACTGATAATCAGATTTATATAACTCATTTGCCTCTTTTCTACATTTTTAAGAACACTCCAGTTGTTATTTATAGCTCAATATCCCTTTGACTTATTTTACTACTCTATATATGTAATCTTCACTCAAATCTTTTAATCTCTGCTCTCACGAAACCACATGTTAATTAATTAATAATCACAAACAACATGAGTATTACTTTGACAGTTCTCTGGTTGATTATGAACAGCTGTTACAATTCTTGTTTTGATTTGAAACTCCAGCCCAATGTTAATTTTTCTAACTTTTCATTTTAGTTCTTTTACATTATTTGATTTTTCCAGAGGATTAGGCCTATCTAAAATTTATTTTTATCCCAGAAATTAGTTATTTCAAACATTTTAAGGAAATCGTTAGTCGTTTTAGCGAATTTCCCCTATAGGGAAGAAGCTATTACCGTAGGTCTCATGGTAAGACTTAAGCCCGAGACCATGATAACTTTTTGTTTTGAGGTCCCCAGATGTCCAAAACACTATTCGTTCAAATTTATATATATGTATATATATATCTATATATATATATATATATATATATATATATATATATATATATATATATATATATATATATATATATATATATATGTGTCCGTGAATGCGATAACTTGAGTAAAAAACGTCCAATTTCGATGAAATTTGGCTCAAATGTGTAAACTGACATTTATGACTTTAAGTTCGAAAACCAGAAAAATCGGACTATGGGAAGGGGGGTTTATGGGGGTTTTAAATTTTCCAAAACTCAGTTTTTTGCAATTTTAACCCTAAAATTTTTAAAACACTTAATTTAGGTTTAGACCATGTTATAGAGCTTAAAAAAAAAATAATATGGTATTTTGAATTATTAACCTAGGTTAAGTGGTTGCGGAAAAAATCCAAAAAACATGCTCATAAAATCTCACATGTTAATCTTATGGGAAAAAGGTTTTTGGCTTTTCCTCAGTTAATTTTACTTTAAACTTCACATTTTCTTTTACCAATCACTTCAGCTCCACAAAACAATCATTTTGGTGTTTAAATTGTGATTCTACGTCAAACCGTTGCAGAGATATTCAAAGTGCTAAACACAGTACGTTGTCCAATGTTATCCTTATGGAGAATAAATAAAATTTGATATCTTGATTATTTATGAATGTATATTGATGAAATTTGGTATGTGGCTTCATGTTGTACTGGTATATTGATAATTTCAAAAAAAATAAATGTTTTGTTGATTGTCCCCGTAGCAGCTAACCTGCATACTCAGCCCTAATGTTATTCTTATGGAGAATAAGTAAAGTTGTATATCTCCCTTAATTATGAACATAAATTAATAAAACATGGTAAGTAGCTTCACCTGGTTCAGTTACATTGATAATTGCATAAAAACTCATTTCTTATCTTCCTCGTTGCAGCAAACCTGCGCACTCAGTCCTAATGTTATTCTTATGGGGAATAAATAAAATGTAATAAATCACTTATTATGAATGGATTTTTGTCAAACTTGGTTAGTGGCTTTATGTACTAGTGAGAAACATATCAATGCATTGGAAATTCGCTGAGTACGCAGGTTTGCTGCGACGGGGGGTATTTGAGATTAGTGTTGCAAGAAGCAAGCAAGCATGCAAACATACAAGCAAACCTTACTCATATTAGAGTATAGGATTATGTTTTTTGTTTTGTTTCATAAATTATTATTGAATAATTTAGGCCTATGAAAACATGAATCACTATCTTGCTTTGTCATATTTTACCTGATCAACATATTAACAATTAGTCAAATAAGCAAGGAATTTATTTTTCTTATTACCGGTACGTCTTGAATTTGAGTTTTTTAATAGTAACAAACTACCATGTCACAACTTGCCACTTGATATAACTTACACTAAACAATGTGCATACGGTGCATGTGCAACGGTCAACTAGCATATACATTTTCCTGATAGAATTAAAATAAAACTTTGAAACTTGTTTTACAACGATAATATGTAAAAATCAGTAAACAAACAAAAAATTCTGCCATTTAATTAGCATTAAATTAGTGTTGAGAAATTCAGTTCAAGGTGCAGAACATGTCTATATCCTTATCTCTGCCCAATGACCTCCAACATTAGGAGCTATTATTACTTAACGGTAAACACTCAGACTTCTTTGTTTTCTTATTCAACTCCTCTTCAGTCTCTCTTTAGTAATACATCACAAATCACACCATGTTATGTTAGTGGTGCCGTAATTAAAAGTATGATTTCTTTAAAATAACCTTTGAACTATCTACATAACAAAGTATTCAGGTTTATTCATGTTGTATGTCCCCTAAATCAAGTAGATATTAGTAATGTTTATTTTAATTTTTTAATTAATTAATAGTTACAAATTCTTGTGGACCAAAAAGAAAAAAAAGTATAGACCTAATGTTGGTAGACATTTTTTCTAAAGTAATTTGTTACTCTGGCCACCCCACTGTAATTATTTTTAATTTTACACAGTGAGGATATGACATTCCAATGGGCGAATGCCCTTCTTCTGTAAACAAATAGTACTTTAGCTGGAGAAGGCGTTGCAACTGTTAAGAGAAGGCAAGGGGAAGGGGATTATATATTTTTTTAAAGTAAAGTAGGCTATAAAACACAAACAAAATGACATTTTTCCTGATTTATGGCTTTTTGTCAATCTTAGGAAACATCACTCTAAACCACAACTTACACATTATATACAATCATAGTAAACCTCGGATCATCCAGATCCTGGACGAGGTTGCCTGAAAATAAAAAATTGAAATAGCAGTCAAATCACGATTGTTTTTCTCTCGCGCTAATGCCTTCCAAGTCTCAGACGTAATAGCAACACATTAATGTACCAACAGGGTTAAATATATCTAGAGGTCTCGCCTCATGTAAAAAAAGTGCAGCCTAAATGGTCGACAACCACAAATGGTTCATGAAAGCAGAGTTGACAGAGGGTCAAAACTCTCTGTAAACTCTGCTCTCATGGCAACAAACAAGAAATCCTTTCTTCACGAGTTATATGACAGGCAGCTGTTGAAAACAACAAACAAGAAATCCTTTCTTCACGAGTTATATGACAGGCAGCTGTTGAAAACAACAAACAAGAAATCCTTTCTTCACGAGTTATATGACAGGCAGCTGTTGAAAACAACAAACAAGAAATCCTTTCTTCACGAGTTATATGACAGGCAGCTGTTGAAAACAACAAACAAGAAATCCTTTCTTCACGAGTTATATGACAGGCAGCTGTTGAAAACAACAAACAAGAAATCCTTTCTTCACGAGTTATATGATAGGCAGCTGTTGAAAATTTAACTTGTGAAGAGTATATTTGATTGGTTACCTGAGGTGAATGGCGGTCGACCATGTAGGCTTCACTTTTTTAGCCCTGACACATTTAACCTTGTTGGTTGACCGTTCAATACTAACCACAACTTGTGAGGTTATGTTGCGTTCGTAGCTGTAATTGGATTGTGTGTTACGACAGTCAAACAGACATTGTGTCTATTCTGTTTTACAGTCTACGCAATTTTTAGCTTCAATATTGCAGGCTTTAGTTTACCGATCGCAATATATGCGATGTTATAGTAGCTTCAGATTATCCGGATTTTTCGCTATCCGGATCAATATGCCGCCACATTAGTCCGGATAATCCGAGGTTTACTGTACTATTTTACCCTAACAATCCGAGGTTTGCTGCCAATTTTTACCCTAACACATCACTTTACCACTGTATAGGCTAAGATGCTGGCACAACTAGGTGTATTTAAAGGCAGATAGGAATTCCTTTTGAGTGGGATGCCTTGTTACTGACAAAGACTGACTGATTCTTAAGCCAGGATCATTAATATCCCAATGTCCAATGGCAGCATGATCCAGTTTCAAACCGCAACAGTTTTCTTATTTTGCACAGAATCTATCTGGCGAACATCAAATTATGATGCGAGCACGCTAAACACTACGCTACCTAGCAAGTTATAGGGAAAATTAATCTATCACCCCACTCAAAGTACAATTTTTGAGATGATCAAATGAATGTTTTTTTTTTTAAATTTGAAATAATAGTTATTATTATTATATGACATGAAAATTTATCGGAGTTGAACAAAAAACACGTTTTATAAAGACATCTTTCAATCAGGTACGGTAGGCCTGAGTCTTATCTTCCCCTTCCTAAGTGGGTCGTGTACATGCCTTTTTGGGAACCATTTAGACATTTGCCTAAGTAAGATGAGAAACAGTACAATCTCAGAATGGCCGGCCTGGGATGAAACCCGAAACCTCCCAGAATATGTGATGCAATTTAAATAACTTGTTAACTCACTCAGTAGAATTTTTTCTACTTTATACATTTTAACATTAGAGTATATTGTTTATATAGTCTTAATGCATTAAACAAAAAATATAATATGGCTGCTGCCTGTAGTTGAGGAACAAGTCAATCATTACAACAAAGCAATATTCTCTACAAATTAATGAAATAAACCATAACTATTGACATACAAGGCCTAATTATGTGACTGACTTTATAAATCAGACAATTTTTGAAAAACACTTGGATTGCTTTAGTAAAAAATATAAAGGTTAAACAAACAACTGTGACGATATTTGACAATTAACTATAAAGTTATTTAATAACTTAAAGTATTGAGGTTACTTCACTACCACTTATTGGAGGTAGGCCTGCTTGATAATCATTCAGAATATTTTTAAACTACCTAAAATAAATTGGGTTGAATAAAAAGTAGGCTAAAGTCAAAAACTGGAAACATAATTTTGAAAAATGTGTAATCTTAAAGCCGGGGAGATTTAGCTTGACCTGGTTTAGATTTTCTTCACAATCAAGAGGTCCCTTTTAAAACTGATCATGTTCAAACATACACACACAAGAATATATTCAAACTTGAACAAATTCCCAACAAAAGTATTACTAGACCACCATACAGTACGGTAGTAGTTTCTTCCCTATTGTAAATTCGCTATGTTACCATAAATCTGAATAATTAATTAAAACCAATTGAACTTGAACAGGACCTTCAAAGGACAAGGTTACCACAAACGCGAACTGACCAGAATAGAATGAATTGACCTAATTTTTATTCATTTGACGTGCACTTCAAACTGAGAAATTTACATTTTAAATGTGGTGGCTATTTGGTTATCAGGTCATTAACCCAAATGTGGCACACTGCTATATGTTAATGGAGCATTGTAAACAGTCCAACATCAACAATGAATCATTTTTTTATAAAAAAATGGGACAGTACCTTTTAAGCCTTAACATAAAATCTTAGTCTATATGTAGCATATGTTGAACAAAATCTGAAGAGCCGTCAAGGTTTTTAAAGATGCCTGTGTGGCAAGAATTAATAGAAAAAAAAACAATCTAAACTTGATTATTAATATGAGTAACATATTGCTGGTTTTATAAAAAATTGTTGGTTGTCAACATATAATATGGGTTTGGTCTACTGTCACTGAACTCTTTTGGTATTAATTTGTTAGTACCTAACACTTTGACTTCGGGGTCGATCTACAAACAATCATCACCTAGGTCGACATCAGGGCCGTCCCTACATGTTGAGGCACCTGGGGCGAATACATTCTTGGTGGCCCCCCCACCAGGCTTTTAACCCTTTCAACTATCATTACAAAAGTAGACAAGGACAAAGTCGATTCCCGCAAAAAGTATAGGGTTCAGAGCTTATGTATGTGACTTATACTCTGTTGACTCTGTTTACATCTTTCTTCCAATACAGACTGCACTGTCATGTTAATGTCAGACGGCGGCTCGGTGGATGACAGACGTGATGCGGGTGCACTGTGCAGCGGACAGTCAAATAGCAAACCAGGGTTGGCAATTCTGTTCTTTCACTCCCGGTACCTACTTGAAAATGTATCTGGAATACTTGTATTTACAATTTTCAGTTTCTTATTAGTTACTTAGTACGATATTAGATTCTTAATGCATATTTAAGAGGATAATTTCTTGAATTATAAGTCACAAGCAATTACTCATAAAAAAATTTATAAAGTTGTCTTTCATGAAATTAAGTGTTGGCGTTGCGGCGCCCCCCTCACCATGGCGCTCGGGGCAGCTTGCCCCAGTTGCCCCCCCCTTCGGACGGCCCTGGTCAATGTTGAAAAAATTAAAACATTCCACATTACAATAAAATTTTTTTTAAATATGCTGCCCCTGCTGTTTGACAAAAAAAAAACAATAAAAACTACAATTTTGCAACAACAGTAATCCTTTTAACTGAATTAAATAAACTTATTAATAGGACGGAATTCAGTTCCTGGAGACCGGTACAGCTGCAAATCAGCAAATCTGTATACCGATGGATTCCCAAACTGTGTGCCGCGGATCAGAGAGAAAATAAATAGGTAATACGTAAAAATACTGAGAAATAGGTGTGCCATAGCTATTGGCTTGTTTTTATTGCGTACCGCAGGCTACAAGTGTGGGAATCACTGCTTTATACAATAAAAGATTATCAAATGTTTTTTGAACTTTTATAGAAAATAGACTTTGATAGTTGTTATAGCCTATTACATTTTTATATTATACTGTACAGGGTTTCTACAGAATTTCAATTTTCTGTTTCCCTGACTTTCCCTGACCCTTCTGTAAAACTCCCCTGACCAACTTTCGAAGTACGTCTTAGTATTTTCGCTTTGTAAAAAAGCATGTGTGCACAATTATATATTTAATATGTAAAAGATTATTTTCTATATCATGTAGGCTATGTCATAAATGTTAGTAAAACAAAATAAATATACCCCCGTAGCAGCAAACCTGCATACTCAGCGAATTTCCAATGCATATATATGTATTTTAATACCACATAAAGCCACATACCAAGTTTCATCAATATACATTCATAAATAAACGATTTATGACATTTTAATTATTCTCCATAAGAATAACATGGCGGCTGAGTATGCAGGTTTGCTGAAGGAAGGAAAACAAAAAATGGGGTTTTATACAAATATCAATATAACTCATTTAGGTAAAGCCACATACCAAATTTCATTAATTTATTTTCATAATTAAGGGAGATAACACGTTACTTATTCTCCATAAGAATAACATGGGGCTGAGTATGCAGGTTTGCTGCTACGGGAGCCTTTAGCAAACATTTTTTTTTAGCAAATATCAACCAGATAAAGCCGTATACCAAGTTTCGTCAGTATACGTTCATAAATAAGCGAGATATAAAATTTTTCTTTTCCTCCATAAGAATAACATTAGACAACGTACTGTGTTTAGCACTTTCAATATCTCGGTAACTAATTGACGTAGAGAAATGATCAAAATACCAAATTGTGTGTTTTTTTAAGCTGAATCCAATGGTAAAAACTAAAATTTGACTATTTCCAAAATTATATGTAAAAAATTCAAAAAACCCATTTTTGGGGTACAAAACCCCCCCAAAATACCCCTTCGGATAAAGCGATCTGGCTGGTTTTCGAACTTAAAGTCATAAATGTTGCTTTACACGTTTATACCAAATTTCATCAAAATCGGATAATTTTTACGAGAGTTATCGTGCTCACGGACACATATATATATATATATATATATATATATATACAGTTTCGAACGAATGGTGTTTTTGGGGTCTGGGGACCTCAAAACGAAAAGTTATCATGGTCCCGGGCCTAGGTCTTACCATGCCGACTACGGTAATAGCTTCTTCCCTATAGGGGAAATTCGCTAATTCCCTATAGGGGAAATTCGCTAATAATCAATATTGTCTATAAGCTACAAATGTATTTTTATATCTTTAGTACGTGGGGTTGAGTCGTAACAAAATAAGCTTTAAATCTAGGTTCTCTGACTTTCCCTGACCTTTCCTGACCAAATTTCCATTCCCTGACTTTCCCTGATCTGAGAAAACCTGCGTACTCAGCGAATTTCCAATGCATAATATGTGTCTCACTACTACATAGAGCCACTTACCAAGTTCCTCAAAAATACATTCATAAATAAGTGAATATAGCATTTATTTGATTTATTCTCCATAAGAATAACATTAGGGCTGAGTACCTTCGCAGGTTAGCAACGAGGAAGATAAGAAATGTGTTTTTTAGCAATTATCAATACATCTCAACCAGGTGAAGCTACATGTCAAGTTGTATTAGCCTAATTTAGATTCATAACTAAGGGATATATAAAACTTTACTTATTCTCTATATGAATAACATGGGGGCCGAGTATGCAGGTTTGCTGCTACGGATAAAATCAACAAACAAAGTTTTGTTATGCAAATATCAATCCCACAACTAGTTGAAGCCACATACCAAGTTTCATCAATATACATTCATAAATAATCAAGATATCAAATGTTATTTATTCTCCTTAAAAAAAGGTTAACATTAGACAATGTACTGAGTTTAGCACTTTGAATATCTCTGCAACGGTTGAACATAGAACAACAATTAAAACACCAAAATGATTGTTTTAAAGAGCTGAACTTATTGCTAGAAGGAAATGTTAAGTTTTTACTGGTAAAAGGAAATGCTAAGTTTTTTAGTAAAGTTATCTGAGGAAAATCCAAAAACCTTTTTCCTATAAGATTAACATGGGAAATGTTATCGACACATTTTTTGACTTTTCTCCATAACCACTTAACCAAAGCTAATGATTAGAAATACTAAATTTTTTTAAGCTCTATGAAATGGCCGTAACCAACATTGAGTCTTTAAAATGTGGGTAAAAAAAAAAAAAAAAACTGATTTTAGGAAGATTTAAAACCCCCATAAAACCCCCTTCCCATATTCTGATCGATCTGGTTTTCAAACTTAAAAGTCATAAATGTTACCCTCCACATTTGTGCCAAATTTCATTAAAATTGGGCGTTTCTTTCAAATGTTATCGAGGTAACGGACACATATATAAATTTGAACAAATAGTGTTTTTGGCATCTGGAGATGTCAAAAAAAACAAAAACATTATCATGGTCTCAGGCTTAGTCTTACCATGCCACCTATAGAAGGTAATAGCTTTTTCCCTATAGGGAAAATTTGCTAATATGGTGTCATCTTTATTTGAGTCATCTATATCTGAATAATATTTTTCAGACTATTTAATTTGGGACTGAATTTTTTGGGATATAGGCTACAACATTTTGGTTAGATGAACTCTGGCAGATTCTGGCAGTATATTTCAATTACCATTACAGTATATAATTTCTGACTGGGTCTTCCAATGATTAGTAGGTATATTGTTACCTTCATTACCATATACAAGTCGGTTCTCTCTCAGATTCTCTTCTCCCTTACTAAGTTATAATAGTAGACAATTAAATTGCCAGTTGTGGGCATGATTTGCCAAACTATCAACCTATATCAGCCAATAGTAGACGTGCTGCATTGCCAAAACTCCATACCAGCTGATCGGGATAACATTAAAGTGATATTTTTCTAAGGCAAAATGGCAATAACGACTGTGTACAATCATGCTATTGGCTACAGCCCAACTATCAACTAATTATCCACTGTTAAAAGTTTTGTCTAAGTTAATGAATTGGTCACATAAAACAGAAAAAAAGGTGGTTCAAGCCTAAACACTATTGATGACACTTGGCAGGACCTTTTTCTGGCTTGATTTATTAGTTTAAGTTATATCTCCAAGGAAAAACCCCCAATTTACAATACAATGTTACTATTCTATAAGCCTAACCATGACGTATATTGTTTATAGAAACTACATTGCTGCCTTTCCATTCTTTCGTTATTCTCTGGTTTTGTACTAACTTGCGCTCCAGATTCAACACCATGCTCCAGCTTCAACACCATACGGATACAATACACAAGTATCAAGTAGTTAGATATAAGGTTGCAAGTTTCCTATCCTTGGTCATTTTGGTTTAGCTAACATAAAAGTTATGTAGGCAATTTTAATACACTGCAAATGGTAAAGATGGAACAGCTATTTAAGAAACCTACATGTTGATATTTGCTATAAAGCCAAGGCCTTACCAAATAATTCAGAAAACTTAATACATTTCCAAGAAAAATAACAATGCCAATCTCGATAGCACCTGAATTAGGTCGTATCTAAAATCAATCATTAAACATTATTATATTGCTCCATATATTTTGGGTGCAATAATTATTATTTAGTTTTGCAACTTTGTTATAAAAGCAACGGAAACATGTCAAAATATGAAAATGGAAGGTAAAGCTGAAATGGGGTGAAAGGAAATCTTGGCAACTCATTTTCTTAGGAGCAAAACAAAGGCTCTGATGGTCTTACCTAATTTGCTGACATCAAAAACTAAAATGTGGTGGGCACAAGTTAGATAAAACAAATAATAATATCACAAAAATCGAGCATTAAATGAAAAATACGACGTGTACAAATAGGATAAATATGTAATCAGACGTACTCCTACTCCGACCTATTTAACACTTCAGGCTTCGACAGAGATGAAAGCGCACAGCTGATCACTTGTCACTGGAACAACAACATTCAGCGCTATCTGCTGGGCTTCTCATATTGGATTCTGATTGGTTGAAATAACACACATAATACCCGATACCCATTGCGGCGTGGGAGTGGGGGTTCAAACGCATGCTCTGTTTTGTTTACAATAATTATTTTTACAACTCAAGGATTTTCTAAACTATTATTTATAATCCTAAAAAATACCTAAATGTGTAAAGGTTAAAAAAAGTCACAATGTTTACATACAACATTTAGTAATCATAAATTATTTTCGTCAACCTTCTTTTGTTGAAGTGAAATTTCCCTAACATCACTACGTTTCTTCCAACAAATAAAACTGGCAACATCGCAATGTTAAATGTCATTTATAGATTTGTTTGTCAATTTTGTAGCTTCACAATAATTTTTAAAACAATTTGATTGTAACATTTCAATTTTGTTGTTCAATCAGTTTTACCGTATTAACAAAACTAATGAAGTTAAATTTAATATTCTCACTTCGCAAATATTATACTAAATGGTGGAAAATTCCATTTGTTGAAAAATATAAATTAAATTTTTGTTTGTTGAATAAGCATCGACAGTTAATTAACAACACATAATTGAAAGTCAAGAATCAGATACAGTATGCCAGTAATTTATACAATCTTAGTTCTTGATTTATCTTTTAGCTCGTTTTATCTTGATTTAAACTCGACTTCATGAAAGATTGATTTGTCTATCTGATTGCTATTTAGAAAGTAAGAATTTGTGTTGTTCAAATGAGTTTCGATTAGTGTTCATGTCTAATTTAGGGATTCGATATAGTGACACTATCTGGAAAGAATAGGAATAAACAAAAAATTAATAATACGTCAAATTGATAACTATTTTTAAGCAGGTACTTTAATTAGTTTTCATTTTGTCCCTTGATGTTCCATGCCTGCAAGCCTTGTGTTGGCAGCACTGAATCCTGTTTGAAATACAATAGCCAAATGTTTATCTGGATATTTATTACTTAGATTTAATAATTGTGTTGGTGGGTAAATTTTGAAACTATAACAATTTTTATAACAATTAGATTGTTTCCAACGGGTTAAATTGCGTTAAATTTTATATTTGGACGTGTTTAATAAATCGCGCCACTAAAATGACGTCATCATTATCCAGCCATTTTCTTCATCTTGTCCCTCCTGTTGGCTGTGGAATAGATGACGATCGGCGCACACGCGCGTTGCCTCATGACGTGAAACGGGCATTTGGGTATATTATAGTTTTTAGTAAAATTCAGGACATTTAAATTGCGATGGATTTGATTGTTATTGTAATTAGTGAAAAGTTATTTAAGTTGATCATTTGATCTGTGTCAGTGCAGATTCAGGTCACTTTGTTTTAATTTCTTATGAAATTAGAGGAATACAAATATTTTACCTGAACACAGCAACTCGCAGCAGGGAGGGGATTGAGCTATTGTGAATCAGCACTCGACTAGGAGCAATATTCCCAGATTTTACGCCAATTATAGGTGTGTACCTAAGAGTTATACATACAAAATATTAAATAAATATTTTGTCTGTAAATTACACTGATCAGTAGTTATTTGTATGCAATTATAAAGTTGAAATTATACTTTTTAAAGAATAATAAAATTCACTTTCAGCAATTTTGCATGATGTAGTCGTACAATTTCTTTTTAACTTATCTCCGCTCATTTGATACTCACACTTTAAATGCAAATTATTAAAAAAGAAAATACATATAAAGCATACCTAGTTAATTATTATTCTTGGCTATATCGTGTAGCCTACTATTAAAGGCAAGTGTGGCATTAATATGTGATCAGTTTGAACATTTTCCTGATTCTAATGACATATTAGGTAAGTGAGTACCTACAAATTACAAATTATTGCTCATTGTCTTAACTCTTCTTCTTAAGTGATGTTAGCTAATAATTTATTCTGATTTTATTGACTAGACTTTCATAAATATGGTAAGTAAAACTTTTGCGGGATTTCTTAACGGTTTAAGTAGAAAAATTACCTTCTATGATAAATGTTTAAATATTCAGCCATGCAGATGAAGGTTATACCTTATTATCAATTAATTGAGCTTGATTTCTTCTTATTTGAGCCCAACTGAGCCTGTATGAAGAAAATTAACGATACATTTTTGACAAAGGGTATTTCAGGTGTTATTTACATTTGTTAGCCTGAAGTTAATTCTTAGTTTAGGACTACACCAATGTAGTAGTTTCTACTAAGTTATGGAACAATAAGCAGAGTCCTCAACAACTATCAGTCGGAAATCCTCGTTGACCTAAGTGTTGATAACGTATACAAAGATGGTTTATGCGATGAGTTGCCCAAGCCTTACTCCCCAAGTGATGTAGGCTAAGTAAGCCATGTCAAAATAGGGAACTGTTTTATTTGTATGCTCTTTATAAGTCATAACTTAAAATGTAATCTTTTAAATCGGGTTAACTGGTCGGGGTCTAATAATTGTTAGTTATGTGAGAGTTAACAAATTTTACGTTGTATAGATTATAAAAAAAATTCCCTTTCCGTTTGAATTAAAAGTGCCAGTGGTAACTTTTTAACTAAGCCTAAATGATTTATTTATTAAGTTACCATGGTCATAACTAATATCCAAAAATTACATTTATTGTTCAGATGGTATGACAGTATTTGTGGTTATGATATAATTATCCATGCAATTTTCTCGGATTTAATAAGCTTTCAACTATAATATCTATAAAGTTGGGTATTCATCTGACATAATTTAACTTAAGCTTACTTAATTGACCTTCAATCTCAAACCAATGAGTATGCTCAAGCAGGTAGGTAGTTAAATGAGTTTTGTTGAATAACTTGGTAGGCCTAGCGTTTTGCATTGTTTGGCCGACATACATTATGCTTACTTATATTTACCTAATATTGTATGTTACATTTAGAATAATTATTTAACGTGGCCATTTGCCAAAGTAATTGTTAGGCCTAATGTAGATTCCTTGTCAGTAAGTTAGTTTTCATAATTTAAAATCTCACCCTGTACTAGTCGTGTTGAATCACTGATAATGAGTTCAAATCTGTTATGTAGAGCCTACCTTTGCAGTAACAGTTAAAATAATTGTATGAAAGGTCATTTTATCAAGGTTAAATGAAAGTTATTTTTACGTTAAATTAAGTAGTGAGGCTCTATGTTGGCCTACTTTATAGTAAGCCCTGATAACTCACTAAATACAGTTCTTATATATTTTCATATAAGTAAACGTATCTTTTGACTCCCCCCTACCAGGCCCGATTAGTACCTACAGACTGTGGTCGGTGGTGATTAGGTTTGTTTAGTTTTCTTTAACCTAATGTTATCACGTAGACTGACTAGGCTAAACCAGAGATTTGCATTTTTGTACTGCGGTCAAATAAAAACCTGAACTAAGTAACTTAGGCTAAATTAATTTCACAAAATAATTAAGGAAAAACTGCACGTAACCACCACATAATGGATTTTTAGTACCGCAATGAAAGCCTGGCATTGATAGGGCATATGCGTGATTCGGGGGTGGCAAGGGCGGGCAGTTGCCCCCCCCCCCAATAATTTGGAGAAAATATTATTGTTTGTCATAATAAGTTAATCACGATCACGGCTATGTCTGCCCATTATAACAAAATATAGAAATTACGCATGGTGTAGGGTTATATATTAGAATTATATGATTGCTAATAATGTGATGATTAATTCATTACGTAAGTTAGCGTGATGTTAATGCTTGTTTATAATTTATTCGTTTATAATTACCCTTGGCTCTGTATCGAAAGTTTTTAGTTGCTATTTTATGTTGTTGAATTTTGAATACTAAGTACAATTAACTTAGTACATACATTTTACATTTTTAGCATCGGTACTTTTTGCTAAAAATTAATGTTGATTAAAGTAGCTACATTGAATTTGTAATGTAATTTGTAAACAAAACATTTTCATGGGTTTGATGTTTTAAATTTATTGCATAGAGATAATAGAGATATATATATTTATTTTTGAATCTACATAATTCATAATTAACGCGAGTTAACATAAGCTTTTAAATCTTGCAACAATTTTTGATTCACAAGAAATAAAAGAATTTATAAGAAATATTAAATCAAATCTTTGTCAAAACAAGTGTTGCATAATGGCTAAGCTGTTGTAAAATCAAGCATAACTACAAAGTAGTATTTTATTAATCGAGAAAGGAAAACATATTATTAATAGTTTTAACTTATTAATTTGTTATACTTGTTCAAAATATGATATTACAACCCTTTTTACTGGTTTTTAAAACAGTTAACTAAAAATTAATTTTGGATTGTTTTTATTACTATTAAAAAGATGTACGATTTTACTCAAGACAATAACTTAGGAGAAAAGGTAAATTGTAAAGGCATGGATTTTCAGAAAATAAATTAGCTAAGTTAAGTAGGCTAATATGATTTTATCTCCTTTATAACCTAGCTAAACCACCTTCACCCTTATTTTAGCTACGGTAGGTTAGAATATGATAAGTAGTTGGTTACAAACACTTTGTAATTATTCTGATTATATAAGTTTAACTGACTTTTGCTATCAAACAATTTTTCTCTTGTTTGTAAAATAAAAACCATGGGTTTTCATTCGGAGAAACTGTAAGTAGTGAAAACTAACCAACCCTAATATGTTGCAGTTAAAAAAATCGAATCAGATTAAACTAGATTACGTGCAGTTTAATTCTAACAATTATTTATCATAAATAATAATCTTTTATAATTATTAAAGTTCAGTTATACATTTTTTGTCTATATTGCTAAACTTTTGTTGTTGTAATGACAGTAAAGGTGGTCCCACACTTCTTGTAAACACGCCTGAACATTCGGTCAAACATTTTCCCTAATGTTCACTGAATCCCGTATGTTCCCGTATGTTTTAAAAAGTTTGTCCAGCTCCCACCCTTCTCACGAATACTCCGAACATTCGGAGTTCGGCCGAATGTTCAAGCGTGTTCGCGAGAAGTGTGGGACCGTCTTAAAAATATCGTTTTTGTTAATTCTATCAATAAATTTGGCAATGGTGATGCCAATACTGTATTTATATTATTTCAGTATGGCTGCTGACACTCAGTTGAATTTGGCCTACGACTTTTACTATTTTTAATGAATAGGATCAAGTTCTTCTTGTAGATACTCCACCACTTAACACAGAAAATAAGAAAAGTTGGCAGGTTGAATTTATTTATTCTGTCCTAAGACTTTTCTTGGCTGTAGTTCTTATTGAGTGCTTGTGAGGGGCTCGCGAACTGACAGACACTGCATCCCATGGCAAAACCTCATGCTGCAGCAGTAATTGCCAAAGTAAGTCTTCTTGGAGCAATGGAAAACAACCTCCCGTCCAGAGGCGAAACGGCATAGATTCTTGGTCTTTGTTTTCAGTATTGATATGTGCTCTCTTACCTTAATCCCCCCGAGATTTCTAGTGTGCCACTTATTCATTGCTTGATGGTTATTAATCAGAAGCAATAATCTGTATCGTTTATTGTTTGCCAGTATTACAATTATTCAAAAGACATTGCTTAAGTAAGCGACTTCAGAACACCTTAGGAATGCAACTTCAATATCCTCTGACCTTGATTTATGATCTCATTGTTCATAATTATAAAAAAGTATTAATTATTTGGTTTTATACTAGATTTCTCTCTCTCTCTGTACAACTCAGTTGTATTTTGCCCTCTAAAAAACCTAATATTTGGTTTCTAATTTTGGTTATTGCGTTTAAATTACTTTATGTAGTGCAGTTTTAATCGATTTTGTGAGGGTTAATCGACTATTTTATATTTAGCAAAGAATTTGGTCACGGTTAACCACTAGGTTTTGTCCAGTCTTACAAATACATAAGCCTAGTGCTACGAAATACCCTAAAATGTTCTTGAATGGGGAGAAGAAGGAATTGGTGTATTGCGCTTCATGTATGGGTTATAATCTTCTTAGTTACTTGATTGTCAACTTACTATTAAATTTTGTAAATTTAGTTCCAGGCTAATCACCATTTCACAACCTAATTCAAAAATAAGCCATTATGATGAAATACCCTGTAATAAATACGAACAAATGCAATAAACACAGAATGGTATCAGAAGGCTTTGTTGCTCTTTGCCAATTATTTGTTCTTATTACATTTTGATGTGATTAAGTTAGGCAGGGCCGTACTCAGCTTTCATGGGCCCCCGGGTAGGCCTGGTGGTGTGGGCCCTTGTTGCTGTCCGGATCCAAGTTGGTGACCTTTTTTCAAAACAGTGTTCCTAAATAAGACACCGGCTAACTTTGATTTCTTTACCATACATCCTAATCCCTTCATACATATTTGTATTTGACTATTCGCTTTAAGTATTGCTAAGATTATTTGTTATGTATGTATAAATGCCAATCCCACATGATATGAAGGTCGCAATTATTAATATAAATTGTTTCCAAACAAAATACAAACGTTATATATCAATTACTTATAATAGATGTTATTGGTTATTTGTAGGCCTACTTACTATTTTAGGACTACTTTTTAGGCTTAAGACCCACATGAGCATATTAAAAAGTCGTCCTTACTTATTATAAGTACAGTGCATTTAATTTTAAATTTCTTATTTTGCTAAACATTTCTTAGATTAAATAATAATCATCATAATATTACAAAGTCAAAGTCAAAAGTCAAAGTCAAAATTCTTTATTGTCGTAAGCAAAATAAAATGCGATGACAAAAGTCAGTAATATGTACATGGAATTATCAAAATGTTTGACAATATATACAATACAAGTCAAACTTATAACTAAACAATTGAGTCATCGTTTAAAAATAAATGTATACTGTAATATTCTGTAACAACTAAAAATTCGTTCACGCTACTCCTGAATCATTTAAAATCATTTAACAGTCTAAACTTATTTGGAAGGCTATTGTACATCTTTATTGCTGAATACAAAACTTGCTTCTGAAAAAATGTGGTGGAATGTGGTAGGATTGCCAGGCGGTTGATAGGGCGAAAATTGTATGAGGAGGACCTTTTTTGAAAATATTCTCGTTTTTTCATAATTAAACAGGTTGATTCCAAAATATATAGACAAGGGAAAGTCAGAATTTTATTCTCTCTAAAAATTCCTTGACATGACCTAGACGATCTCAGCCCGAATATGACTCTCAGTGCCTTCTTTTGCAATTTGAATATGCTTGCAGTAGCCGTTCTTTCATATCCCCAGATAGGAACAGCAGATGCAAGGTGTGGATAAAAACAACCATAACATGCTGCCATTAAAATATCTAGATTAGAGAAAGTAGATAACCTACCCAGTATAAAAATACCACAACTCAGTTTCTTAGACACTTTATCAATATAGGATGAAAATTTCAGATTTGAGTCAATTATTAAACCTAGAAAATTAGTTTCGCAGCAAGAATTAAGTTCAATATCACCTATTAAGACTAGCTGACTAGAAGATTTAGATCTTGTACAAAAATCAATGTACTTAGTTTTATCACCGTTAACAAGAAGATTATTTGAGTCCAACCACTGCAATAAGGAACTACCCTGAATAAACATCTCAATTTCAAGTTGATTTCTACTTTTGTTTGATACACAAAATGATGTATCATCTTCAAAGAGGCAAATATTACCTTTACCAACTGAATCAGTTATATCATTCATAAAAAGCAAGAAGAGCATCGGACCAAGAACCGAACCTTGAGGAACACCAGAACTTATCAAAGTTTGAGTTGATTCATGGTAATGAAGACATCCAGAAGGGTCAATGTATGGCATTGTTACAGACTGAATCCTTCCCCTTAAATAAGACGATATCCAGTCCTGTGCGACTCCTCTTAAACCGATACGCTCTAGTTTTGAAAGCAATAGATTATGGTTGACGACATCAAATGCCTTTTTTAGGTCAAAAAATGCCCATTACATGTTTGTGACTATCCAAGGACGAGACAATATTCGAAATAAAATCAAACATAGCATCAAGGGTAGACTTACCCTTCTGAAAACCAAACTGCTTGTCAGACAGAACATATTTGCATTCAAAAAATTGTTTAAGCGGATTAGAAAGATTTTTTCCAATAATTTAGTCCAGCTTACTCAAAACCTAACTTATGGAAGAAAGACAAAATTACTGCTGCTAGCATGATCGTTACTATACCTATCTTAAATAATATTTTTTCCCCGAAGTAGGCCTTACCATTTTTTAAATGTTTGTTGACAGATTGGCTGGGTAACACAGTGGTTAGCGTGCTCACTTCATAATCTGAAGTTCGCCAAATCGATCCTGAGCAAAATCCTAAAAATTGTGTGAAGGTTCTATAGGCTCTACTGGATCCAGCTGCCACTGGTCATCGGGCTGTTAATTAATGATTTTGGCTAATATTAATAATCAGTCTAATAGAATAGAATAGAATCAAAGTTTATTTCCAAATAAAAACAAATATAAAATCATGTACACAAACAATATTGCGGGAAAAAATGTCCTAGGCCTGTGCGTAAGAACAAGCTCTTAATCAAATTAGGCCTAAGTGTAGGCCTACTAAAAAAATCGTATAAATGTTAAAAAAAAATAAAGTTTTGATATTTTAATAAGCTACAAACACACATAAAAAAAGGAAAAAGAAATTAATATCGGCTGTTGGTTGAAATGGTAACAATACAAAAAATTAGGCCAAGATTTGTTTTGCATTTTCATTGCATTTGCATTTTTTTATGATAAAAATTACATTTGATATAATACAAAGACAATAATAGGCAATGGCGGGCGTGAAGTAGAAGTAGAAGTATCAAGGCTACATGAGGCATCTCGCCCATTCTACACGCATCATTCACTCATATTCGTTTTAAAATAAGCCCTAGTTGCGTCGGCACCCTACACAATGATTAAGTGATCAAGTGATATAACTATCTTATTTTTGTTCGCAGGCAGATGAATATGAACGTGCAGGAGGGGGTCCCGCCCCCCACCCCCGTCCCTAACTCCTCCGCCGGCACCAGTGTCCAGCGGCTCATGCCGGTGTTGTACGTCGGACAGTCCAACGTCAAGTCCGTCTCACCCTCTGCCCAGTCTCCCAGTCCCGGGGGTTCCGCCGCCTCGGGCCCGACTATCCTCACGGCTATGCCTCAGGTAGGGAGAGTTACCTGCATAGGTGCAATTCGGAAATGGCAAGGGGGTTGCCCCCCCAACAATTTGGAGGATTTATCTTATACTCTTATATTAGTAAGGTTTGCTTGCTCGTTCGGTTGTTTGCAACTCTGTTCTCAAAAACGGCTCCAACGATATCTTTGAAATGCTGGAATTAACTTATTTATGAATTAAAAACGTGGTATAGCCTATATAGGTCCCATCTCCATTTAAGAAAAAACAAATTTTATAGAAAAATGAATTTGGAAATTTCAAAACATTAACATTGGGCATAAGAGGTTTAAAATAAAAACAAAAGAATCATAAGAGCTGTTTGTAATTAATCAGTGAACTTCAGTTATATTCATGTAGTTTATTAACATGTGGTTTCCTGAGAACAGTGACTAACACTATTAAATGACGATTACATATAGAGTGGCCATAACCTAAATGAATCAAATGTGCATATAATTAAAAGACTACCTGAAGGACATTGAGTTATAGTAACAACTGTTAATTCATAAAAAAATGAATGTGTAAAATGAAGTGGCCTGTTTTTGAAAAAAGTATAGCCTAACTGAAATCCATAAACTGGAACATAACTTTTCAGTAAAAAATTCTTACTGTGTCAATAATATATATTATGTTCCAGATCCAACTGTCTGGAGGAGGCAACCCACAGCTGATCCACTCCTCACCGAACCCCAACACTTACTCATACCTTCCGGTGAGACAGGTTTATCAGCAAGGGAAACCCATGAAAGACACTCCAAAGAAAGTGTTTGTCACATCCATCAATTCCGGACCAAACAACAAATCCAATCAAGTGAACTTGATCCTACCCAACAACCAAAATACCAATACCGGAAATAAACCGCCTATCACGAGTTTAATTCTTCCCCAGATCGGGACGATGTCAAACAAAGCGACAATAACAGGCATGCTTCTCCCAAACAACTCTGCAGGTGGGAACTCCAACAAACAACCCATGGCGAGTCTTCTCCTCCCAGCGAATACAAAATACCCTAACATCGCACCGAACAAAAAGGTTCCGATTCCCAATATTATCATCCCGCAGCAGAATATGAACACCAAACAGACGAACGTACCTAATATTATCCGTCAGACGAATAATCCCGCTGGTAAAAATGTCGCAGTGGGCATCTTCTCGTCACCATCAAACTCGGCAAACCCTCAGATGACGAGTCTGCTTCTTACACCGAACACGGCAAACAACAACAAACAACCACCGACATCTGTCGGGCTCATTCTTCCGACCAGCGGAGCTTCACATGGAATCATTATGTCACAATCTACTTCGGGGCAGACACATGGAATCTTAATGCCACAGTCTTCCGGAGGAATAATTGTGTCGCAATCGTCTGGACAGACCCACAATATTATAGTGCCACAGTCTTCCAGCGGCATCATTGTTCCGCAGAATTCTGTGACACAGACTCACGGATTGGTCGTGCCACAGTCGACGGTGGGCCAATCACAGATGGCCAACCTGATTATCACTTCCAGTGCTGCCAGCATGCCCCAGTCAACTAATGCCCCGGTGGCCAGCTTACTCATCTCTAACCCATCCAGGTAAATTACCTAGTTTTATATTTATTTTACACTAGATTCTCTTAATCAAAACTCTAGTAAATCAAATCTGCTTAATCGGAACAAACTTTTGGAATTGGAAAGCAAATTTTTGCCCTAGTTAATTGGTAAACAGAATGAAAACTGTGTAATCATAACTAAGAAATGCTTTTACTTACTTTACTTTACTTGTTTGGAAAATTCTGCGCAACTGGTAAACTAGTACTAACTTACCATGGTATGTTTTATTTAACAAGGATGAATTGATCTTGGAGTCAAAAATGAATTACTGAACTGTTTAACATACCAGTGCACAAAATTTAATTATTTGATGGATTTTTACAGTAAAATTGAAAAAATGTGACTTTCCTGATAATCTGAAATTTGATAGTCCAAACGGGCTCTTGTCCGAAATAGTTAGGATTGTCAGAACTCTCTGTATTTATTAACTATATTTGTATATTAGTGTTTGACCTAAAGTTTATAAAAAACCTAATTTTTGAATGAAACTTGAACCAGTTTCAGATTTTGTTTGCGAAACAATTTTGTCTTTATGTCTGATGTAAAAATATAAAAAGCCTTACCGGTGATGAAATTAAGGTTATAGATAGATAGATAGATTTTATTGATCATAAACAACAAATGTGCAATAGATCTCGTCAATATACAATAATAATGCGTAAAATACATTCATATGGTACAATAAATAGATTTAAACATGCATGAGCAATTCACTGGCATATTATAAATAGTTCAAGTCAATAAATATTTAAAAAAAAATAGAATCTTACATAAGAAAACATGCATGTAGTTCAACAAATAGATTTCATGCATGAGCAATGAACTAGCCTATTATAAATAGTTCGTCAATAAAAATATAAAAAAAAAAACATTGTCAAGATGCAATTTAAACTAGGCCCTAAGCCTACAACAAATTTACAAATGTATCACAAGCTGAAATTTAAGTATCAGCAGGAAAAAAATACAATAACAAATTCCAGAAAAGAAACATGCTAAAAAAACTAGAAAATATAGGTACTCAGGAAAACAACATGCTTGGATCAGCTTCATGAAACTCACTGATCTTGTAAAAAGGGTTTTCAACCAACCAATTACTCATGATCTTCTTAAACTTATTTATTGTGACATGCTGTGCATTCATTGGCAACATATTAAATAGAGCATGCCTGTACCTTCATATGATGATTGAACCTTACTTAGCCTAGTGCTGTGTGTGTAGTGTTTTGTTTGCTTGTTTAACGAGTTGCCCATTGATTTTAGACTTGTTCCTAGTTTCATGATCGTGGACATGCAAATTCAATGTCCATAATTTTTATTTAGTAATTTTGATTTAGTAAATTGGGAAAAGAGTAGGCAGCTAGCTTACTTGAAGAGAATAAAAATAGGTGTAGCACAGGAGACACACAAAAAAGACATAAATACCCCCGTCGCAGCAAACCTGCATACTCAGCGAATTTGCAATGAATATATAACATAACACATTAAAACACTTAACAGGATTCATAAGAAATGTATTCACAAACAAGCGATATTTAAAATATTAATTATTCTCCATAAGAATAACATTGGGGATGAGTACGCAGGTTTGCTGCAACAAGGAACACAAAATAATGGGTTTTTATGCAAATATCCCATTAACTCATCTTAGTGAAGTCACATACCAAGTTTCATCCATATACATTCATAAATAAGCGATATATAACATTTTAAGTATTTTCCATAAGAATAACATGGGGAACAAGTACCTAGGTTTGCTGCTACAGGAACCATAGGCGAAAATTTTTTTTTGTGCAAACAACAATAAACCACAACCAGATCAAGCCATATACCAAATTTCGCCAGTTTATGTTCATAAATAAGCGAGATATACAATTTTTCTTTTTCTCCATAAGAATAACATTAGACAACGTACTGTGTTTAGCACTTTCAATATCTCGGTAACCAATTGACGTAGAGCAATGATCAAAATACCAAATTGTTTGTTTTTTTAAGCTGAATTCAATGGTATAAATTAAAATTTGATTTAAGTTAAAATTACATGTGAAAACCCCAAAAAACACATTTTTGGGGTACAAAACCCCCCAAAAACCCCCCTTCGGATGGTGCGATTCATCTGGTTTTCGAACTCGTTCAAATAAATGGTACTTTACACATTTGTACCAAATTTCATTAAGATCGGACCTTTTTTACGAGAGTTATCGTGCTTACGGACACATATATATATATATAAATATATATATATATATATATATATATATAAAAATTTGAACGAATGGTGTTTTTGGCATCTGGGGACCTCAAAATGAAAAGTTATCATGGTCTCGGGCTTAAGTCTTTCCATGAGACCTACGGTAATAGCTTCTTCCCTATAGGGGAAATTCGCTAAAAACATAAAAACACTTGATATTTCGTCCCTCTTTGGGACTTCGTCAGAAGAGAAGAGACTCAAAAAGGTCATTTTGTGAATTTATTGTTTTAAATAGAAATCCTTAAAATTTATAATTTTTCTATTACTTTTTTTCAAGGATATAAATTCAATAAGAAACAGTTTAAACCCATTTATATGTTAGGCTTTACTTGCTTACTCTTACTCTCACAGCCACACAAATCCCAAGTGATTTTTAGCCTCACCAATCATTTGCCTCCACATCTGTCTGTCCTCTGCCAGCTCCAGACTTGCTCCTAGCCTCCTGAGATCCTGCTTCACTTGATTATTCCATCCAAGTCGTGGCCTTCCCAGCGGTCGTCTTCCCACTGGTTGACCCTACCACATTCTTTTTAGTATCCGAACCGTCTCTCTTTTTAGCACGTATCCCAGCCACCTTAATCTCCTGCTTTTCACGAGTGCTATATGTTAGATCTACCTTACCTATATTTCATGTTGCAGTTTTCCGAAACAAAATACTTTCATATACTATTACAAGAAAAAAACCTTCTAAGTATATTTCTAAACATTTTATGATGCTTAAAAATGTTCTGCATAGAGCTCTCTGGGTGAAATTGTCAGTACTTCTAGGACATTTTCCAGTAGAATTTTGTTGTACAGAAGGCCGTTTTGTCATGGGGGACTCATGCCGAACATCAGGTGGTGTTTATTCATAACTTGGCATATTTACAATAACCACACACAAAACTAAAAACCGTGAACTGGAAAGATGTATAAACAAGCAAAGACGGTGGACGGATTAGTTTCACGTAGTGTTTGCTAAAAGCAAAATGGTACCAGTGACTCGTACCACAGGGAATAAATAATTATAAGTATTTGCTGTCATGAGTCATTTGTGAATCACTAAAGAAGGAGACAAATACAAGATCTACAGTAAAAACATGTTTGGGAGCCCAAACCCAAAAAATTGTTTAATTACTAAATATCCCTGTCGCAGCAAACCTGCATACTCAGCGAATTTCCAATGGAGATATTAATGTCTTAATACTACATAAAGCCACTGACCAGTTTCATAAAAATATATTCACAAATAAGCGGTATATACAATTTTAATTATTCTACGTAAGAATAACATTGGGGCTGAGTACGCAAGTTTGCTGCAACAGGGAACACAAAAATGGGCTTTTATGCTAATATCAATATAACTCAACTAGGTGAAGTCGTATACCAGTTTTAGCAAATTTCCCCTATAGGGAAGAAGCTATTACTGTAGTCGGCATGGTAAGGCCTAGGCCCGGGACCATGATAACTTTTTGTTTTGAGGTCCCCAGACCCCAAAAACACCATTCATTCGAAACTGTATATATATATATATATATATATATATATATATATATATGTCTGTCCGTGGGTGTGATAACTCTCGTAAAAATGATCCGATTTTGTTAAAATTTGGTACAAACGTGTAAAGCATTATTTATGACTTTTAGTTCGAAAACCAGACAGATCGACCCATCCGAAGTGGTATTTTGGGGGGGTTTTGTACCCCAAAAATGGGTTTTTTGAAGTTTTTACATGTTATATTTTAAAAAGTCAAATTTTAGTTTTCACCATTGGATTCAGCTTAAAAAAATACACAATTTGGTCTTTTGATCATTTCTCTACGTCAATTGGTTACAGAGATATTGAAAGTGCGAAACACAGTACGTTGTCCAATGCTATTCTTATGGAGAATAATAAAAAAATGATAGCTCTCTTATTTATTAACGTATACTAACGAAACTTGGTATACGGCTTTATCTCATGGTAGTCATGTAGTCTATTGGTATTTGCACAAAAAACACAATTTTTCCCGATAATTCCCGTAGCAGCTAACCTGCGCCCTCAGCCCCCATGTTATTCTTATGGAGAATAAGTGAAATGTATTGTATCCCTTAATTATGAACATAAATTAATAAAACTTGGTGTGTTGGTTCACCTAGTTGAGTTCTATTGATATTTGCATAAAAACCCATTTTTGTGTTCCTTGTTGCAGCAAACCTGCGTACTCATCCCCCATGTTATTCTTATGGGGAATAATCAAAGTAGTATATATCGCTTATTTATAAATTTATAGTGATGAAACTTGGTATGCGGCTTTATGTGGTATTAAGATATATATTTTGCATTGGAAATTCGCTGAGTACGCAGGTTTGCTGCAACGGGGGTATTATTAATTTATGTTCATGATTAAGGGAGACATAGCATTTAATTATCCTCCATAAGAATATCATGGGGGTTGAGTACGCAGGTTTGCTGCTACGGGAGCCTTTTGTAAAAAATTTTTTTGAGCAAACATCAATAGACCACAACCAGATAAAGCCTTATACCAAGTTTCGTCAGTATACGTTCATAAATAAGCGGGATATAAAATTTGTCCTTTCCTTCATAAGAATAACATTAGACAACATACTGCGTTTAGCACTTTCATCATCTCGGTAACCAATTGACGGAAAGGAATGATCAAAATACCAAATTGTGTATTTTTTTAAGCTGAATCCAATGCTAAAAACGAATATTTGACTTTTTCAAAAATTATGTGTAAAAAATTCAAAAAAAATTGTTGGGGTGGAAAACTCCCCAAAATACCCCTTCGGATAGAGTGATCTGGCTGGTTTTCGAACTTCAAGTCATAAATGTTACTTTACATGTTTAAACCAAATTTCATTAAAAACCGGATTATTTTTACGAGAGTTATCGTGCTCATGGACACACACACACACACACACACACACACACACATATATATATATATATATACATACAGTTTTGAATAAATGGTGTTTTTGGGGTCTGGGGACCTCAAAACAAAAAGTTATCATGGTCCCGGGCCTAAGTCTTACCATGCCGAATACAGTAATAGCTTCTCCCCTATAGGGGAAATTCGCTAAAAACAAGGCTTCCCTAAGGAGCATCAGACATGGAAGAAAAGCTGGCACGTACGAAAAGTAAACGCCAAGCGCACGAAAACATTAATGGAAGAGTTTTGGTGTTACTCTCTTGTTACGGAATCTATCAAAATGTATTTTTATTATTATTTTGGTAAGCATATTCATAGTCGATAAAAAGTCACTAGTCAACCAAGGTTCGTAGAGCTTTCAGACCAGGTGTGCTGAGTTAATATATTTAAGGTTTCTACTTAACCGGAAGAGACCTCGTAAAAACAGCTGGAAGGTCACGTGATCACGAATCCAATCTGCAGTGTTGCTGGAAACATGATATTTATCGTACGAGTACCACATTTCCCTCATCAGTGTAATTAGAATTAACATTGTTTAACTGCTTACATTCTATGATAAGCTGTTATTTTATGAAACTAATATCATTGACTATAAATACTGAAGTAGACTTCTCATTGCCATTGTAAAATGTGTTCCTAGTTTTGTGTATGCCAGGATTGAAAGAGGTCGTAGTTCTCACTAATCACCAACAGAGTATACTGCTGTCAACTATTACTTATCCTCTCAAGGAGGGGATAATTCAACAGTTGGTGTGTCAGGAAGCAAACATAAGTTGATTATTACTTGCTTTCTGGGGTGGAAATATTTTAAAAGTTAACGTAAATAACTAAAATAAATAGTTGACAACAGCACAATCTGTCGGTGACCTAATCAAACTACTTCAATTTAAAATTCTAGCATACATTAAAAGTTGGACAGCTGGACCATATGGATGGGATGTCTCCTTCAGTATCTATATAGTCAATGCTAATATATGGTTTTGATTTATTTGTGTTGTTAGATTAATCGATTAAGGGTTTAAATTTTCTTTCTGCATGTCCAGTGACAATTTAAAAATAGCTGTACCATTATTATACCCTTAAGGTTGGCAACACTTTATGGTATGTTGTTGATTTATGAATCAGCTGGAAGCCCTCGTAAGACATCTTTGCTGCGAACATTACTCCTATGTAAACAAGCACACCTGGTCTGAAAGCTCTATGATCCTTGCTAGTCAACAACAATTAACTGCATAGAAAAGTTTTGTGATATTTTATAACTAATAACTATAATCAGCTATGATGATAATTTTAATTGACTGGTTAGATATAAATTTTAATAAGTGAACTTGCAGCTAAATATTTGACTTTACTTAAATGTTTTTCAATTAATTTTTCAGCTAAGCTATAAAAGTCATTTTACATTTTCCTATTAAAATACAGCAAACACAAGTGACTAGAGGAAACCAGTGTGTCCAAATTTAGGTCATAGTGTGACATTGTGAATAGTCAACTGTGGACGTTTGTGCATAACAATTGATGCAATATCTAAAAGTGAGATAAGCTTCAGTGGTGATTGTGAACAGTGTTACTGAGCTTTGGCTGTGAGTCACTTATGTAGGCCTAATGTTGTTTACCTTGGTTGTGGAATTTTGTTCATGTAGTTCTTATCATCAGGAGCGTTTGGATCGGGTGGTGTTTTTTGACAGAGTATTTTCTTTTTATCTATCACCTGATTTGTTCGACTTCTTGGACACCGATCACAAGTAAATCTACTACCTTAATTTTAACTTTTTAATTTTGTATAATTTACACAAAACTCTATTTTCTTTTGTGATTTATATTGCCAGTAGGCTAAAGTATTATAAATATTTTACTACAAAAATATTGCTATAGATTAATAAGGAATTAAACTAATTTGATTCTTATTCCAAATATGTTGTCTGCTTCTTAATATTTTAATTTACAAACTATTTAAGGAACTGAAATTAATCAATGTCTCTTATACTGCATGAGATTAGATAAATGTGGTACTGCTCTAGATAAAAACTCAGACACGTATAGTTCTGAATAAAAATGTTCCAAAGTGACTTGACTGCCTTATACTTCTACACTTATACTTCATATACTTCTGGGAGCCCAAGACGCAACCCAAAACAATTTTTGCATTTATAAGTTTTTAAAATTATTTTTTAAAATTTTTGTAAATAAATGATTGAAAATAACGAACTTAAAAGATTATTTTGCAGTAAATTTACATTGATGTTAAAGATTAGTGAAATGTTACAAAAAATGTTTAGTTTGCACTCATGAAGAATTCGCTCTCTTATCAGCTTTCACTCATTCTGTATTTGTTTATTTTAGGTGAATTGTCCATGAGTTGCATTCCAAAGCCACTGGCTAAGTCAGAATATTTGACCCTTGTACTAATACCTGGCGGGGAGGATAGGGCTTAGACCACTTAGACAAATAAATCAGAAGCCAACACGAAACTGTACAAATTTTAGTTTTATTTTCTGGAAAAATTATTTCTGCCGCTAACCACAAGGTGCCACCACCTGTCCGTGTCTGTAGCATCACAGTGTGTCGGTAGTTGATTTATTTATTTAGTACCTGGGGGCGAGCTTTGCTCGGGGAAGGCCAGTTTGTTTCTTTGGATGACTTGAGTAATATTTCACCACTTTCCCCAAGTTATTATCAGGTTTTCATAGCTTATTTGCCTCTTTTATGCATTTTTAAGGTCATTCCAGTTGTTATTTATAAATCAATGTCCCTTTGCTTTATTTCGGATATGACCACTTCGAATAACCAAAATACTAGGGGTTATACTACACCGGACATCTGCTCCGGTTCTGGTATGAAGTTCTGGGTAGTGGTGTATATGCAATCTTCACTCAGCAGTTTTAGTCACTGCTTTCAGGAAACCACATGTTAACAATTATAAACAACGGGTATTACTTTGACTGTTCCCTGGTTGATTACCATATGAACAGCTGTTACAATTAATTTGTTTTGATTGATTTTAAACTCCATAAGCCCATGTTAATTTTTTTAACTTTTCATTATCGTATTTTTACATTATATTTTTCCTGGGGATGAGACCTGTCTAGAACTTATTTTACACCAGAAATTAGTTTTTCCAACATTTGAAGGAAATATTTGGAGCCGTTTTAGAGATCAGAGTTGCAAGCAAACCTTACTCATATTAGAGTATAGATAGAATGGAATAGGATAGGATGTACACCATCTGGCTTGCCTTATCATGCACTCAGTGCAAAGGCATAAGACTCACCAATAAACTATTCTAAACTCATATAATTGGTACAGGCTCTACTTATAAAAGAAATATAAAATTATCAATATTATATACTTGAGACTAAATACTAAAATACTAATGATAATAATACCAAATGCTTTTCAGATCAAGCTTCTAAAAAATTATGAATTAAGATGCCATAATTTGAGCTATGAACCCATCATGTACTTAAGGGTGGGGATACAAATTTATGAATATAGTAGAACAAATGTCCAGGAAGGCATTTAACCCTTCCAGAGCTAAATTAAATGGCGGGCAGGGGCGTAATTTTTTCAAGCCAAAGTTCAGAAAGTTATGTTATTAATTTGTTCAAAATAACTCATATGTTATAAAAAAGTGTTTTTAGTGCTGAAATAATTTTTTTACACATGTTACAAGGAAAATAAAATTCGAGAAGACAGATATATCCGTCTTTGGTCCGCAGAAAAACTTAGGTGGACGTATATATCCGTCCGCCGCCCGGAACGACAATCAAGAAATATGAATACTGCCGATAATCTTGAGTATTTTTGTGGTTGGAGGACGGATATTTCCGTCAATCTAAGTCGTTTCGTTGTTTTATTTGCTTTCTGCAAAAACTAAATTATCTGTTCATAAGGCAAAATGATATTTACTATCGTAATGTATATGACTTATAATATTTTGTATTCTTGGATTTTGTAAACAAGCGATATTTGAAATATTAATTATTCTCCATAAGAATAACATTGGGGATGAGTACGCAGGTTTGCTGCAACAAGGCAACAAAATAATGGGGTTTTATGCAAATATCAATAGAACTCATCTTAGTGAAGTCACATACCAATTTTCATCCATATACATTCATAAATAAGCGATATATAACATTTCAAGTATTTTCCATAAGAATAACATGGGGACCGAGTACCTAGGTTTGCTGCTACAGGAACCATAGGTGAAAAATTGTTTTTTGTGCAAACAACAATAAACCATAACCAGATCAAGCCATATACCAAATTTCACCAGTTTATGTTCATAAATAAGCAAGATATACAATTTTTATTTTTCTCCATAAGAATAACATTAGACAACGTACTGTGTTTAGCACTTTCAATATCTCGGTAACCAATTGACGTAGAGCAATGATCAAAATACCAAATTGTTTTTTTTAAGCTGAATTCAATGGTATAAATTAAAATTTGATTTAAATTAAAATTACATGTGTAAACTCCAAAAAACACATTTTTGGGGTACAAAACCCCCCAAAAACCTCTTTCGGATGGTGCGATTCATCTGGTTTTCGAACTCGTTCAAGTAAATGGTACTTTACACATTTGTACCAAATTTCATTAAGATCGGACCTTTTTTACGAGAGTTATCGTGCTTACGGATACATATATAAAAATTTGAACGAATGGTGTTTTTGGCATCTGGGGACCTCAAAATGAAAAGTTATCATGGTCTCGGGCTTAAGTCTTACCATGAGACCTACGGTAATAGCTTCTTCCCTATAGGGGAAATTCGCTAAAAAGAGGTTCCGTGTTCTGGTGTGGGTAATTGTAGCATCAAAGAATATTTCTGGTGAAGTAGTTGTGCTGATGGCTTGGAATGAAAAATCTATCAGATTTGATTTTATACAGGGGCTGACGTTCACCACCATAAGGTGTCTGACACTGTTATTGACATTTCAGCAGTACCAGCACAGTAGGCTCGAGTCTGTTGATCTCCCAGAGCCCCGTAGCCCCCACCGTTTCGCCCCCCGCCACCTCTGGTAAGACCAGCATCATCGTCCCTGTATCGGTGGGGCCCAACACCAACAAAGCGTTACTGCAGCCCGTCACCTACTCTAACGGCAAGAAGAGCTTAGACACAAAGTCTATTAGTAAGTTTATTAGTGTTTAGTTTTATCTGTTACTTGCACCAAAGGCTAGCCTAAGAAGCAATGGCGTGTATGTAATGGAACCTTTAAACACCATGTTGGGAAATAAACACCTCCAGTCAATCTCGTATATACTTTTTTGAGTATTTTGAATAAATTTTTAGAAGTTTAAAACGATCAATAACAAATAATTTAAGGAATAAAAAAAACAATAAAATAAAGTAAAGGAATTAATAAAATTCTCTTAATTAATTAAAAATTTGAGTTAAGTCAGAGTCCAAGTAAAAGAATTGTTGTAAAATGTAACAAAAAAAGTCTGCCCTGAAATTGATGAGGCTTCATCAACCTTGGAAGTTTCTCTGTGTGTATGCTCCTAAGTCAACACAGCACTGTGGTACACAATCACAAACGCAAACATTACAACACTAAACTCGGACCCTCGCACAGTAATTGTGATTGTGCATCATCTGTGTAATGTGTATACTCGACTTGGAAGCCTGAAACATGCATATGAACTAACCCAGGCTGAGCAAGCCTAATACATTTCTCAGTATATTATACTCTACAAAAAATTATATTATTCAGAAGTAAAATTTTAAATCTTAAATAATACGGATAAATAGATTATGATAAATCAGTTCATTATTAGCTTAAAATGTGTGTTAATTTGTAGGTAATTTAATATTTGACAACATTTTACCCTAAACCTAACCGAGTTCATAGACATCAATGAAGTAATGAGCCGCAAATTTTCACTACCCTTAGATTATTTGGTGCGTAGGTAAAGTGGATCCAATGGTGTGCAGCTACAACTAGGACATCAAATGTCACTGCTTCTTCTTCAATCAAAAGAAAGTTATGTAGAATAACATGTAGTTATTTTTGTGTAATATCCAGACAAACCAAGTGAATTTGAAATTGGTTTTGGCCGTTTTGGGCTTCCAAAACTATTTGACACACTTATATTATTTAGTCAGAAAAAATTAAAATAAATAAAAATATAACCAAAGAAATATTGGAATATTAAGTTGTTTTTTTTTCTAAACCTTGAGTATTAAAAAACTTATACCCACACCCACTCTCAATACACTAAAGAGAAACTTTTTTATTTTTTGTTTAAAATAAAGTTATTTTATAAATATTATTTATTAAATACAAGTAGTCGTGACAATCGAACCCAAGAGCTAACCTAACTAACAGTCTTTGCAGCTGCACGAGAAAACAAACAGTCGGTGTTGGTCAAACCAGGAGGGGAGGGGAACTTCCCCTCTCTCCCCCCCTTGCAGCCGATCAGCACAAAGGAGACACCAAAGTCCATACTCGCTAAACCTCCCAATGGAATCAATGTTCCTGATTCCCTTATCATGACACCAATAAGCGAAAATGAACCACCAAAGGTAAGCTATAATATAGTGGCGTAGCGTTAATAATTTGATAGTTAATATTTAATAACTTTATGGCAGCTGGGCTCAAGGTCAGATTTCTTGCCCGCCTCCAACCCCTCTTCCCCACCCCTCCCAGTAATTCGAGTTATCTCAGTTTATGAATAGAAAACTATAAATCATTTACCTGACTTAGCCTCTCTGTAAGTTGTTGTAATCAGACGTCCTACAACCTTTTGTTAGCATTATTTTCTTGCTTATCTCTTTTAGCGAATTTCCCCTATAGGGAAGAAGCTATTACCGTAGGTCTCATGGTAAGACTTAAGCCCGAGACCATGATAACTTTTTGTTTTGAGGTCTCCAGATGTCCAAAACACTATTTGTTCAAATTTTTATATATGTATATATATATATCTATATATGTGTCCGTGAATGCGGTAACTTGAGTAAAAAACTTCCGATTTCAATGAAATTTGGCTCAAATCTGTAAACTGACATTTATGACTTTAAGTTAGAAAACCAGAAAAATCGGACCATGGGAATGGGGGTTTATGGGAGTATTAAATTTTCCAAAAATAAGTTTTTTTGCATTTTTCACCCTAACATTTTTAAAACACTTAATTTTGGTTTTGACCATGTTATAGAGCTTAAAAAAACAAATAATATGGTATTTTGAATTATTAACCTAGGTTAAGTGGTTGTGGAAAAAATCCAAAAAACATGCTCGTAAAATCTCCCAGGTTAATCTTATGGGAAAAAGGTTTTTGGCTTTTCCTCAGTTAATTTTACTTTAAACTTCACATTTGCTTTTACCAATCACTTCAGCTCCACAAAAAAATCATTTTGGTGTTTAAATTGTGATTCTACGTCCAACCGTTCAGAGTAAGTGCTAAACACAGTACTTTGTCCAATGTTATCCTTATGGAGAATAAATAATAATACCCCCGTCGCAGCAAACCTGCATACTCAGCGAATTTCCAATGCATAATATATATCTTAATACCATATAAAGCCGCATACCAAGTTTCATAAAAATATATTCATATATAAGCACTATATACAATTTTAATTATTTTCTATAAGAATAGCATTGGTGATGAGTACATAGGTTTGCTGAATCAAGGAACACAAACAATTGGTTTTTATGCAAATATAAATAGAATTTAACTAGGTGAAGCCACATACCAAGTTTAATCAATATTCAATCATAAGTAAGCACTATATAACATTTTAATTATTCTCTATAAGAATAACATGGGAGCTGAGTAAGCAGGTTTGCTGCAACAAGGAACTACAAAAATGGGTTTTTATGCAAATATCAATATAACTCAACAAGGTGAAGCCACATACCAAGTTTTATTAATTTATGTTCATAATTAAGGGAGTCATTACGTTTTACATATTCTCCATAAGAATAACATGGGGGCTGAGTACGCAGGTTCGCTGCTATGGGGATAATCAACAAAAAATCAATTTTTTTTGCAAATATCAATATACCAGTACTACGCGACCCCACGTGCCAAGTTTCATCAATATACATTCATTAATAATGGAGATATCAAATTTTATTTATTCTCCATAAGGATAACATTGGACAACATACTGTGTTTAGCACTTTGGAAAATTTAAAACCCCCATAAACCCCCCTTCCCATAGCCCGATTTTTCTGGTTTTCAAACTTAAAGTCATAAATGTCACTTTACACATTTCAGCCAAATTTCATCGAAATCGGACGTTTTTTACTCAAGTTATCGCATTCACGGACACATATATAGATATATATATACATATATATAAATTTGAACGAATAGTGTTTTAGTCATCTGGGGACCTGAAAAAAAATTTGTCATGGTCTCGGGCTAAAGTCTTACCATGAGACCTACGGTAATAGCTTCTTCCCTATAGGGGAAATTCGCTAAAATTTGATATCTCGATTATTTATGAATGTATATTGATACGTTGTTCTGGTATATTGCTATTTGCACAAAAAATAAATGTTTTGTTGGTTGTCCCCGTAGTAGCTAACCTGCATACTCAGCCCTAATGTTATTCTTATGGAGAATAAGTAAAGTTTTATATCTCCCTTAATTATGAACACAAATTAATAAAACATGGTAAGTAGCTTCACCTGGTTCAGTTATATTGATAATTGCATAAAAACTCATTTCTTATCTTCCTCGTTGCAGCAAACCTGCGTACTCAGTTCTAATGTTATTCTTATGGAGAATAAATAAAATGTTATAAATCACTTATTTATGAATGTATTTTTGTCAAACTTGGTAAGTGGCTTTACGTAGTAGTGAGAAACATATAAATGTATTGGAAATTCGCTGAGTACGCAGGTTTGCTGCGACGGGGGGTATTTTCTTCATTCTTTACTTACTGATACTGATTTTTTGCAGCTTTGTACAATCTAATTTAAACATTTGGTGGAAATGATCCCGTCCCTAAATAATCCCAAGGCAAAGTGAATCCAACCCGATAATCAGGATTGTTTTTCCTCTCTAAATTGAATATCCAGTCTATCTCTAGTAAATCTACGTTTGGGGTGGTAAAGACGTAGATTTTGATCAGTATTATTATCAGTGTCAATAAGATGATGTACAGTGGTAAAATTGTATTTAAATTGTTTTATAATTTGAAATTTTAACATGTTTCTGGCCTGCCTTTTGTTGGAACCACCTTCTGGAAATATTTCAACTTTGGCAGAATGAAGTGCCATGTTTCAATAGTTCCTTCCATAATAAGTTTCTGTAAGACACATATCCACCAATTTGCTGGGACAGGGTATTTTTACTTCTTGCAAGTTTTGACTTTCTTTTTGAAATTTGCTACTCTTAACAGATATAATTTGTAAGTAGCTGCCAATATAGTATAATTTGTTATTGGAGCTACCAAGTAACAGTTTGACTAAAGCCTTCCAATATTACATTTGTGATGAATCTTTAGTCGTAGGATAACCCTTAGTTCCTCACGTATCATAATTACCGGTATATGTATTATTATATAGTACCATAGCAATCCTCGAAGTTAATGAAATTATGACTTCAAAATAATTTTCACTAATAACCAGATTTTCTGGTTAGTAAAATCAAAATCCCACCTGAAATAATAAAACATAGATTCCCAGGTGAAGGTCAACTATTACGAGAAGGATTTTTATTTTTGAAGAAAAATCATTAGGGCAGGACTATGATTAGGCCAGGAAATTCACAATCAGAGAGGTAACAGTTATTGGACATTGTTGGTGGTATTAGCGATTGTATTGCAAACAGTGCATGTTTGAGTGCCTACATTTGACAACTCGCAACATACACAATAGGAATGCGCATTTCTAAGTATATGACTTTTGCAGAAGTTACATGTAATTTTGTCCAATATTCGATCATAGATCATTGTAATCCAATAAAGATATTGGTTTAGCTTCTATTGTAGTTAAAACCTTTTTAATAAAAAGCCTTTTTTAACCCTTCTAACATCGTGTATGAAGGGCGAAGTACTCAGTTTTTTATTACTAAGAGATAATAAAACTGGACTAGTTACATCGAGATATGCAAAATGTCCATTGTAACTACAGCTGAAATACAGTTTTGATCAGACAGGGCTACAGTGGAGTTTTAAGGGGATTGTTACTTTTGTTGCTATTCCTGGATTTGTGGTTTGGGTCATGTGTTTAAGTATAAATTTAAGAAAATTAAAGAATGTTATTGTGGGTGTAAATCATAAAAAGTTTGTTCATACAATGAATATATTGTATTCCCATGGAGCTGTTTATTCATTTTTAGTACTACCAATTACTGTAGGCTATCAAGATAAATATAAAGTTCTGCCTTCTGTGAGTTTTCATTAAGCTAATAACCCTCGATGTGATTCCAGAAGCATGAGAAAATATCCGACGAGATGACAATCGAGCGAACCTCGAGCACAGAGGAGAAAGGGACTGGAACACTTAATATGAATGTGAGGACAGAGGAGGACAAGGGGGGAGTGAGTGTGACCATACCTCCGAGGAGGGGGAGTGAGAAGGACGAGGGGGTGGTGCTAGATGGGGAGGTGACGGTTCGACGTCTGGGACCTGACAAGGAAGAGGGGGAGGAAAGGAGAGGAGAGAAGAAGCAATTGGACGACGAAGTGAAGATAGAACTGGTGAAACCGGAGCGGCATAAACTCCCACCTCCGAGGTACCAGAAGCCCGAGGATCTGAACCCAATGGAGGTGCTGGAGTGGGACCATCAGGGGGTGGGGAAGCTGCCCGGCAGCAACATCAAGGTAGGCCACAGTAGGAATACTGCGGGACGATGGATAGTGCTCAGCCAGGAACTGCCCCAGCGGGGAATACGCTCAGTCAGGAACTGCCCCAGCAGGGAACGCGCTCAGTAATGAATGTTTGGGGCCGGAATTCCCTCAGCACCCCACCCTGCAGCTGTGTGTACTGTACCAACCAGCCACACCCTCGTTCCCACTACATTCATTAACATCAGCAATCCTACCAACTTTCATTATTCAACGTAAAGTTTTGGGATCCTCGGAAGCTATTGTGCTGTGATCGGAAATTAGAGTAATTTAACCTAACCGCCGCAGCGTGCAGTGTTTTAGTACGGTGTAAAACTGGAGTTGTTTACTTGTTCAATTTCAAACCACGATTTTCACCACCCTGCAAACGAGAAAATAAATTCAAAGGAGTAACTTTTATTCAATTCACACTTTACAGTTTACAAGCTCATGAAAACAATATAATGTTCTCTTCCAAGCATAAATCAATCACCAGTTTTAAATTATTTTCACAAAGTACTGACAAAGGCAAAATTCATGGTTTGAAATAGTCAAATTTTGTGAGTATCTTTATTCTGTTGTTTTTTTCTCTTGCGTTTTCTCAGGCAACGACTGAGCAGCTGGTGGTCAAAGGGCGTGGCCTGTTGGTACAGTGCACGTGGTGGCAGGGGGTGTGCACACAGTGAATTCGGGCGCAAAACATTTCTTACTGAGTGGGTTCCGTGCTGAGACATATCTTGACCGAGTTAATTCTGCACTCACAATTCTACGAGCTAAGAGCAACTCTGTAATTGGTCAGCATGTAGACCTGGCGCTCGCTAGCTAATATTAGGGAACCAATTTTCATTCAAATATTATTTTCTGTGGTAGAAATTAGCATACCTTTATAAGTTAACATTTCTTTAGTGCTTGACAGGTATAAAGTGATTTATTCCATAGCAGATATTTGACAATTCTAATGCCCTTTTGTTGCATGGCAATGCTCGAGCTCGATTTTCTATAAACAACATACATAAGTATTAACTTTGATATATTGCCTTAAACGCATCAGCGTTGATGCCTAAGGTTGAAATTAAGCAGAGGCAAGTACAAGATGTGATGTTTACCCCACTCCTGATTCTTGTTGATCAGTTTCAACGTGGGTATTTTATAAACTTTGAATGCTTTGACATTTTAAACTATGTCATATTACATACGATTTAAATCATCACATACCAGCACAGGCTAATGGTAATCAGTCGATAGTTATAATTTATTTGTAAATTATATTTTAAATAAATTGCATACTTGTCGACTCAATGGGTTTTGTTTCACAGTTTCGCATCAATGAGTACGGATTGGACCTGGTCGTGGACAGCAACAAAGATGAGTCATCCTCAAACACCCCCAACTCGAGTCGTCGCAACTCTGACGACAAACCACCTAACTCAGGTAATGCCTTGATGCTTAGTGTTCAATGTCAGCCTTCATCATTCATCATCACGAACTGTCAGCCTTAATACAAGCTCAGCCCTCGACGGCTCTCTGACTGGTCTATATTAGTACAGAGGTCGACATTGGGTACAGCAAAATGAAGCTGTCACAGTATTGGTAAGTCTTTTGACTATCCAGTGTGACAACTTCCCTTCCTTGGTTCCTCCTTGTCTCTTCTGGGGGCTTGACTCCCAGTTGAGCCTGGATACCCAGTCTAGTCGAAGTCTTTGGAGGGAGTAGTGGATTTTTCCTTGCAGCCTGGGACGGGTGCCTGGGAAGAAGGGCCCTTACGCGACGGTCTTCAGTCTGCCGGGCTGGGGGACGAACCGTCCTGGGGCCACCCGACCCCTGAGAGGTTGGAGGCTCTGTGCGATGGCGGTCCCTGTCTGGTGGACTTAGGGGGACGTCGGATTAGAGGGCGAATCGTCCTGGGGTGTTGTCACCCACAGAGCCTGGGAGCTAGGTAAGGATCTCTCTCCCTTTCTGGAGCGAGGCTGATTGACCCCATCCTACCACCTTTCCCGTCCATCTTTTCCCTCTTTCCGGTGGCTGCACAATATCCCAAGGGAGACGTTGTGAGAAAAAACGTATCTCAGTTCTATAAACCTTATAATTATATCACATAAATAAATATAGTTTCCCCCTACTAATATAATTTAGTTTCAGCAAGAGTTTCTAAGCGCAGTGGAATTGCTCTTTGGTTATGAAAACACAATTAATAAATGATCAGATTAATTACCCAGAGGCTCCAGAGTGGATCATGTATCAGTGACACTGGATATTAAACAATAATTATTCTAAATTCGGGGTTTTACCTGTACACAGGAGTTCAATTGACAACACTACGTTTGATTAACAAAGTTTAGTATATTTGCCCTACAACCTTTACATTGCTATACCTATAAACTAGTGAATGAGTCCTTTTAAGATTTGTTTAATAAAATCCCCACTATCCGATATTACAATTTAATATCCTTTCGATTTAATTTTATTTTTCAGTCTTGACCCTCTCTTGTTTATTTAATTGTTAACAACTGACCGGCTCTACTGCGATAAATAAAAATCAGAAAAAGTTCCTAAACCTTAGTGGTAATTTGCCCTAATCAAAATAGTATTAGTTGAGGCTCATGGTCGGCGCTGTACTTAGCTCTGGCCAGAACTATGTTGTGCAAAAACCCACTATGCTAATCCTCAGAGGCTATGTACCAATTGTTGTGAGTTAATTAGCACTCTGTCCTATGTATCCAATGGGGATCAGTATATTTATTTCAATTTATTTAATTGGGGACAGACGTTAACACCTGGCTCGACCAAACATTCTCATCTTTTATGAGCCTATATGAATTGCAACATAATTGAAATTATTCACTTAATTTATCACCACCAAGGCAGTTTATTTTGTTATTAAACTTTAGCTGATTTCCTATCGCAGAGCCCAAAATATGTCTATTTATGATAGCTGAATTTAATGGGAGCAAGACTGCGCTACACAAAATTCTAATTAAATTCTCCAAATATTATGCCCAGATTATGAGCGTATGACAACAAATCCTTCTAAAAATATACTGACAGTCGTACGAACTTAGTTCATCATTTCATTTCGGACATAAAGACATTTTGCAATACTAAATCTAACTAGATGTACAATTTTATATAAATTTACAAAATACTATACAAAATGCACAGATTTACTGTATCAAACAATTTGTTACTTAATGTTGTATTTTTATTGCCACGTGGTATCACTCACCAGAAGCAATAGCAAAGTTCTGATTATGAAACTAATTATTTTAAATATATATTTTACTTCAGGTACATAGTCAACTTGCAATTCATTGGGATGGCACGATACAGTACAAACATATTAAATATAAGATATACAATTCAAACACTTACCAAGACACGATACACAACAGGTTACAACAAACATAAAACACCTAACTCTCGCAAATTTACACCGTTTATCGACGAATTTTACCTACATATCGGTCGAGGGTGCCCCGATTTTACTTTTTACAACGAAATTCAAAAGCCAAGGAAATGAATTCAAAGCGCGAGAACTTGGTTTAGACTCGGCGGACTGGATTCGTCGTGGTCGCGACACGTTTTGAACAAGTCAGGTTCGATTATTTTAATCTCACTTTAAACAAATAATTCCGTGAAGCTACACACTAATTATGTTATCACGACGATAATGTACGGATTCGCCTACACGGATTCTTCCCCACGACCCAGTCCTCCTGAATTTCTAATGCTCCAATTTGCCTTAGACACCCTCCGTGACCGGTTAACCCCAATAAGTCTGCAGTGAGAGTGGGCTGGGATTCGCCCGCGTCCCCCCACTCCTCGGCAGGACGGACGTTCCTTATCTTTCTACAATCTGTTTAAGTCTGATAACATGGTCCAGTCTTTTTACCTCATCACAACGTGCCTAGCCGGCTATGCCAGGGCCTCCTAATCCCCCAATAAACAAACAATACAAGCTCATTGTTTTTGATATAGTTTTTTCAAAGTTTTATTTGTTTGAAAAATATTGGTGGTCTCTTTTTTCTATATCTTGCTCGTCCACATGAGCCTTGGGCCTGTGCGTGAAACGTATCAAGCAAAGCTAGGTTGAGCCGCTGCAGTAATGTAAAACAGTACTTGTAAAGAATCTACGACAGGGCCGCTGCCACGGTTCACAATCCGTTGCCATGACCACTATGCCAGCGACTCTATTTATTCTATAATACCAGTCATATGCCTGTTAACCCTTTGAGGTCGATTAAATTAAATCACCCAGACACCCTGAGACTGAATTAATTTTGGCTATTTTGTATAGATTTTACTATTGTGACATTTAATTACCTAAATTAATTTTAAAATGCATTTATGAGGGTTTATTTTAAGGCACTTTGATTACATACTGTATATTGATGAAATGAAAATAAAAATGTGTACCTGTTTTATTTTTGCTTCCATATATTTTTAGTACATATGTACTATATGTGACAGATTACGAGAGTAAAAACCCATTTATATTTATTTGTAAGTCAAATGAACACACAAAAAACATTCAAAAATATCGTCATCACTAATTTTATTAGTCATAATTATAACTAAACAAAAGAGTAAATATAACCAAAACACCACAGACAACAATCGGAGCTAGAACTATCAGACTCTTGCAGATGACACAAGACACCGCGAATTGTGAAGTATAGTTCATGTAGTAATAATATTTATTTCAGAACAAAATAATCCATGGAGTAGATAAAATAAACGTTAAAAGTAATAAGGAATGTATAAGAAGCAAATAGACATAAAATCATTACATTATATTTAGTTTTAGCGCACTTCATACCGGCTAAACGTCACGGCGACTATAGGTCGCCATTCGAGCGTTCGGGAAAATGGCGCGCGGCGACCTATACTCGCCATTCGACCGCAAAGGGTTAAGGGTGTTAAGTGATTTAGTCTGTGTTTAGTTAATAGTCTGTGGACAAAATAAAATGATTGTTTATGGGTTTTATAAGAAAACCATTCTGATCTGGCCTGTAACTATACTGTAATTTAGGCGGAATTCTCAAAAGTTCCTCAAACCTCCCTCACCTTAAATTTCCCTAAAACTCCCCTTAAACCTGCCTCAAATATAAGGGAGGCCTGAGAGATACTTATGGCCCATTTGATCAAATGGTTAAACAGGTTACACTTTCAACCAAAACTAAATATTTTGTACTTCATGTAATTTATTTAAAACTTGTTTATTTTTATACTTGATGAGCCACCATAATACCCAGTTTCACCCGGGAATACAACAGTTGTGTGTCCGCTGCATTCGTTGGTTAACCTTATGAACTAATTTGAATAAAAAACATCTGTTTATGATATCATCTAGCCAAATAAATTGAATGACCATAAGAATAACATTGGGACTTAGACGACCAGTGGGGTGGAGCCATAAGGACAGATGGGATCAAACCCATTAACTTTCCTATTTTAGAACTAAGGAATCAGGTTAGGTACCAAATTTTACTTCTGCAGCATTTCGGGAAGTTGGAGAACTGTCATTTATTTTGTCCAAGAAAGTAATTTTTTTAAACAGAACTACAGGTAAATGTTTCATGCACCGTTCTTTTTCTTTTACTTTCAAACGTAGATCTAGGATTAGATTAAAATGTTTAGTTTTTGTGAAATGGGACACTATTTAATGTATTCATGTAATACTACTTGATAAAGAATGTTCCGAGCGTGAATCTTAATTTGATGTGTTCTACTAAATAAATGTTAGTGATATCAACATTTAATTTGATCATCTGTGACACTAATTTGTTTCTGTTCTTGTAGATAACAAAAGTCCCAAAGAAGTTATCGAGGAGGGAACAGACAAGATCTATTGCTGCGAAGGGTGCGGCTGTTACGGTCTCTACACGGAGTTTCTGATGGACACTCGCTTCTGCAGTGTTGCCTGTAAGAGGTTCATTCACATCAAGCACGAAGTGGAGAAGAAGCGTCAGGAGGACAAGATAAAGGAGTTGCGGTTGCGGCGGAAACGGCGGAAAATAAAAATTCTCGCTCAGCGGGCCAAGCGAGGCAGTGTCGAGCAGAAGGCAGCCAAAGAGCCTGAAGAGAGCCTGGCGGTGAGTTTTGGTTTTATTTTGAGTTTCGTAAAGAATTTTTGAGAGACTGCTTTTTAATCTGGATTTCACCGTTATTTGAAATTGGTTGTTCTTTGAAACACATTAAAAATTAAGGAACTCTGTAAACAAATTTAAAATATATATATATTATCTGTTTATTTAAATTGTGAAAATAATTGGTTGAAGGATTTATTCAGATAGTTGCTCATTAAAATGTAGAAAAAAACAGCTTTTCGTTGCAAAATTAAGTTAATTGAGATATTGTTTCATAAATAGTTTAGAAATGGTCTACATTTTAGAAATGGCCTACATTTTCCCCTTATACAGGTGGTTTCCTAATAAGTTACAGGCAATGTGCAGGGTATAGACAAATGTTTTTTAATCTTGTGTTACTTCTTGGTAAAAATTTTCATCGGAAAAGCTTGCAAAGTTTGATTTTACCATTAACGAAATTTGTAGTTCCTTGAAAATAAACTTACAAGAAGAACAACTCTAAGATACAAAAGTCATCCTAAATTTCTTTTGAATTTTAAAATCCTCACCTACGTCTGAAGCCAACTCCAATAATTTGTTACTTGTCATCAGATAATAGATGCATTAGAGGAGGAGGTCGATCGGCAAGAAAAGGCGTGGACTAGCAAGATGGAGGAGATGTTCAGTGGAGCCAAGGCAAAGAAGACCTCCGAGAGCAATGAGAAGGGCGATGGGTCGGGGGCCGCGCAACGCTATCTTATGACGAGCGATTCGGAGGTCAGTGAGTCCGCATCTCAGTCTCTGGCCCAGAGTGAAGACGACGACAAGACCGTGAGTACCAGAAACATTAACTATCGTGTAGAAATTAAAAATTAAATGTAATAACATTTTATCTCGATCGATTTTAGGTCCTCTTTTGTTTCTCTGCTACATTAATGATGCAGGAAACTCACTTGCGTGTTTACCACAAAATAATCTTTGTTTTTATGCAGACGATACAAATCTTAAAGTATCAGCTAATACTGTTCAACAAGTTGAAATCCTGAGTTTTATTGAACTAGAAAACATTGGAAGTTTCTTGCAGCAGCAAAAATTAAAGCTGAATGCTCAAAAAACTAATTTTATAATATTTAAAACCCATCAAAACAAGCAGATAACTGAACCAATTATTATGTACAACTCACAAGAAATAGAAAATAAAAGTAGCACACAGTTTCTAGGCCTAACAATAGACCAAAATTTAAACTGGAATAAACATGTAGATAAATTACTATCAACATTAAGTTCAGGAATTTATTCACTTTATAGAATGTCATTTTTTTGTAACCAAAAAACATTGAAAAATATATATTTTGCGAATATCCACTCTCAATCTTATGGTATAAGCCTTTATGGTTCAACAACAAAGGCAAATATGGATGGTATTCTTAAACAGCAAAAGAGAGCAATTAGAATCATAATGAAGCTAGATTACAATGAAACAACAAAAGATAAATTTAAAGAATTAAATATTTTAACAGTATATGGGCAATATATTTTTGAGACTATTATCATTGCAAAAAATAATATAAAAAGCACAGAAGTTATCTGTCATCCATATAATACTAGGAATAAAAAATGTATTATCACTTCACAACATAAATTAAAGTATTATGAAAAAAAACCATCCTATGTGGGATTAAGGTTTTTGAAACATCTACCCAGCAATATAAAAAATGAGGAAAACCTTAAGAAATTTAAAAACAAATTAAAAAGTTATTTGATTGACAAAGCTTTATATTAGCTGGAGGAGTACTTTTCCACCCCCTCATGGATTTACAATTGATTTTGTTTTTCATTATTTATTTTTAGTCTTAAGTTCTATTCTTAAGTATTGATGACACTATTCAATGTACATAACATGTATTTTATGAATAAAGATTTTTTTGATTTGATTTGATTTGATCTCCCAAAAAATAAAACAATTTCATGTTTAAATACAAAAACAAAAAGGCCACCACTCCATCTTGTAATCACTGCTGCAAGTACTTACAAAAGATAATATAATAGATTGGCAAAAGTCTACAGAATATTGCAGTGCTGGTTGTAGGTGGGGGAGGTTGAGTGCTGTTGTAGGGGTCAACGGTCAAGCCGGGCCCAGAGCGATAGCAGCCAGTGCGTTAAAAACTTAAATCTTGTTACTTTTTAGCTTCACCAAGGTGAGATGATACTCTACCCCCTTCTAACATTCCATTAAGAAGACGTTGGAGACACAGGTGCTGCTGGTCAGGTGAAAGTTGTGGTGAAACTCAGAGCTAACCAAATAATATGTTGCGCTACCGAAGATGTTACACACCACAGTATTAATAAGTAATGATTTAATCTATGTCTACCGTGGTTGGGCTTGGATTTTAATCATAAATTATACCTGAAGGACTGTCTACTGAGTGACACGGCATTGTTGCTAGAATAAGACATCTGAATAATACATGTTGCCCGCCAAAAAAATGTTTATTTCTAAGGGTCAGAAAGAGGGTTAGTTTTTTAACAGACCAGCTGATTGCAGTGTAAAATTATTTTAGGAAGTATACTTATTTGACAAAACCAGCCTTATTTATTGCTCACCAACCTTAATATGTTTAATATACTTTTAATTTGAGATATGAATTACAGTTTTCTGACAATAAACCAGATATCATGCATTCTGATTAACATGTAAGAACCAGCTTATGGAGTATAAATCCGACACGCCCGTCGAATCCAACGTTCTCTGAAGCCATATTTTCCCCCGGGAGCACTTAGGTAACTTACAGATTACCGGGTTTCTGAAGTCTGACTTTTCCACAGCCCAACTCAGACGCTGGCTGGGTGAATTCGTCCGGAGAGTTCATGTGGTCGACGTACCTCCAGAAGTGCTGCAACAAGAGCAAAGCCGCTAACTTACAGATTACCGGGTTTCTGAAGTTTGACTTTTCCACAGCCCAACTCAGACGCTGGCTGGGTGAATTCGTCCGGAGAGTTCATGTGGTCGACGTACCTCCAGAAGTGCTGCAACAAGAGCAAAGCCGCTAACTTACAGATTACCGGGTTTCTGAAGTCTGACTTTTCCACAGCCCAACTCAGACGCTGGCTGGGTGAATTCGTCCGGAGAGTTCATGTGGTCGACGTACCTCCAGAAGTGCTGCAACAAGAGCAAAGCCGCGCCCATGCGACTCTTCAAAGACCCCTTCCCCTACGGCAAGAACGGCTTCAAGGTCGGCATGAAGCTGGAGGGCATCGACCCTGAACACCAAGCGATCATCTCCGTCTTGACTGTCGCTCAAGTTAGAGGTAAGAGTGGTTTAGCATCTTTGATCTGTGATTTTCTCGCGAGGTGGACTTTAATTGGCTAATATTTTATTTATCCTCTGAAACAAAAGAAAACAAAGTTACTAGTAGTCATGTGGAATAAAAAGTCCTAGAATTTATAAGATCGGATGTAGGCTTTTATATTTGTTATATTTTGAGGCTCGAAACTTTGATATATTTATTTTTAAGGCTACGAGGGACAAAATTAAAAGTTGTCTTAGTTTCACACGTAGGTTTTTCCAATCCACCTAAGAAAATAGCCAAGTTGAGCTATAAGGAAAATTCACTTTCACACTAGATGTTGTCTTTCTCAGATTGAAGAGCGTCAAAATACTTTTTAAATGTTTGTAAAAACATTGGCACATTAAACACGAACACAAAACATAGACCCGACACATAAACACACACGTGTGTGTGCACACACACACACACACACACACACACACACACACACACACACACACACACACACACACACACACACACACACACACACACGTGGCAAAAAGAGAATTTTCACATGTGAGTGGACAACTTAAAACTCTTGCCTTGCGTTTGTATGTCAGTTCAGTGTTTTGTGATTCATGTTCGTGTTTAATGTGCCAGTGTTTTTGAAAACATTTTAAATGTATTTTGACTCTTCAGTCAAAGATAGATGGCATTATTGTGTGGCTCGTTTGTGAGCTGAAACAAGTTGCCAATTTCCACAACGAGGATCACTTGTGAAATAAATTAGTCATATTATTTTTATTTTTTTATTTTTTAATTTTAATATTTCTATGAGAGAAATAAAGAACAGCTGTTAGTTACAATGAACAAAGAAAATCAATTTACTCACTTATGAAAAACTATACATCAGTTACAAAACATATAAAATAGTATTCACAAAAAAAATGTTCAGAATGTCTCTATAACTCGGGGTAATTTATATTCATGGGTTCAAATGCTTCTGGCTTGTTAACAAAAGTTATCATAAATGATTAAATTAAAATATTCAATGCAAAATATTATGTAGAGATACTAAATTTTGAAAAAGAACAATGTTCAAAGGCTTTTCGAAAATTGCTGAGATTGTATTACACTTTTCCTTTCTTGAATTAAAATAGTTAATAAAATAATTAATTAGTAGTTTAGATGAGTCCAAAAGTTCCTATTAAAAACAATAAAGTTCTTCTAAATGGAGCTGAAAAGGTTAGTTCTGAAAAGATGGAGTGATCTCACCCAAAGTCCTGTTGATTGCCTAGGAAAAACGATAAAAAGATAAAAAAAGATTCAGGTGGGCTAATACAGCTGGGGGAAACTTTTATTACATTTGTTAAACCGCACTAAATAAATAAAACTGGACAAATTCTCTTCTTCTAATTTCTGGGTTAGAGCGACATGCTCCTTGCCCTAAGACTTTCCAAAGGCAACTCCTTCACTTCTTGGTTCAAATTGTAGAAGAAGGCCAATTATCCAATAGCATCGCTTGCCAATAATCCAGGATCTGTCTAATTTTTTTATTGGCTATCAGCTGAAAACTACACTTTTAATTGGTTGTACACTTCACTGAATTTATAAAATCATTCTCTACATAATTGAATTTGGAAAAACAGGAATTTAGGTCTTCAAAACTAGAAAATATGATTAAGAATCGAAATAGTTACTAAAATATATTAAATTCAACTTAAAATACTCATAATTGCATTTCTACAATGACCATGTCATAAAACAGCTGTTTAGGGAAATCACTCAAGTTTCACAATATTTATAATATTTGGTTAAACACTTAATTTCTTCACATATTTAGGTTATTTCTCCTATACCATAAGTTTACAATTAATTTTAGTTCAATTGTTAAAATATTTACTTTCATTATAATGTACACTTGAATTTAAAAATGTAAAATAATATCTTAAAAATAGCGGTAGGATACAATGTGCTGTGTGGAAATTTATACGGTAGTAGTTCAGAGTTTATCCACTAGGTGTCGGCACTAAATGGACCGGCTGTGTGGTAAGTGACGGACGACATTCGTTCAACAAGATGGCTTCCGTGGATCAAGAGAATGGTGTTGTATGTTTACCTATTTACATTTATTTCGTTTTCAATTACATTTGTGTGTAAATCTTATAGTTAAAATGGATAGGAGAAGTGTCCTACTTACTCTTAAATTCCAATCATTATGGTTATATAGTTCGAAATAGTGCTAATCTTCTCAGAAAGGTGCAGTGTTAGAAAGGTTATTTCCGTTGTGAAAAATAGTCGTACATAATGAATTTAAATCTTTCTACGATATTATTTACAAATGACATGGGTTACTTATATCCTATTACAAAATTCTTTTGTTCTGGTATAAAAATAAATAAACGTACCGGAACCAATTTTTAACGTTTAACCTTGTCATGGTTATTAAATTTTGTATCCTGAGATAGGCCAATGGATGTTGGATTAACATAATTCTGTGAGTACATCGATTAATATAATGCTTATTATCTAAAGGTTATTACTTCTTTGTAAAATATACTTGTTGGGAATTATCCTTAATATCTAAAAAATTGATTACCTAATACTAAAACGGATTTACAAAATTGACTTGTAGGCTATGATTATACTTGTCTAGGTATTCTGTGAACTAGGCACTGTCTATAGGATTTCTTTATGGGAAAAAGTCTCTATATACAGCTGATTATTGTTATCAATAGAAAATACTGTAATAAAGCCCCTTTTTGTTTGGCGAATGGTTCAGTTCAAAATGAGTCCAAACAAAAATTACAGTTAACATTTCAATACATATACTGTACATGACTTACCTAACATTAAACACAATGGTAACAAGACATTGAAATGAAATACATGGGAATAAGGGATGAACATTTAAAACGTAACCTAACTAAATTGTTTAACTAAATATAAAATGAAATTAATAAAAGATCAGGTCGCTTATCTAATATTTACAGGGTCATTATATTTGCGTAGCAGTTGGGTGTGGAAGGGTCCTATGATGCTATGATCGGCTATGAAAACTAATTAATAACTATAAATCAAAATTCATTCAGTTTTTTTTTTATCCTGGTATGATATTTTATTACTATTTGTTTTAGTTTGCTCTTCTTCTAATAAAAAGTCTCTATCACAGTACGTAGTACCTATTAAATTGTTTGTTAAGGTTAGATTATGGTTATTTATTTTATTATCTCGGACCTTATTCATTCCGATTTTATTAGATGTAAGCGTTGATAAAATGTTATCTGTATCAAATGTATGGAAGTGTGATACGTGGTTAGTAAAGCATATAGGTCCCTCCTCTGCACTCATAATATCAACGCGTTTTAGTTTTCCGACGGCTGTTGGCGACCGTGGGAACTGACAGATTGTGTTTCGGCTGGCTCCGGGTGATTTCGATTGTACTCGGGCACATTCGGATATTGTCGTGTTTGTTCGTTGCTGGCGGGCGACAGCTGTTGTGTCCACTGCCGTTGATCAGTGGTGGGATAGCGATTGGGATTATTGTTTCGGTTATGTTGGTCGACCTGAATGTGTTGCAGCTGGTGGCGCGGTTCGTTGTAATTTCGTCTGTTATTGTAGTGGTATTCCTGTCCTCTCTGACCATATGGTGTGTTCGGTCGGTTGTGTTGTGGTGAATTATTATGGTAATTGTTTTGAGGTTTGTAAGTGAGATTGTGGTTTTGTTTGGGCTGATTTGAGTGGTAATTTTGTTGATATGGGTGGTGTCTTGAGGGAACAAATTTATCATATCGATCATAGTGATTATCCTGCCGATTAGGTCTGTTTGTGTGAGGATTTTGGTAGTTGTTGTGTGACAGGTTTAAGTTAGGCCTATACTCGTTTGAATTTTTTCTGACCCGTTCCGTTTTATTGTGCATGTCTTCACGATTTAGCAGTTCTATGAATCTTTCAAAGGTTTGTATATTTTGTACGGCTACTGAAGCTCGGATCTGTTCGTTAAAATTATTCGCTAGGGTTTCGATTATCTCGGCATCTTCCATAGGAGGTATCATAGATTTGAGGGTTATGGTTCTATCAATAAAATACTCGGTCATAGTCATCTTTCCGTCCGGTCGATAATGTTCCATCTCGACACGTTTCCTTATGGATCTTTGAACATCAGAACTCCAGTACTGTTTGAGGAATTTGGTTTTGAAATCATCTGCGTTTTTAAGATCGGATTTGATTATCTGAAACCACATTGCGGATGTGCCTTCGAAACATTGCTCGATTACTTCCAGATAACTGAGACAATCTTGGGAATTTCGTTTAGTGTAGCCTTCATAGTATTTCGCAAACTGCTCTATGAACTCGGGTGGATTTTTAGTTTTTGTATGAAAGTGAGGTATTTTAGTGGTTAGGTTATTTGTATATTCACCAACGTAATTTACGATTATTTCAGGCAGTTGGGATAAGTTTATGTTTTGAGGTGAGGATTGTGGTGTTTCTTTAATCTGGGTTATTTCACGCTCAATTTGACTCAAAGTAGCGTTCTGTTTGGATAGGACTACTGTATGTTCATTAATTATTTCATTGTAAGTTTCTTGTTGCTTGATGTGGGTATTTAATTGATGGTTGACCGTGTGTATTTGGTCATCTATATATTCTTCTAATTTTTCACTAGTTTTTAGTAGGAGCTGTTCGGTTTGTTTTTGAATTTGATTAGGTAGCTGATCTTCAAGTGCTTGAATGCGAGTTTCCTGTTTGATGTTTTGATTTTCAAAATTAATATTAACTTGTTTTAAGATTTCGTTTTTCATTTGTAGGTTTTGTGTGTGAGTTTTAAGTTCCAATTTAGAGATTTTATCATTCATCCTATCTTCAAGCATGTTTAGATTTTCAGTCATTTTTTGAGTTAGGCTACTTTCTAGGTTTATATTTTGTTGAGTTAGGTCTGTTCGTAATGTCTCTACTTTAGAATGGACAGAGTTGATTTGGGATTTCAACTCGGTATTGAAATTTTCGATCTTAGAATTGACCGTACCAATTTGAGTGTTTACTAGGTTTGTCAGTTGGGTAGTCATTTGTAAGATTAAGTGTTTGAGCTCTGTTTGCTCGGTTTCTATAGGGTTTATGTTGTAAGGGTCTAGATTTTCTGTGGTTTTGTATTTGTCTAGGCTAGGTATTAATGGTTCTCCTCCTACAGCTATGTCGTGCCTATTCTCTTCTGTTTGAGTGTTTGTGGTGTCTATAGTGTTTGTGTTCATGTTGGGAGTTGTGTAGTCTTCTAATAACTGTAAGTGTTGCAGTTCTTCTATGGGATATGTAAGGTCTTCGTCTTCGCCGCCTTCCACTAACTTGGCACTTTTACGGGGATTTTTTCTAAGGTTATAAGGAGATGTCATTGTTCTTGGGGAATACACAAAAAATAGGGATAGGTCCTACATAAATAATGGGGATACAAAAAAAATGGGGGGAATTTCCTACCGGGGTTTCCTACTGGGTTCCTACTGGGTTTCCTACTGAGTTTCCTACTGGGGATATTCTTATCTTAGGTACAAGTAATCTAAGATTCTTATTCTAATTAAATATCTTAACTAAGATGCAATTATGAGTTTTGAGTTTGTTTTTTTTTTTTTTGTTGATAACTTTTGTTTCATAAAGCCACCACGTTGTTGCGCCATTTATTATTTATATATGTTTTATTTTTTATTGTTTAATTGTAATATTTCTATGAGAGAAATAAAGAACAGCTGTTAGTTACAATGAACAAAGAAAATCAATTTACTCACTTATGAAAAACTATACATCAGTTACAAAACATATAAAATAGTATTCACAAAAAAAATGTTCAGAATGTCTCTATAACTCGGGGTAATTTATATTCATGGGTTCAAATGCTTCTGGCTTGTTAACAAAAGTTATCATAAATGATTAAATTAAAATATTCAATGCAAAATATTATGTAGAGATACTAAATTTTGAAAAAGAACAATGTTCAAAGGCTTTTCGAAAATTGCTGAGATTGTATTACACTTTTCCTTTCTTGAATTAAAATAGTTAATAAAATAATTAATTAGTAGTTTAGATGAGTCCAAAAGTTCCTATTAAAAACAATAAAGTTCTTCTAAATGGAGCTGAAAAGGTTAGTTCTGAAAAGATGGAGTGATCTCACCCAAAGTCCTGTTGATTGCCTAGGAAAAACGATAAAAAGATAAAAAAAGATTCAGGTGGGCTAATACAGCTGGGGGAAACTTTTATTACATTTGTTAAACCTCACTAAATAAATAAAACTGGACAAATTCTCTTCTTCTAATTTCTGGGTTAGAGCGACATGCTCCTTGCCCTAAGACTTTCCAAAGGCAACTCCTTCACTTCTTGGTTCAAATTGTAGAAGAAGGCCAATTATCCAATAGCATCGCTTGCCAATAATCCAGGATCTGTCTAATTTTTTTATTGGCTATCAGCTGAAAACTACACTTTTAATTGGTTGTACACTTCACTGAATTTATAAAATCATTCTCTACATAATTGAATTTGGAAAAACAGGAATTTAGGTCTTCAAAACTAGAAAATATGATTAAGAATCGAAATAGTTACTAAAATATATTAAATTCAACTTAAAATACTCATAATTGCATTTCTACAATGACCATGTCATAAAACAGCTGTTTAGGGAAATCACTCAAGTTTCACAATATTTATAATATTTGGTTAAACACTTAATTTCTTCACATATTTAGGTTATTTCTCCTATACCATAAGTTTACAATTAATTTTAGTTCAATTGTTAAAATATTTACTTTCATTATAATGCACACTTGAATTTAAAAATGTAAAATAATATCTTAAAAATAGCGGTAGGATACAATGTGCTGTGTGGAAATTTATACGGTAGTAGTTCAGAGTTTATCCACTAGGTGTCGGCACTAAATGGACCGGCTGTGTGGTAAGTGACGGACGACATTCGTTCAACAAGATGGCTTCCGTGGATCAAGAGAATGGTGTTGTATGTTTACCTATTTACATTTATTTCGTTTTCAATTACATTTGTGTGTAAATCTTATAGTTAAAATGGATAGGAGAAGTGTCCTACTTACTCTTAAATTCCAATCATTATGGTTATATAGTTCGAAATAGTGCTAATCTTCTCAGAAAGGTGCAGTGTTAGAAAGGTTATTTCCGTTGTGAAAAATAGTCGTACATAATGAATTTAAATCTTTCTACGATATTATTTACAAATGACATGGGTTACTTATATCCTATTACAAAATTCTTTTGTTCTGGTATAAAAATAAATAAACGTACCGGAACCAATTTTTAACGTTTAACCTTGTCATGGTTATTAAATTTTGTATCCTGAGATAGGCCAATGGATGTTGGATTAACATAATTCTGTGAGTACATCGATTAATATAATGCTTATTATCTAAAGGTTATTACTTCTTTGTAAAATATACTTGTTGGGAATTATCCTTAATATCTAAAAAATTGATTACCTAATACTAAAACGGATTTACAAAATTGACTTGTAGGCTATGATTATACTTGTCTAGGTATTCTGTGAACTAGGCACTGTCTATAGGATTTCTTTATGGGAAAAAGTCTCTATATACAGCTGATTATTGTTATCAATAGAAAATACTGTAATAAAGCCCCTTTTTGTTTGGCGAATGGTTCAGTTCAAAATGAGTCCAAACAAAAATTACAGTTAACATTTCAATACATATACTGTACATGACTTACCTAACATTAAACACAATGGTAACAAGACATTGAAATGAAATACATGGGAATAAGGGATGAACATTTAAAACGTAACCTAACTAAATTGTTTAACTAAATATAAAATGAAATTAATAAAAGATCAGGTCGCTTATCTAATATTTACAGGGTCATTATATTTGCGTAGCAGTTGGGTGTGGAAGGGTCCTATGATGCTATGATCGGCTATGAAAACTAATTAATAACTATAAATCAAAATTCATTCAGTTTTTTTTTTATCCTGGTATGATATTTTATTACTATTTGTTTTAGTTTGCTCTTCTTCTAATAAAAAGTCTCTATCACAGTACGTAGTACCTATTAAATTGTTTGTTAAGGTTAGATTATGGTTATTTATTTTATTATCTCGGACCTTATTCATTCCGATTTTATTAGATGTAAGCGTTGATAAAATGTTATCTGTATCAAATGTATGGAAGTGTGATACGTGGTTAGTAAAGCATATAGGTCCCTCCTCTGCACTCATAATATCAACGCGTTTTAGTTTTCCGACGGCTGTTGGCGACCGTGGGAACTGACAGATTGTGTTTCGGCTGGCTCCGGGTGATTTCGATTGTACTCGGGCACATTCGGATATTGTCGTGTTTGTTCGTTGCTGGCGGGCGACAGCTGTTGTGTCCACTGCCGTTGATCAGTGGTGGGATAGCGATTGGGATTATTGTTTCGGTTATGTTGGTCGACCTGAATGTGTTGCAGCTGGTGGCGCGGTTCGTTGTAATTTCGTCTGTTATTGTAGTGGTATTCCTGTCCTCTCTGACCATATGGTGTGTTCGGTCGGTTGTGTTGTGGTGAATTATTATGGTAATTGTTTTGAGGTTTGTAAGTGAGATTGTGGTTTTGTTTGGGCTGATTTGAGTGGTAATTTTGTTGATATGGGTGGTGTCTTGAGGGAACAAATTTATCATATCGATCATAGTGATTATCCTGCCGATTAGGTCTGTTTGTGTGAGGATTTTGGTAGTTGTTGTGTGACAGGTTTAAGTTAGGCCTATACTCGTTTGAATTTTTTCTGACCCGTTCCGTTTTATTGTGCATGTCTTCACGATTTAGCAGTTCTATGAATCTTTCAAAGGTTTGTATATTTTGTACGGCTACTGAAGCTCGGATCTGTTCGTTAAAATTATTCGCTAGGGTTTCGATTATCTCGGCATCTTCCATAGGAGGTATCATAGATTTGAGGGTTATGGTTCTATCAATAAAATACTCGGTCATAGTCATCTTTCCGTCCGGTCGATAATGTTCCATCTCGACACGTTTCCTTATGGATCTTTGAACATCAGAACTCCAGTACTGTTTGAGGAATTTGGTTTTGAAATCATCTGCGTTTTTAAGATCGGATTTGATTATCTGAAACCACATTGCGGATGTGCCTTCGAAACATTGCTCGATTACTTCCAGATAACTGAGACAATCTTGGGAATTTCGTTTAGTGTAGCCTTCATAGTATTTCGCAAACTGCTCTATGAACTCGGGTGGATTTTTAGTTTTTGTATGAAAGTGAGGTATTTTAGTGGTTAGGTTATTTGTATATTCACCAACGTAATTTACGATTATTTCAGGCAGTTGGGATAAGTTTATGTTTTGAGGTGAGGATTGTGGTGTTTCTTTAATCTGGGTTATTTCACGCTCAATTTGACTCAAAGTAGCGTTCTGTTTGGATAGGACTACTGTATGTTCATTAATTATTTCATTGTAAGTTTCTTGTTGCTTGATGTGGGTATTTAATTGATGGTTGACCGTGTGTATTTGGTCATCTATATATTCTTCTAATTTTTCACTAGTTTTTAGTAGGAGCTGTTCGGTTTGTTTTTGAATTTGATTAGGTAGCTGATCTTCAAGTGCTTGAATGCGAGTTTCCTGTTTGATGTTTTGATTTTCAAAATTAATATTAACTTGTTTTAAGATTTCGTTTTTCATTTGTAGGTTTTGTGTGTGAGTTTTAAGTTCCAATTTAGAGATTTTATCATTCATCCTATCTTCAAGCATGTTTAGATTTTCAGTCATTTTTTGAGTTAGGCTACTTTCTAGGTTTATATTTTGTTGAGTTAGGTCTGTTCGTAATGTCTCTACTTTAGAATGGACAGAGTTGATTTGGGATTTCAACTCGGTATTGAAATTTTCGATCTTAGAATTGACCGTACCAATTTGAGTGTTTACTAGGTTTGTCAGTTGGGTAGTCATTTGTAAGATTAAGTGTTTGAGCTCTGTTTGCTCGGTTTCTATAGGGTTTATGTTGTAAGGGTCTAGATTTTCTGTGGTTTTGTATTTGTCTAGGCTAGGTATTAATGGTTCTCCTCCTACAGCTATGTCGTGCCTATTCTCTTCTGTTTGAGTGTTTGTGGTGTCTATAGTGTTTGTGTTCATGTTGGGAGTTGTGTAGTCTTCTAATAACTGTAAGTGTTGCAGTTCTTCTATGGGATATGTAAGGTCTTCGTCTTCGCCGCCTTCCACTAACTTGGCACTTTTACGGGGATTTTTTCTAAGGTTATAAGGAGATGTCATTGTTCTTGGGGAATACACAAAAAATAGGGATAGGTCCTACATAAATAATGGTGATACAAAAAAAATGGGGGGAATTTCCTACCGGGGTTTCCTACTGGGTTCCTACTGGGTTTCCTACTGAGTTTCCTACTGGGGATATTCTTATCTTAGGTACAAGTAATCTAAGATTCTTATTCTAATTAAATATCTTAACTAAGATGCAATTATGAGTTTTGAGTTTGTTTTTTTTTTTTTTGTTGATAACTTTTGTTTCATAAAGCCACCACGTTGTTGCGCCATTTATTATTTATATATGTTTTATTTTTTATTGTTTAATTGTAATATTTCTATGAGAGAAATAAAGAACAGCTGTTAGTTACAATGAACAAAGAAAATCAATTTACTCACTTATGAAAAACTATACATCAGTTACAAAACATATAAAATAGTATTCACAAAAAAAATGTTCAGAATGTCTCTATAACTCGGGGTAATTTATATTCATGGGTTCAAATGCTTCTGGCTTGTTAACAAAAGTTATCATAAATGATTAAATTAAAATATTCAATGCAAAATATTATGTAGAGATACTAAATTTTGAAAAAGAACAATGTTCAAAGGCTTTTCGAAAATTGCTGAGATTGTATTACACTTTTCCTTTCTTGAATTAAAATAGTTAATAAAATAATTAATTAGTAGTTTAGATGAGTCCAAAAGTTCCTATTAAAAACAATAAAGTTCTTCTAAATGGAGCTGAAAAGGTTAGTTCTGAAAAGATGGAGTGATCTCACCCAAAGTCCTGTTGATTGCCTAGGAAAAACGATAAAAAGATAAAAAAAGATTCAGGTGGGCTAATACAGCTGGGGGAAACTTTTATTACATTTGTTAAACCTCACTAAATAAATAAAACTGGACAAATTCTCTTCTTCTAATTTCTGGGTTAGAGCGACATGCTCCTTGCCCTAAGACTTTCCAAAGGCAACTCCTTCACTTCTTGGTTCAAATTGTAGAAGAAGGCCAATTATCCAATAGCATCGCTTGCCAATAATCCAGGATCTGTCTAATTTTTTTATTGGCTATCAGCTGAAAACTACACTTTTAATTGGTTGTACACTTCACTGAATTTATAAAATCATTCTCTACATAATTGAATTTGGAAAAACAGGAATTTAGGTCTTCAAAACTAGAAAATATGATTAAGAATCGAAATAGTTACTAAAATATATTAAATTCAACTTAAAATACTCATAATTGCATTTCTACAATGACCATGTCATAAAACAGCTGTTTAGGGAAATCACTCAAGTTTCACAATATTTATAATATTTGGTTAAACACTTAATTTCTTCACATATTTAGGTTATTTCTCCTATACCATAAGTTTACAATTAATTTTAGTTCAATTGTTAAAATATTTACTTTCATTATAATGCACACTTGAATTTAAAAATGTAAAATAATATCTTAAAAATAGCGGTAGGATACAATGTGCTGTGTGGAAATTTATACGGTAGTAGTTCAGAGTTTATCCACTAGGTGTCGGCACTAAATGGACCGGCTGTGTGGTAAGTGACGGACGACATTCGTTCAACAAGATGGCTTCCGTGGATCAAGAGAATGGTGTTGTATGTTTACCTATTTACATTTATTTCGTTTTCAATTACATTTGTGTGTAAATCTTATAGTTAAAATGGATAGGAGAAGTGTCCTACTTACTCTTAAATTCCAATCATTATGGTTATATAGTTCGAAATAGTGCTAATCTTCTCAGAAAGGTGCAGTGTTAGAAAGGTTATTTCCGTTGTGAAAAATAGTCGTACATAATGAATTTAAATCTTTCTACGATATTATTTACAAATGACATGGGTTACTTATATCCTATTACAAAATTCTTTTGTTCTGGTATAAAAATAAATAAACGTACCGGAACCAATTTGTAACATTTAACCTTGTCATGGTTATTAAATTTTGTATCCTGAGATAGGCCAATGGATGTTGGATTAACATAATTCTGTGAGTACATCGATTAATATAATGCTTATTATCTAAAGGTTATTACTTCTTTGTAAAATATACTTGTTGGGAATTATCCTTAATATCTAAAAAATTGATTACCTAATACTAAAACGGATTTACAAAATTGACTTGTAGGCTATGATTATACTTGTCTAGGTATTCTGTGAACTAGGCACTGTCTATAGGATTTCTTTATGGGAAAAAGTCTCTATATACAGCTGATTATTGTTATCAATAGAAAATACTGTAATAGTCATAATCATAGTCAAATATCTTTATTCATTTACATGCACATGCTGATAGCATCAATATTTGTATTAATCTTAATATATAAAAATGAACTCCTATTTCCCTTGGTCACGCCATCACTTGAGAATGAGTGCACCAAATTTAATAATTCTTTTTTTGTTGTGTTTGTTAATGTCAGGACAAGGTTCTTATAAAATACAATTTTTAACCCGACCTAAGGGCTCTGTCCCACTGGCCTTCAAAGTTCCCATTGATATGATCAAAGTTCAGTTAGTTACAGCTGTTAACAAGGATTATATCTAAACATACTTGAAAGGCATAAACATGTTCATTATGGAAATAAAAAACCACTTGAATGGCAACTCAAACTCTTTTCGATAGGTGAGTGAGTGAAGCGAACGAGCTCATCTTGAAAATGAACGAGTATTTGACATAAAACAAATTCAGTGACATTAGGACAGGACAACGTCAGTAGGGCCAGCTAGTACTTATAATAAATATATATACTTAATGAACGAAATAGAACAAGGTTAACTTCTAAGAGAGGTGGAAAACTCTTCAATTGAATAAAAAGCTCGGTTAATTAAATATTATTTTAAAATCTTTTTTATTTTATTTAAGTTTTTTTCATGTTTAATGTAATCTGGGTTGTATTTTAAGAATTTTTTTGCTATATATGTAGGCTTTTTTAACTTGAGCCTATGGGCCTGGATTACTTCATTTCTGTTTCTGGTATTATAAAGGTGTGTTGGTAATTTTGAATTTTCGAGTACTCGCACACCCCTATACATGTTTATAAATGTGACATTATAGGATGATTGAAAATAAATATAGATTTAGACTCTTTCCGTAAAATCATTAACAAAAACGCCTCTGTCACTACAAGAAGAAGTAACGGTTTATTTCCTCAGGACACAGAATAAGACTGCATTTTGACGGGTACCCGGACTGCTACGACTTCTGGACCAACTCGTACTCCCCGGACATCTTCCCCCCGGGCTGGTGTGAGCGCAACAACCACAGCCTGCACCCGCCGCGGGGCTACACCCTGGACAACTTCAGCTGGAACACCTATCTCAAGCAGTGCCGGGCCCAACCTGCGCCCAAGTCACTCTTCCCCCGGTCTAACGCGGTATGTCTCATGTACAGTCTAGTGTTTTTTTCAAGTTATTATACAGGGTGCGGCAAAATCAGTTAACCGCTGCAGACCAGGTGAGCGACATTGCTAGCTGTTGATCTTATTTGGTATGGAGCATAGCATTAATCAATTTTGCTCAGTCTACCACTAACAATTGTGAAGTCGATTGTAGTATGTGGGAACTACAGTATTAGAAGAATACCCCCGTAGCAGCAAACCTGCATACTCAGCGAATTTCCAATGAATATATACGTATCTTAATACCACATAAAGCCACATACCAATTTTCATCAATATACATTCATAAATAAACGATTTATGACATTTTAATTATTCTCCATAAGAATAACATGGCGGCTGAGTATGCAGGTTTGCTGAAGGAAGGAAAACAAAAAATGGGGTTTTATACAAATATCAATACAACTCATTTAGGTAAAGCCACATACCAAATTTCATTAATTTATTTTCATAATTAAGGGAGATAACACGTTATTTATTCTCCATAAGAATAACATGGGGCTGAGTACGCAGGTTTGCTGCTACGGGAGCCTTTGGCAAAAAATTGTTTTTTTGAGCAAATATCAGTAGTCCACAACCAGATGAAGCCGTATACCAAGTTTCGTCAGTATACGTTCATAAATAAGCGAGATGTAAAATTTTTCTTTTCCTCCATAAGAATAACATTAGACAACGTACTGTGTTTAGCACTTTCAATATCTCGGTAACCAATTGACGTAGAGAAATTATCAAAATACCAAATTGTGTGTTTTTTTAAGCTGAATCCAATGGTAAAAACTAAAATTTGACTATTTCAAAAATTATATGTAAAAAATTCAAAAAACCCATTTTTGGGGTACAAAACCCCCCCAAAATACCCCTTCGGATAAAGCGATCTGGCTGGTTTTCGAACTTAAAGTCATAAATGTTGCTTTACACGTTTATACCAAATTTCATCAAAATCGGATAATTTTTACGAGAGTTATCGTGCTCACGGACACATATATATATATATATATATATATATATATATATATATATATATATATATATATACAGTTTCGAACGAATGGTGTTTTTGGGGTCTGGGGACCTCAAAACGAAAAGTTATCATGGTCCCGGGCCTAGGTCTTACCATGCCGATTACGGTAATAGCTTCTTCCCTATAGGGGAAATTCGCTAAAATGTGTTTTCAGTGACACCTTGAAGTTTGGATCATTTCAGATACCTAATAGCGGAAGATTTCAACACTTTATTTACACCACAGTTGTGTAACAAAATGTTTAAATCAGTGATAAAAAAGCGCAATAATTGTATCTATCAATCAAGATCATCAAAATTGAAATCATCCTTTTTGCAGCAACTTCTGAGAACTTCAGGAGCATTACAAACATTAATTTGTCTTGAGTAGCTTACAACTCACAGCACTTATGATAGAAACCATAATATATATATATATTATGGTTATATTATGGTTAAGGGCGGTTGGTTGGCCCTTATGGGAACCCTGTAATATGTTAACGACACAATATGTCAAAAACGATGCAGTGTTAGGGACAGGGATACCGTACACTACACCCTCCACAAGCCTGATACGATACAGCAGTACGATATTTAAATATAATCGAGATGTTCGTAGTGCCACTGCGCATCGCTCGGAAAGGCCACGTGATCGTGCGGCTCCAATCAGTGACACTACATTGTGTTTGTGCTTCTACAAACCAACCAATGGCCTCTAGCAATGTTTAGCGCTATTACCTGTAGTTTGGTCAATATTGTTGTGGATCACCAATTAGATGATTGCCTCATCCGATGAGCGGGTTATTTGCTCAGTTTGTGTAGAAAGATTATTCTAAAAAATTTAAAACCACGTTACGTGAGGCATCACCCGGCACTGTTCATTAAACATAAGTCTGCATGAGCGAAAGTATTGGGAAATTATTTTCAATGGGGAAGAGTCCTAAAATAGATGAAAGTCACGAAAGTAATGAAAAATCTAACATCTTAATTGAGGAAAAACTGGCCCTTTGTAAGTTGTTAGGAGAAAACAAGAAGACCTAAATATATTGTTTGCCTTGTTTTAAGTGTTAGGAATAATAAAGTAAATTTCTTAACAGTGCAACTTAGGGTGTGACAGGATCATTTCTATATTTACAAAACAACCTACTTAAAACTAAACAAATATTGATTGGTTGGTTGTCCAGATATGTTATTTAAAAATTCCCCCTGTACGTTTTAATACAGCAAATTATGCCTATAAACCATGAATCTCAGTCTGTAAATTAATTTAGAAGTACTTAAGTGCTTATTTTACACTTTGGTTATTTATACTGTTCTGTTATAAAGTATTTTGTTTTAATCGTTGCAATTCAAATTATTTTCTTTTAGGACTGACAAAAATATGGAGAGTTTTCTAATGAGATTGGCTTATTCAAATAATTTTCTTTAAAAGTTACTAGCTTTGACAAGTGGCTTAATGATATGATTCCAACGGTTGCGGTAGGTGCATGAAAAATCACATTAGGCTTGCAGAAAGTTTTTGGATTTTACATATTCCGTTGCAGAAAGAATGAAAACATTCTGCCTGGGGGCTCTGCGATCGCGTGTGTGGCAGTCCACTCATCTCCCCACCAAAGTGTGAGCCGAGTCACGTTGCTGAGTCACCCTGATCCTCGTTGTGCACAAAGGATTTTCTTTCAATAAACTTGTTTCCCCATTTTTCGCATGAAGACAAGACTTGAATTTTTGTTTGCTCTTTTCACCATAAACGTTCTTTAGTGTTTTTCTAAAAAAAATTAGTTTGAACAATTTTTAAATTCAGAAACCGAAAAAACTGCATATCTCATATTTACGATTGCTGCCATTTTGCATCGCTGTGGAAATAAGACGCGTGACCGCACAGCAACGAGACTTGGCTCAAACCTTGGTGGGAGGTGAGTGGACTGCCACACACGCAATAGCGGTAATGGGGAGCTGTGTTAGGTGCAGTAAGATTTACTTTACTTTAGGTGAATGTTGTTTATTTTCTGGATGACCCTTGTATTTTTGAAGGTAACCGGCTTCAGATATTTTTATCAATAATCGATGACTCAGCTCTATACAGAAGAATCGGTCTAATAATAGTTTTATAGATATTTTAAGTTTTGTATGGTTTAAACTACTGGAACATATTATTGTACCGTTTTGTTTCCTCGCAGCCGCTGTGCCCGAGCCAGTTCCGTGTGGGCATGAAGCTGGAGGCCGTTGACCTCAAGAACTCGTCGCTGATCTGTGTGGCCAGCGTGTCCAACCTGATAGACAACCGGCTGCTGATCCACTTTGACAGCTGGGGCGATGTGTACGACTATTGGACTGACCCCAGCTCGCCCTACATCCACCCCGTGGGCTGGTGTGAGGAGACCGGCCACGACCTCACGCCCCCCAACAGTACGTCCTCCGACTAGCTCATGCTGCAACAGTTTTATGACAGTTTAATTTATTCACATCAATCGATCGATCGAATACTTTAATGAGTATGGTTTGTTTGCTCGCTCGCTCGATTGCAACTCTGATCTCAAAAACGGCTCCAATGATTTCCTTCCAAATTATTTCTAGGCTTAACTTAACAATCAAAAAATTATATCCAAATCGATATCAGATCCAAAGACTCATCAGTGGACATATATAATCCTAATAAAAATAAAAGTTATCATCCTTGACTGGATTTCATCTAGATTTCACACATATATAATTATACATAAACTTATTTTTAAACACTGAAGAGACATTAAGACTTTATGGGAGCTCCCGACCTAACCTCAAACTTACCTTGAAGATGGATTGATACCACCAGGTCGATGGTTCCTTCAAAAGTTATAATTAACTAATTTCTGGGTTAAAAATAAGTTGTAGACAGGTCTCATCTCCAGGAAAAATCTAATTATGTAAATCTAATTATTATTTGAAAAGATACAGAAAAATAACCTTGGGTCTGTGGAGTTTCAAATCAAAACAAATGAATCATAACAGCTGTTTGTAGTCAATCAGTGAACTGTCAAAATAATTTAAGTATCTATGGGGCCGAGCTTTGCTCGGAGAAGGTCAGTCAGTTTGTTTAGATGATGTGGAGTTATATTTCATCAAGTCCCCCTACTGACGAGCAGATTTTCTTAGCTCGTTTGCCTCTTTTCTGCATGTTTAAGGTCACTCCAGTTGTTATTACAGCTCAGTGTCCCTTTGATTAGTTTTGGATATGACATGGTCACACTGTATGTAATCTTTATCCAATGGTTTTAGTCACTGCTCTCAGGAAACCACATGTTAATACAAACTACAATAGTACTACTTTGACAGTTCATTGATTGATTATAAACAGCTGTTACGATTCATTGTTTTGATTTGAAATCCATAAGCCCAATGATAATTTCTTAGCTTTTCAAATTTGTTTTTTATACAATTAGATTTTTCCTGGGGATGAGACCTGACTAAAACTTATTTTTATCATTAATTATTACTTTTGAAGAAAATTGTTGGAACAGTTTTTGAGATCAGAGTTGCGAATAAGCAAGCATTCGAGCAAGCTAGCTCGTAAACCTGACTTATTTTAGAGTATACGACAGGGTTAAAAGTAGAGTGTACAATTTGAATAGTGTCAGACTTATTTTAGAGTATACGACAGGGTTAAAAGTAGAGTGTACAATTTGAATAGTGTCAGAATACATTAATTTAACATTAGTGGCCTAATTTAAGTTCATCTAAAAATGTAGTAACTCATAAAAACCGTTAATTTAAAATCATATCCTCATATTTTCTTTTATATTTGCACAATAATTCTAAGAACAAAACCTTATCATGTATCTTTTTAGGTTGAATTTATTTTAAATGAACCTTGAAAGGTATATAGTGGTCTGCTCACCAGGTGCTCTTTTAGTTCGGTTTTAACAACATTTGTATTGTTTTCCTTTTTAATGGTATTTGAGAGGTGATGAAGAAATCTCATTCCCGTATATTCTGGCGTCTTTGTGAATAGTTCCAACCTGTGGCAGGGAAAAGCTGGCTCATTACGACTTCTTGTGTTGTATTATATATACATATATATATATGTGTTGTATTGTGTGAAATATATATTGATATTGCAGAAAAAAGCACTTCGTATCATGTTAAAATTAAAACCAAAAGAATCTGTAAAAGAACACTTTAAAGAAACAGGAATTATGACTGTGCACAGTTTATATATTTTTCAATTAATTCTTCATGTTAAATCAAGATTAGGAACAATGCCAACATTGAATTCTTTTCATAACTATTCAACCAGGAAAGGTAATCAGCTGGCTTACAATAGGCATAATTTGTCAATGTACGAGAAAATATCCTCTTATAATGGAGTTCAATTTTTTAACAAATTACCCTCAAAGGTGTTAAAAATATTGCTGGCTTTAATTTATTTAAAAAACATCTGAAAACATTTCTTATCAATAGACCACTGTATAAGACAGAAGAATTTTTTACTTATCTTTAGAACATTGATTAAATGGAATGAGTTTGTAAGTTAGTTTTGAGGTAAAAATTATGTTTTGGTTAGTTGGGTAGTTGTTTATAGGTACTGTATTACTGTATATTGTTGACGCCATTCTGTACTATTATGTGCATTTTTGGAATAAAGTTATTTTGATTGATTGATTGACTGTACAACAAATTACCACAATCTGCTCTTGACATTGACATTTAATTCATTTAAGAAAAGAATGTTTGAATGGCTACTTTCAACCCCGTTTTATTCTGTTGATGAATTTTTAGAGCTAAATAGTAGAGATATTGTAATTTGATTATTTTTAGCAGAATTGTATAACTTGACGTTGTTTGTAACATGTATTGTGTTGATGACGATAAAATATTCATTATTCATTATATCATTAATGCAACTGATTCGAGTCTTAATAAAACAGTACTTTTAGTTTTACTATTAAAATTAAAAAGACAGCAGCTAGATATACTGAATAAAACCCGTCTTATTTTTAACACTGGTTGCTACGACAAGTGATTACAACAGATTCTTTTTTCAGCTTATAAAAACCCGAGTTTGTTTTCGTGGGAGCAGTACCTGAAGGAGACCAAGTCACAGCCTGCGCCGGCCCGGGCGTTCAAACCACGGCCGCCCAACGCCTTCAAGCGGGGGATGAAGTTGGAGGTAACTTGGGTCTTTACTGGTTTCAATTTTGTCATTTTAATTTTCTTTTAACCCATTCCTGAAGGAATAAAAATTTGCCATGAAACATTTTGATAACTTGATTTGTTTATGCTGGTAAGAAATACAATTTATTTTGTCTGTCGCAAATTAGTTTATCGTGCTTCTTAAATGTGCTGAAATTGTTAACAAAGGCTTCAAAAATGATAAGGAAAAATATAAATCGACTGGGTAGCGCAGTGGGTTAGCAGTGCTTACTTCATAATTCGAAGTTCGCCAGATCGATCGCGGGCAAAACCTTGAGAAAATTTGGTGAAGGTTCGAAACTGGATTGAGCTTCGATTGGTCAATTAAATAATCCTCACTAAAGAATCAGTTGGTCTTAGTCAGTATCAAGGCATCTAACTCATTCTACACTTATCATTTATTCATATTTGCCTTAAAATACGGACTAGTTGCATCGGCTTCTTACACAGTGATTATGTGATTAATTTAATCTATGTCTTAAGATAAAGGATATTTTAGTAAATTTGAATATGTTTGTATAGAATAGTAAGAAACTATTTTATAGGGGAGTGCGAGTAGTGATTTTTTTAATCGAGTCAAGTCGAGTAGTGCCAATTATTTTTGAGTTTCGAGTATTTTTGAGCGAGTATTTGCCATCAGTTGGTAGTTTAAAATAGTGTAATGGGATTTGGATACCATTTTAGATTTGATAAAAAATAAAATCTAATCTCTAATCATGGTTTCTAACCAATACATGAGTAGCAATACAAAGTTTTGGCCAGTAAAATCAAACTGGATTAGGTATTGACAAACAAAACACGGTTTGACATTCGTTTCCGGCCGATAAAACAGGGTCCGGTTGTCATTTGGCCATTATCACCTGGTCCAGACATCGTTTATAATCAATATTAGATGACGAAATCATTAATTAAGGCTGATATTAAATGGCCCGGTTGCCACTTTTGCCGATATTATGTATGCCATCGTCATTTTCGGCTTTTAGTACATGATCCAGTCGTAATTTTAGTTGATATTATGTTTTCCGTCATCATTTACGGCCGAAATTACGCGGTCCGATCGTCATTTTCGGCCGATTTTACTTGATGCAATCGCCTTGCGGCCGTTACTACACGTTTTGGCCGGTCGAAATCGTTAGCGATCGTTATTTTCGGCCGATTTTCCGTGATGCGATCGCCTTTTGCAGCCCTTACTAAGCGTTTTGGCCGGTCGCAATCGTCTGGAAATCGGCGGGAAATACTCGCTCGAACTTTCGAGTATTTTTCAAAACTTTGAGTCGAGTTCGAATATTAAAATACTCGGCCAAAAACTCAAAGTTTCGAGTACTCGCACACCCCTACTATTTTATAAAGAGAGAACTGGCTATATTACAGAAACATTTACAAATTGTAAAACGTACAGAATAAAATTATGGCAAGCAATCTATCAGCTTATTACTTTTTTGTCATAATATTTATCAAGTGAAACTTTAAAAAAAATAACTAAATACAGTGAGTATTGGATATTTTGAATCTCAAGGGACCGGTAAAATATTTGAACTATCCAAAAATTAAATTTAAAGTAGTTGCTTGAATAAAGCTTAAAACCTTTATAATTCCCATTTCCAGAGAAAATGTATCATTAAAGAAATAGTTTGTTGAACAACTTGCACTTTCGGACAGTTGTAAAAAGTCACACAGAACTGCTAAACTACAGGGATGGATCGGAAGTGGGGTGAAGTGTGGGTACCTTGAACGTAACTTACAATGACCTTGAACGTAACTTAACAGGATTTGAGATGAGATGTGAAAAGCAGTTACGTAAGTGATACTGCAGCTACTTCCACAGAGCCTTTGGACCTTCTTCCAAAACCTGCAGCTAGTTTAACCTTTGGGGCACCACTTCGGTTTTGGAACAAATTGTTGCAGCGCTAACAACAGCTGTAGCTGCTGAATTCACTTGGAACGGTTGGAACTGTTTTCACTTACGGATCTTTGGAACTAAATTCCAATTTCAGTTGCCACAACACACCTCTTAAGCAGAGTAAAGATCCATGGCTTTGACCTCATGCCAACTGTGCAACACCTGTTTTCAGGCATTCCTAATTTTGATAACTGTATTTTGACTTCTTTTTTATCCAGCCTAGATCAAAATGATCAAACTATCCAAAATAACATTTTTAAATTAACCAATTTTTGTTAACATTGATGATATAGAAAATACTAGGGACCAACAGAAAAATTCTAATTAAAGAACATTTTGAAATTTCAAGATTTCAAAGTTCGAATTATCCCGCTCTACTAATTATACTAATTGATGACCTCAACATTGTCTACTATATGTGTTGTTCGCCAGGTCATCGACAAGCGAGCGCCTTTCCTCCTCCGGCCGTCAACAGTGAAGGACGTCAAGGACTTCCAGATAGAGATCACCTTCGACGGGTACCCGGATGAGTTCGGGTACTGGGTGGATGACGACTGCCCCGATATTCACCCGGTCGGGTGGGGCCACAAGACGGGTCACCCGATCGCGCCTCCCCCACCTTGTAAGTAACTGCTCCTCGCCATAGGCCAATCGGGACGTGCGGTGATCTAAAGACAGTGAGATACTGTCATAGAAATAGACACATCGGGCAAGCCATTGGTGGACCACTTGTGAAAAAGTATCTCAGCAATCAGCCGGGATAAGACCTACGCTTGACCACCCCTCTGAGCTACCATGTCCAGTTATTTTGCTTATCTGTTGTACTTGGTGATAAGAGAAAATTTAGAATTTTAACAGAATTTATGATCGATTCGTACAATGAATATTGTTCAAACAAATTTGAATTTTTTGAGTAGAAATCTTAAGTAATAGTATTTTTATCTTGTTTTGGGCGCTACCCACCTTCAGGTTTATATGGTTTCGTCCTCTAGTGAAGACTTATGGGAGTCATTGTCAATTACAATTAAATTAAAACTACACTACATGAACCATTTACATAATGCAGAATAACAATGCCACATTGAATCCCAATGTTTTGAGAAACTAAAAGTTCATATCCTGTTATCAAGGGTCCTGTTATATCAAGTCTAGCACGAACCTGAGCCGAGCGCCTGACCATGACTGCAGGTGAATCATTATTTATAGTTGGGGGTGGGGGATGCCAATCCTGTTCTTCCCTGTCTCTGATAACCTTTGTTTACCTACAGTACCAGACAGCTGTCCACTTCCTTATTTAGGATTCCCACATAAACAGGGCTATTTTCCACTGATGGACATGAAATGGGATTTCTTTTGCATGTCATAAACAATAACTCAGCCAAATTACGTTTCCTAAAATCCGGTTGTTTGTATAGTATGGAACTTTAATTCCATTTGACAGTATGACCTGCATCAAACACACGTTCACCAATTTTAAAACTAAACACTTTTTTACTATTCACCTTTTTCAAAGTTCTAAAATACATACTGGTGCCCAAAAATAAGTTGAAAAAAATATTATTACTTAAAAAGTACACCACCTAAAACATGTCTTAAAGAAAGTAGTGATATTTTTGGATCGAGTCGAGTAGAGTTTTGCCAATTCTCGAATTTTGACTATTTGCCATCTGCATTATTCATTGTTAGAGGTTTGACAAGTTTAGGGATAATTGACTTGGGAGGCCTTCAATTTGGTAACGTTTCAAACTTGGCCCATTTCATATAGCCAACACTTGGCGCAGATACGAAATTCCAGTCATTCAAATTGGTAACGAAGACCATCATCATACCCCCATATGCCCCAGAAGTATCGCCTCTTCCTCGCCCTTCTGAGAAATATGCGTGGCATCCCAGGGAAGTACAATTTTCTTTTGCTACTGTGAAAACTGTTTACCACAACCTTCCCCAAAAAAATTCCCTCGACCCATCAGAAATTACCCGTACGCAAAAAACATCTTCAGTAATGGATGAGACTAGGATTGATCTCATCTTAATATATAAAAATGAATCCCTATTTCCCTTGGTCACGCTAATACTTGAGAATGATTGCACCAAATTGAATAATTTTTGTTGTTGTGTTCGTTAATGTTAGGACAAGGTTCTTATGAAAGAACATCTTTAATCCGACCTAAGGGCTCTGCCCCACTGGCCTTCAAAGTTGCCATTGATTTGATTAAAGTTCAGTTAGTTACATCAAACAGCTGTTAACAAGGATTACATCTAAACATACTTGAAAGCCATAAACATATGTTCATTATGGAAATAAAAAACTACTTGAATGGCAACTCAAACCCTTTTTTCGATAGGCGAGAAAGCGTAGCGAACGAGCTCATCCGGGAGGCTAGTGAGCGAAGCGAACAAGCTCATCTTGAAAATGAACAAGTATTTGACATAAACAAATTCAATGGCATTAGGACAGGACAACGTCTGTCTGGCCAGCTAGTTTAGAATAAATGTTAAAAGTGAGCAATTACTGTTGTATACAAAACCAACCACTTACTCAGCACGATGTGGCGGTTAGGTATAGTTACTCTACTTGCCACGACAACTTTGATTTACAAGCAGTTTGCAATAAACACCAGTTGATATCCCCACACTTAAAACATTTAAAATAGTTACATCACCCAGATTCCCCATTAATGGGAATTGTTTTGTTTCAATTTATATGGGTTGGCACACCTGTTTCCTGCCGTGTATGTTCCTACCCTAGAATGTATTTATCTATCTCCAAAACGATCAACCGATAGCATCACAGCAGCTGATAAGGGCGTGTGTGGCATTATATTGCCTACCTGTTACCAGCGTGAATGATCGTCATATCGTTCCGGTTAGCAACATTACTAGTTTGAAACGTTACCAGATTGAGGAGATCCCATTGACTTTATTAAAGTTGATGTCGAGGGTGACTGTGACGAGGGTTGTGTTGCAGCGAGGGTCAAGAGTGAGTGCGCCACCAAGGGCTGCACAGGGGACGGCAACATCAAGGGAGGGTTCCTCACCAAGCACACCACCATGGTCCTCTGTCCCTACTCCCCGCAGAACCTCAACAAGGACAACGTCCCGGACCGGTTCTGCGTCAACCCTGACTTCTACGAGGTCCCTGAGCCGATCAACAACAAAAAGGCTAACAGGTGAGAATTCGTTAAAATGTTATTTATATTTTGTGATCTAAACCATAAGTAAAAATTAAATGGTCGGTTTGAATTTTATTAACGGAAGATTTATTTCTGTTTTGGAAGTTGTTGCAGACGAACTAAAGGCATTTGAAGTTAAAACTGATCTAATTTTTTCAGAGCCTTGTAGTCAGCCGTCATTAATTTGTATTAACGTGTTTAGGGCTATTTAAATTTGTATTAGCATTGGACAACATTGGACAAAGTACTGTGTTTAGCACTTTGAATATCTCTGCAATGAATGGACGTAGAATCACAATTTAAAAACCAAAATGATTGTTTTGTAGTGAAAAACTGATTGGTAAAAGCAAGTGTGAAGTTTATAGGAAAATTAGCTGAGAAAAAGCTAAAAACCATTTTCACATAAGATTAACATTGGAGATTTTATGAACACGTTTTTGGATTTTCTCTGCAACCAGTTAACCTAGGTTAATGATTCAGAATACCATATTATTTGTTTTTTTAAACTCTATAAAATGGTCAAAACAAAACTTGTGTGTTTCAAAAGTTTTAGGGTGAAAAATGCAAACAACTGGTTTTTGGACAATTTTGAAACCCCATAAACCCCCCCCTCCCCCCTCCCCATGGTCCGATTTTTCTGGTTTTCGAACTTAAAGTCATGAATGTCACTTTACACATTTGAGTCAGATTTAATTGAAATTGCACGTTTTTTACTCAAGTTATCGCATTCACGGACACACATATATATATTCATATATATATATATATATATATATATATATATATATATATATGTATGTATATAGATATATAAATATATAGATGTATATCATTTTGAACGAATAGTGTTTTTGACATCTGGGGACCTCAAAACAAAGATTTATCATGGTCTCGGACTTAAGTCTTACCATGAGACCTACGGTAATAGCTTCTTCCCCATAGGGGAAATTCGCTAAAACAAATCATGTTGTCTGGTGTAAGTCATATTATTATTTCTCTATTGATTTTGCATTTGCAATATATGAAATTAAAAAAAAACTCATTGGAAGAAAATCATTCTCTTATTGGGCCTGGTGATGGTTGTGACCGATCAAAATCGATTGCCTTGTATCTTTTGTGAATTTTTACTTAGTGTATTTTTTATAAAGTGTTGTAAAGACGATCTCTCACACAACCACACCCATAAGCCATGTATTGTGAAAGGCCTAAAGGCGGTCCCACACTTCTCGCGAACAGGCCTGAACATTCGGCCGAACATACTCCCGAATGCTCACTGAACATTCCATCCCGTATGTTCCAGTATGTATTCAAAAGTTCGTGCGGCTCCCACACTTCTCGCGAATACTCCGAACATTTGGAGTTCGGCTGAATGTTCGGGCGTGTTCACGAGAAGTGTGGGCCTTAAATCATACATTTCTCAGCTGATAAGTAAAATATCCCTTTATGTTTAACAATGGATATGGAACTTAAAATTCCCAGTGTACTGCCCAAGAGATTAATACCTGTCCATGGAGTAAAATCTGGAAATCAAGCTAAATCTTAATTTAAGTCAAGATTGTCCCAATTAAAGCGAGTTCATAAACTAGTTTAATCAACTGTATTTATTTATTTCTTATGTCTCGCTTTGTTTGTTTTTAGCACCAAACAAGATACGGAAGATTCTAGTTCGGAATCAAGGGTGAAAACGAGGTTTTCTTCTTCTTCGTCATCGCTAAAAGAAGACTTAAAAGAAGAGCCCGTTGTAAAGATGGAAGTTGAGGAGAAAACGGAAGAAAGAGTGGAACGTCGGGGTCGAAAGAGGTACTAACTTTGGCCACTAACTGATATCAATATTACTGTATTAGTTCACAAACAATACACAGGTGTTGGAAAAGTCAATAATTGATATTTTACCAGTGGCTTTGTCATACAATTTATAGTAAAACATTGTATGGCCTCCTTTTTAAAACGATTATTAAGTCAAGATGATCGTTTTTATATAATTTTGTCTTGATCAAGTTAACAGACAAATCAAATTTGAAATCAATTGGTTAATTGTTCCAGGGATACAAATTATTGGGTGAAAAAACAAAATGGCGGCTAAAAATGGGAAACAGCTTTTTTAGAACTATTGACTATGGGAAATTTTTCCCGATTAGTTATGTAACAAACACGTCGGTAAAATATCATGTACATTGATGAATAGTGTACTTATCAAATACAATTGTATTTCCAATTGTACTGTTAAAGGTAAGAGACGTTAGATGTTACATTCCATCCCTCCTTTTCCGTCCCTGCTAGTCCCATTCCTTCCGGTGACCAGTGCAAAATTCCCAGGTGGAAGTTGTGCCTAGTGGTTCTGCCGGGGTTTTCTAATCCATCAATCTAACATCTACAGTTTCGTAATAACTATGTTGTGGTTTTTATAATAAATAAATATTTAACCTGGCAGACACATTTATTATTTTGTAAATTGGCCAATCAAGGGGTAGTTATTTGTCTTTAAGGAACAAGGTAATTTTCGAAAAAGGGCAATGAAACTGAACCATTGCCAAATCTGAGGCTGTTATAGCAAACTTCTTTTTATTGGGAAGGCACAGTTAAACTGATTGACAAATAAAATGGTGCTCGATTAACTGAGAGTCTAGGAGTCGATGTCAGGAGTCTGGACTGTTAGTTGTCCTAACATTGCTGGGGAGTCTAGGAGTCGATGTCAGGAGTCTGGACTGTTAGTTGTCCTAACATTGCTGGGTTAGGAATCCTCATCAGAGCCTCTAGGCACGTCTTCCACATGGGAATATTGTGCAGGTCACCTGAAGGAGAGGCACTAGCAGGGATGGAGTTGCTAATCAACCCTTATAAGGAACACCTCCAACTCTTGTGACAACTGCTTTTTAGTGAATTTCCTTTGGAAAGTTAACTATTAGCATGACCTGCACGGTGAAACTTAAGCCCGGGACCACCATAGAAGTTCCTAACGTGACCCCCTGAACACGTTTTGGGGGTCGTTTAAAATTTTATATATATATATGTACATATGTATATATATGTATATGTATATATATATGTACATATATATATGTACTTTACTCGAAATTTGAAAGATTAATCCCCCAAAAAAGGGGTTTAAAGTTTTCCGATTGTTTTGCCCAACAAACTTGTCCAACTGATTACAGAAAGGAACGTCCCTACCAAATTTGAAGTTAATCGGAGAAAAAATGTGACCGCTAGAGTGTCAACACACACACACACACACACACACACACACACACACACACACACACACACACACACACACGTGTGTGTGTGTGTGTTTGCACTCTAGCGGTCACATTTTTTGTCCGATTAACTTCAAATTTGGTAGGGACGTTCCTTTCTGTAATCAGTTGGACAAGTTCGTTGGGCAAAACAATCGGAAAACTTTAAACCCCTTTTTTGGGGGATTAATCCTTCAAATTTCGAGTTTTCGGGCCCAAAAAGGGTCAGAAAAGCCCCAGAGGTAAAATCAAAGTATGGAAAAAGATGGGAATTAGAGAGGTGAAAGTTTTAAGCCCTCTCTCGTCATTCTAGCATAAATATTTACCGAGTTATTAAAGAAAATGTGTATAGACCAAACACAGTACATTGTCTTATGGGGGTTTTACACTAGAAAAGCCTGTTATTCCTTTGTTAGAGTACTTTTACCATCCCCAGCAACCTCACGTCTACTTTCAAGCCTGTCTGGACCTTCTCCTAACCTTATAATGCGCAAAATTGTATTCCCAGCTTTGCAAGTAAATGAAACCAGAAGTACCAAAACAGCCAAAAAATCAATGTTTCAGATTTCAATAAAAATTGGACAAATGTATGTTTTTACATTGATTTTGAGTTTTAAAAGTTTTTATGTGGAAATTCACTTCCCTGACATCAGCGTGCTGCGTGCGAACTCGTTTTTAACTGAAACAGGTGGTCTGCTCTGCCCTTTGAGGCTGACTGACAAGGCATGCTTGTTTCTCAGCAAGGAACAGGGTGTCTACCATAAGATTATGGTTCCTTGCTGATAGACATGGATGTCTTGTCAGTCAGCCTAGAAGGGCGGATCAGACCACCTGTTTGAGAGCTGATGAAGCAGCTGTCACTGGAATCGGAGTTACTATAAAAGGTTGATTAGCAACTCCATCCCGTCCCCTCACCCTGCTGTCTACAAACATGGAGGGATCAAGGTGAAATACCCCCGTAGCAGCAAACCTGCATACTCAGTGAATTTCCAATGGAGATATAAATCTCTTAATACTTCATAAAGCCACTTACCAAGTTTCATAAAAATATATTCACAAATAAGCGCTATATACAATTTTAATTATTCATAAGAATAACATTGGGGCTGAGTATGCAGGTTTGCTGTATCAAGGAACACAAAAAATGGGGTTTTATGCTAATATCAATATAACTCAACTAGCTGAAGTCATATACCAGTTTTTATTCATTTATGTTCATAATTAAGGGAGACATAGCATTTAGTTATTACCCATAAGAATAACATGGGGCTGAGTATGCAGGTTTGCTGCTACAGGAGCCTTTGGAAAAAAAATATTATTTTGAGCAAATATCAATAGATCACAACCAGATGAAGCCGTATACCAAGTTTCGTCAGTATTCGTTCATAAATAGGCGAGATATAAAATTGTTCTTTTCCTCCATAAGAATAACATTAGACAACGTACTGTGTTTAGCACTTGCAATATCTCGGGAACCAATTGACGTAGAGGAATGATCAACATACCAAATTGTGTGTTTTTTAAGCTGAATCCAATGGTAAAAACTAAAATTTTACAATTTCAAAAATTATATGTACAAAATTCAAAAAACCCATTTTTGGGGTACAAAACCCCCCAAAATACCCCTTCGGATAGAGCGATCTGGCTGGTTTTCGAACTTAAAGTCATAAATGTTGCTTTACACGTTTATACCGAATTTCATCAAAATCGGATCATTTTTACGAGAGTTATCGTGCTCACGGACACAACATATATACATATATATATATATATATATATATATATTATATATATATATATGTATATGTATATATATATACAGTATCGAACGAATGGTGTTTTTGGGGTCTGGGGACCTCAAAACGAAAAGTTATCATGGTCCCGGGCCTAGGTCTTACCATGCCGACTACGGTAATAGCTTCTTCCCTATAGGGGAAATTCGCTAAAAGAAGCGTGTCATAATGGATAGCCAAAGAACTAACCTGATGCTATTACATCTTCATTTGCTGTACCTAAAGTCAACCTCAAGTGGTATAGACTAATCTGAATGTTGTCGGGGGAAGTTCGGGCCTTGAACTAATCGTAGTTTTATGATTATCGAGTTTATTTACCTACATTAGTGATTAATTCTTTGTTTAAAATTTATTTATTGTTGGTGATGGTGAGTTTATCTTGTTTAGGAAATTATTGCGGACATTTTCCATCACTTATTAGTAAAAACAAAGTTTCAAACCGTTTTGGGATTTGGAATCTGATCCCGTCTTCAAATGTTTCAGGGTTTATTTTAGTTTTGACTTCTTTTACAGTTCTGTTTTAGCTTTTCTGTGATTTTTCCAGCTTTGCCGGGATTGTGCCACTACTTTTGTTATGTTAGGTATCCTTTCCACCTGAAGACGGGATCAGATTCTAGATCCCAAAACGTCGTGAAACTATGTTTTTACTAATAAGTGATGGAAAATGTCCACAATCCTATACTCTAATATGAGTAAGGTTTGCTCGCTTGTATGTGCGTGCTTGATTGCAACTCTGGTCTAAAAAACAGTTGCAACGATTTCCGTAAAAAGTTGTAATTCACTAATTTCTGGGTTAAAAATAGGTTTTAGGCAGGTCTTATTCCCGAAAAAATTAAATAATGTAAACAAAATTTGAAAATGTAAATAATTAACATTAGCCTTATGGAGTTTCAAATCATAATAAAAGAATCATACCAGCTGTTTATAATAAGTCAGTGAACTGTCAAAGTAATAGTCGTGTTGTTTATTATTACCATTGGGTTTATATCTACTAGAGGGGACACGTTTGTGGGAGCCAGAGTGAGTAAAAGCAGTGCTGCGATCTAGCGTCACATTAAGATAACTAACTTGATCTGCGGCGCCATTAGGCCAAGTAACTCGTCCGCTGAACCCGACCCGTGTAATCAAAATATCACTTTGATGACCATCACAAAAAAAGTATATTTAAACATTTTAAAATCTCTACGAAAACATTCCTAACAAATATGATGAACAAACCCGCCACGATCCCTGGTGGCGTAAGTAGGGAACTACGTCGACAAATCTCTCACGTTAATTTGTATTGCGTGTCCCCTCTAGTAGATATAAACCCAATGTTATTACTAACATGAGGTTTCCTGAGAGCAGTGACTAAAACCTTAGAGTGAAGATTACATATGTAGAGGGGAAAAATAAATCAAAGGGGCATTGAGCTACAAATAACAACTTAAGTGACCTTAAAAATGCAGAAAAGAGGAAAATGAGCTGTACTAATCTGCTAATCAGTTGGGGGAAATGGTGAAATATTACTCCAAGTCATCTAAACAAACTGACTGGCCTTTCCCGAGCAAAGCTCGGCCCCCAGGTACTAAGTTCTTAACATTAGTCAATTAGTTAGTAATGACATTCTGTATTTGTACTTTGTGAATCGTGAATAAAGTATTTGCGATTGTGGTGCAGGAAGCTTCCGGAGCCGGAGAGTGTTCCGGAGCAGTTGGATCGGCTGAGGCGGGAGCTGGTGCAGACCGTGCTGGACCCGGGCTACAAGCCGTCACCCACCGAGCAGGAGATGTGGGTCAAACACGTGGCCACGCTGGGGCACAAGGTACACACCGCGCCAATCCTAGTGTTAGATTTATGATCCTAATATCAACTTCGGCTTCGAAGATTCATCATCAGTTAGGAATCCAGGAAAGAAAATTGAATAAAAAATTGTTTTCCATAAAACAACATAAACATGAATACAATGTATACAATAACAATGAGATGCAGAACATGTAATTTATATATGTATATTGTTGAACACACTGTTGCAATTATTGACCATGCTACTGACTCACTAAAACATTAAATTTTAAGGTTGAGTAATATGTATTATTGTGATCACTATCAGCTCAATTATGGATAGGTACCTCTGAGCGAATCTGCTTGTTGAGGTTACCAATGTAAAGGAAAACGCAGATTTATGACAAGACAAGTGCAAACAACAATTAATTAAAACAACATTTTACTAGATAGAAAGGGAAAACCCAAATAAGCCTCAAACAGTGCTAAAAATACTATTAACAACACATAAGAAATAGATAAATTGTCACAAAGTACAACATGACCAGGGTGAAACAATACCACTAAATTTCTAAAACCCAGTAACTAATCTTTATATATAATTCTGTAAGCGAAAATTTAAAGTCAAAGTTGTGGAAGTTTGACAAGTTGCAGGATGATGGGAGATGACTGAAATTAAAGGTCTCGCTCCCAGGACTCGGGAAAAATAAAACATAACAGTATTTCCAAAAAGTTACCAGCGAACGAGAAATAACGTAAAACATCCCCAATAAGAAAAACATGGGGATTTAAAAACGTCTGCTTTGTTTACATGAAAACATGTGATTATGAGTGTACTTTGTTTACGAAATGACATGTAAATAGTAAACAAAATCAGAGAGGCAGAGTATAGGAGCAAGGTTAGGGGCAATGGCCCCTTCAAGCACTAGTATTATAAAAACACCATAATGTAGAAATAATGAATAATGAACAAAAATTACAATATTTAACTAAGACAGTAAAATAAAACAACTTTGTCATAATATTTGTTTGCACAAATATTAAATATGAAATATGAGGTTTTTCTTACGAAATTTAAACACTTGGTTAAAGAAAAGACATACAATATTTTTTTTTTAAATGCTACAATTTGAGATCATATACAACGCATTGAAGTCAAAATGCAAGGAACGACAAAATTTGTTTAAAGAATTCATCCAGGGGATCGTTTATGGTACAAACAAAGTTTACATACACGACACTTAAAACAAATTTAAAACGTACGCAACACAAATCATTGTTTGAACTTTTGGCCTTCATGGATTAAGCTCACTTTCGCAGGAGCACGTTATCGATAACTCCTATGTTGTCGATAACGTGGTCCTGTGAAATTGAGGTTAACCCAAGGCCTAAAGTTCAAACAATGGTTTGTGTTGTAAAGGTAGGTTTTAAATTTGTGTTGTGTGTTTTAAGTGTTGCGTTCGTCAATTTTGTGTAGCTACTTTGTGAACGAAATCCCCTGGATGAATATTTGGAAAAAACTTGGTCATTCCTGGATTCCTAACTGATTGATCTTCGGATCTGAAATCGATTTTAGGATAATAAATAGAAAGCTAGAATTGCTAAGTTAAAACAGTAATATTTCTAAATTTAAGCAATCCAGACGACTTTTGTTCACTTATAGTTTAACCTTTAGCAAATTTTCATGAATTTTATTTTAAAAGCAAGTGTTCCTTAAATATCAACTTAATTTTTGGTTTAAGGCTTATTTTCCCAATAAAACCTTTTTTAAATTCTTAAGGCACATTTATAAATATTAGGCCTAGAGATAGTGTTGCAACCAATGCTTGTGTATTGACAGTGGATCATAGATAATTTTAACTTCTTTAATTCAGATTTTGCTCTTGGCCCCTAGCATTTTATAAACGGTATAAAAAATCTTGGTTAGTTCAAATTTTATTTTCAATAAATTGAACTTTTTAATTTAGACTTGATACAAACATTTGAAATCAAAACTAGGAATGCCTGAAAACAGGTGTTGCACAGTTGGCATGAGGCCAAAGTCCTGGATAACCCCACCTAGAGGTGTGTCGCGGCAGCTGGAACTGGAACTATTTACTGCCAAAGCTTCACAAGTGAAAAATTTTCCAACCACTCCCAGTGAACAAGAGTTGCTACAGCTATTAGTGCTACAAGAATTCGTTCCAAAAACAGCTGCAGCAGATCATTCCAAAAACAGCTGCAGCAGATCATTCCAAAAACAGCTGTAGCGTCCCGCAAGTTAAACTAACCTGGGTCTGGTTTTGGAAGCAGTTCCGCGGGCTCTGTGGAACTAGCTGCAGCTGTTTCACGTAAGTAACTGTTTGCACATGTCAGTAGGTTAATCTGTGGAAATTCGCTGAGTCCACAAGTTTACTGCAACAAGGGGGATTTTACTATCTGAAAACCACGTATAGTCTAAACAAAAAACAAAAAAAAACAAGTGTATAATTCCTCTAGAAATTCAAGTTTGATGACAGGCCAGTTGCTGATTAGTGTAGTTTGTTTGGTCGCAGGTGAACGTGACTGGGGGTGACCCACGGATGTGGAACCACAAGCAAGTGGCCGCCTTTGTCAACACCGTCATTCCCAGTAGAGCCAAACTCTTCCTTGACCAGGTAAGGAATTAAGAAAACAAGAATGCTACAACTGTAAAAAGAATATTTTTTTTACAATAAAATCTAGCTTACCAAACCGTAAAATGAATTAGGTACTCGAGTATGTTTATCTAATAAAAACTGACAATAGTAGTATTCGATTAGTGCCTTTACCCATCTGAGGGAAATGGAATTATTTGGGGCCTGCAGTTGTGAAAACCACCTGTGTATCGATTGGTTTGTATGCGCTATGGCGGTTTACGCTTGTTGAAGTAGGCTAGTGGATTAAGACAATATTAATGTTAATGATTGGAAATGGTTGTGGCTGATTCTCCCAGTGAGCGGCTTGACAATGGCTTGCATGCTCAGAGTACGGCAAAAAGTCAATAAGTGAAATTACTAATTGTGTTCAAAAAGCAACAACTCTTCCAGACAATTATGATATCCATTATACGAATAAAATGGCTCTGAAGTTTGAGGATATATATCTTAATAGTTTCATTAAAGAGAATATGATTTATACAACACAGTTATTTCATATAAACAAAATGTATTATGTTTTGAAGTACTTCTTAAGCATTATAATTTGCTGGGTCATTCGCACAGTTTGCATCTTACATTGTATCATATTACCTTGTGCTGATATTATCTCTATTTGCTGCAAGTTTTATAAATATTCATGTTAAATTCTCAAATTTTAAAATGGTGTTTATAGACGAGGGAATATAAAATGGAATTACAAAATATTGTTTCCAGATAATCAAATATTACACATTTCTGATACTTTGCTTGTTTTTCTTATTGCAGGAAGTTGATGGAGAATCATTTTTGATGATGACACAAACTGACTTGACCAAAGTTCTGGGCTTGAAGCTCGGGCCTGCTTTGAAAATTTACAACTGCATCATTCTTTTAAGACAAAAAGTTATGAGTTTATGAAATCCTCCGTGCATTGGTGAACGCAATATTTAATATGAGAAGAAAATTCAAATTAAAAAATCAACCTAGGGCGCTTTTTGGATTTATTTTTATATGATTTCCGATATTTTACTTTTTTGTAAATAATTTTGCTACTATTGTATATATAGCGAACAGGATCTGTTAAGTTTCCGAAGTTTATTTTTATCGGAGATACAAATTTGTCACATCCCTTACAAGAAGACTTATCTTATGTACAGCAATCGGTGACCCTTGTACATACGTTGACCATTGTAATTGTAACATTGTTATTATTATTTTTCTATTGTACATGGTTAAGTAATTGTTACTTATTTTTGTTTATTTAATATTGTTTAGACAGTCATTGTGTAGCATAAGTGCGTTTTGTGTAATAAAGATATTGATACTATTTGAAAATATTATTAATCCTTTCAGTTTGAACAAATCTTAGTAAAGGATAGAATTTTCATATAGAAGATTAACGTTCCTCTGCCACCTTAACCCATTAAGGTAGTAATTATATTCTATTCGCAATGGCCGATAAGGGATTTGATTGTTGCTGCACTCTAGTAGCAAAATCTGTAACTAATGGCTGCGGGCAACTACAGTTCTCTCCGGTAGGGGCGCGGACTGACTATAAAAACCTAAATAACGCCGCTAAGCCACTGGTCGTGGTAGCTGAGTTAGTTAAGTCATGGAAACATCTTGGCCAGGAGTTGATACAAACTCCGTGGGTTCGAATCCCGCACACGACCAAAACTGACCAGTCGTGGAACTCTCAATGAGTTAAGATTCAATCAGATTTATTGTAGCCATTACGCAATACAATTGTGGCAATAGGCATAGTCATGTACAGAATATCAACACATTAAACATATTATACAGTATTTTACAACAAATAAGTGTACAAGTATATCACATAGAATCAATTAACTAAAATCCAGATCAGATAATTTACTATGAAGAAATTATTCCACTGAATAAAACTCTCAGCTTTAACAAATTTTCAACTTTCCTTTTAAATGGTCTTAAGGGCAGTTCTCAAACAGAAGCAAGCAATTTATTGAAAAAAAGGTATTGTAAGTAAATGTGACTATTTAGCAATTTTGAAAGTCTAATATGAGGAGGGACAAGGTTACTCTTGTGTCTAGTATTGTATAAATGAGAATGGCTGGGAAAATTAACAGGATTTTTTTAATGTGTATTAAATTGCAAAGAATGTACATGGATGGTAAAGTCAAAATCTTTAAATTTGAATATTGTCCTCTACACGATTCATGATCCTGCAAGCTCAACATGGCTCTAAGGGCCTTTTTTTGCCAGACAAATGCTTTCTGAGCAAAATGAGAACTACCCGGTCTGTGGCAACATTGGTGGGAGGGCCCAAGTAAAATAAACGGAGGCAGGCTTGCTTGGAAGTTGACAGGATTGGTTAATTCTTTGTGAGTTGGACATGGTCAACATTGATTTTGCTACTTTTTACTTATGCCTACTGTGTGTGTGCCAATGTGACTCTAAACTGAAAGAAAACAATATTTTAATTAAAATATGCCGTTAATCCATTTAAATACACCAATTTGATATTCCAATTCATAGGTTTAAAAAATGACAAGTAAGGAACGGGACCAGCTCGTTTGTCTTCGCCAATGGGTTAATCTTCCTGTCCTCTATCCTTATGTGCCACAGGGCTGCACACGGACCGTAACGTAACGTAATGTAAAATTAGGTTAAACTTATGTTGTGGAACAGTCGTAAATGCTTATGTTTACTGGCCTATGATTATTAGGGGTTTGTGAGTACTAATTTTCCTGATCAAGTTGAATTCAGTGTGTAAATTCTCAAGTTTTGAGTATTTTAGAGAAAGTTTTTGCAATCAGCATTGTTTGTAAATTGTGTAACAGGATATAGAAACCACTCCACATAAAATTCTATAGCCTTATTGAGAACTAGCTGCTAATCCCGTGCTTCACAACGGGGAAAAAGTTCAGAGTAGAAAACCTAAGCGGTTATGTGTGCTGCATTCTGTGGTTAACCCGTGGAACTACTACGAATCATGAACAGCTGTTTGTATTTTCATTAGCTCAAACAAAATCGAATGTCCATAAGGAATACATGGTAACTTGGAAGTCCCGTGGGGCAGAGCCCTATAGTATTTTCAAAACGAAAATAAGCCTATGTGTGTATTTGGTATTAAAGGAAAATTCCTGTAAATTTTCATGCCAATCAGTTTTGTAGTTTTTGAGTGATTGAGGAACAAAAAGCAGACAGACAGACACCATCCCTTTTTTATATATTAGTATGATAGGACTACGTAACCAGTATCATTTCATAACAAATACGATAAATAATAATAAAAATCAACAAAACGTGGTTTAGCCATCATTTTTACATGTCCTGGTTGTAATTTACGGCTAACACTGCGATTCGGCAGTTTGCACCCGAAAATCTACTCCTTAGCACCACTTCCAGGGATGAAGAAATAGATGGTCATGAGATAAATAAATTTAAATATTGCTTTTTCAACATATAGGCCTAGTCCCTCTCAAACTTTTAATTTGTTTATTGTAAAAAGAGAAAGTTTTCTCAAAATCACATCAGCGAAAGTCAACTCTGCTTTTCCATATAAGATACTGCTATTTGAAATGCTTTCTGTACTTCAAAGATTATGAAATCACTATACTTCAAAGTGATGTATTTCCTCTGTTTTCTTCCACAATTTTCTTCTTCCATTTCATCTCAACTGATCTGTACAATTTCTTCTACAAAATATATTTATTCTCTGCCTTAAAATTTGATTTGATTCTTCCTTTAGAGCGTATTGATAAAGTGAAGGTGGGATTCAAAATGAGTTAATTTCTTGAAATTTATGGTTAAATTACACAGAAGTCAAATCAGGAATGGTTGGAAAAGACTTGCCAAACAGAGACGTTTAAATTAATTAGTGTTAAAGATAAGTTGATCAAAATGGTTCATGTACCTCCTTTACTTTTTTCCTCAGCTTAAAAAGCCACCTTAACACGTTCAGCCCGATGGAAAATGATAGTCAGTTTTTGAACTCCCAGAAATCCCGATGTGCACCACCGGTGGAGCATGGCAAACTTTCTAAAACTCCGACGTGTACCACCCGTGGCGCACTGCTTCCATTTGATTTGATGCTTTTACTTTCTCCCCTTATACATAGTATATGGAGAAAGTATTGTTTTCGTCAAAATTTTCGAATTTGAGTTGTTAGTGGAAATATTCGTTTTGGTGCTCCCTGAACCCAAAAAAGTGGTTTTTACGTGATGTCTGTGTGTGTGTGTGTGTCCGTGTGTGTGTGTGTGTGTCTGTGTGGATGTGTACAGAGCTAGAGCCTTAACCAATGGGCCGATTTTTATGAAATTTGGCATGTAGGTACTAATCCACGATATCTCCAGGCGTTTTTTCATTTTTTTGAATTTTTGATTTTTAAGGGTAATTATCCCCCCAAAACCGCCAAAAAACATGAAAAATCCAAATTTCTCAAAAACGGCTCTAACGATTTTGATTAAACTTTAGTCATTTGTAGAACTTCAGTTTTCCAACAAAATGGCACCACCTGCATTCCTGTAAAAATTCGGGTTCAGAAATTACAGGACTTAAAACATCAAAAATTCAGTTTTTTGGATTTTTCATAAAAAGACATAAACATAAGAAAATATTACTATTCACCATTAAAAAGAGCTCAAAAAACTAAATAATTTAGTATTTTGAATTACTTTTCTACGATTGCTGGTTTCGGAGAAAATTGAAATTTTCATTTTGCGGTAAACGCAGTACGTTGTACCCATGTTATTCTTATGGGGAATAAAAAATTACTGTTTCTCTCTTATTTACTGATCAATTTGATTCAAACTTGATATGCTTGTCATGTTAGTATTGACCAACAGAGGAAATTCGAAATATGTTGAGCCTTATTAACCCTGGGGGGGGAATAGGGGGCATTTCCCCTCTTAAAACCACGAGTGCAGCAATGGATTCTGTAGAGCCTGTAGAGAGGGATTTGGGTGGATGTGTTTTAAAACAACTTGTTTATAAGATTTTCTGTACATTCGACCGTGCTTTGTATTCTATATTTAGTAAATAAAAAGTAATTTATTCATTAGTTGGGCTAAAGGGAGAAAGTATGTGTCAGTTTCCTGATACCGTTTATTTTAAAGTGCATTCGGAGCTTTGCTGAGTTATTAAAGTATGTATTCGTGGTTTAGGTTTATATAGACACACCAGTGGCGCACGTGTAATTTTTTTGTTAGAATTATGTTTTTAAAAAATAATGCTCCATTTGAGAACATTTGTTATACTTACTACTTTACCTTGAAACTTACCTTATGGGGTTTAAGATAAATAAATACATAATTTTAATTTTTAAAATGTAAACATTTTATTGAAAATTAAAAAGTTTACATTTTTGCCAAGGCAAACCACCAAAAGTCAGAATGGCGGGAAGGATCGTCAGAAGACCCGGGAAGTGCTGCTCTCATACGATTTCAATAGCTAACTGTATGTAGTTCGCCGCTTGGCCGTGCGCCGTGCCATCGGCAAACAGTGTGTGTACCACTTAAGACGCACGTCGGCCGGTGGGGATTCTAGAATACCCACTGGCCGACGTGCGCCACCGGTGGTACACTTACAAAATTATATAAATTCACTCCCATAACAAAGTTTCAGTGTAAGCGAGACAATATCAATAGAGATTTTAACGATACTGTTGAAATTACCAGTTAATTTAGTTTTGTCTTTTTGTTCAGATTACTGTTTGCTGTATTGTATTTTTAATCATTTCAAAAAATCATTGGCCCGAATGTGTTAACCACTTATTACAACAGTAACTTCCAACACATCAGAGGGACATATATTTGGGACAAGGGATTTATAAGTCTATCATGGATGACCGAAATCAGGGGCATGCTTAAACCAATGTCCTCTGCTGTAAATGTTTGTGACTGCTTGGAGAAACATGCGGTCTGCAGCAATATGACATAATAAGATCTACGTTAAAAGGCTATATTGATATTATGCTTTGACTAACAGATTACAACTTCGCCATCCAAAAATTCCTCTGAAATTGTATAAGGATGTTATTTACCTGAGACAAACTTATTTTATTTTATTTACAAAGGAATAATCCTTTGTATGTTTTATAATAAATACACGTTATTATACAAAGTAAAACAAACTCACTGTCATAGAGCAATCCAGTGTACTGTCAGTTCTTTCGCAGCCTTTAGTATGACTTCATTACTAGTTTTATTTGCATTGTTTAAATTCACAGATGTCTGGATATTGACACATAATAAACCAAGAAATCTTAAAACACTTGTCAACCACATAAAAACATTTCAAATAGTCATATTTTCCAAAAGATAATCTACATAACAGCTGATATCTGGCATCAACTGTTGTTCTTTGCTCACTCACTGTTGGTTTTTCCTTTGTCCCAAGGACCGGAATCACCAGTTACCTAATGTGAATTATTATAGCCTCGAAAATAAGCTCATGATGCAGTCGTACTAAGAACTGAGAATCATAAGCGTTGTGAATGAACTTACACATTACAATGCTAAATGATAGCGGGTCTATCAATATGTTCATCAATTCCAGGTTGTTTCATGATTATACACTTATTTATAAAAATGTTTTATTGCAATGTAGAGTTAATATGTACATTAATATCAATATTATCACAGCTCTATTCATAACCTAACGACAGCCTAGCCAGTACTGAGAAGCCTGCTGTGGGTAGTAAGCCTCCGTTCTGAGCCAGGTGTTGTTGAAGGCCCAGTACAAATTGTCCTTGAAGAAGTAAGTTATGCCTGGAACAGTAGAGTGAAGTTGGTCAAAACAATTGTTCATGAAAGTGAGTCCTATGTTCAATACTCTGCATAACTGTTTATCCGAAACATTGACTGTGAGAGACCCAACGAGATTAAATATATCTAGGGGCCTCATCTTGTGTAAAAAGTGTAGCCTACGTGGTCGACCGCCATTTGCCCTCTGTAACTCTGCTCCCAAGGCAACCAACATGGTAACCAATCAAATCCTCTCTTCACAAGTTATATGACAGCTGACAAACATTTAACTTGTGAAGAAAGGATTTTATTGGTTACCTGAGGAACCTGTTTATTCTCTGGCATTCCTGTTTACTTTTCAAATATTCCTGGACCAGTTTTGAATGGTTTTTTATTGCGGTTAAGCCGATTTACATCCGAGGGTGAAAGACTCGCCCGCGTTGGTGTTGCCATCCCGAACATATGCAACGTTACTGCACAGAGTGACCAAAAACTCGTGGTTTTCCACCGGTCCTAGTACTGCCAACTTAAAAGATATCAACAAATAAATACCCTGCACTAGTTTATCATGTTGTATCCAACCTTCCTGCATAGAAATCTCGATTTTGTAAAATTTGTTTTACAACGTTACTGGCTAGGTTAGGGAGCCATTCAATTGTTGGGTTAGTGATCATTGGGCAGTTTGACTTGGAATATGTGAGTATGCCTGTATGTGTGTACGCTGGTGTAAAAACACTCTCTTATAAAATAAAGCAGAAGTCATGTAGAAAGGGTAACAGATAGTCTATCAGAATGGACTTAAAGCGTGTACTTGACACGCATTAACTTGTTTAAACATTTTTTTTAATATTTAAGCTTATGCTTGTCTACATATAAAACCAAAGCAACCCACAAACCTTTGAGAGAACCATAAATGTGAATGCACCAAACGCTTGAATGAAAGGTCTCCATTAAAAAATTGGAAAATAATAGTTTTTATGTATGAAAAACTATTATCTTCCAATTTTCTAATGGAGGCCTTTCCTAAGGCCATACATTAAGAGTCAATGCCAGGTTAAAAACACATTTTTAAATATTGGAATTTGATGAGCTGTGTGACTTTATTTGCCTGTGCAATTTAAATCAGTTGAACAAGCAAAGCTGTTAAGCAAAACTATTATTCTTTTACCCATTTCGTTATTATTAAAATTATCAACATGTCATAAGCTTTCCTTTCCTTACCATCTGTCCAAGTCATTGCTGAATCCAAATTTGGAGGAACTCCCCGGAAAAGTTCAATGGTTTTGGGATAATTGGAGTCCATGGTGTGTGTGCTATCATTGAACCTCCAGAACTCGTTCCCGCTGAACACAACAACATCATGAAGCGGGGAAATAGGCAGAATAGCCCCATTACTATACTATAGGTTAAATTTAGCAATCTTGAGAATGTAGGGTGAACTCATGTGCCAATGCATGCAACTTGCTACTTGGCCCATACTCTTCACCTCTGGCGATAAAATTCACATGCAAATTGTTCAAACGAAACCCTTCAAAAATTTGGAAAATGATTATTCATGCAAAAAATAAAAAAAACTTCTATAAAGGGATGTCCTAAAATGCTTAGTTTTTCAGTTATCTTCTGTGTGTAATTTTTTACTGATATTGTATTATTCCAGAACCGCTAAAGAATACAAAAATGAAACTTTGCACATATTTTAAGGCAGTATTCAGGTAAAAAATTAAGAAAAGTATTTATACTCCTTATATATGGCATCTATCTATCTATTATTATTATTATATATTATTAATACGCTACATGCAAACTTTGTAAACAATAAGGCTTTTTTGCTTTAAGATTTACCCAAACATACTAGGTGTACGCTCATTCTTCCCGTAAGAGGATGAACGAAGACTGAATTTTTAAAGATATGTAGGCAGGTACTGGATTGGTAACACTCTTCTGTTATCCGTTTTAACTCCACAACAGCAAGAACAGATAATTAATAAACCAAACATTTTACTAATGGAATGGTAACACCATTCCCATATCCGTTTTAACTCCACAACGGCAAGAACAGATAATTTAGGACTAATGTAAATAAAAAATACTACTGACTACTGGAGTGGTAACACCCTTCTCATATCCGTTTTAACACGACAGTACCTGGGGGGCCCAGCTTTGCTCGGGGGAGGGCCAGTCAGTCAGTTTAGATGACTTGGAGTAATATTTCATCACTTTCCCCTACTGATAATCAGATTTGTATAACTCATTTGCCTCTTTTATAAATTTTTAAGGTCCCTCCAGTTGTTATTTATAGCTCAATGTCCCTTTCATTTATTTTATTTTACTCTATATATGTAATCTTGAACAGCTGATAATATTCTTTTGTGTTGATTTAAAACTCCATAAGCCCAATGTTAATTTTTGTAACTTATCATTTTAGTTTTTTTACATTATTTGATATTTCCTGGGAATGAGGCCTGTCTAGAACTTATTTTTATCCCAGAAATTAGTTATTTTGAACATTTGAAGGAAATCGTTGGAGCCGTTTTTGAGATCAGTGTCGCAAGCAAGCAAACATACAAGCAAACCTTACTCATATTAGAGTATATGATACCTGGGGGCCGAGCTTTGCTCGGGAGAAGGCCAGTCAGTTTGTTTAGATGACTTGGAGCATATTTCACCACTTCCCCCTACTGATAATTAGATTTGTATAACTCATTTGCCTCTTTTCTACATTTTTAAGGTCACTCCAGTTGTTATTTATAGCTCAATATCCCTTTGATTTATTTTACTACTCTATATATGTAATCTTCTCTCAAATCTTTTAATCTCTGCTCTCAGGAAACCACATGTTAATAATCATAAACAACATGAGTTCCATGTGGTTCCATAAAATCAGATAATAAATCCTTTGAATGAAGATTACATGTAGAGTGGTCATATCCAGAATGACTCAAAGGTGCATTATAATAACAACTGTTGTGACCTCAAAAATGCTCGTTAGTAGGGTACATGGTGAAAAACAACTCCAAGTCATAAACAAGATTGACCTTTCCCTAGCAAAGCTCAGCCCCAGGTAGTACTTAAACTATATGAGTATAACTTTGAGAGTTCGCTGAAATATTTTGAACAGCTGTTATGACTCTTTTGATTTTATTTTAATTTCCAAAAGCCCAATGTGATTTTTTCAATTTTCCATAGCGGATTTTTACATGATTTGATTTTTTTGGGGATGGGACATGTCTAGAACTTATTTTTAACCCAGATATCAGGTTTTACAACACAAGTAGTTGGAAGGACACATTAGTTATTTTTCAATAAAATCGTTGGAGCCGTTTTTGAGATAAGAGTTGCAAGCAATCAACCAAGCAAGCGAGCATGCAAACCTTACTCATATTATAGTGTAGGATAGGATTGAGTCAAAATAATTCAGCATTTGTATTGATTGACTATAACATATTTTTACTCTTACGCACATAGAATGTACACGAGACAGGGACAATGATTCTGGATTCTAGCATGTTTGAAGTTCTGCATACAGACGGCCAGGGCTGAATTTAGGTCTGTACAGGCTCTGGTCTACACCCTAAATGCAAGTGCGGGCCCTTACCAGCCCGGCCAACTTTCCTGTTTTATTTATATAATATAACTTACGCTTATATCAGGCTCTACAGATGGCATTGTGCAATTACTTAAATTTCAAATTGCTAAAATCCGTATTGCTGCCTAGTCTATATTAACGTTGTCATGGCAAGATATTATTAAGTGATTTTCATTATCTATATACATGAAACAAAGTCGGGATTGTATGTTAGTTATTTAGTTTCATCAAACAGCTGTTATAAGGATGATATCTAAACATACTTGAAAAGCATATAACATATGTTTATTATAGAAATAATAAATCTTTGAATAGCAACTCATTTTCAATACCGAAGCAAGCTCTATATAAACATAGGCAAGTGAGCGTAGCTAACGAGCTCATCCTGGAGGCGAGTGAGTGAAGCGAACGAGCTCATCTTGAAAAAGAACGAGAATCTTTGACATAAAACAAATTCAGTGACATTAGGACAGAATAATGTCTATCTGACCAGCTAGTAGTACTCAACCCGAACGCTGACCCGAACTCCCGAACGCTTACCCAAGGATCATCTTTCCTCCATAAATTTAACAAGGCAACTTTTAAAGCCAGCGCGGCGGAGCTCTAAGGTCGGGGTTAAAAAAAATTACAACAATTTTTTGTACGATTGAAAATTTTCTAAAATTACTAAAAAAGGCGTAAATAATAACATAGAAAATTTTCCTGAGCGGTGGAGGTCTATGGTTGAGTAGGGCGGCGTATCAAACGTGGGGACATCTTTCAGGAGATGCTGCTTTAACCAAATAAATCCAACGAATCATACGTTAAAATTAAACGTTGGGAGTGATAGTAAAGTCAGAGCCCTGAGGGAAGAACAAAGAGGTATCCATAATATTTTGGTACCCACCAACGTAGTATATAGGCCTGGAGCAGTTTTGAGGAGCCGCTTTCGAAATCTTTGGATTTTTTATTTGGTGGTTTATATTAGGTTTCTAATAAAATATACCACCTGATTTTTTAGAAAAATTTGGGTTCAGAAATTACAGTGCTTAAGAGGTCCCAAACTTCAGTTTTTTTACCTTTCTTAGTACCATAAACATTAAATATTTTTAGCAGGCTTCAACAGTTTTATCTCATTGTCATAAAAAGCTCTAAAAGATGAAAAAATTAGTACTCCAATCCACACACGGTTAAATTAGTATTTCGTTAGTAGGCTATTCGGCTAATGGTTGTGGAGAATATTTCAAGTTCCATTCAGCAGTAAACTAAGTATATTGTCCGATGTTATTCTTATAAGAAATAAAAAACATATATCTCTTGTATACTGATTAATTTTATTAAAACTTGGTGTGTTAGCATTGACCAATAGAGAATATTCATCCTAGGACAACCTTAAAACTGGTCTATACCAGTTTGGATGCTGACATTGGGTACAGCAAATGAAATTGTCATTACATATGAAGTTTTTTGGATGTCCATTATGACAAACTTCCCTTTCACCTTTGGTCCCTCCACTTGCAGCGGCTCGGGGCGGAAACTCAGGGGTTGGTCCCCAACCTGAGAATGTATGGTCCCTGGCTGTTGTACATGGATACCCCATCCGTTGAGTTGGCCAGTTGGAGGGCAGAGCGGGTTCACGTTGAGCCTGATCACAGCTGTCACAAGGCACGGGAGTTGGTACTCTGAAAGGCCAATTTGGCTGCCTGTCCCATCCCACCCTTTCCTTTCCTGCTATATAACCTTACCTTCTGGTAACCTGCGCAAAATTCCCGCTTGTGGAAAACGTGCCTATAGCAGGTATGCTGGGTTTTCCTAATACAGCAACAATGAATAGAGAATATGCGGAGTACGTTTCCATCTAACCCTGGAGGGTGAGGTGGAGCAATTAACCTCTTAAAACCACTGTGTGTACCTAGCAAATTAGATTAAACTTATTGCGTTTATTTGGTCACAGGTCCTAGCTATGGCCATCAGGCCTGTTCACGCTTTTTTATGACTCGGCCAATGACTAATATATTTTTGGCACCGGATGGTTTTCGACGAGTTTTAAATATATAACCTGAGGAAAAAGTTGCCAATTATTATTAGACCTATTAATTTCCAGCTCCAAAATCAGGGGGTTAAACATACAGAAATATACTTGTTTTAAACCCATTTAATGTAAAAAAAAGGTATTCAATGATTTATTTATATAACAGTATCTTATAAAATTCATACCTTAAATTTAAAAATGTTTACATAATTAATATATGTTAGTTTGAATTTAAATACACAAGCTACTGAAATCGCAGCACTTAAAAGCAAAATCCAACATCTACATTAATGACAATTTTTCAGGAGGGCAATCTGTCTACAACGTAATTAGTTGAACAATGTAGACGGTTGGGATTACGGAGTTTTGACATCTTGATTGTTTATGAAAATCAATATTAACCACAGAAAATGCAAACAAATATAAACTGTAACCAGACTATTTTACTGACCGGTAGATTACAAAACTTTAATCCCATGTCATTAGGTGACAGTGAGGCTTATTTGGTACATTACATGTAATAAAGATAGTTTGCACGTATGACCGTTTAGTAAGTCTGCCATCAAGTTATTTGTTCACAATGTAAAGAAACTACTATAGGTCTACAACACGCTTGATTATCAATCACAGTCAGTCGTGTTACAGAGTTATACTGACCCCGTAATTCAAAAATTCCAAAACCTATTGTATTAATTTATCATCACTAGTCCAAACACTTAGCTTTTACATCGAAGTTTTCCAGTAAAAAATAAACTGATAATAAATCTAAATAGATACAAGCATTGTTTTAAACACGACAAAACACTATTAATTTACATAACACTCACATTTTAAACTATTTCGAAATAAAAAAAAATTGATGGAACAGAACATAACCAAATCCATAGTTGAAATATGTTATGTTTACATTTGAGTGATTTATAAACAACTATGCAGTGTTTCCACTCTACGGTAAAAATATGCCACACACTGAAACAAAAAATCCCACTTTATCCCAGACTCTCCCTTATAGTATCCCTAGTCATATCCCACACTTTCCCACTGATTTGTTAAACATTGCAACACAATTAATGTTATATATTATATGAACAATGAATAATGTATTAGTACAATATTTATACCGTTAGATAGAGCTTATTTAGATCTACTAATTACCTATAGGTATTTTACATTTTAGTACCTCAAAGGATTTTGAGCAATGCGACATAGGTTAAATGACACGGTGAATTAACTAAATTAAATAATTTATTTACGTGAGAGGTACTAATATTTTTAATGGTAGTACTAAATAGTACGAAGTAGGTACTAAATAATGGCAAATAGTTTGCTTGTTAATTCCAACATGGCTCGGCCAGCGAAATTGACATGATTCAGTGTTCGTTCTGTGACGTTTATAAAATCATAATAGGTGCGGACAGCGAGGTTAAAAAATGGGAAACCCCGCAACTGCCAGTACGGCGAGAAAATCCACTAGAAGTGCTACTGCTAAGGTGCTCTGGTCGTAAGTTGCAAGCAAACTAGCAGACGTAATGCCGATTTCAAAAAAATCCCACTTTTATCCCACAATCTCATTTTATCCCACAAGCAGTCAAAATATCCCATATAGGGGATAAAAATCCCTCAAGTGAAACACAGACAAATCCCAGCTGACATTTTAAAGACAACCATAGTCAATAGCTTACTACGAAAACCAATTCAACTACCGAATATCAAACAATAAAATTAGTTTTAATAATTATTAATAATCCAAAATAAAATACAAATGCTGTGTTAAAACATCCCTTTGGTATCCCAAATGACTCCTTCAAAATTTAATTAAGAAATGTTTTACAGTTATTTAGTATTTCGATAACACACCCACCCACACACACACACACCCACACACGGCTACTGAAACTTCTTCATCAATACAGTGATTCACTTCGTTCATCAATTATACATTAGAACGCGCATTTAGGAGTGCAGATGTGCAAACTGACTTTAGATTTATGAATTAGGCCTCAGCGCTCTGTCCCACGGGACTTCCGAGTCCCAATGTTATTGATATGGAGGAGAGTTTTATTTGGTTTATGTCGCGTGTAATTTTTTTCTTAATTCAATTCAATTAAATAAAAGCTGTTACAAGGATTATATCTAACTACAGATTGTCATTGTTTTGTTTACTATTTAACTATTTACTATTCTCGCTTCTCAAAAGGAAATTCTAGTTTGTTTTAAATCTTAAAATTCAAATTTCATAAAAACAGCTTATTTTACCCGCACAGAAAAACAATAATAAGAATAACAATGATGTATTTCCTCAAATTTAACATGATACAAAATATTTGCAGTATGAACTTTTTCCTGTTCATTGTTTTTTTTTTCTCAAAACAAAAATAAAATAACCTACACATCTTAAAGAACTAACAAAAATAAAATATTCTCTACTCTAATTATCCTCTTAAATTTGTCTCCTTTTTATCGTCTCTATAAATAAACAGGAATTAAAAACGAATACAGCTTCACAATTTTACAACAACAAATTACACGTACTTTTAATTTAGAACAACTATATTCAATTTACATTATTTACTTTTATATTTTATTTATGTCCAATTAAAAAAATATGGAGGAAATATAGGGCCTCCAAGGCATAGCCTGTTTGGAGGTCCCTTTCATTCAAAATAACCAAAATAATAAACAGCAATCAGATAAAATAAACAAAACGTAATAAACAAAAATGGTCTGCAGAATCAGGTGTGCCATAACGTCAGATTTACCTAAAGAAAATAAAATACACCCGAAACTTAATTATGGTTAGAGGCTCAAATTGCGCACTGCACTTCACCACCGGGCGGCTCATGGCACCTCCCCAGAGGCTTGCCTCTGGAGGGTCTCCCAGGTGCCGTCGAAGCCCATAGCATGCAATGCTTAGTCCTTGTGTGGCAAAGCTCGCCATAGTGCGCCTTTATCTGTACAACTAATCTGAGTTTAACCTACCTATTTTATTATTAAAAACAAAAACTAATGTCTTCTAAACTGAAAAACCACCTCTTTAAATTGTTTGAAAAAGTAACTATGCTATTTGAATTTTTGAGCTTATCAGGCACATACTGAATATTTTTGGTGCTATAAATAAAGCTATAAGTTTTGGTAAAAAAAAGTTATTTGGTCTTGGTAGTGTGAATTTCTCTGCTTTTCTAAGTTTACTTCTATATACTTGGTCTTGGTAGTGTGAATTGCTCTGCTTTTCTAAGTTTATTTATATATACATTTTCATTGGAAGCCTGTTTCCACTTCTAGTACAAAACATCTTTAAACATTTTTGTGTTTTTACTACGCACAGACTACGTATAATTTAAATATATGGGAAAAAAATAATGGAGCAGCACCATTGCCAATTATAAAATGTCAGATAAAATTTAAAGTTGTTTTATAAGTCATTGTTTCTAACAGCACTGTTCCGTTGCTTTGGGATATCCTTTGATTGTGATTTTCGTTACATCCAACCATGTTTAGTAAAACAAATAGAATACAAAATTGTCTTACATTACCTGAATATGTATGTTTTCCTGTTCCTTGCCCAAACCATGACAGCATCAATTTTTCTGACGTGGCTTGGGAACCCGTAGTCAGACAATGGTCTGGGACTGTCAACTATGTCATTGCCGTTGTGAATCCAGTATTTGTCTCCTGTAAAAAAGAAAAAACTAATAGTTAACTAAATTAAAATTTTTTCTTGCATAACTATTCTTAGCGTCATATCATTGCAAGCTGGGGTTTTACGTCTATGTTGAAAATTTGTGTCAGTTCGTTTACTTACGTTGGAGAAGCAAATAAAGTAAACAAATATTTTAATACATAAACCAGGGATTCAGAAACGGCGACATCGCATGGCAAGGGGGGTAGAGGGAAGTGGAAAGATACTCGGGGTCAAAGCTTGCAATGATGTGACGCTGAGTTTAGAAGTTATATATTAAGTAAAGAAAATTATTTCATATTCAATGTAAACGGTTTTAGTGTTACCCAAAATGTTATTGTTTATAATCCTTTGTTTTAGCAGCTTCAATTGTGAAGAAGGTGTAAATTTATTTTTAATACATTTCCTTTATATATTTGTTTGCTAAATGATCATCTATACCTATAAAAGCCCTCACTCACTGACTGACTGACTCACTCACTCAACTCAAATTCTCTTACTTCCCATTTACCGAGAGGTTAAATTTTGTACACTGATTCTTAAGGCGTAACCAAATTATTTTATCCTAGGTTTGACCTTAGGGCTCTGCCAGAGACCCCGACAAAGTTCTCATGTATTCTTTATGGACATTCATTAGTGAATTTCCTTTGGAAAGTGAACTATTAGCATGACCCGCACGGTGAAACTTAAGCCTGGGACCACCATAGAAGTTCCTAACGTGACCCCCTGAACAGGTTTGGGGGGACGTTCCTTTCTGTAATCAGTTGGGCAAGTTCGTTGGGCAAAACAATTGGAAAACCGTAAACCCCTTTTTTGGGAATTAATCTTTCAAATTTCGAGTTTTTGGGCCCAAAAAGGGTCAGAAAAGCCCCGTATATAAAATTAATGCATGTAAAAAGATGGGAATTAGTGAGGCGAAAGTTTTAAGCCCTTTCTCGTCATTCTAGCATACATTTTTACCGAGTTATTAAAGAAAATGTGGTTTAACTAAACACAGTACGTTGTCTTATGGGGGTTTTACACTAGAAAAGCCTGTTATTCCTTTGTTAGAGTACTTTTATCATCCCCAGCAACCTCACGCCTACTTTCAAGCCTGTCTGGATCTTCTCCTAACATTATAATGTGCAAAATTGTATTCCCAGCTTTGCAGGTAAATGAAACCAGGAGCACCAGAACAGCTAAAAAATCACTGTTTTCAAATTATAATAAAAATTGGAATAAATGTATGTTTTACACTGATTTTGAATTTTAAAAGTTTTTATGTGGAAATTAACTTCCCTCACGTCAGCGTGCTGCGTGCGAACTCGTTTTTGTTTGAGCTGATGAAAATACAAACAGCTGATCTTGATTCGTAGTAGTTGCACGGTCTAACTATAGAATGCAGCACATACAACTGTCAGAGTTTTTATAAATCATTTGCGGGGCGAAGCTTGTGGGTAATGTCTAGTAAATAGTAAAATGTTAATGGACCCTACATATTCTTATTATAGAAAGACTTTTTTTATTTATCTTATACAATTGGGTTTTTAATTTTTTCATCATAGCATCATAAGGCATCATTGTCTAATGTTTTACCTCTAAAAACAAACTCTAAATATTATACCTAACTGAAATTCTAACTCCAAAATAGCTTAACATAACCGGTCTGAAAATCACCAAATAAATTTTAAGAAGCAAAAATAGTGCACCAGTAACCTAATTTTTCAAAAGAAAATTATTTTAATTGAAGCTTCGTGCATATACGGAGACCAACCCATCAGTCAATCTTCAGTTGAAATAAAGCCCCTATGGCTGACAAAAAATTGAAGAAGATACCATAAAGCCTCTATAAACAGGAACAAATTTATTTCTCCTCAAAAATCACACATTACCTTACACAATAACCTTACAGGGGTTACCTTAGTAAGGCCTGGAAAAGGCACTAAATAAACGATTAAGTCACAAACAAACGTATAAACATAGGTGCGGTTTTTCCATTGCTCATGTTTTCTGTTTCAGGTTGCTGCTGAACGCTAGTATCTTGTGTCACATGGTTCGGACCCCCCCACCTCTGTCTGTGCACCCTTCCTGTACACTTATGCAGTCGTATTGACTCGATCGTGTGTTTTACTTCTGTGTTTCGTTAGTTTATTTTCCAGTTTTACAGTTGTCAGTTTTAGTTCTTTGTTATTTTTTCCAGGTTTACTTGAATTGTGTCTCTAATTTTGTTATCTTCTAGGTGTTCTTCTCATAAGATGGAATCAGATTCCTGATGCCTAAAAGTCGTGAAACTTGTTTTTCTTTAATCAGTGGTGGAAATATCGGCAGGAATTTCTTATATAACATTAGTTTTTTTTATAAACAATTACTTAACCTTGGCTTACCTGAGAAAAAAATAATGTTGTTGTCTGAGCTGCGTTCATAAGCAGCGTCGATCCTCTCTATTGACTGAGGCAGTTTGTGGAACATCCTGTGTATAGAGGCCGGGTACCCTGGCGTCAACCTCCCTGGTCCGGTCAGTCTCCACACATACTGGGGAAACAAATCTGGTTTGTTATCTATGGATAAATGGACAAAAGAAAATTTACTGTGAGGTGACTTGATCGCTAGCTACTAAACAAAGGGGTGAGAGGAAAGTTACCTCATACATTGCCATTAAGTAAATAATGTGATTAGTTTTTTGTTGAAAGCTTCTTATCACAGCTGATCGTTAGACACCATTACGTTTCATTGCTTGTTTCGTGGTTGTCTTAGTCAATAAACAATGTATGAATGGTAGGAGCTTTCTCCTCAATCATATTCCCTAGCTGGCTATCATCACTGCTGTACAGTAGATATACCACTTGATTTAGAATTTCATTGATTGAAACAAAATGGGTAAGTTATTGACAGAAGACAAAAATAACTAATTAAACAAAGAACAAATAAATTTAAAATGATGAACAACCTGTTTTATTTAAAATTATTTAATAAACAGAAACCATGTTTTCTATTATAGCTGTGATTATGATGCGCCTAAATTGTTTCTTTACGATATAAAGACACATTGTAAAGCATACACAACGTGAAAACAAAACCACATTTTTATTGCCCACTGTGCCTTAATTTACCCAACAGCTGATTGATTGTTGCTTTGTACCAAGCTAACGGACTCAGTGTTTAAATACTCAATATTTTGAATTTATGAAAAATGGATAAAAATGAATTTTTATATGTTTGTTGGTATCTAAAATTGCAGTTGTAGGAAAAATTGTATATGTAATTCATATCGCCTTCGAAAAAAATGTTATGAGAAACAGAAATTTGTTGTGTTTTATGTATGGATGTTGTGAGTTGTGTATGAATGTTGTGTTTTGTGTATGGATGTTGTGTGTTGTGTATGGATGTTGTGTGGTAACAGTTTTCTCTCAAGCGATAAAGACCTACTTTACACATTAAGAGTGTTTTACTTTCGGTAGTATTTTACTTCTTACCTTGTCTTTAAACACAAAGAGCTCCCCACGAATGTTGGCTACGGCGCTGAAGTGACCTTCACAAGCGTCCGGGGGAGTATTGGCGGGGGTGGTCATCTGGGGGGGTCGGGGGCTGGAGGGGTCCATGGGCTCTGGGGTCAGGGGGGCCACGGGATCCGGGATGTTGTGTGTGGGGTCGTGAGCCTTGTGCATATCTACAGTCTCCACATCCCCGACAAAAGTTACTTCCACTTCAGGTCTAGATGTCGTTCTAGGTGTTGTTCGTTCTGGCCTTCTCGTCGGATTTGTTCTTGGGGTTGTTCGTTCTGTACTCCTTGTCGTAGAATATGTTGGTCGGTTTGTTGTTGTTCTTCTCTCCTCGTCTTCATCCCAAGACTCATTGCCACCCTCCGCTGGTTTCGTTACTGTAAACATCATTATATTTTCATTAAATAAAGCAGACTGTTACGTCAAAACAACACTTATTTGCATTATCTTGTATTTACACCTATTCAAATTTGGTAGTATATTTCTGGGTAACATATTTTGGCAGTCTATGCTGCCATTTTGAGACTAACTGAGGTTGTTTGTTGACTGAGTGTTTTATTTAGTGAGTTCATCAACAACACACAATGATTATCAAGAAATTAATCATACATTTCTTAATATTTAACTGTTTCACTTCAGTTAGTTTCAATATATCATTACATTTTGTTTGTTAGTTTCTAAAGGGTGGTTTCCTTATCTGTTACTTTGTTACTGAAAACTAAATTATCAAATCTCATTCAAACAAGCATTGGTGTGAGAGAGATGGATTAATTTAAGTTACAGTAACAATTAATTGCAAAATAACAGATTACAAGGTGGGGTCTACCATTTCCTTGTCTATATTCTCAACAATTTTTCAAACAGGACACCGTCAAAATAACTCAGTTGTATACTTATCTGCATTTCAGTAACAATACTTTATAAAAATCACTTTTAATGCAAGATACTAATTTATTTATCCATTAAACAAAATTTTACAACAAATTGAATCGTAATTACTCTTTCTACATTACTTTTTAAACCACACCATATAATAATAAATCAGCCAATATCTTATATCACTGCATTGTATGTTTACACTTTTACTATATCATTAAATAGTTTTTACGAGCATAGCATAGCTTTTTCTAGTGAAATATACACGAGAAACAGTACTGGACATTTAACTTTGATCAGTCACACCGAAAATGATTTCTGACTAACAACATTTATGGAGCTGATCAAAAAGTCATTAGTACATTTAGTATCTCTTATTAAATCTAACACATACTGTATAGTTCGTACATGGCGAGAATATCATCATAGCCGAGGTTGAAGTTGTTGCTGTCAAAGTGTTTGTAGTAGGGGTTCATGACGGATTCTGACAGGTCGGAGTGAGCCAGCCCGAGACTGTGGCCGATCTCGTGGACTGCGACTGTGAAGAAATCAACTCCTGGAACACCGACACGTGGCGACTGAGATGGTATTACACTGTTGGGATTGACCCATGAATAACGCAATCATTTTTAACATTAATGAGTTCTTTATTCACGGCATGTCACTTCGACATGTCACTTGCTTGGATGTTTTCAAGAAGGAGGCATCCTATCTCAACCAGGACTACCACTGCGCAAAATAAAAACATACTTTATGAATTCTTAAACTCATAAATATCTCTGTTTCATCACAGCAGTTAATTACAATCATAAATCAGACTCCTACGTGATAGATTTGTTCAAGAAAATTCAGTTAAAGATGGGTAGCATTTACACGGGTATATTGTAAGAAGATGTTAGTAAAATAAAGGTCGAGGGAAAATTTACCCCCTCCACTGTTCATAATCTGATTATTGGCAAAGCAAAGCAAGAAGTTTATTATGAACTGCAGCCGAATTTTGGATTATGTTTGACATGTAAATCCATTTGTAATATGTTCCAAAACAAAGAGCTACTACGATAGTCAATCGGGTGGTGTATCATTGTGTCCAAGGGTCATTCTGTCCAAAAGTAAATGTTCTGTTCATTGTACCCAAGCATTGTGCCCAAAACTAATAATTTCTCCCATGCACAGGGCCTTATTAAGACATGTGGTGCTTGTAGGCTTGAGTTGATTTGGTGCCCCCCCCCAAAAAAAAAAAAAAAAAAAAAAAAAAAAAAAACTACCAGGAGAAAGATTTTAGACTTAAAAGTATTTAGAGATGTATCAGTTTCGGTTCTCAAAAATGTTATCAGTTTATGGGGACAACCGAATTCGAGAACTAATATCTCTCGGTTTCAGTTCCATTGTAAATAACAGCCAGATCCCGTAACATCATCCGTAAATGACGATCGCACCGTACAATACCGCAAGTAATTGATGATCGCACCAAGGAATATCGGCCGTAAAATATGACCGGACCATGCACCATCAACGTAATATATGACTGAACCACGTGGAACTTGATGATCTCAACGTGTGCCTTCGGCTATAAATGACGATAGCACCAAGTCAATCAAGTCTATCAATAACAAAATATAAATGATCGCGCCGCTATATCCGCCGAAACAGACGACCGGCCCTCATGATATTGGTGGTAAATGATGACCGCATCGCGTAATCAGAGCCGTAATTGACGATTGCACCACGTGATAAAATCGTCCGTAATTGACAATTGCACTACTTTATATCGGACGTAAATGACGATCGTACTACAAATGACAGTTTCGAAGATATAATCCCTGTCTCGAAATAATCCAGAGTAAAATAAATCCCTCCCAAAAAACGGGATTAGCTTTCCCTGAAAGTTTTGCAAGATTTTGGGACCTATACATCCCTAATTACGGGCTAAGGAACAACTAAACCAACCTTCTTTCAAAAGTGTTAAATTGAGAATAAAGCAGGTGTGGTGATGGGAAAGAGCATGTGGATCTAAAATACCCTCTTGCCAATTGGTCACCACACTTCCAATATTATTTTTGAAACATTTGAGTCCCTATTCGGCGCCCTAGGCTGCAGCCTAGTCAGCCTAATGGTTAATCAGACCCTGCCCGTGCAGTCTGTACAAAACTAAATAATAATTATAAAACTAGCTGTTTATTCTGTCCAAAAGAGGAGGTTGGTCACTGTGTCCAAATTTAAAGTAAAACCAGAAAACATAGTTTGTTAATATAATTTGTACCAAATGACCTTGGACAGAATGAACAGATGCCTGTATGAATCTCATCTTCAATATGGTAACATAGTAATATATGGCAATTGGTCTTACCATTTAGGCTGGACTTTTTTTAAACGAGACGAGACCTCTTGATATATTTAACCTCGTTGGTACATCAACGTATTGCGATTGTGACTGAAACTTAGAAGTCGCTAGCGCGGGAGAAAAATCGTTATATGACTGTTATTTACATTTTTTATTTCGGCAAACTCGGGATCCGGATTATTCGAGTTCGGATGTTCTGAGGTTTTCTGTATGTGTATGGCCCCTTATAGTATTGTGTACAAACCCTATAGGAACTCTTGCCCATATTCAGCGAGTGATACTTTCTATTTGCATATGCTAACCTCACTTACCATCTTCAAACTCCCCCGGGCGTATTTTCCACATTTCGTCCTCGTCAAAGTGGATGTCCCCTCCGAATGATCCGTGTTCCCCGGGGAAGAAGGCGTGGGCCAGCGTCAGTCCTGGGCCATCAAATGGATAGCTACATTTAATTTGACGCTTTTAGTAATTTGAATTTGTATTCCGATTCGATACAGTGTTAAAACAATTTCCAAAAGGTATGAGTTTTTGAAGTACAAAAGGACATGATGAGTCTGATTTTGAAAGAAATGAAGATCGATTGTTGTGCTTATGTTACATATTAGAGTATATAGATAACCTTGGAGTTTTTTATGTATGTTATTTAAAAAAGTATAGTAAAAGACTGATTCCAGTGCACTGTTTACATTATACTCCATCAGAGTAAATTGTGAACTTATAACAAATTAGTACAGTAAATTTATTCACTAAAGCAAAATAAAACATTCTTTGAATTATTTTATTATTTAGAAGAGTAATATATAAGTTATAAGGTATAAGGTATAACAAAAATGTATATATACAGACAACAAGTTATATTATACATGTTTAAAATGCACATTTAAGTACCATTTGTAGGCTCTATAGTTTTTTTTTTTTTTTTATGATAGGCAGTATTTAAAACGATGCAATATTTTGCAGATATAATCCTTATAACAGCTGTTTATTGAATCAAGAAAAAACACATGTGACATAAACCAAATAAAACTCTCCTCCATATGAATAACATGGGAACGGAAGTCCCAAGGGGCAGAGCCCTAGGACCTAAATTGAAATTATGGCTCGACAGTGACTTATAACTTAAAATTATCTTTTAAATAAAAAAATCTTCAAAATCGGTTAAGTATTAACTTCAGGAAGTGAGAGAACAAAAATAAGGAATTTTTTTAAATATGTAGACTAGTGGCTTACAGGGGCTATAGTCCCTAACATATGGTATGGTTTTTGTATAAGTGGATGATCACAGCTGATCATTTTAGCGAATTTCCCCTATAGGGAAGAAGCTATTACCGTAGTCGGCATGGTAAGACCTAGGCCCGGGACCATGATACCTTTTCGTTTTGAGGTCCCCAGACCCCAAAAACACCATTCGTTCGAAACTGTATATATATATATATATATATATATATATATATATATATATATATATATATAGTATATATATATATATATATATATATATATATATATGTGTCCGTGAGCACAATAACTCTCGTAAAAATTATCCGATTTTGATGAAATTTGGTATAAACGTGTAAAGCAACATTTATGGCTTTAAGTTCGAAAACCAGCCAGATCGCTCCATCCAAAGAGGTATTTTGGGGGGTTTTGTACCCCAAAAATGGGTTTTTCAAATTTTTTATATATAATTTTGGAAATAGTCAAATTTTAGTTTTTTCCATTGGATTCAGCTTAAAAAACACACAATTTGGTATTTTGATCATTTCTCTACGTCAATTGGTTACCGAGATATTGAAAGTGCTAAACACAGTACGTTGTCTAATGTTATTCTTATGGAGGAAAAGACAAATTTTATATCTCGCTTATTTATGAACGTATACTGACGAAACTTGGTATACTTCATCTGGTTGTGGACCATTGATATTTGCTCAAAAAAAAAACAATTTTTTCCAAAGGCTCCCATAGCAGCAAACCTGCGTACTCAGCCCCATGTTATTCTTATGGAGAATAAGTAACGTGTTTTTTCCCTTAATAATGAAAATAAATTAATGAAATTTGGTATGTGGCTTTACCTACATGAGTTATATTGATATTTGTATAAAACCCCATTTTTTGTGTTACTTGCTTCAGCAAACCTGCATACTCAGCTGCCATGTTATTCTTATGGAGAATAATTAAAATGTCATAAATCGTTTATTTATCAATGTATATTGATGAAACTTGGTATGTGGCTTTATTTGGTATTAAGATACATATATATGCATTGGAAATTCGCTGAGTACGCAGGTTTGCTGCTACGGGGGTATTTATAGTTTTTTTCACCACCAATGGTTTCAAACCACTGATCAGTCATTTTTTAGTGTCATCAAGACGTTTTTTAGGGACTTGTTTTACAAGGCGAGGTTAGGCCTGTAGAGTCCTCTCCACTATACTACCTGGCAGGTATGTCTCTTCTGTTCTCTTCCCTGGGTGGGAAGAGAAACCCCTGGGTAAAAACTCAACTCAGAATGGGGTATTTGAACCCCGGACCTCCCGAAAGTGAAGCGCAACCGTTACCACTGTGCTGCCTCACTCTTTGATTGAGGTTAACACTAAGTTCTTAAAGCCGTCACAAGTACAAATACCCCCGTCACAGCAAACCTGCTGGAGATATAAATGTCGTAATACTTCATAAAGCCACTTACCAAGTTTCATAAAAATATATTCACAAATATACAATTTTAATTATTCTCCATAAGAATAACATTGGGGCTGAGTACGCAGGTTTGCTGCATCAAGGAACACAAAAAATGGGTTTTTATGTTAATATCAATATAACTCAACTAGGTGAAGTCATAAACCAGTTTTTATTAATTTATGTTTATAATTAAGGGAGACATAGAATTTAGTTATTATCCATAAGAATAACATGGGGCTGAGTATGCAGGTTTGCTGCTTTGGGAGCCTTTGGCAAAAAATTATTATTTTGAGAAATATCAATAGACCAAAATCAGATGAAGCCGTATACCAAGTTTCGTCAGTGTACGTTCATAAATCGGCGAAATATAAAATGTTTCTTTTCCTCCATAAGAATAACATTAGACAACGTACTGTGTTTAGCACTTTCAATATCTCGGGAACCAATTAACGTAGAGGAATGATCAAAATACCAAATTATGTGCTTTTTTAAGCTGAATCTAATGGGAAAAACTAAATTTGAAAATTTCAAAAATTATATGTAAAAAAGTCAAAAAACCCATTTTTGGGGTACAAAAACCCCCCAAAATAACCCTTCGGATAGAGCGATCTGGCTGGTTTTCAAACTTAAAGTCACAAATGTTGCTTTACATGTTTATACTAATTTTTATCACAATTGGATCATTTTTACGAGAGTTATCGTGCTCACGGTCATATATATATATATATATATATATATATATATATATATATATATATATAAATATATACGGTTTGGAACGAATGGTGTTTTTGGGGTCTGGGGACCTCAAAACGAAAAGTTATCATGGACCCAGGCCTAGGTCTTACCATGCCGACTACGGTAATAGCTTCTTCCCTATAGGGGAAATTCGCTAAAACATATTCAATGACCATTAACAACACAAAAAAATACTAAAGCACTGACCAGTATAAGGTATGTGTTTTTCACGTTGTTGTTTCTGTTCGTCATATGTATTTTTGTATTTGTGACTTCATTATCTCGGATTGAAATGAGAATGCTTGATGCGTGGTGCTCGGACTCAACAGTGGTTTGAAACAAGTAGCAAACTAATCGCAGGAACAATCTATAAGAGTAATCTAGACTACAGTACACCTTGGATTATCCGGACTAATTTGGCGGAAAATCCGGATGGTGAAAAATCTGGATAATCTGATGCTACTATAACATCGCAAAAATAACGAACGGGACACCATAGCGCCTGCAATATTGATGCTGCAAATTCTGTGGAAAGACTATAAAACAGAATAGACGTGCAGCTATAAATGCAACATAACCTTTCAACTTGTGGTTAGTAATGAAAGGTCGACAATGACAAAACGAGTTCGCATGCAGCACGCTGACGTGAGGGAAGTGAATTTCCACCTAACAAACTTTTAAAACTCAAAATCAGTGTAAAACATACATTTATTCCAATTTTTATTGAAATCTGAAAACATTGATTTTTTGGCTGTTCTGATGCTCCTGGTTTCATTTACCTGCAATGCTGGGAATACAATTTTGCGCATTATAAGGTTAGGAGAAGGTCCAGTCAGGCTTGAAAGTAGGCGTGAGGTTGCTGGGGAGGATAAAAGTACACCAAAAAATGAATAACAGGCTTTTCTAATGTAAAACCCCCATAAGACAACGTACTGTGTTTGTTCAATACACATTTCCTTCTATAACTTGGTAAATAGTAAAGCCAGAATGACGGGAGAGGGCTTAAAAGTTTCGCCTCACTAATTCCAATCTTTTTAAATGGATTAATTTTACATCTGGGGCTTTTATGACCATTTTTGGGCCCAAAAACTCAAAATTTGAAAGAATAATCCCCAAAAAAGGGGTTTAGAGTTTTCCGATTGTTTTGCCCAATGAAATTGTCCAACTGATTACAGAAAGGAATGTCCCTACCAAATTTTAAGTAAATCGGAGAAAAAATGCGACCGCTAGAGTGCAAACACATATATATATATAAAATTTTGAACGACCCCCCAAAACGTGTTCAGAGGGTCACGTTAGGAACTTCTATGGTGGTCCCGGGCTTAAGTTTCACCGTACGGGTCATGCTAATAGTTCACTTTCCATAGGAAATTCACTAATAACTACCAGCGTGACTGTATGGTGGCTCACTCCATAGTGTAGAATCAGAAATACTTTATTCAAGATATATAACAAAGTAAAAGTGCAAAATATGCTGCCAATTACTAATTAATCACTAATATAAGTAGATAAGCTCAAAATAAACAAGAATAAAAGCTACTTTATCCAAATTTCATTAAATGAATAATAAGATTTTTCAACCAAAAATATTTTAAATTTCTTTTTGAAAAGCTTAAAATTGTTTATTGTATATACATCTTTTGGTAGGTAGTACAAAAATCTACTTTCTATGATACTTCATGTGTACATTAATGTATTGCGGTTGCACCTGAGACTTAGAAGGCGCTAGCGCAGGGGAAAAATCATGTTTTTACTGTAATTTACAATTGGTTTATTTCGGACAACCTCATCCAGTTAATCTAGGATCCGGATATTCCGAGGTCTACTGTATTTTTGCTTTCAGCCAGGACTCCTCTGTTTATAAGGTAGAGAGAGAATGCTAAAGGTAACTTACGCGTCGCCGTGCCAGTTGGTCCCGAAGGCCACGATGATATCGGCGTCGGGAGAGCTCGTCTCCTGGAACCGCAGCCGCCCGTACTTGGCCCATGCGGAGAACGCCAGCTGCAGCTCTGCCCGGACAGACTCTAACCCCAGCTTGGGGCTCCAGTTGGAGATGCTAACAATCATATAATCTATAAAGCCAAACAGCTCCAGGACATTTTGAGAAAACCGAAAGTCTGCCACCGAGAAACCTTATACTTAAAAGAAAGTTTTTAGTGAGAAAATTGGAGGGTAGATATTAGATTTTGATATAAACATACTAATGTTTACTACCCTAAAAACTTATCGCCACAACGGGCAACAGCTAGTACAGTATAAGGAAAATGTATTGCTTTCATACAAATTTTGAAATTTGAATTATTAATGAAATCAGAGATCCCTAATTGGTTTTCATGGCGAAAACAGAGATACAGTCTGTCTGTCTGTCTGTCTGTCTGACTGTCCATCTGGATATGTAGAGACCTAGAGTCAATTGCCCAATTTTGATTAAATTTGGCATATAGGTAATAACCCACAGTATTTGAAAACGTCTTTCATTATTTTGAATTTGTTATTCATCCCCCCCCCCCTTAAATCCGCCACTGTCTTCAGTGTTCTCCATAATATAACTAAATATATTGTATGCTGATTTAAACTATTCTGTTCTATAAAGAGAGTTAAATTTCTTCAGTAGTTAACATTGTACGACAACACTACGTAAAGCCCTAAATTATCGATGAACTGATGATTTTGTGAATGCTAACACTGCACATACTTGTGTTAAATACTTCAAACCCATGCTTGTTTTAAATGAAAACATATTTTGATTAATCTTAAAACCCTAAACCCACTTTTGTTTGATTTTTTTAACAGCTTCATTTTATATGCTTGCATAACATTTGGTTCAAAGAGAAAAGTTAAAAATAAAATCTAAAGTCCTTTTACTTTGGTCGAACTGGTAAAGAGAAGCAATAAATGGTAAACCAAAAATGTGCAAGATGTAAAAAACGTAAACAGGATTTGTTTTAGTTTACGACATATCACAATGAATTTGTCATTTTGTACTTTCAAAAATATTATTAAAAAAGTACTAATAACGGGTGGTCCATAATAACCGCTAACATTTTGTTTTGTGACAGCTCAGCTAATTCATGGGTTAGAGAGATGATTTTTGCGTTGAATGGTTCCTTAATTAATAGCATTTTTTGTAATTATAAGTTGTTCAAACTATTCAACTGTTGTAAGGGAGGTGGCATAAAAATAAATAATGTGTGAAATCTATGCAATGTTTGTTTTGCGGGTGTGAAGTAATAAGTAAAACAATGCTGTGTAAAATAACAATTACAGTTTATTAAAACTCAAAGAAATATTTACAAAATATTTACATAGCTAAACCATTTTTACTTATGGAATATGACATCCCTCATATGATGTCCACCGACATCCAAGCATGTTTCCAATCTTTTTTGGAAACTCGCCATCACCCGTCGTATCATGGACATTGGTATTGCGGCAATTTCATTACGGATGCTGTTCTTCAGATCTGCAATAGTTTGGGGTTTCGTGGCGAAACCCTTGCTCTTCAAGTAGCCCACAACCAGAAGTCACAAGGCGTTAGGTCTGGAGACCGGGCAGGCCAAGGGACATCGCCAAAACGTGAAATAAGATGCCCTGGAAACAGCCTTCTCAAAACAGTCATTGATTCACCTGCCGTGTGTGCAGAGGCCCCGTATTGTTGAAACCATACTGAATTCAGGTCTATTCCTAAATGTCTTAGGTGTGGAGCTAGAAAGTTCTGAATCATTTCAACATACCTTTCTTTGTTTACATGAACTCTTTCGCCATTTTGATTTTCAAAAAAATAAGGCCCAATAACTCCAAAACGTGAAACGCCACACCATACAATAACTTTTTCACTATGAAGAGGCTGTTCATGAATTTCCCGGGGATTCTCAAAGGACCAGTAGCGACAATTTTGCGTATTTACAGCACCACATAGCTCAAAGTTAGCTTCATCAGACAATATCAACTGTTGCAAAATGTTTTCCTGCTCAATGAGGTGCAATAAACTTTCACAAAACACCATTCGCCTTTCAGGATCTGCAGGATTAAGTTTTTGAGTGACTGCCAGCTTATATGGATGAAAATTTAAATCAAGATGCAAGATTTGTTGTAAAGTTGGCTTAGACAATCCCAACGCGGCAGATTGTTTCCGGGTTGATCGCTTTGGGCTTTGCAATACAGATGCACGCACATTTTCAACAGTTTCTGGAGTACGAATTGATTTAGGTCTACCAGTTGGTTTGATTTTCAAAGCAGATGCACTATTTCTAAAATTGTTCACCCACCTTTTAATGGTTGTTGCATGAGGAACTGCATCATTGCGATGAATGTGGAAGTTATTGCGAAATAACCGTTGCGTAGTAATCATGGACTCATTATTTTTAAAAAAAGTTTCGACAGCGAAAGCCCGGTGTTGAACAGTCCACTGCTCCATTTCAAATTAAACCTAACCAACCTAAAATGCTATCAGCTGGGCTTTTAATTGTTGCAACAATCAACTGCCTAAGTGAAGTAACAGCTGAGAAATAAATGTTTAAAATGTTGGCGGTTATTGTGGACCACCCAGTGGATAAATGGCGTATTTTAATTAAAATATTATTTTCTTTCAGTTTAAAGAGTCGCATTGGCACACACACAGTAGAAATAAGTAAAAAGTAGCAAAATCAGTGTTGACCATGTGCAACTCACAAAGAATTAACCGATCCCGTCAACTTCCAAGCAAGCCTACCACCGTTTGTTTTACTTGGGCCCTCCCACTAACGTTGCCACAGACCGGTTAACTCATTGAGAGTTGTACGACTGGTCAGTTTTAGTCGTGTGCGGGAATCGAACCCACGAACTTCGTGTCAACACCTGGCCAAGGTGTTTCCACGAGTTAACCAACTCGGCTACCACGACCAGTGGCCTAGTGGTGATATATCGGTTTATAGTCAGTCCCCGCTCCTCGCAGAGAGAACTATAGTTGCCCCCATAGATTAGTTACAGATTTTGCTACTAGAGTGCAGCACCAATCAAATCCCGTTGTAGGCCATTGCAAGTAGAATTTAATTACTACCTTAATGGGTTAAACGGTGATACTGTAAATACATGCAACTTTTATGTTATGTTATGTATTATAAGTGTTAGTTTGGTCACATTTAATATCCAGCTTACAAATAAGTGATGGTTCGTCTTTTCCAACCCATTGTAGGGCCCAACACGTATCGTTTACGTCGTGTTGAGTGAAGAATGTCAGGCAGTCCACATCGAGAGGACTTCATGAGCTGGAAATAAGAAAATAAACGTCTAAGTCAAAAACTAAAATCTAAACTGAAAATTGAGAAACCCCCCAAAAGTATAAAAAATGTCTCTTAATTTTTCCCTTTATTAAAAAATGAGAATTGGATAGTTCTCAAACTTTTTAATAGTGCTGTGATAAAATATTGCAATAAAAAACAAATCAAATGGCTTTGTCCAATAGCGTGAGCAAGAGAGGATTGTGGTGGGGGTGAATTTCCCCTCCCGTCCTTGTTTACTAGCTGGCATCATCTCTGTTCCGTTTGTAGTTAGTATTTTACTACATCTTATTCAAAAATATTTAATGTCCAAGTATGTAAATCTGACATGACTGTCAAAACCTGCATCGTCATTTATATCCTTGGCTTCTAAAAAAAAGATAAAACTCCTGCAATATTTACATACCATCCCCACACCATCAGAGGGATCATTGTCTTGCCTGTCATGGTTTGGCTGTACTGAACTGAATCGGTGATAACAAATAGAATAGGAGCATTAAGGGTGATATTTTCCAAATAAAATAAAGAAATAATGTTCGCTAATATCAAAGATGACAACCAAAAAACGCTTACAATAATAGAGGAATTATTTTGATAATCCTATACTCTAAACAATGTTTGCTTACTTGCTTACTGATCTCTCAAACGACTCCAACGATTTCCTTTAAAAATTGTTGTAATTAATTAATTTCTAGGATAGAGATAAGTTTTAGACAGGGCTCATCTCTAGAAAAATTAAATAATGTAAAAAAACCGATTTTAAAAGTTCAAAAATTAACATAGGGCTCATAGAGTTTAAAATAAAAACAAAAGAATCATAACGGTTGTTTATAATCAATCAGTGAACTGTCAAAGTATTATTCATGTACCGGTAGTTTATTAACATGTGGTTTCCTGAAGACTGTGCCCAAAAAATTCAATGAAGATTACATAAAAAGTGGTCATATCCAAAATGAATCAAAAGTGCATATAATCAAAACATTACCTAGATGGACATTGAGCCATAGTAAAAACATGCAAAAAAAGGCAAATGAGCTAAGCAAATCTGCTCATCAGTTGGGGGATGTGGTGAAAATGTACTCCAAGTCATATAAACAAACTGACTGACCTTCCCCGAGCAAAGCTCGGTCCCCCCGGTACTGATTTATTCACTACAACGAGTCCCAGGGCTACCTTAAAACTGGTCTACACCAGTTTTGAGGCTGACATTGGGTACAGCAAATGAAGTTGTCATTACATATGGTAAGTCTTTTGGCTGTCCATTATGACAAACTTCCCTTTCACCTTTGCTCCCTCCATTTGTAGCAGCTAGGGACAGAATCTCCGGGTTTGGTCCCCAACGTGCCAACCTGAGGATGGATCGTCCCTGGCTGTTGTACATGGATACTCTGTCAGTAGTTGAGTTGACCAGTTGGAGGGCAGAATGCGGGTCCCCTGTTTGAGAGCCTCATCCCAGCTGTTACTGGGGCACTGGAGTTGGCCTTCTGAAGGGTCGATTTGTCTACCCTCCCATCCTACCCTTTCCTTTCCTGCTATATCCTATTTTTCCGGTAACCTGCGCAATATTCCCGCTTGTGGAAGATGTGACTAGATGTGGGGTTTCCTAATCCGCAACAATGATGATGATGATCACTACAACGAAGATGTGGACACGCTTTGTGTGTGTTGTCACCGGCGACTCACCTGTATTGTGGCGTTGTCCAGCTGACCCGTCTGATCGATGTTGCCAAATCGTTGCACGTCTTTGATGGCGATTTCCACACGGACAAGCGACTCTGAAGCCGAGTCTCCGGTTTCCAAATATCCAAACTTCGACATGAACTCTTTCTGTGGGAAAGAAAGTACTTGAAATTTGAGTGTTATAGGTATAGTGTTACTTTAATTTGTTCTAGGGTTTTGATTATTGTTTGGCTTTTGCGTGCTTTCCATTGTTTTAATCAGTTTTCTTCTAAAGTTACTTCTTTTGGTTGGTTGTATTTTGTGTACTAGCTGGCCTGACAGACGGTGTCCTGTCCTAATGTCATTGAATTTGTTTTATGTCAAAAATGCTCTTTCATTTTCAAGATGAGCTCGGTCGTTTCGCTCTCTCGCCTCCAGGATAAAGAGCTAACTCCGGCATCGAATAAAGAGTTTGAGTTGCCATTCAAGTAGATTTGTTATTTCCAAAATGATATGAAATTTAATATTTACAATTTATACACTTATAAAACTAGCAAGAGCATGAAACCAATTCTACAGGGGTGCAGAAAATGTTTAGACCCCTGATATTTTCCCCAATCCTACTATTACGAACCAAAAATTTCCCCCAAAATTTGTGAGATATTTCTTTACAAATACAAAAATATGAATACAAATTTACCAGCTTTTCATAAGGCACATCAATAATAATTAAGTCAATGTTTTTACTTTAATTTATTAAGTTTAATTCCATAAAAACATGTTGCCACTTATTATAAAACTATCTCTGAAACATTGTAATAAAATACAGTAAAATATAAAATTAATATAAAAATTAATTAGTTAAAAAATAAAAAGTTTAACAAATCTATGTTGAATTGCATGTTTATTTTCCATAAAATTTCCTGAGGAATGGATGAATGTAATCAGAATTATCACACAAACATCAATAAAAATTAATAAAATGTCGGGGAAGGAGGAAATCAATATAGAAAACTTTGAATAGTCGGAAAAATTGATAAACTGATAAACAGTGATTATATTATTCATATCCCTTGAACGGAATGTCACACAACTTTGATTGACATTATATTGAATTCCCGATAATTAGAGGAAAAAATGAGCCATGATTTGTCTCTGTATGACAGTTAGTTTAGGTTTTAGCATTTTGTAGTACAGTAGGAAACCTTATCTTTTGAATAAATTACAGCGACTCGGGACTGGATACCAAACAATAGACCAGTCATTAAGAATGATTTAAAAATATAAGAACGCTCGATTGACTTTTGAGGTAAACAAAACAAGCCATTACAGATGTTTTAATTTTCTGGGAAATTAATTTGCGACTTAAATTTATTTTGTTTGTTGGCCCAACATTTTCCCCGTCAGCCAAAATTTACCCTGATCTTAGCTTGGATCGGACATATTTTACACCCCTGGAAATTCATATGGTTTTAAGTTTTCTTCAAGGCAAATAAAGAAGTATTAATGTTTTGTTTCCTACAGATAAATGCATTTATCTTTTGAACAAACTTAAACTAAATTAGTAAAATAATCTTATGTTAAAAGAAGATTGGTCTCAAGTCACTTTACAGCTATAACAAGTTAATGTTGAATTTTATTTCATTGCCAGGGATCCAATGCCACGAAGCAGTCAGGTGATAACATTTATCAATGTTACAAGCCATGAATCGTAGTCCAACTCCAGTTGCTGGTGTATGGACAGATGCTGGGACAGTCATTGTGTACCCAGGTGTGTTCTAAATACTGTAGTGTTTTATTTTACCGGTTATAAAATGGAACTTTTGTGAAAATTGTAAAGTTATTAGTTGTTTAAGTTTTCATTTCAAAATATGGTTGAATATATTTTTAACGATGACTACTGAAGTGATAATATTTAGTAAGTAATAACAGAAAGTGTTTCTTATATTTTAAAATACTCAAATTTTAAATTCTGACAACATAACTGATTTTCTAAGAATAAATATTTTGAAATGGGTGTGAATTTTCCAGCTCGTATCAACTATTGGTTAACTGAAGCCAAGCATGATTGTTTTTTTATCGTTGGCCCTGAAAATGGACCAACAGAAAGAATTGGAGCTATTAAACATATTCTTATGGGAGACAGTGCACCATTCAGAGCAATGTTGCAGGACAGTGATTTGGCTGAAAAAGAAGACATACGTGTCAAAGATGTGGAACCACAGATATTCTGGAACTTTCTAATATGTGTCTATGGTGCAAGTAGTATAATATTACCAAAACTTACTTTTGAGGAAAGCGCAAAGTTGCTTTATGTTATTGAAAAGTACTTGGTTAATGATATTCAAACTGAAGTAACAACCCACATGAAAAACTTGCTTTCATCTGAGAACATATTTGTTGCTCTTTCTCACCCAATTTGCTACCAGGCAGATGAATGTTTGAAAAAAGAAATGTTAGAAATCCTAAAATATGATTTCGACAAAATAACAAAGGATCATAAATTTCTGGAATTAAGTTACACTGCAATAGAATGGATACTACAAGTTCAAGTTCTCGATGTAAAAGAAATTGAAATCTGGAATGCAGTTTTGAGATGGGCCAGACACAAAACACATTCCACTGATGGAAAGATTCTGCATTCATACATGTTTGGCCTTTTGAAATATATTCGTTTTCTCACTATGGACAAAAATGAATTTTGGAACAGTGTTGTAGCCAGTGAAATACTTCTTAAAGAAGAAGTAGATGACATCTGCAGGGCTTTTGTATCAAATGAACCGTGTAGTATTGAACACTTGTGTACGAATAGAAGACACCGATACAAGATGGGGTCTTCCAACAATATTACCAGTAATTCCATGAAGAATCCAAGGTACATTTCGATTCGATGTTCTGTAAACTCAGTTTCTATTTCTGACTTTCCTATTACCGGTACTACTCAATATTCCAAATCCTATCATTTCGCTGAACATTGGTGGCATCTTCGAGTGGCAAAGGAAAATGATACAGACAAATTCACTTTAGGTGTGCTAGTAGGATGTTATGGTGAAACTTTAAAATGGAACTGTGCTGTTGAGGTCGAAATACTTAAACAGGTTGAAATACTTAAGCAGGTTGAAATACTTAAGGGGTGTGGCGCCTGTGTGCTTGAGTTGGTTTTGTGCCCCCCCCGCCTCCGCCCCATAAAAAAAGAAAAACCTTCCAGGATAATGATTCAAAACTTAAAAGTATTTCTGTATTTGAGTAGTGATAATATGACTGGGTTATGTGGTTATTAAGAAAATAAGTACCGGTATTTAGGTGTTAATTCCACGTTAAACTTATGTGATTTAACACAAGTTTTATATGGAATTAACACCTAAATACTTATTTTCTCAATAACCACATAACCCTCTCATATTATCACTACTTATTTGTCAGTTTCGGTACTCAACATTTTTTTATGGGAAAACCCGAATTTGAGAACCTAAATTTCTCAGTTCCAGTTCCATCGTAAATCTCAGCCGTAAATGACGATTGCACCACATAATATCAGCCTCATTCCTCATTGTATCTTCGCGTAGCATAGTTCAGTATTGCAGATTTCAAATACGTTTTGTAAATAGTTTTTGGCATGGGTAACTACTAAAATAAATTGTTTATTTAGGCATCTTACTTGTTCTTAGACGCCTATACAAATGACGTAGTGTGTAATGCCTAAATATTTGTTATTTTTATTTACGGTCAGGCGCAGTAGAACTAAGTTAATTTTTGTTTAGCTTGTTTATAAAGTTATGATTGCTTTTTTCTTGAGTATATATTATGTTAACTTACTTTCATTCGTTGTATAATTTCAAATAGTTAAAAAAATAATGGGGGTGCCAGGGACCACACAGGGGGAGGGGGAGGGGTAACTTTCGGTGACCACCCCCCAAACATGACCTCTGGATCCGCCCCTGTGTGGAAGGCAAAGCTTTGAAAAATGTTCATCCCATATATGTTGGGTTTAGTTCTGAATGATTTCAATCCATGTTGAGCCTTGGTATTATTTATCACTAGTAACATATGTGTGGGTGTAGGTAACAAACAGGTATCAGCTTTCGGCATAAAGGACAGTTTCAGAAAAATATGAAAAGATGACACAGTTAAAATGTCAAATTCCTTGAAAAAAAGTTCACAGGAAGTTCGTCTAGGGAATTTAGCAATTGCTCTAACTGCTCTCTTCTGTAATTTCAAAATCCTGTTCAGGTTTTGCCTACTGGTTGCTCCCCACAGTATTATCGAGTATCTAATAATACTAATGATTACCATGTTCTGTTTGTGTTATTAATAAATACTAGTGGCCTTAAAGAGGCCATTGTCCCTAACATATGGTTTTTGTGTACGAGGATAATCACAGCTGATCCAGATGATAATTAGTTCATTTTGCTTATTAATAAAAACACTTTAGTGATATTTCCATAAGAAAATCATTGGATCTTGGAAGTCCAGTGGGGCGTAGCCCACGTAATTTTTGACATTTCTGATTTTTTTCCTACCGTCCTTGGCCCTCAAGATTTAAAATGAATCTTCATAACCTAACTTAACTTCTTCCTAGCTCAAGATATTTCATGGGGACCGATTTGCTCAGAAATCAATGTGAAATAATATTTCTTCAGTATTAAAGTATCCCCATATTCACACAAAGGTTATTGCAACAAAATTATGAACATTAACAAATTTTTAAAGCTTAATTGTATTTTTAATTTTAATACCTTTAAAACAATGCAACGGGTTAAGGCAACAGCCTCCGTTTTGGTGTCAAGAATACAGTTACTGAACACAAAGACAATGGCTAACCCACATTTTGTCATTAAATGGCAATGCATTGTTTTAAGACCAAAATTTAAATATGGTAAATTATATTAGTAAATTTATAAAGGTATATAAAAGCTGCAATTTATACTTTTACTTTATTTACCCTTGTAACCAATTTGGACTGTTGAAATTTAGCTGTATTAAAATTAATTATAACGTTTTTACTATAATTTTGTTCTCAGTAATCTGTTGAACAATGAATTTTAGGCTTACAAAATAATGTGTGTGTTATTATTGCTGGATTTGTTAGTATGAAGATAATTTTAAGTGACAGAAACAGCTTTGCTAGAGCAGTAAGATTTGTTTATCGTGCCTGTGGAAGAAAGAGAAATATGATAGCAACTATGTGTACAAGACAGTTTGAAATGTAAAATTTGTCATTTTTTCCATATTTGGATTCTTTCTTAGGTCAATACTTTAAGTTTTTATACAGATTAAAATTATTAAGTAATAAATACCTCTTTTAAATTATCTACAATGTGTAGTGGAATATTCATCTAAAATGTAACTGTAACTGCAGATTATGTTAGGTAATCAGTATCCTACTGTAAACCTGTGAACACAAGTGTAATAATCTACTTAATAGTGGTTTCTTCAATATTTGTACTGCTTCCCTTAATACTGAACACAATGACTGTCCATTTAGAAAAACACATCTTTTAGCGAATTTCCCCTATAGGGAAGAAGCTATTACCGTAGGTCTCATGGTAAGACTTAAGCCCGAGACCATAATAACTTTTCATTTTGAGGTCTCCAGATGCCAAAAACACCATTCGTTAAAATTTTTATATATGTATATATATATATATGTGTCCGTAAGCACGATAACTCTCGTAAAAAAGGTCCGATCTTAATGAAATTTGGTACAAATGTGTAAAGTACCATTTATTTGAACGAGTTCGAAAACCAGATGAATCGCACCATCCGAAGGGGGATTTTTGGGTTTTTTTGTTGTTGGGGTTTTCACATGTAATTTTTATTTAAGTCAAATTTTAATTTTTACCATTAAATTCAACTTAAAAAAACAAACAATTTGGTATTTTGATCATTGTTCTACGTCAATTGGTTACCGAGATATTGAAAGTGCTAAACACAGTACGTTGTCTAATGTTATTCTTATGGAGAAAAATACAAATTTTATATCTCGCTTATTTATGAACGTATACTAACGCAACTTGGTATACGGCTTCATCTGGTTGTGGACCATTGATATTTGCTCAAAAAAACAATTTTTTACCAAAGGCTCCCGTAGCAGCAAACCTGCGTACTCAGCCCCATGGTATTCTTATGGAGAATAAGTAACATGTTATCTGCCTTCATTACGAAAATAAATTAATGAAATTTGGTATGTGGCTTTACCTACATGAGTTATATTGATATTTGTATAAAACACCATTTTTTGTGTTCCTTGCTTCAACAAACCTGCATACTCAGCCGCCATGTTATTCTTATGGAGAATAATTAAAATGTCATAAATCGTTTATTTATGAATGTATATTGATGAAACTTGGTATGTGGCTTTATATGGTATTAAGATACATATATATGCATTGGAAATTCGCTGAGTACGCAGGTTTGCTGCTACGGGGGTATTTAATAATTTACAAGAACTTATTCGTGTTTTATAAAACAATTAATTTATTCTTGCTCCAAAATGATTCAATTGGTAATAATTAAATTCATTATCAATATACAACTCTTGTTGTAATTATGTTCAGTCCTGATTGGGTCTGGGAGGACGTTCCATTCCCTACACCAAGTGACACAGAAAGATTTATTGAACATCACTGTTCTTTGCACTCTGTACCTTAGAAGCACCTTCTCTGGTCCCTCGAGCTCTTATATAATTTAAATACCCCCGTCGCAGCAAACCTGCATACTCAGCGAATTTCCAATGCATAAAATATGTCTTAATACCACATAAAGCCGCATACCAAGTTTCATAAAAATATATTCACACATAAGCGATGTTAATTATTCTCCATAAGAATAACATTGGTAATGAGTACGTAGGTTTGCTGAAACAAGGAACACAAACAATTGGTTTTTATGCAAATATAAATAGAATTTAACTAGGAGAAGCCACATACCAAGTTCCATCAATATTCAATCATAAATAAGCGCTTTATAACATTCTAGTTATTCTCCATAAGAATAACATGGGGGCTGAGAAAGCAGGTTTGCTGCAACAAGGAATAAAAAAATGGGTTTTTATATAATTATCAATATAACTCAACCAAGTGAAGCTACATACCAGGTTTTATTCATTTATGTTCATAATTAAGGGAGTCATTACATTTTACTTATTCTCCATAAGAATAACATGGGGGGTGAGTAAGCAGGTTTGCTGCTACGGGAATAATCAATAAAAAATAAATTTTTTGTGCAAATATCAATATACCAGTACTACGTGAAGCCACGTACCAAATTTCATCAACATAAATTCATAAATAATCGAGATATCAAATTTTATTTATTCTCCATAAGGATAACATTGGACAACGTACTGTGTTTAGCACTTTGAATATCTCTGCAACGGTTGGGCGTAGAATCACAATTTAAACACCAAAATGATTGTTTTGTGGAAATGAACAGATTGGTAAAAGCAAATGTGAAGTTTACATTAAAATAAACTGAGGAAAAGCCAAAAACATTTTTCCCATAAGATTAATATGGGAGATTTTATGAGTTTGTTTTTTTGGATTTTCTCCGCAACCACTTAACCTAGGTTAATAATTCAAAATACTATATTATTTGTTTTTTTAAGCTCTATAACATGGTCGAAACCAAAATTAAGTTTTTTAAACATTTTTGGGTGAAAAATACAAAAAACTGGTTTTTGGAAAATTTAAAACCCCCATAAACCCCCCTTCCCATGGTCCGATTTTTCTGGTTTTCGAACTTAAAGTCATGAATGTCATTTTACACGTTTGAGCCAAATTTCATCAAAATCGGACGTTTTTTACTCAAGTTATCGTGTTAACGGACACACACACACACACATATATATATATATATATATATATATATATATATATATATATATATATACATATATATAAATTTGAACGAATAGTGTTTTTGGCATCTGGGGACCTCAAAACAAAAAGTTAACATGGTCTCGGACTTAAGTCTTACCATGAGACCTACGGTAATAGCTTCTTCCCTATAGGGGAAATTCGCTAAAATATAATATTCGGTGATAAATAACTTGGAAACTTTAGTATGAATAATCTTATGAACTAATGAGAGAGAGATAGCAGTTAATTAATATTATTTAGCTTACACGGAGGTTATTCTACCTATATTGTCAGCTTGACAGCCAAAAAACGCAATCCGATTGCCGTTTTTGACTAATAAAACATGTTTAATCGTAATTTTTGCTGATCGGTGGTTTTGACCTATAAAATGAGGCCCGGCTTTATTTTTTTCATCGATTTTGGTCGTTGAACTGCGGCCGGCGAATCGTCGTTTTCGGCCGATAAAGTGTGGCAAATTTCCCCGTTTTAATTGATAACAGGGCCAAGTTACGGATTTTGGTCCATAAATTGAAGTCCGGTTGTCTTTCGGCCGATAAATTGCGTTCCTACAATGCCGCAAGAAGGTCATTTTAAGGCAATATCGATTACACTACCGTTCACGGTAGAAAATGTACGACGTTCAGTCGTCGTTTTCGGCCAATAAAGCATGTTCTTTTATTAGTTTTTAGCTAATAAAGCAAACATTACCATTTTTGTTCGATAATAGCGGTCTAGTCGTCGATTCGGCCAATAATAAAACGTTAAGATAGAATATCGTTTTAAAACTGAAGAACTTATAGAGGGGAACGACATTTACTGGCGGGAAAAACGTGAACTAGCAGTGGGAAAACAATAAATTTACTGAAATAAAAAAACCAACATAATTTTAGTTATGGATACTCTGTTTATTCCTAAAAACAACATTCATAATATTTTCCCAATTTTTTAGATGGCTAAAATCTTATTTTTCCAGTTGAACAAAGCAAAATGTGACAATTAAATGCCAGAAGTAGGTAGTGTATATATCCATTTTTTTTGTAATTACCTGCCCCCCCCCCACCACTCGACGGGCTTGTTTTCCGTGATCTTTGAATGTTTCTTCGTATCTTCCTCACATTACTTTTAGCGGCGCGGCAGTGTGAATTTCACATAATGAATTTCTTACAACACTTTTATTCGATATTTTTATTACTTAACACAAACAAAACCGCAACAAAAATTAGAGCTCTTAAAGGTCTGTAATATACACATATATAAAAAATCCAAACAAATACCTGATTAAAAAAATACTAGCTGATTACCCGTGCTTCGCACAAAGAATTCAGGAATGAACAGCTGATTAAAATTGTTGCTGCAATTACATCTATTAAACATCTGATCTATTAAACATATTGCTCATAAGAATAACACGGAAACTTTAAAGTCAAATGGGGCGAAGCAGATTGAACTGAGGGAGACAAAAGTTATTCCATGACTTCTACAGAGAAATACCTTTAATTTGACACCTCAATCATCAAAATCGGTTCATAAATAAAAGAGTTTTGCTGTACACAAGAAATTCCTTAGGGAATGAGTATAATAGATAATCCAGCCAAATACTTGTACCGTTGATTTATAAACAATGGCGTTGGGTCGCTGCTTGACCTATCATATTGCCAAGGCAGCCACTTACACTAGTCTCAGCAGGGTTCACTGACCAACTCGTTATAGGCTACAATCACTACATGGATGGTCGCTTGAATTATTTTTTCTGTAGCCAATACGTTTATATGGTAAAGATATAGGCAACCACATTGCTTGATTGAAACAAATCAAAAATGTTTTGCTACATGTAACTTACATGTATATCAACTAGTTATTTAGGTTTATTTGATTGTTCAGTTTATTACCAGGATTGTTTTATATATTTGTAACTGAGTGATATAACTCCGTAAAGTAAATATAAAAAATAAAAATACTTAACAAGAAAACTGATTCAATCATTAAAGATTTTCCCTAATTAAAATAAATTAAACGAATTAGGGCCTAGTTCGTTTTTCAACCAAAGTTTTACTACTATAATCAGTTCTAAAACTATAGTGACTTTGTGCCTACTACCCAGTCCTACAGTAGGATTATGCTAACTTATTTGCACACTAATAAAACCAGTTATATGGTAGAATTGTGCAGACTTTGGGCCTGGATAAGGACACATTCAGATCAAACGTATTCTTACAATAACTTCAATTTACATTTTCGAAACGAAATTTTTTTTAAAACAAACTGTTCTAATTATCATAAGTATAATTATTAGTGTATACTATAATGTTATATAGACTATCCTGTGACACTGTAACGAACTGACAATTGATCCTCACACTGCTATAATTCAAACAAAATATTCGGCATTAAAAATCTATAATCCATTTTTTTGTTGCACTTTATTAGATGTTAAAAAATTGTGATTGATAAACTTTTTATCTAATACAAATTCGACGAATGTATTAATTTGTTCACATAAATTCGTACCATGAATGGAATTAAACTCAACCGCATTCATTGCATAAGGTTTCAGGCACAGTGAGAATATTTCTAAATCTTCCCCTAAAATAACATTTGTATAACAATATTACCAGATGGAAATTGACATATATAATTAATAACCTATTGCATTAAAATTCACTTATTTAATGTCATCACAACATTTTATAGTCAATAGAAATGTTAGATTAAACATACAATTCGAATTTACTAACATATTTAAAAGGGTTTATAAAACGATAACCAAAACCCTATTCGGGCTTCCCACATTCGACTAGTTTCTCTAAAAAAAACTCAAAACAATAATAATGGGAGGAAATGGTTAAATCATTGGAGAGTATAAAAAGCAAATTAGTTGCTTTAACTCCTGCAAACTTATGTTCAAACGTGACAAACATTCCAGCGGGGCCGAACCTGAGTCAACTGAACTCCAGCAAGAATCCAAGTAGTTTGGGAAGTCCAAAAGAACATATGTAAAAAACACTGACGTCCTGAAGTGGATGACGAAATAGCGGACAAAACGTCTTCTAAACAGAATCGTGCCTTTGTAGTTGCTTTTGAAACAGTGCAAATTTAATTTTGAGCTCCCTTAAACTAAATAAAATTGTATAACAATGTGATAAATATATTTAACGTGTATAATTTTGACATCTTAAAACAAAAATCCTCTTTCTCAATACTTTACAAAGGCATTTTGGTTTAAAACAATAAAAAAACGTAAGTTAAACATTTGTACAAGTTCAGGCTAAACAATTGGGCAATCCGTGCTTATACTTTTATAGGAACATTTAAACAACATGTCAAAATATCTGGTGAACAGTGAGCGTGTGCAAAACAATTGAACATGAAACGCCAAAAACATAGTGAACCTTCTCCACTATTCCAGCATTATTAGAGATACATAGAAAAAACTAACGATAAATTCGGACATAATTAGTGAATTTCCTTTGGAAAGTGAACTATTAGCATGACCCGCACGGTGAAACTTAAGCCCGGGACCACCATAGAAGTTCCTACCGTAACCCCCTGAACACGTTTTGGGGGGTCGTTCAAAATTATATATATATATATATATATATATCTATGTATATATATATATATATATATATATATATATAATATAGACATATATATATATGTGTGTTTGCACTCTAGCGGTCGCAATTTTTGCCCGATTTACTTCAAATTTGGTAGGGACGTTCCTTTCTGTAATCAGTTGGACAAGTTCGTTGGGCAAAACAATCGGAAAACTCTAAACCCCTTTTTTGGGGATTAATTTTTCAAATTTTGAGTTTTTGGGCCCAAAAAGGGTCATAAAAGCCCCAGATGTAAGATCAATGCATGTACAATTATGGGAATTAGAGAGGCGAACGTTTTAAGCCCTCTCTCGTCATTCTAGCATAATTATTTACCGAGTTATTAAAGAAAATGTGTATTGACTAAACACAGTACGTTGTCTTATGGGGGTTTTACACTAGAAAAGCCTGTTATTCCTTTGTTAGAGTACTTTTATCATCCCCAGCAATCTCACGCCTACTTTCAAGGCTGTCTGGACCTTCTCCTAACCTTATAATGTGCAAAATTGTATTCCCAGCTTTGCAAGTAAATGAAACCAGGAGTATCAGAACAGCAAAAAAATCAGTGTTTTCAGATTTCAATAAAAATTGGACAAATGCATGTTCTTACACTTATTTTGAGTTTTACAAGTGTTTATGTGGAAATTCACTTCCCTCACGTCAGCGTGTGCTGCGTGCGAACTCGTTTAAATTTGAAAAAGTCAACTTTTCAAAACGTGAGAGTTTAGTCAACCACAATGTAACTTAAGCACAAACTATGCTTTTACAACCGACCGGACATAATATGAAAAACGTTACATAACAAAATCAGGTACATTAGATCAAAAAGTATAAAATTCACAAATACTGCCACAATAAAGTGTTCGTTTTCTGTACCAGATTTAATAGTTTTAAGTTTGAAATGGAAATTTGCTTCCCGCACGCCAACTAGAGGAGCAGACGCAGATTTTGATTTAGCTTTTTTCAGATTAACAGATAAACGTTTTTATAACTCATTATCAAATTAAAATGATCATAAATAAATTAAAAGGAACCTAATTAAATATTTAAAATATATTTTTTAATGTCCTTTACCATTTAAATGAAATCCTTTCAAACTCATTGGAAGATGTCAAGGTTAATCTACACATTTAATCAGGAAGTTTTAACAGCTGATTCTGTCAACGGAATCGACAAGGTAACTACATTCGGACAATCATATGTAAACTGATGTAGTAGTTTTAATTTACTTACAGCAAACGTTAAATCGGAATTTCCAGTTTTAGAGATGGACGCACTAAACACTGTTAAAGCAAAGGAAATAACAAACACCAACGTCTCCATGGCGCACAGACGACCAGTGAGTGGTTAACCTCTAACCTCTGCAACCAGCCTAGCCTACAAACACAGCTAGGAGGTAGGGGAGGTAGGTCTATTTATAGATGGCGTTACTGTCCGGCGTCCAGGTGACTCAGTTTGTCGGCACCGACTGTACACGCCGCGTCAGGTTAGTCTTAGTCATACCATTTACTGAACAATGTGGGAAATTTAGTAACTTCCTTTTGAACATCCGGTTTTTTAAGATCTAGGTTCCGTTCGGAGATTTTTTATTAATTGGTGTCAATGACTGGAAGTTTGGGATTTTACTGTAGTGGCGGGTAAGTAGTTCTATCAGATGACGCATCGATTTGGGATTGCATGGTGTTCCCGACGCAAAATGTTTTATTGAAACTTGATACATAATGCATATATAACGTAATAATAGGCATTAGGCAACGCTATATTTGATATTCAATTCGTGCAGCAGTCAGCTCTTTAACCATTAACAAAAACACTTGATTTTTTAGGCAAAGTTATGACTTTCAAGTCTTCTCTACCAATTAACCTCAGTAAATAAATGCATCAGTTTAGCCAAAATAACATAGGATATTAAAACATTACGTATTGTACATTAAAATGCAGGAAATGTTGTAAAAATAAGTATTTCAGTGAAATTTGTTGTAAGATTGAATTTGAGGATTAAATATACTATATACCATTTAATTACAAAAGTGTATGCCAAACTTGATGCTAAGAATAGTCATAGTAATATAATGTAGGTAATATAATTTAGTTTACCGATGGACCAATAATCGAGAAAACCCACTTCTCTGATGCCCCAAAACGAGCATGATGACTTCCTAATGTTTTGTATTACTTATTATACAACTTGTAGAGACTGTTTATTATTTATGGTATTTCATTTTGACTTTGTCTATAACCTGTATAGTGTTGATGACAATAAATATTCATTATTGATTATTCATTATACAGGGTGAGTTTCTACTGACGCCCATAACTTCGCCAGGGGATTCTAATGATTAAAAGGAACAAAAAAGTTCCAGTAAACGCTAGTCCGATTCCGAACCGTTTGCTCATAATTGAGAAATTTGTTTTTTCTACAAAATATTGGACTTTGTCCTACTATTTACTTTAAAAAATGAAACCAATTAACCTAGCGATTGATATTTAAAATAATTAGAAAGCGCATTAAATTTGCTATAAAACCAAGGTTACATGTAAAAATTTCATTTCATACATCGGTTCCTAGCCAAGTTGAAATTAAAAATATGCTATAATTAATTATTTAGGTTAAGTTTAAAGACCCTTTTTTGTTACTTTAATCTGGTGCAACGCGATGTCCAACTAGATAAAAAAATTCCTCATATAATAAGCTTTAAATTTATATGCTATTTTAAACTGTTGTAGGTGGGAATGACAGAAAAACTACCACTAAACTAAAGTAAAACACTGTTTACTGATTTGGTTTTATCAAGGTAACAAACCTACTAATAATAATCTACTCACTGATTTACTGTGAGAGAGCTGAGAAAACGTGTCTGCATCTGCATCAGACAAAGTGGTGGTCATTTCGAAAACTTACTCAAGTAGCAATCAACATTGTTCATTCTGAAGGCTTGTAATTAATTTGTTAATGCAAAGTAAACATTGAGTTACCGTATTACAATTTTGTGGCCATTTGCCTTGTATTATTAATAAGAATACCTTCACTCGTAAACCGTGTTTTTATTTAGGTTGATAGTAGTTTTTCTGTCATTCCCACCTACAACAGTTTAAAATAGCATATCAATTTAAAGCTTATTAAATGAGGAAGTTTTTTATCTAGTTGGACATCGCGTTGCACCAGGTTAAAGTTATAAAAAAGGGTCTTTAAACTTAGCCTAAATAATTAATTATATCATATTTTTCATTTCAATTTGGCTAGGAACCGATGTATGAAATGAAATTTGTACATGCAACCTTGGTTTTATAGCAAATTTAATGCCCTTTCTAATTATTTTAAATATCAATCACTAGGTTAACTGGTTTCATTTTTATAAAGTAAATAGTGGGACAAAGTCTAATATTTTGTAGAAAACACAAATTTCTCAATTATGACCAAACGGTTCGGAATCGGACTAGCGTTTACTGGAACTTTTTTGTTCCTTTTTATCATTAGAATCCCCTGGCGAAGTTATGGGCGTCAGTAGAAACTCACCCTGTATGTTGAAAAAATCATTTGGTAATGAATTTCATAATATGGGTGCAGTAACTACAAATTATTTACAGTAACAAGTTGATTGATGGACAGGAATATTTAGCAAAAATGCATCATGTATTTATTGTGCTAAAATTTCCAGTAAACATAAATTTACTAGCCAAAAACCAGTCCACTCCCAGCAAACCTCTTTTCAAACAACTGAACATCTTGCCACTACCCTGTATTTACATACACTTCTGATTGAAAAAAATAATCAACAAAAGTTTGCTTCAATAAGTTCAAATCATAATTACCCAACAAGAAACAGACAACTTTTATATCCACTCCACAAGTCAGCTGCTTTTGAGATGACACCATAATACCAGGGTATTCGTCTTTACAATAAGCTGCCTTCTCAAATAAGAAACATTCAAAGTGTTCATGCTTTTAAGAAAAAGCTTATTAAGTATTTAATTGAAAACATGTTTTACAGTGTCAATGAGTTTTTTTCATAGAAAATGTCATAAACAGCTCAACATTGTATTTTTTGTTATGTTCTTGTCCGCCATGCATAACATTTATGTAATGTAATCGTCATTAGATTTAATAAATTGACTAGTTACGTACCATTAAGGTATTACCTTTGTATATAGCATAATTTGTGACTGAATAAATAAAATGAAAGTACCTGGGGGCCGAGCTTTGCTCGGGGGAAGGGCAGTCAGTTTGTTTAGATGACTTGGAGTAATATTTCACCCCTTCCCCGTACTGATAATCAGATTTGTATATCTCATTTGCCTCTTTTCTACATTTTTAAGGTCACTCCAGTTGTTATTTGTAGCTCAATGTCCCTTTGATTTATTTTACTACTCTATATATGTAATCTTCACTCAAATATTTTAATCTCTGCTCTCAGGAAACCACATGTTAATAATCATAAACATGAGTATTACTTTGACAGTTCCCTGGTTGATTATGAACAGCTGTGACAATTTTTTTGTTTTGATTTAAAACTCCATAAGCCCAATGTTAATTTGTTTAACTTTTCATTTGAGTTTTTTTACATTATTTGATTTTTCCTGGGGATGAGGCCTGTCTAGAACTTATTTTTATCCCAGAAATTAGTTATTTCGAACATTTGAAGGAAATCGTTGGAGCCGTTTTTGAGATCCGTGTCGCAAGCAAGCAAGCAAACCTTACTCATATTAGAGTATAGGATAGATAAATAGCTAATTTTTAATGTTAAAAGAATCCTTCAAATGTGATAATTTCTAGATTCATTGAGTTTTAATAAATTGTAAATAGATTGCCCCAGTGAAGATTGCGCAATGAAACACCTGTTAGCGAATTTCCCCTATAGGGAAGAAGCTATTACCGTAGGTGCCATGGTAAGACTTAAGCCCGAGACCATGATAACTTTTCGTTTTGAGGTCCCCAGATGCCAAAAACACTATTCGTTCAAATTTATATATATGTATATATGTGTGTCCGTTACCGCGATAACTTTTGAAAGAAACACCCGATTTTGATGAAATTTGGCAAAAATATGGAGAGTAGCATTTATGACTTTAAGTTCGAAAACCAGATCGATCGCACTATGGGAAGGGGGTTTTATGGGGGTTTACAATTTTCCAAAAATCGGTTTTTTGCAAATTTGACCCCAAAATGTTAAAAACACTCAATTTTGGTTATAGCCATTTTATAGAGTTAAAAAAACAAATAATTTAGTATTTTGAATAATTAGCCATATTAATTTGTTGCGGAGAAAATCCAAAAAAAGTGTCCCATGTTAATCTTATGGGAAAAAGGTTTTTAGATTTTTCTCAGATAGTTTTACTAAAAACTTCACATTTCTGTTTATAAATGTGTTAAGCTCAACAAAACAAACATTTTGGTGTTTTATTCGTTGTTCTACGTTCAACCGTTGCAGAGATATTCAAAGTGCTAAACACAGTACGTTGTCCAATGTTATCCTTATGGAGAATAAATAAAATTCTATATCGCAATTATTTTTGAATGTATATTGATGAAACTTGGTATGTGGCTTCAACTAGTTGTGGTATATTGATATTAGCACAAAAAACAAGTTTTTTGTTGATAGTCCCCGTAGCAGCAAACCTGCATACTCGGCCCCCATGTTATTCATATGGAGAATAAGTCAAGTTGTGTATCTCCCTTAATTATGAACCTAAATTAATAAAACTTGGTATATAGCTTCACCTGGTTCAGTTATATTGATAATTAAAAATAACATATTACTTATCTTCCTCGTTGCAGCAATCCTGCGTCCTCAACCCTAATGTTATTCTTATGGAGAATAAATAAAATGCTATATATCACTTATTTAAGGATGTATTTTTGTGAAACTTGGTAAGTAGCTCTATGTAGTAGTGAGTCATATATATATGCATTGGAAATTCGCTGAGTAGGCAGGTTTGCTGCGACGGGGGTATTTTGAGGTTATTGAACTCGTCGCTGTGAGATGGAGCTACCATGACATTGACAAATAAGTAAGTGAGAACCACCCATTCAATTATAATTTGTATATGTTTTAATTGTTTGCTAATTTTTGCATTCAGCCGTGAAGATAATCCTCACGCAATGGCTTGTTTATTAGTTTTGTAGCAGTATTAAGGGAGATGTGGTATACCAACAATGCCCCCGTCACAGCAAACCTGCGTACTCAGCGAATTAACAATGCATATATATGTGTCTCACTACTAAATAAAGCCACTTGCCAAGTTTCACACAAATACATTCATAAATAGGTGATGTATAGCATTTTATTTATCCTCCATAAGAATAAAATTAGGGCTGAGTATGCACGTTTGCTGGAAAAAGAAAAGAAATATGTTTTGGTGTAGTTATCAATATAACTCAACCAGGTGAAGCTACATACTGTACCAAGTTTTATTAATTTAAGTTTATAAATAAGGGAGATATAAAACTTTACTTATTATATGAATAACATGGAGGCTGAGTATGCAGGTTTGCTGCTACGGGGACAAACAACAAAAATTTTTTTGCAAATATAAATATACCAACTAGTTGAAGCCAAATACTAAGTTTTATCAATTTAGGCCTACATTCATTAATAATCGAGAGATCATTTTATTTATTCTCCAAAAGGATAACATTAGACAACGTACAGTGTTTAGTACTATGAATATCTCTGCAATCTCCAACGGTTGGACGTAGAACAACAATTAAAACACCAACATGATTGTTTTGTAGAGCTAAACTTATTGATGAAAATAAATGGGAAGTTTTTAGTAAAATTATCTCAGGAAAATCAAAAAACCTTTTTCTCATAAGATAAACATAGGAAATTTTATGGACACATTTTTTTACTTTCTCCACATCCGCTTAACTTAGGTTAATAATACTAAATTATTTGTTTTTTTAAGACCTATAAAGTGGCCTAAATTGAGTGTTTTAAAAATTGTAGGGTGAAAAATTCAAAAAAAGAATTTTGGACAATTTTAAACCCCCTTCCCATAGTCCGATCGATCTGGTTTTTGAACTTAAAGTCATAAATGTTACTCTCTACGTTTGGGCCAAATTTCATGAAAATCAGGCATTTCTTTCAAAAATTATCGAGGTAACGGACACACACAAACATATATATATATATATATATATATATATATATATATATACATATATATAAATTTGAACAAATAGTGTTTTTGGCATCTGGGGATCTCAAAACAAAAAGTTATCATGGTCTCGGGCTTAAGTCTTACCATGCCACCTACGGTAATAGCTTCTTCCTTATAAGGAAAATTCACTAAAACCAACCTTAAGAAATAATACATAAAGGTATGCTTCATCATAGTTATATTGATCATGCCAGCATGTTGTCAGCATTTGGATTTTAATGTTCCTTGGTCTTTATTCCATTACCTTCTTGGTCTCTACATTAGTCTTGTGGAGGAGATTTTATTTGTTGAGATGGTTAATCAAAGGTCCAATGGAAAATGATGCACACATACCAATCGTTCTTCAATTTCAGGTTAAAACACTTTCACTTTTGCAGAATTGAATATGCTTACAGATTATGGGGTATATGAGGCGGTAATTCCTATAGTTAGTTGTGATAACCTTAATTACATCACCAGAAAAAAATGAAATATTCAAGAATTCAATATTCAGTTTACTATTGAAAAGTGAACTATTAGCATGACCCGCACAGTGAAACTTAAACCCAGGACCATCATAGAAGTTCCTGACGTGACCCCTTGAACATGTTTTGGGGGGTCGTTCAAAATTATATATATGTATATTATATTCTTTAGTTCACTGCATAGGGCGACGATTATTATTATTTTTAGAATAAAATTACTAGAGCACCCTTCAAAATTAATTTTTTTACTAACTGACAGGTGTTTTGAGGTATACTTCATGAATTTTGAAGGGTATTCTGGTAATTTTATTTAAAAATATTATATATATAAAAGTGAGTGAGTTTGCAATCTAGCGGTCACATTTTTTGTCCGATCTACTTCAAATATGGTAGGGATTCCTTCCTATAATCAGTTGGACAAGTTCGTTGGGCAAAACAATCGAAAAACTATAACCCCCTTTTTCGGGGATTAATCTTTAAAATTTCGAGTTTTTGGGCTCTAAAAGGGTGAGGAAATCTCTGGATGCAAACCCCAGGATTTTAATTAATGCATGTAAAAATATAGAGATTAGTGAGGCGAAAGTTTTAAGTCCTCTCTCGTCATTCTGGCATTAATATATACCGAGTTATTAAAGGAAATGTATATCGCCTAAACACAGTATGTTGTCTTATGGGGGGTTTTACATTAGAAAAGCCTGTTATTCATTTGTTGGTGTATTTTTATCATCCCCAGCAATCTTACGCCTATTTTCAAGCCTGACTGGACCTTCTCCGAGCAAAATTTGATTCCCAGCATTGCAGGTAAATGAACCAGGAACATCAGAACAGCCAAAAATATCAATCTTTTCAGATTTTGATAAAAATTGGAAAAATGTATGTTTTACACTAACTTTGATTTTTAAAAGTTTTTTAAATGGAAAGTTTTTTATGAGTCATAAGCGTTTTTGAAAAATTGCCGAGGTATCAACAATTCCTCTTCAAACAACCTCTGTTGCAATGTCCTATGGGGCTTATTAATGGAAAAGGTTTATTCTCACAACATTTCAGCAGATGGTGAATTAATGAGGTTGATTGAAGAGGAACTGTTGTCAATTCCTCAGCAATTTTTCAAAAATGCTTATGACTCATTTTTGTTTCGTTGCCATCAGTGCATAGCAATTGATGGACATCAGTTCGAATGAAGGGTTATGAATCAAATTAATTTAATTTATGATTTACTACTTTCCTATCTCTTTAATTTTATTTAGTACTTAATAATATTGTAAAAAATCAAGAATTAATTTGAAATGGTTTTGCAAATAAAATTACTTTAACAAAAACGCACCATTATTTTGATGTTCCGCCATTTTGTTCTGATTAATCAGAATCAAATGAGACTCGGTATTTTTTTACATATGAATTTATTATAACTGTACAGGTATTTTTTTACATATGAATTTATTATAACTGTACAGTTTCAAGTTTGTAGCGTTTTCGATACGTCTGGTATATTAATTCAAAAATAGCGACCTCTTCGTGGGACACCCGGTATATCGCTTATTTGTGAAAGTATTTTTATGAAACTTGGTAAGTGGCTTTATGTGATATTAAGACACATATATATATGTTACATTTGAAATTCGCTATTTACGCAGGGTTGCTGCAATGGGGGTATTTCCCCTTGGTAGGGGGCCCCTCCCCAGTATTATGTCCCATTTTGGAACAAAACATTTATGGCCACCCGATGGTTTCGTAATTCGAAAAATATGCACAGCTTGTATTATGTGCAAAAAGGGACCAACCACACGAGACCAATAACATCAGGATTATGCAGCTGCACAAGACAAGAGTGAGGGAATCGACCGGCTACAGTAACAGGCAAAACGTGTGATCTTCCTGCCCTTTATTAGAAAAGGAAAAGAAGGATTAGATTATGAATTGGCTGCTGCTTTCTCTGCAGATCTTGGGCTCCCCCACCTCTCTTATTGAACCCTATAGTTCCTTGTATCACCACCAGAGTTCAGGTAGTGCTGACCCAACTGCTGTAATGAAAAAAATGGACTGCCAAAAATTTGACTTGGTCACAATAAAGTACTGCTACAATAGTTTGGTGATCCATTGTCAATTTTTTAACAAATGAAAAAAAACATTTGGAGGAGGGGACATTTAAAATCCACCTTGTATAAATAAAATCACTAATGGAATGAAAATGTAGTATGTTTCATAACTATTTATAAGGACAATGTAGTACGTATAAGGAGTGCATTTCAAGTTATATTCAGAAGCACGGCAAGAAAAATTTCTCACGTTTATAGCAGCAGATTTTTTTATCTGGGTAGTAGTCAAGAGTCACAGTTTTGTGAGTACATCCAGGCTCTCAAAATTCTTAATTGCAATTTCAGTAGGCCTAAGTCAAACTTTGTATCACATTCATCTTGAAATATTGCAATCTTTCAGAGTTAAACTTTACTGGTGATTTACATCAGCAGTATATGATTTTCCAAGCGAATTAGCTGGGCATTTGTTTTAAATTGAAATGAATTATGTTACTTTTGAGTTTTTAAATTTACCTTAGGTCCGTCAATGATCCTAGCTCACTGTTTTCATTGGCAACCGGTTTTGATGTTTCAATGTACTTCAACTACAGTTCAATGTGCAGTTTGTATTAATTAGAGATGTGTGAGTACAGGTTCTTTAAGTCGAGTTGAGTTTGAGTCGAGTATACAAATTAAAAAAAAACACATAGGTCGAGTTGAATTGGATCAAAACAGTTTATAGGGTTCCATTTATAAATGTTGTTACTAAAATATACTTTTCTAGTCACTATGACATGAAAATAACAATAGTAAGTCAAATAAATCATACCAAAGTAATTGCATAACATTTTGCCATGAAGATAAAATACTTTTAATCTTTTGGTATTAAGGTTGTTATAGCCTATATGGTGTAAATTAATAGTTTCATTAAAAAATAATCTTAGTTTTTTATTTTATTTCCTCCTTTTTATTTATCCTATGTTTTGTATATTATGTTAAGGCCTAAGCTACATATTTCTACGAATGGAGAAAATAAAAATACACTTAGGTCTATAAGTTAAAATAAACTTTATTTTAATATTTAAAAGGCCTATTACATGGTAAAACATTAGCCTACCTACTTACCACACAAAATGTATTAACTAACATCTTAGCATTAATTTTAACACTAATAGTCCTAATAAGAACAATTAGTTAGTAACAACATGAAGATATTATATGTTTGAAAGTGCCTGGCAAATCAATTGATGAAATTGAAGCCATGTCTTAAATAGGGTTTTAAAATATTACAAATTATTTAAAAAATCATTAATGAAACTTAAACAAAAGGCTAAAACAAATCACTTGTCTTTAAAAACAGCTCAATGCCAAAAGACAGTTGAGCCTATAATTAATGGATTGACTCAATTTCAATTATTATGGAACAAAAAACAAGCACAAACTTCTTATGCTTACCTATTAGATTTAATTACAGATAGATATGTTTTTGATATTTTACTTAAAAAAATTACAAGGTTAGGTTATCTATATAACTGAGGTAATTTAACTATTCCGGTACAATTCAAAATGTGATCTTGGACCATAATCAACCAAATTAAGTTTTCTCTTTGGCATTTTCAGGCAAGCACAGGAATGAGAACAGTTACACATCGGTGGGTTTCATAATTTTATTTATTTACTAATGCGGTTCAAAATTATTTTTGAGATACTGAAGCACCTGATGAGCAGCGTCTTTGCCTCCCGACCCCTTCAGCCACGTCAGTTCCACGGAACACTCCTCGCCGCTCTTCCTCACCATCAAAGACCCCCGCAGGATCAGTTCTTTATGAGATTTTTCTTCAAAGTTAGAACCAGAAGCTAAGTTTTCTAATTTTGATTTTTTTGTTGGATTTGTATCAGAAGTGCCTGAAAACTCACCACCCTCACTTAAGGAGCGTTTAATTCCTTTTGTGCTGTCTTTCCCCTGGTCACTTTCTTTAGCTTTAGCCTCGTTGGTTCCATTCTCTTCAGTCACTCTTCCTTTGTCCCTTTCTTCAACTTTAGCAACATTATTGGCTTCACTTTCTTCAGCCATTTTTCTTTGTTCACTTTCTTTAGCTTTAGCAACGTTGGCTCCATTTTCTTCAGTCACTTTTCGTCGGTCACTTTCTTCAGCTTTGGTTTCACTTTTTTCAGTCCCTTTTCCTTTGTCCCTTTCTTCAGCTTTGGTTCCACTTTCTTCAGTCACTTTTCCTTGGTCTCTTTCTTCAGCTGTAACAACGTTGGTTTCACTGTCTTTATTCACGTTCTGCTGTTCAAATGATGTTTTGATATCGCCATCCCCACCTCCACCAATATCCATCTCACCGTTTTCTTTTGTCTTCACTTCTGGAGTGTCTCCAATGTTGCTTTTATTACCCTCCACCATCTTTTGTTTCATCTTTTCTTGTCTCCTCTTCTTCCTTGAGTTTGCCCAGGTGTTTTCCATGGCTGTGATTTCCATTGCGCACAAATCTTGATTAGACTTCAAAATCTTGTATGTTATCTAAAACAGTCAAGAATCAAATGATCAAAACTGTATCAAGTTTAGTTATTTAAATATTTTAAAATATTTGTCTGAAGCCCAACATGGAAATCCTATATAATTAATTACTGATTTAAAATATAGAGTAAAACTTTCATGTAACCTTATGTAATATAAAGGAATCTCAAAACTTTCTATTTGACCAAAGCTGTACAACCAATACAGCTTCCAAAGGGTTTCTTAAGTAATGAAACTTGTTCTTAACATTTTGAAAAAAAACTATTCTAATTTATTGCCAAATTTGTCATTGATACAATCCTTCCAACCAAACTATTTGATCTTTTTCATGATCAACGTTACTTCACATTTTCCCTGACATATCACCAAACCATGAGAATCAAATTGTATCCTCATTCAAATTACCAAACACATTTTACTAAATCAACTCTAAAATATAATGCTAACCTTAAAAATTAATAATTTTACAAATTCTAATCTACAAAATAAGGTTTTTTCATCAGATAAAAAAAATCTTTGACCAAAGTAAACCACATACCAGCAATTGCTCCAACAACTTCTTGAGCCTGTCCACAGTTGATGTCAGATCAGAATGGAACGTGTGACTCAACGGAGCAGCCTTCTTCTTCTTCAACTGGGAAACATCGGAGGGCTGCAGGAATGAGATCGTAGGGTCAAGAGTCCATGCCACACCCCACCTGGTAAATTATGATAAACTAGAGTAATATGAAGTAAACCATTAATCTAAACACATTATTCATATTTCCTACTATTGTCACCTTAAATTTAATTATATTTGTTGGTAATACAGTAAACTAAGTATGCTAATACCAATAAATCATAGAATCTACATCTATACCACGCTAAGGCAAGTAAACAGAACTCCAACCGATTTTATACGCAGATTTTGACAATTTTTTTATTTTGTGTCTATACACGCCAGTGGAATTTTTAATGTTTTGATAGGGAACAGTCTTGTTACTATCTAAGTTCGACCTGTTCTTAGAAAGCATCATTAATTAACACGTACGCTGCGGGGCACTGCTATAGCAGTGCTCCGCTACTGGCGCGCCTTGCTGACAGCTGCTAAAGCAGTGCCGCGCTCCCCTCCCAACTATTGCTTCAGTGTGAGCCCAGCACTCGGCCGGGAACGTTATTATCGTTGCCAGCGTGTAGGTTAGAATGCAAGCTTTAATTTGGTGTAGGTTGGTACTAAAATTTCCCGTAAAATCCCGTCTGGCACCACATTTTGTCCCAGTTTGGGGATTTTCTCCCTCCGAGTGAAAATACAAAGGGACTGGCTACGGGTCCAGGCAGTACTGCTACCTGTGGGTGTTTCAGTGAACTACGTCCACTCTCGGGGTAACGCAGCACCATCACCGCCGCTTTTTTGCGATTTGTCAGACCAAAATATTTGGCTGCCAATTGCGTTCGCTGATTCGCTGGCGCGCCGGGGCTGCGCCGCACATTGCGAACGCCCGCCAATGGGTTGCAGCAGCGAACGTGTTAATAGCCCAATGACATTTATTAATATTAAACATTTTATACAAGGCCTATATTTTATTTCCTCCCACAAATATGAAACCTAAGCCTGGCAGCTAGGTCCAGTTTGAACCTTTTCAACATTTTGAGATTTTGATCAGGATCGATCTGGCGAACCTGAGTCAGTTGACAGTTGAAGTTAAGTGGTTTTCACTTGTGTATGTAGGTCAGAAGTTTCCTACAGAAAATTTAAAACAAAATAAACAATTTTTCTCATCACGAAGGCTATATCTTCTCTTGAGGAATTTACTGTTTAATCTGTTGATTTGATATGCTGGCGCAGAATATTTGTTTGTTTATAGATCTTCTCATTGGTGAAGAAAACTTGTTATCAACAGATGAAAAACATATTTTATTCAACACTTGAATGTATTTTATGACACTATTTCTTGTACAACATGTACTTATATTACAATAAAGAGATTTTGATTTGATCCAAGAAAGTTAATTTTTCTCATCATACGACTCGGAATGAACACTTTCCTTTTGACCTTTTTCAAATTCCCTAACCTTCCAAAACCCATGTTATCAGAACTGTTCAACTCATACAGTAACAGCTCACTTGCTTTGCTGGAGTTACACACACCAGAAAAAATAGTTTTGCTGGACGCAAAAAGAGGCTGCCAACCTCTTAAACTTAAAAGTGTGTTTGAGTACCTGGTGGTGCGGCCCTGACAGAACTCCGACGTTGTGATGGCGGCCGCAGCCACCCCCGCCCCCTCCAGCTCCCCCCTCACCTTCCCCACACTGGTCTTGTGGCCCACCATCACGCTGTAGATCCTACGACACCAAACAATAAAACTAATTAATGACAGATACAAAATATTGTAATTTAAGGTGTCCACTATCACATAGGCCTACTCGTGTATGCATAGAGAATATCATATGATTAGTCATATTAGGTTTGCTTGTTTTTAAGTTATCTCGCAACTCTTATAAACAAAAAAAATCAGCATAAAAACAATTTCCTTCAATCTTGGAATTGACTAATTTCTAGGTTAAAACCACAGACCATAGAAATAAATAGACTAGGCATCCTTATTATTTTTGCATTGCAGTTGATGAAGCATGTTTTTGGCATCTTGGGGGTCCAAGTTTATAAAAATACTACAATATTAATTATAGAGATGATTTAATAACACTCGGTATAATATTTTCGAAGGACTGGATAATTTAAAATGAAGTATTAATTTTCTAGATTTAATATGGCCACAAATATATTTTGTAAAGTAAAGTTTTCTAATAAATATGTTAGACAATTATTTTTGTTTCCCTCACATTTTGAAATGTAATCGATTCCCCTTGGGCTGTAACAGACGGAGCTATTATATCGTTATTGCAATTTTGATTACATGCTGAAGATATAATTAAAATCACATCTAGAAATGTAAAAACAACAGACGTTTTGCAGTCCCCCATGCTTTTCTTACGGGCAAAATGTGACATTTCATTTTGATAAAGCATTACTATTTTTCTTGAATCCCTTAAGTCAATACCTTTAATTTTATCTATCTTCCATCTACAATTTACCAAACGTCCACCATTTCTCTTTAAAAATCTCCCTTACAGAATTAGTAAAATAGATTATGCTTACTTCTAATCCGATAAAATATTATTTTGCATTTCTACCATACTTGACTTTTGCCCCGAGTTTGCTGCTGTCCCGCACGATGGCCGCCACGAAGGCTGTCTCTCCGCCCGGAGCCACGAGTTCCGTGGTCGTCCCGGAGTGAGCGTTGCGCGGCGCAGGTCTGAAAACAGACTGATAATGCTACAACATGCAAAAATTTTGCTCACATTTCCTAATATTTAATACACAAGCTGATTTTGAGTCACGCTGAGATCTCTAGATCCACTCGACCAATTTTTATGATTGAAGAATCTATGGAAAGGTCTCGATACTTAGGTTTTGCAGAAAATCATTAAAATTTACATCGGCTACGACCCACAAGGGACAACATGCTGTTTAAGTTAACAAAACACAGTACAAAAGCAAGATCAGCTGTTCTAAGCTCAATTCACAATTTCAACTTACAGAGCCGTATTTGCTCGAACTCGAGCAGCTGAATTTGCTAGTTGAAACATCTATAACAATGTTACTTAGTTCATATGGATATAGGATTGGGCACAATGACCTTAATATATCATGAGCTCTCATGGGGTAAAAGTAAAGCATCACTGGAGGATATGTTTGTAAACAAACCACAGAGTACGACTATCCAGCAACATATAATCAAAAATATGTTTATCCTAAAAGTTGTATTTTAAAAAGAAAAATGGGTTTCCCTTGCCTTACAACCATTCATTAACGATTTAAATTATTTAATCTTAAACTTTAAATAAAATATAGCCTATGGTGTTTATGAAAACTTTTTATTGTTTTCTGTTTGGAAAAACGGTTGCACATAACATTGCAGATTTTCTGTTTGGAAAAACGGTTGTACATAACATTGCAGATTTTCTGTTTGGAAAAACGGTTGTACATAACATTGCAGATTTTCTGTTTGGAAAAACGGTTGTACATAACATTGCAGATTTTCTGTTTGGAAAAACGGTTGTACATAACATTGCAGATTTTCTGTTTGGAAAAACGGTTGTACATAACATTGCAGATTTCATAATTTTATAGTCTGTGGCGAGTTGTGTTGCTATGGTCACGGAGGGTGAAGAGGGAAAATTGCAACCACCACTTGGCTTCTAGATGTATTAAGCTGGTTTGTTGGGCAAGAATCAGGAATACATTTCATAGTTCAAAAACTATTCAGCATAAAAGTCTGCAGCAATGCCTTGGTCACCATACCCAATTTGACATTTTCTACTTATTTTTGGCGTGGTGGGGGACAGCCCATGTAGGGAGTCCTAAAAATTTCAACTGTAAGCTAAGGTCAACAATAAATATATTACTTTTTGTACACAAATTAAGATTTGTTTCGTTTGTTGTTCTGCAGCTAATGGGACAAACAAATATACCAACACTTTACTTTTAGAAGATAAACAAGAATCTCTTAGGACTTCATCCCATTGGTCTTTAAAGACTCAATTTGTACCTATTACAGGCAATGGTTGTATTAGGTCATTATTCTTGACCTAACCCACAACCCACTTGTTTATGACCATAAACAAGTCAACGACCTCTTGACCATAAACAAGTCAAGGACCTCTTGACCATGAACAAGTCAACAACCTCTTGACCATAAATAAGTCAATGACCTCTTGACTATAAACAAGTCAAGGACCTCTTGACTATGAACAAGTCAACGACCTCTTGACCATAAATAAGTCAATGACCTCTTGACTATAAACAAGTCAATGACCTCCTGACCATAAACAAGAGGGCACAGATAACCACACACCTCTTGACCATAAATAAGTTAAGGATCTTTTGACTATAAACAATTCAAGGACCTCTTGAACATACAAAATTCAAGGACCTCTTGGACATAAACAATTCAAGGACCTACTGACCATAAACAAGTCAAGAACCTCATAACCATTAAAACAAGTTTATATCTTCCCAGTGTTGATGAAATTGTCAACATTAGTTCATTTAAACTGCTTGGATGTTAGGATAACCACCGACCTGTTTGGCGACCGAGACACATTCTTAGGGTCCAACTCGTCAGTGGAGCTGAAGAACGGCGGGTTGCACATGCAGAAGTCGTACGTTACACCCGGCTCCACCACCCCTTCCAGCAGCTGATCCTCCGACACCGTGCGAACTGCAAACCGTTATATTTACTAATTTAAACTTAGTTGGAATGTTTCAATTTACCAAACAACAAATGGTCTTTCTTACACGACTACATCAGTATGCTTTTAACCCTTTCAGTGCTAAGCTTCTGAAAGGAGTAGTTGAATCTGTGGTGTTTAGTTGATTGTTGATTGTTTAAATATCTTGAATGCCTGAACAGTTAAAAATTAAAATTGTGCTTCTGGTAGACACACATAATAAGAATAGTTAAAAAGTAGCAAAACATCTGAAAGAGTTAAAAGTTGTGGTACAGCCTAATGGATAAATACCTCGTTTTATATAACTAATTAATCCATAATTCAAAAGGTCTTTATTTCATAAATGTACAAGTGATGCAGAGAATGGGGTTATACTATCTCAACATAATATGTAGGTACCGCTAACTAAAAATAAAGTCTTGTGAAAAGTAAAATGTTGTCCAAACTGTTTATAATTTAATTCAAAATGTATCTAATTGTTTCAATAGTAACTAGTTTCAACTTCCAATTCTGAACAAGTCACTTTCAAGCTCTATCCAATGATAAAAATCTCTTAAAGAAAATCAACAGAGTAAAAGTCCAATAACACAACTCAGACATGACAGCCTCAAACATTACACAAACACAAAATAACATTAGAAGAGTGTCGGACGCAACTCTCGTGGAAGTGGTCTGGACAGACAGTCTAGTCTAATACTACCTACCACTATTTATTTCTCAGCAATGTGAAGGCCAAACAAATCATACATATGGAAGCTTCCATTTGTGGACTCATTTTGTGGATTAGTTTTATGGATTTTGTCGATTAGTTTTAGCAACTCACAAAATTCAAAATCCATTACATAATCTCCTGCTCAAATATTGTTCCACGTAAAAACTCCACATAGACGTTAACCTTATTTATTATATGACATTCAATTTCACCTTTGACCATGTCCTGCAAGTTGTTCTTCTTTACGTTCCTGGAGGCAGTGAAGGCGCTCTCCATGTCCACCTCGGTAGCCAACATCCGCCAGCCGAACTGCTTAGCGGCCAACAGTGGGTAGACACAGCTCGCGCCACAACCTAGCAACAAACGTTACTGTTAGCTGCCGCAGAGACTTGATCGGCAACGTGACTGGATAACGGGACACAGGCTTCAGATGCCGCCAGATGCTTCCTCCTCACACCTAGTAGCACATGTTACTAAGACAGGACACATCGGAAATCCAACTAGAGCCTAGATAGAGTTGCATGTAATATTTTTACAGCTTGTTAAAAAATTCGCATAGCGTATTTTTTGTTTGTTACATCACAAATTATAATATACAATACATATACAATAAACATTAGGCTATTTACAAATTTTCATTGTATTGATGGTGGTTAGCATCTTGGATTTCGGTGTAACGTTGTACTCTAACAACGTTAAATGTAAAATGCTACTGGCGTAGACAAACAAAATCATTAAAAAATACTTAACACGTTCTCTGCGGCCGTCGATTTTCAATAGGTTACCCTGGTGCTAATTTTATTTATTTTTTTAATTCACCTAGTTTTGCGGTGCAAACAACTAAATATAATGTAAAAAGAAAGTTTACAATAAAAAAAATCTAAATAAAGTAATGCAGCCATTTTTGACCCCAAACGGGGTCGCCAGCACCAGGGTAAAAACGATATATATATTTATGTACAGTATATTTATATATATATATATATGTAAAACAAAATTGTCACTCTTATGAATATTACTTACAAATAAGATATAAAATATTATATTATAAAGGCAATAAATCACAATATGAAGTTTCAGGGACAGGCTCCATAGTGAAGAGTAACACGCGACAAACGCGCACAACTCGAGCGCCACGCACCGATCATCACTGGCTCAACAGTAATGGCAGGTAATCCCAACCAACGCAACGCGAGAATGACTTGGTCTTTTACTAGACACTACAGCACTCGACTGAGGTCTGAGTACGATGCTGACAAATTACCGATGATAGGTGGATAGCATTGCCGAGGAACCCCGAACGGGGTCAAACGCATCCGAGTAACGGTCGGCCACGACCCCGATCGGGGTTTCCCGCAGCGAACGTGTTAAATTATAACAAACTCTTTGTTTAAACAGCAGTTATCATTGAGTAAGAGGAACACATTGATTACACAGTTTATAGTATTACATGTCATTCATTCATCATTTAGTAATAATTTTCCTATTATGTGTTATTTTCTATTTAAGTTTCCATATAAATGTACTAATTAATTAATTTCCCCTAAATGTGTTATTTGTGTTAATTGTCCCATGTCTATGCCTAATAATTAATCATCATTATCATCACTCCTCAGAAAGCTATTCCCCTCTATGTATTTAATGTTTATTTATCTGTGCAATTGTATAATAATATGTATTTCATTAATTAATCACCCATAATTATTCATAGCCTATCCCCATATAATAGCCTACTCACTTAATTTAATGTGTTTGTTAATAATAATATTTTAGATATAATTTATGTGAGAGGATTGCAATAAAATTAAAATTTAATATAATATACTTTTCAAAAATAGTCCTTAAGGAATCTAAATTACAGTGACCAGTGTTAACAATTGTGTGAACATGTGCTTCTCAACAATGGACCATGCTTCCAGACCTCATCTCTACCAGATCTTTCTTCTTGCTCCAGATGCCATAGTGTTAAGACCTAGAATCTGTGAAGGACACAGTTCCTATTTTAAATTTCCCAGTATGGCCTAAGTTTTGCATTGCTTGGTGCTCATTTTATTAGGGACTTACTGCTCAATTAATACCATCTTTAAATTCACTCCTTTTTATTTGATTTCCCCCAAAAACTGGTATTTGAGCGAAGAACATTTGTAAGCAGATTGGTAAACTCCTTCCATTGTATTCTATTTAGGGACTGGAAAGAATACAGACATTTAAATAGAACAAGCCTAATGTTCTAAAGTTAAAGTAACCTCAAGAGAGTATTTTTTTATATTGAACTATCTTTCCAAATTTAATTTTGAGTATTTTAACCATTCATAAAGTCAGTGAAACCATTGGACTCTCCTTTTGGACAACAACCAAAATTTCCATTGTTGTAACTTTTCAACACATCAGCTTAATTGGACTTAATATTCTTTCAAATCTCATCCTAAACGTTATTCAAGTCAGCACGATACTTCCCCCCTGAGAAAAGGAGCCCTCATTTGTAAAGAAACCCCAGTTAGAACCCAAAATATGAACACTTAGTTTTAGGCCTACCAGTATTTTGTCATTTACCTTCTAGGCTAGGCCACACATATTTTAACTGTTTCCCCTGAGTTGTATATTATTGTAAATCCCTTTAATTTAGAACCTTTTTGAAACATAATTGAACCAATAGATAAATAAATATTGTATTGTTCCTCTGTAACGTTGTATTTTATTCAAATAGTAAAGAAATCTTAGAAATTGTACACCTACCTTTTGTTGACATCCAGAATAAATACCAAAACACATTCTACTCACTACAATAAAGTAAAGGAGACCACAAGTATAAGTATATTTATTATCAAGTCCAAGAAGATCATTTGTGAGCTATATTTAAATAGCCTAGGGAATTTTGTAAGTAATAACACTGATTTTTGCAAAGAGAAGCTAGGCTTAGCACGTGGCAGCCATTGCCCTCAGATCCCGATAGCATCACTGTTTATATCCACTTTTACTGAGCACATCCGAGCAAACAATTAAAAGTTAACAATTTAGAATTATAATTAAGTAAGATAGCAATTAAAAGAAAATCAAATAAGAATTGGCGACCCAACGTACTGGCTTGAATAACGGTTGATAAACATTGCAATCCTCAACTAGAGTAAGCCTAGAATAAGACCATATTTAATATTAAGTTCCCGTAATTGTTTCCCTCCCCACCAATAATAACAGTGTATAAAGGTACCGCATATTTAATTATCTCGCATATTATAATAAAACGAACACACGATGTCCGAAAACAAGTACAATCTACGGAAAACACGAAACTACCCCGCAGCAGACGCCGATTCGAGCGACGATGAAACCAGCAGCCGCCATGTTGCGCAGAACGAAGAAGAAACTGTCAAAAGCAAAGACCACCAAGCTTACACTGACCCCATCAGCCAATCAGAGAACGTCGATTTCGTAACCTCTACGCGAGATTTCTCTCTCAGCCTGCCCGTAGACGCTAACTCTGCTTTCTCAACACCAAACCGAAATATCGCCAGCCGACCGACCCGAACGCTGACGGACACACCCGAAGGTCCCCGAACTGGATTCATTGATCAGAATGAACGAGGACGTATCGCTAGCTCATTGAACAAGTCGACGCTGATTCATTCCTCGCGCTCGATGACTGAGGCACACACAGACGACGCAACTAGCGGATTAAATGTTACAAACCCGACTACACCGACACCTGCAATCGATATAAATATGTTAGTGACCCTTATGACTAATTTAGGAAACAAAATTGAGCAATCAGTAAATAACAAAATTGAACAGACCAGTGCCAAAATCGAACAGAATAATGCTGAATTAAAATCCGAAATAAAATCCGAAATCCAGACAATCCATGCAGATTTCCATCAACAAATTTATCAGACAAAAGCCGAATTAACCAAAATCATCCACGATAAGACCAATGAAACTCAACAGGAAATCCAAGCCTGTCGAAATGCCTTCGAATCCCAGATACAAGAAACAAGACAAAACCAAATCGAAATTCGATCAGAAATTAATGCCATCAAAATGACCCAAAATGCCCAATCTGAAGAAACTGCAAAATTAACTGACAAATTGATACTTAGAATTGAAAATTCACATACTCAAATGAGACAATTCGTGCTGGACAGTATCTCACAACAACAAACCGCTGCCGAATTTGAAAATAAACAATATCAAGAAAACATTATATCTACTGTCAAAACCCATCTGGAAGAGCATAAACAAAATTTTGATCTAAAAATAGAAGAATTAACTGTCAAAACTCAATTGGATAATGAACGTAATTCAAAAGCAAACCTAACGGCACTGAAAAACGAAGTTATCCCCAAAATTACATTGCAAACAAAACTAATTGAGGCACAACAAATTGAAATCCAAACCTTGAATCAAAATTTAAACAAATGTGAAACTGAAGTAACCAATCTGAAGCAAGCAAATCAATTAAACGGAATGGCCGGACAAATCAAAGTAATATGCAGTGGAAACGAAGCCAATGATCGCCTAATGCCGAAATTTAATGGACGGAGCGGCAATCCAAATGAATATCTATATAAATTGAGAAGATATTACGAACGAGGAATCGAAAGGAATCAATGTTGCGACTCAACTGAGTACCTGAAAGACCTGCTTGAGACATCCTTCGAAGGACCAGCATCACGATGGCTACAGCTGATAAAAAGTGAAATTATTGATTGGGAACATTTTGCCAGAGAATTCGAACTCAAATACTGGAGCCAGGCAGTCCAACGAGGAATTAAAGCAAAAATCGAGTCGGAGAAGTATAGAGCCAACGGAACGTTAAGCCGGACGGAGTACTTGACAGAAAGAGTATTGCTACTACAATCAATGACACCTAGCCTAAGTGAAGAGGAGATAGTGACTCTTATGGCGGAGCGATTTGACGCAATAATCCAAGACAGCATAAGCGTACAGAACATCACTACGATCCGAGCGATGGAGAGACTACTGCAGAAAGAAGACATAAAAGATGGACCTAAGAAAGCCAGGAACCACAACAACCAGCAAAGCAACCGACCAGCCAGTCCAACCACTTCAAACCAACAGAATTACAACGATCGATATGCTAACCAACGGGCCTATCAACCGAAAATGAACAACTACCACAATTATCAACAGAATAAATACCCTCCAAACAACACTTCGTATCGAAATCAACAAAATTACAGGAATAATGGTAACAACAACCAGCAATACCATCGAAGTCACCATGACAACAAGCCGTATCAACGTGAGCAATATCATCCCAGAAACTATGAACAAAACTACAAAAATGATCGTCAACACCCTACCAACGAACAGAATCAACTCTGCGCCATATTTAGACAGAATCCCAATCCACCTAATGCTCCAACTGTATCTCCAATGAGCCCTCATTCAAGTAACAACAATACTGCTAGTCCACGTTCCTCACCGTCTCAAACGAGACAGGGAAACGACTCGGCGCTGTAGACCACGGCCGAGAAAGGGTTATGTTGTCATGCGATCACCCATTAAATACAGCGCCTACTTACACTATCCTCGGTCAAACTATCAATCACTCTATAAATCTTATGCAGTCCAACAACATAATATGTGATAAAAATTTCCTTTTAGAAGATGAGTACGAAAATGATGTCAATTCAAATTATACACAAATTAACTGTCCAGAAATCAACATAATATTAAACAATATCAGCACTAATGCCTTAATTGATTCCGGTTCTTCTGTAACTTGCATAGCCGAAGCTTGGTTCAATGAAAACAAAATGAAGCTACAACCATTTGAAGAATTACCAGTGAATAACACCGTTATCAAAACAGCTGTTGGAGAAAAGTCTAAACGTGTTTCCCGCACAATATATGTTCCCACCACCATTGATAAACATACGATGCTAATTGAATATTTGATAGTGCCACATTTAATAAAACCCATAATTCTCGGAGTCGATGTTCTATCTGCCCTCAAAATGGATTTAAATTTCAACACAAACGAAATAAATATGAAAATCAATAATGATAATGTTACTATGAAGTTTAATATGTGTCATCATGAAGGACAGTTATGTCAAATAATAATTAATAATAGCCATAGGCCAAATAATAATATGAATAATAATTTTGATAATATGATGTACGATGAGTACAATGATGATTTAATATATGATAAATATGATAGCACAGCACACAACTTCAACGAATTACAAACAAATCCAACAAACGACAGCACATTGACACAAGAAGAAATTAATACATCTTTAGCATCAAATGATTATATCAAGAAAGAAGAACAAACAATTTTAAGTCAGTTATTAAATAAGTATAAACATGTTTTCTCCGAACAACCAGGCATATGCAACAAATATTCTCATGAGTTACGAGTAGATAATCCACAACATTTTAAAAGCACTACTTATCCTGTACCTCAACAATATCAAGATGCTGTACAACAAGAGATCGACAGAATGGAATCCTTAGGTGTAATTGAGAGGAGTAAAAGCACTTTTATCAACCCGATAATTCCAGTCATTAAGAAGACGGGAGAAATACGACTATGCCTTGACGCCCGAAAAGCAAACGAAATCATAATACCCGATTTTGAATGTAACAGAAGTGTAAATGAAATCCTTGGAAAATGCAAAAATGCAAAATTTATAAGTAGTATCGACCTGACAGCATCATATTGGCAAATACCATTAACAGAAAATTCCAAACAATATACAGCATTCCAATTCAGAGGTAAAATATACCAGTACACTGTGACACCATTTGGTATCTCTACATCACAAGCTGCTTTAGTTCGAGCGCTAGACAACGTATTCGATTCTGAAGCTGAGAATTTTACTGCAATCTACGTTGACGACATCTGCATAATTTCACCCAATTTCGAGTCTCACATGAAACATCTAGAGTACATATTCAGCAAATTAGAAGAAGCCAACATGACCATTCGATTTAATAAGTCAAAGTTTTGCCAAAATTCTGTACCATTTCTGGGATACACCTTAACTAACGATGGACTCCACATGGACCAGAGCAAAGTAGAACCGATACTAAATTTCCCTACACCAAAAAACAGAACTCAACTTAAAGCTTTCCTGGGCAGCATAAATTATTATAACAAATTCATAGATAAATTCTCTGCAACCACACAATCATTAATGCGATTAACTTCAAAGAAGAACAAATTTATCTGGACTAAAGAAGATGATGTCACCTTTATGAAGATTAAACAACTATTTCTGGAAACCAACGTCTTAAAACACCCAGACCCATCTAAAGAATTCTTCTTACAAACTGACGCTTCTGACTATGCCATAGGCGGACATTTGTATCAATTACGAGAAAATGGTGAGAAAGCTGCCATAATGTTTATGTCGAGAACGTTACAACCAGTCGAACAAAGGTATACCACCACTGAAAAGGAACTCCTTGCCATCATTTATTGTCTACAAAAGTCTCGATACATTGTCTTGGGAACGAAATTAACCATAATAACAGATAACCACGCACTTACTTTCTTAAAAACGTGCCGATTATTGAATAATCGCTTGGCGAGATGGATACTTACCATACAGGAATATAACTTCAAAATTATCCACTGTAAAGGTACAGACAACATCACTGCAGACACGCTAAGTCGCATCTCCATCGATCAATCCGCTATTTCATACAACAATCCAAGAGAATTAACTATCCATTACATTGAGAATATCCCCGATCAAAATCTGAAGAGCGCATTAAGAAACTTACCCCAACTCCAGCGAGAAGACACCAAACTCCAACCCATCATTGAAACATTAGAAGAACAACCAGATTCAGAAGTCGCACAAAAATTATCATATAATTTCCGCATCCATAACAATACCCTTTATCAAAAATTGAAAAATAAATGGTTAATTACTGTACCTCACTGCATGATTCAAGACCTCATTTGGGAATGTCACCTATTCTACCTACATTGCGGAGCTAAGAAATGCTTTCAATTATTACAAGAAACCTTCATATTTCGAAACATGAATCGAACCATAAGGAAATATTTATCTACGTGCGATACCTGCCAGAAATGTAAGATCAGCAACCGACCGCTGGTAGCCACAGCGAAAGGAGTGCTATGTACAGGAAAGAATGAACAGTTAGCCGTTGATATTATCGGACCTCTTCCTACCAGTGTGTCAAACGTTAAATATATACTTATTGTCATCGATATCTTCACCAAATTCATCAAGTTATACCCTATGCAAAAAGCCACCACTAAAACAATATTAAATAAATTATTCACTCAACACTTCCCAAATTATGGATACCCTAAAAGAATCCAGTCTGATAATGGAACACAATTCAAGAGCGGAGAATACATCCAGAAGATGGAGCAAAATAATATCGAATTAATCTTCAATCCAGTGTACCACCCATGCTACAACCTTGCCGAGAGACCTATTCGAGAAGTTAAGAGATGTCTACGCACCTATTGCTCCCGTCAACACAAGAAGTGGGCGAAATATATTCCTGATATTAATGCATGCCTCAATGAATTATATCATGAATCGACCGGATTCACTCCTAACGAACTACAATTCGGCGTTCGAGATCACCGCTTTTGGGAAAAATACTTGTCTGAAAATCCATTCATAATTGATACTCCAATAGAACAGAAGTTACTCATCGCTAAACGCAGATTAGATGCCAAACGAATTAAAAGATCAGCAAAGTTAAATCAGAATCGAAAACCACAAACATTAAAGATAAACGATAAAGTGCTAATAAAATCACATCCCCTCTCCCGAGCTATTTATGGAGAAACTGCAAAGCTTTTTGAGGTTTACGAAGGACCATTCGTCATCAAGCAAATATTAGGAAAATCTACTTTTCATGTAACCAGAGAAAACGAAGACATCTTATTTGGACCATATCACATATCTGCATTAAAAAGATACATAGAACCGATAATAGAAGAGGATAATGTAAATAGTGAAGAAGACCCTGACAACATAAACTCTTAAAACAGTGTAAATAGTCCATCATCATCATCATCATCCACCAAGTGTAATAATTTTACATGAGGAGATCGTCATGAACCTTAACCGCGAGTGCGTACCCCTTCCCATATTCCCCAAGTGAACAGTGTGATTATTCCCAAAACAGTGTTGAATAACAATTTATTTATAAATGCGATGATTATAAACAGTGAATTTTGCCCTTGTAACAAACAATGTATAAACCAAAGTGTTTTTATGCGAGTGAAGAACTTCATCCCCATGCCAATAAACAATTGTTATATTAAATGTGCCATTAATCCCAATTCCCCTTGTGCGGTCATGAACTATCTTAATCCCTCATCCCATATTTCCCCATTTATGTATTGTTCCTATGTTAATGTAAATTTAGAATAAGAAGTGTATTATCACCAACCAACATCAATCATTTAATGTACCTCATAACTAGCTGTAAAAATATTTCATACTAAATAATTCATGTATTCCATTTCATACTTGATCGAAATCTGTCTTTAATTTCATATCATACAGATTTCTGAGGAGATAATTATAGTATTACATGTCATTCATTCATCATTTAGTAATAATTTTCCTATTATGTGTTATTTTCTATTTAAGTTTCCATATAAATGTACTAATTAATTAATTTCCCCTAAATGTGTTATTTGTGTTAATTGTCCCATGTCTATGCCTAATAATTAATCATCATTATCATCACTCCTCAGAAAGCTATTCCCCTCTATGTATTTAATGTTTATTTATCTGTGCAATTGTATAATAATATGTATTTCATTAATTAATCACCCATAATTATTCATAGCCTATCCCCATATAATAGCCTACTCACTTAATTTAATGTGTTTGTTAATAATAATATTTTAGATATAATTTATGTGAGAGGATTGCAATAAAATTAAAATTTAATATAATATACTTTTCAAAAATAGTCCTTAAGGAATCTAAATTACAGTGACCAGTGTTAACAATTGTGTGAACATGTGCTTCTCAACAATGGACCATGCTTCCAGACCTCATCTCTACCAGATCTTTCTTCTTGCTCCAGATGCCATAGTGTTAAGACCTAGAATCTGTGAAGGACACAGTTCCTATTTTAAATTTCCCAGTATGGCCTAAGTTTTGCATTGCTTGGTGCTCATTTTATTAGGGACTTACTGCTCAATTAATACCATCTTTAAATTCACTCCTTTTTATTTGATTTCCCCCAAAAACTGGTATTTGAGCGAAGAACATTTGTAAGCAGATTGGTAAACTCCTTCCATTGTATTCTATTTAGGGACTGGAAAGAATACAGACATTTAAATAGAACAAGCCTAATGTTCTAAAGTTAAAGTAACCTCAAGAGAGTATTTTTTTATATTGAACTATCTTTCCAAATTTAATTTTGAGTATTTTAACCATTCATAAAATCAGTGAAACCATTGGACTCTCCTTTTGGACAACAACCAAAATTTCCATTGTTGTAACTTTTCAACACATCAGCTTAATTGGACTTAATATTCTTTCAAATCTCATCCTAAACGTTATTCAAGTCAGCACGATACTTCCCCCCTGAGAAAAGGAGCCCTCATTTGTAAAGAAACCCCAGTTAGAACCCAAAATATGAACACTTAGTTTTAGGCCTACCAGTATTTTGTCATTTACCTTCTAGGCTAGGCCACACATATTTTAACTGTTTCCCCTGAGTTGTATATTATTGTAAATCCCTTTAATTTAGAACCTTTTTGAAACATAATTGAACCAATAGATAAATAAATATTGTATTGTTCCTCTGTAACGTTGTATTTTATTCAAATAGTAAAGAAATCTTAGAAATTGTACACCTACCTTTTGTTGACATCCAGAATAAATACCAAAACACATTCTACTCACTACAATAAAGTAAAGGAGACCACAAGTATAAGTATATTTATTATCAAGTCCAAGAAGATCATTTGTGAGCTATATTTAAATAGCCTAGGGAATTTTGTAAGTAATCACACTGATTTTTGCAAAGAGAAGCTAGGCTTAGCACGTGGCAGCCATTGCCCTCAGATCCCGATAGCATCACTGTTTATATCCACTTTTACTGAGCACATCCGAGCAAACAATTAAAAGTTAACAATTTAGAATTATAATTAAGTAAGATAGCAATTAAAAGAAAATCAAATAAGAAGTTAGTTACTTATACGAAAATATATTGTTTACAAACTGAATTAACTGCTGTGACTTATTCTAACTTAAAAAACTAAAAATTCACCAACCAATATCGATTCCCTTGACATCAGACGTTCTTTTGTTACTCTCCAGCAAATCCTCGATCCACAGCAAATAGTTGAGTCTGAGCGGAAGAGTGGGTATTAGCCTGTCGAGGGGTATCTCAACATCAAGGCTGAAGTCGTCGAGGAGAAGAGTCTGAGTGAGGGCACGCACCGCCTTCAAGTCCTTAAAGTTGAGGGAGACTTTCCCTGATATGTCCTAAACAAAAACCAAATCTTCAGTAGCTCTAAATAATGAACTGATGTAAACATAATTTTGCGACTAAACAATCTATTACCATGTACTTGGACGATACTTTCATATAGCCTTATACAAAACGACATATACCTTAGACAAAGCACCAAACTCAAAATATGGTAACAAACTCCAACACAAGCCTAACACACATAAGTAAGTGGTAACAAATCATCCGTCCTGCCTGAAATGATATTGCATACTAAATTTATAATAAAGTTATTATAAAGAAGAGGTGGTTTCTATCTGTCTGATGTTCCGGGTTAACGCAAAAACTACTGAACCGACTGGGCTGAAACTTTACACAAAGGTAGATCTTGAACCCGTGCAACACATAGGCCAATTCACTTCCTTAAAATCCTCTCGGGACGCCCCGTGAACGTCCTAAGTTTTTCAATGTTTACATTTCAGAAGAAAGTAAACACTCAGAAACTGAACAGCTATGGATACTTCCATTGACAGCTTAAAGAGCTGAAGCAAGAACAGCTGTTTCAAGCTAACTTACCTTTCTAACCCGTGTGAAGAACGGGTACATCGACTAGTTTATAATAAAGTTATGTGGAACTAGTCTAGAAGTGACGCAATGTCAGGCAGGGAGCACAACTGCGTCCCAAAACGCGCCCTGCAGTGAATTTGTTAATGATTCCAGCGTGCCCTTAATTGTCTTGGAGTTCTACGAGGAGCATAATTGCCCGACAAAACCACTTTAACACATTCACCACATTACGAGGTCCTCAGGTCACATACTGTGAGAAGCACTTGGTGCGATATCTATATTAGGCTATTCTATTTTGTACAGTTTATGGTTTTTTGTACGGTATAACTCCTTATACAACTAATGCAGTACAATAAGATGTATATATCCAGAAATCTCTTTTATTGATGAACCTTTTAGTAACCATAATATGAACATCTACAGATCTCGCAACACACTGAAATAATAAATGTTCACTTTTATATGGCAAGAGGCCCCCCGAACTCGTAATTTCGTAACACAATTTAGTTGCTCATAGCGTCGCTTGGAGCTCTGAGTTAATACCACTCACAGATTGGGCCAAAAGTCTTCTTGACATGGCAAGCTTTTAATTGGACGAATATTGTATCAAGTATTTCGTCAATATATAACTTATTCCTTGACTAATTGAAAGCTATCATCACGATCATGAGATGTGGTAATACACACTTGAAAAGAATTTCAATACCGGTATGTATGTTTTTTACAGTCGCTGTATTTAAATAGCCTAAATAAATCAATAATAGGGGCCCAATAACTTATACACATATTTTATGTTAAAACTTATTCATAGAGTTCATTTCAAGTTAACTCTTAACTCAAGCTAACTCTTATTCATTTAAAGTTCAAGGTTAAAGTGCCATGGACGTATTTCCCACTAGCCAAACTAGGCACTAGCCTAAGAGCGGCACAGTCTGGGGGACGGCAAGGCCTGACGGTTGACAGGCGTCGTGGCATCGGGGGAATTGCCGGCGCCGGGCGCGGTGACCGAGAAAGTCAATGAAAGGGAGCTTACTTTGCATTTTCTCACTTGTATTTGACATCTTACAATTCATACCAATGACAGTGAGTGATGCCGATACACGTCGGAAGCTTAGTCCGTTCAGGCTACCACAAAACTGCAAGAGAAAAACGTGGAAAATAAACTATAGCCTATATCCTTTTAAAAGCTATTAGAAGAATGTTGACAGTTTTTTAAACCTCTTGGAAAAATCCGTGGGAGTGGAGAGGGCTGCTCATCTTGGAACAGTACAATGTCACCGACAGTGGTGTAAACAATAAAAATAATGATCTGGCAACAAGTGCCCCTGTGGATAAATTTATATTGAGTGGTGATAATGAACTTTCGGTAATACACAAACAAGTTCCATTTCAAAATAAACTTGTATAATTTGAAATGTTAGTGACAACCCCATTGAGTGGGAAAAAAGTGACACTTCGATCAAAGTATTATTACACAAAGGAATAAATCAAAATACGGATTGTGAGTTTAAAAACTCTAAAGGAATTCTTTCAATTAAGCCAGCTATTTAAATAAACAAATCTTTAGTAGGAAATAGAGGATTTCTCAATTATGAAATCCAGGAGAAAACCTATGTAAAGAAAAAAGGCCCCTCTGTAGATATACTGTATATGTGTATTGATTTTCTATATTTTAAGATCTATATTATTCTTAATTTAAAAAAATTGAATTATGGTTTTAAAAATTTTAAAGTTGTAATAGACTTGATGTATTAACTTATTTACTACAGCTGATACTGTTTTCCTTCGTTTTAAGAAATACTTAACAATCACTTTAAAACTTTTATCAAATGGTAAAGGAAACGTTTGTATTACGTAAATTTAGCCTATTAAAAATCTGTCAGATTGTAAGAATATTCTTGATTCTTAGGTAATTAAAAACATTTTAAATCAATAACTTTGAGTTCCTATTAACACGTTCGCTACCACAATGTTAAAAAAAAATCGTAACCACAGACTGCCGTCCCAATTTTGCGGCGGGCGTGGCGTACTCATAGCTCAACGCCGCAGATCTGCGGCGGCTAGGTTCATTAAAATAGACTGCCGCCGCAGAACTGCGGCGTTGGTTTCTTGATACTAAATGAGAAATTTCTTCGCAACGGTCTATTTTCAAAGGTTAGATGGTTTAGGCACGGTCTACAGGATAGTCCGCCTTATATATGCGGCACTTGGTCTATAGCTATGACTAGGACCAGTCTACAGGGAAGTTTATGATTTTTTTCGTGGGCTGTCAGAGTGACCCGGCCGCCGCATATATGCGGCAGCTGGTAGCGAAGTGTTAACAACAACCCCACAATTTAGATTAAATTCTGCATAATCTATCTGCAAATACTGTCTAAAATAAAATGGCATGCAAGATGTTTCCTTTACTCAGCCGTCCAGTGGGGCCTACCCTCCCTCGGACACAAATGTAGCCAACAGGCCCTAAGATGAGTCATAGACGAGCCAGTCGGCTACATTGATGTGAGTGCGTGAGTAAAAGTGGTAAAAGGATCACTCTTATGTACCACCCCTGGTCGGCCTACGTAGGAGGGGGGCGGCTGTCAGATAGTGCCTAGGGGCGGCAGATACGGAAATTTGTCCCTGTAAAGTGCACAGATCTTCTGGGCAACAAGACCTCAGGGTCTCCTATCGCACAGTCATAATAACAGCAAAAGGGACCTGTAGTTTTCGTAACGCACCAACAAAACATATTAACAGATGCACAGATTAACATAGATGCGCAGATTATAAACAGGTGAATGTGTTAAGAAAAGGAGGATATAAGAAGACAAATATTTAAAAAGTAGAGTATGCCAGTATGCTGATTCCCAAGTTTTGAAGACTGGTGAGATTGATTTAAGATTCACTGCAACCTAAGCATGATAAAACCTGACTAAATTACACTATAACTTATTTAGTTCCCGAATTCACTAATCAGTTAAATTTAGCTTATCTTACCTGTTTAGCATATTTCCTAAATTCTGGGTATTTTATGGCGAGAGCTTTAAAATCTGGTGGTTTCCGATACCTGTTCCTCGGGTGCATGAATTTATTCAATGACATAACTGAATATAACTTACTTAGTTCAGAAAGTGAGACAATTTTATTTCACACTTAAAGTTATCTAACAACGTAACAACAAACAACAGGATAACATAACCTACAAAATAAGACAGACTGCACTGAACGTTATAACACTGCGACTGCGACACTTTGACGACTAATAAGAGGAAAGAGGACAAGAGGAGCGAGGAGCATAAATATTTTGCATTTGTTTGTCAATTTCTTTTTCTTGCTTTTAATCAACGATCCTTGATGTTCATTAATTAATATTTTGCCCACCCCATCGCATTGACCAACGTTGAACTTAGATAAGGCGGTATTTTTTACTGGGTCTAGTTCCCTATAAATAATAATATATTTGGTCAACAATTTGTGTTAGTCACAAACATTTATGTAATTTGAATGTTCTTTTTTGTCCTATTTAGGAAGGACATAAATAAAACAATACTGGCTTTGAATGCCGTATTTATTTGTAACTGTAGTTTCAAAATGTTATGTACACTGAGTGAAAAACCAGACCATAAGCCCAAAGTTAAAATTGACACTAGTCATATGGACCCAGGAGCGGATTTAAGCAAAGGCTACATCCATGCATAAATCCATACATATCCATGTGCGCTTAGAGTCCACACACCAAAAGGGAGGTCCGCACAGGGCCATACTCAGCTTTCACGGGCCCCAGGGCAGGCCTGGTGTTGTGGGCCCTTGTTGCCGTCTGGATCCAAGTTGGTGACCTTTTTTCAGACAACATGTGCTAAATAAGACACCGTCCCGGCCGCCCGGGCCCCCCTTGCAGTACGGACCTGGGTCCGCACCACATAAAAACACATAAAAAAGCCTCAAATAAGAAAAAAATAAAACCATTTACCACCCAATTTGCAGCCCTGGGTGGTAATGACCCAGGGGGGTTGGTTTCGTCTAGGGGCCTACTGATTATAAATATGGCCATGTATAGACGACCTGGTTTTTCACTCTTGCAATGCACTATACTTGCTTTTCATATTCTCTTTTTGATTTAATTCAACAATTAGCTCCAATATTAGTTCCAAGTACTTCCAAGTAATCAGGTAGTCCAATGCTGGCAGTTCCCACACGATACAAAAATTGATACCATCCAAACTATAATAATTACCAGGGTGAAAGGGTTTTGTTATATATCTACTTTTTAACAAAACTCGTCTACACTAATAAGCCTTTGACAATATGATGAAATATTTCTTCTGCGGAAGGAATACTAGAACAACCAATGGGATAGTGCAAAGTGTGTGACGTTGGTAGAAATTTACCCATATGACGCAAGCAGTTTGATGTTGACACCTCAGCAGCCGGATTAGAACTTTGTATAACATTTGATGGATTGTTTGTGAATACTGATAAAATATGTTCTGGGTGTAATGTTGTAATTTTATGTTTTTGCCATGTGTCTTTTTAATCGGGTTTCAGTTGGTGTTCCGTATTATTAACTGAAAGTGATTTTTTACTATTGTTTAAAAAGTAATTGAGCTATAACACATATCCAAAATGTTGTGTCCTAGGGGTGTTACCAAGACCATAGTCCTGAAGTCACCAGACTCTGATAAAGTCAGGGAAGTTATTGTTACTTCTGTGTTATTACCAAAGTCAGAAAACGAAAATAACAGGACATTAATACAATCTGAAAATAGTTGTGGCCTAGATTTTATTATGGACAGAAGAACGTGTAAAAGGAGATTGGATCATCTCACCTTGGAGGAGAAAATTATGAGGAAGTGAGTCTATTCAATTATTATGCAATTATATTTGACATGGGCATAGGGTAAACCTGGTACCTTTTGTATAAAGTAGCAACATGTCCCTATCTTCCGTAGTTTTGCCACACTTACTCTAGGCTATTGCCAATCACATACAGACTTATATAGGTACTTGAAGTTTAGGCCTAAAAGTATTTATATATAGATTGTCTACAAAAGTTTGAGGGGTTCAGACTGCTTTCCTTTAAAAGCATTTATAAAATATGGCCTAGGCCTACTCTTAAAAATGCAGCATTGTGATATGTACTTTTGAACTTCTTGCAGTCAATGTCTTGAAGCAACAATGTCTAAGTTAGTTTAGAATCAGTCTTTCTTGTACAGGTGGTAAATGTCATTGCTGCTAATATAAGAATAGTGCTAAAAAAATTACAAATGCCGTGTCACACCAATCGAGGTGACATTGCTTAGGTATTTATTTATAAGCGAAATACGGCCAAATAAGTTGTGTCATCCCGATCAGAGTGACATAGCAGCTCACGTGTTAAGCTGGAGTAGGCCGAGCCTATGACAAGGCCACCATCAACATTTTTATATTTGTGTAAGATAACCTATTGAAACTAGTTTTGCACAAGAATGCACTGAACAGTCAGCTCAAACTTGGCTAAGCGGTAAATATTAATTTCATAAATATCCTGTTTTTAGTAATCATAGCCCACTTAAGTTAGTCAATACCGGTAGCCTACTATGATTTTATGATAACAGCCAGGAAGCATAAATGTTTTCGTTACTTAAATATTCATTGATCATAATTTTCCCTAGACAACCTAGGTTTTTATTGGGTTTAAATTTTTCAGGAAACTGAAAAATAGAGAAGCAGCTCAAACATCCAGAGACAGAAAAAAAGCACGCCTAGAAGAACTTGAAACATCAGTCGTAGAACTTCAGAATGAGGTTTGTGTAATGATTTGGTTACAGTAACAAAATAATAGGCCTACTTAATGTTATCTTTAACGGTAGCCAAAAACTTGTGCTTTAAAAAAAAATAAGAAACTAGTTATAGCCTACTGTAGGCTTGTTGATTACCTAACCCATTGGCGTAGACTTGAGAGCTGGTCCCGTTCCTTAAGTTACTTGTAATTTTTTACACCTATGAATTTGAATATAAAATTGATGTTTTTAATTGGATTAATGGCGTATTTTAATTAAAATATTGTTTTCTTTCAGTGTTGCATTGGCACACACACACACACACACACACACAGTATACATAAGTAAAAAGTAGCAAAATCAGTGTTAACCATGTGCAACTCACAAATAATTCTGTCAGCTTCCAAGCCAGCCTGCCACCGTTTATTTTACTTGGGCCCTCCCACAAACGTTGCCACAGACCTGTTAACTCATTGAGAGTTGCGACTGGTCAGTTTAGGACGTGTGTGGGAATCAAACCCACGAAGTTTGTATATCAACACCTGACCAACGTGTTTCCACAACGTAGCTAACTCAGCTACCACGACATGATGATTTTCCTAGCATCGTTATTTCGGTTTTTATAGTCAGTCCGCGCCCCTAGCGGAGAGAACCGTAGTTCCCCGCATCCATTAGTTTACAGATTTTCATCAATCAAATCCCATTATTGGCCATTGCGAATAGAATATAATTACTACCTTAATGGGTTAACAGTAAAAATATCTATATGGTAGCAGAATTATTTTGATGGTGTCCTGTTTTGAGGTTTTCTGGGAAAGAGATGGAGGTGAGGGGGACGAAGATGGCAGTTAATTAACTTGCAGTAAAGGTCATAATACTGTCACAAAAAATAACATCAGTCCATTAGTTTTCTTACCTCAATTTTGTGTTCGAACAGTGGAATAGGTAGCACTTCCTATCATAATTTTGCATGGCTGGAGGAAGATGTGGTGGGGCTCTGCCTTTTCCCCTGCCCCTACATGCTCAAAATTCTTTTACACAGGAAAATGTCAAAATAAATTTTAGTCGTGAAAAAGTTTTAACGAATATCCAGCTATAGGTATTCTACAGTTGTGACTCGGTCGAAGAGACCAGTCCCTAAAGGAAAAGTTCCGCCACACCGACAAGGTGGCAAGGGTAGTTTGAAAAGTGCTAGAAGTAAATTTGGCTGTTTCTGGAAAGTTGAGCTATTGCTGCAGTGATGATCGATATGGCCAACTACTAAAAATAATTTTATCCAAAAAAGTTACCAACCCGGTCTCATTGCCGGGCTCTTGAGCCCTCGCGGATTTAATTTCATAACCGTCTCAACATTTTAGAAAGTGGCAAAGGTGGCCATCTCAAACTTATTAGAATATTTAATTTATATTCTTCATGTGTATGCATAATTTCATTAGTTACCATCCTATCTCACCAGTGGATTAGTAAGTTACATTTTGCCTACAGAATGAGTCGTTACACGAGGAAGTCCGAAGCCTAAAGGATGAACGAGACACACTGCTGAGAGAGAATGCTCGGCTCACGGAGGAGGTAAGCAAATCAATTTAAAAAAGCTATGTCTAGTTAATAACTCCCATTGCGTTGCCTAGTCCTGAGATAATTTTGCTACTAGGTACCTTTGTTCGTTTTTGTCACAAAATAACAAACTGCAGTTTAATACATTTTTTTTAGGCCTACTTCCTTTTAGCAATTTGTGTAAACAAGTTGGGCAATAAAGCATTCATAAACGTTTATAAAAATTTAAAAGACTATGAAATCAAAAATAATAATAATTCTATACAATTTCAAAACATTAATTATTTGCAAGTTTTTTAAGGGATAATTACTTGTGATGTTAAAATTGTGCTCATTGATATTGTTAGGCAGAATTTTGTTTATTAGATATACATCTTGATAATTCCTTCAGGAGGGACAGGCCTTAATTTGACTTATTAAAAGAATAAGGCGATTTTTGTGCAGAAGATTATGGCCAAACTACTAGGTCGATTTTGGTGATTTACATGTCGTTTGAAAGCCCTTAACGTCTAGATGTGTCTTTTGGGGGTCTCAAGTCAGTGCGTGGAACCAGAAACCCTTGGGAAGCTCTCAAAGTACGGTTTTTGCCCATTTAAATAACATCGGACAGCAAATCAAAACAAAAGAAGCAGAACAGCTGGGATTAAAGATACAAACATATGGTTTGCTAGTTTGACACATTCAAGAAGCAGAAACACAACATCTGTTCTAACTAGCATCCCCTCTTAAGTGGCCGTCAGGTGGAGGGGTACTGACTACTTGGTCTTTGGTAAAAGAAATTGGACTTAAAGTTGAAGAGTACTTAACTGTAGAAGACCTTTCTTTGGAATTTCCCAATTGCATTGCCCTCAAGAATCAAGGAACTTTATTCTCTTTATAATACAGTGCTGTACATGAGAATCAGTCCATAATTAAACTTTACTTAATTTACAGAAAACACAGAACAAAACTTATCTCAATAACACAAAAGTCAATATTTATTTTCTAAGATAATTATAATAGTTATTTAAGATAAATAAAGATTTGACTTTTTATTTTTACTGATTATATTTTTACCTCTTTAAATATCAGACCCTTAAGGTTTTTATAAACAAACTGAGTCCCATTCTTTTTTCTAAAAAAAGCTAAACATTTATAGACCTACTTTCTTTTATTTAGCTTTATAAAATAACCTTTGTTTCATTTAAGTTGGCCTACTATGAGTAATCGTTGCGTGTGGCAGGTGTGGAGGCTGAGTGTTGGAGGACCGGGCCCCGTTGGATCCGCAGTGTCCCCCCCTCTGCCGCAGGGAGCGCGCCCGCCCCACCGCCCAGCCCCCGCCCTCCTCCCGCCACGAGCCCAGTCACTGGCCCCGCTACTGGCGTCACTACTGGCAGCAGTGCTGGCGTCCTGGATGACAACTGGGACTGGCTCGACGAAGTGTCTCTCTCCACTCCCGTCGTCGAAGAGCTCGAACAACTCGCCAACTCACTGTTTGCTGAAGCTAGCAAGACTCAAGTGAGTAAAGGCTAAATTTAAAATAAATTGAGAAGCCAATCAAGAGCTGTCTTTAGAGAGGGAATCAAAGAGTAAACAATATTTAATTATGATTGCATTATTAATAGTTAAATAATCCTTAGTAAAACAAAACTTTATAATTTAAGAAATTATTTTCTATGAGCGGCAGAGCTCAGTTTAGTCAATTTATAATTTATTTAGTTTTCCCAGTGTTGTAGGCGCTTACAATATTGTAATGCTTACCAAATCAATAAAAAAATCATAGTTATTACTAATAAAACATAATTTTAATCGTAAGACTAAGGACCGTAAAATATAAATATATATAATATTCGTTGACTTGGTTGTACTAATTTATAACCATTAGGGCCTAAATTAAATTTGTGGGAAGTAGCTTTCCCGATCAGAACGTTACCAAGAAGTATGATGCCGAGTACCGTAGTGATTTTCACTTATAACCTAGCCTTGGAGTGGAAAATGAAGGAACGGTAACTTGGGAGACCGACTTTAACACATTCTAACTTTTTATAGATCCTTTTCGTTCTTATCTTCAAGCAACATATTTTGATAAATAGTGTTTTTCAAAACTCTTACCCTATTCTAAATCACTCATAGCCTATTGTAGATAAGGATTAAACCCTAAATATGCCGTATTTATCACAGAGTTGCAATATACCATAGAGTCATGTGCAAGTTAAGCTGGGGTCACTGATAAAAAATAGCCTCAAAGGTCAGAGTTATCTCAGGAAATTACATCAAGTTATGTAACTTAGACATTAGTCCTCTGAATAACACAAATTGATGTCAAATCAAAGGTTATTTATAAGTAACTAAAAAACTTGCATACCAGGAAATTAGGAAAATCCCCTTCTCCCTTTTAATGTTTTGCATTTTAACTAAGCTTCATATAGTGCATAAAAACATTTTATAACCTTGCAAATGTTATAGCAACAAAATGTTCTACAGGTTTATTTATTGAAACATATTATAAATTCGCTGGAGGGAATTATGGGCCATTTAAACATTGGTAATCATATTTCCATATTAACACATTGTTTTAAAAGCCAAATAGTAAAATAAATATTTGAAAATAGCTAATGAAATATTAAAGTAAAATTTTTTTAGTAAAGTAACTAGCTCGTGGTATTATGTAATGGCATAGGCTGATTGCCATGACAAAATAGACTTTCACGCATATGCTTATTAGATAACTACCAGTTCATTACACTCATTAAAGTAATTTAACTGGTTTTCCCAGACAGCAGGGGATAGTTCACACTAAAATATTCCCCCATTTAACTAGCATGTAATATTTTCTTAATTGTCAAGCGTTTTCCCCTAAATCCAGTTTGTATTTTTTTCTGTACATCTTCAGCAGAAATATTTTAATGTTACATAATTATTTCAAACATATAGAAAGCTAACAGCACAGCATACTGACAAAGTTGTTTAGTATGAGATATTTCTTAATCTATTTAGATTTATATACTTTGTTTAGAGTTTGATGCACACACTAAAATGTTTTTTTTTTTAATTCCACAAACCTAAACAATTTGTTTTTTTAAAAAGTAGATAAGTAAACAGCTGGTGTTCTAGGTAATGGTAATACTAAAGACTTTTATCAAATTCAAATTTACACCTGCTAAAAAGTAATTTTATACAAACATATCTGTATTTAATTTTTAGTTTAATCACAATGACATTTTTTGAAATATAGGCAATGTAATGTGTGATGTGGTTAGGGTGGCTATAGGCCATGACACAGAAACAACTATGAAAGGAAAGGGATGCCACAGAAATTACCCATTGAAAAGAAGTGTGAAGAGTCAACAGGAAAGCTTATTCACTGGTAAAAAGTCACACAAATACACACAGAAACTTCTTAATTTTTGGGACAACTTGTCCCTTTCTCAATCAGTTTAGGACTAACAAACACTTCCTCAACTGATTGAAAAACGGACAAGTCGTCCCAAAAATTATCAAGTTTCTGTGTGTATTTATTTGTGTGACTTTTTGCCAGTGAATTAGCTTTCCTGTTGACTCTTCACAATTCTTTTCAATGGGTAAGTTCTCTGGCGTCCCTTTCCTTTCATAATTTTGTTGTATTTTTTAAAATATATTTGCTGTTAAATAGCTGTCGGTAATTTTATCAAGGAAATTAAAAAAGAAAACTGCCAGTCCACAGGAAATATATAAATAATGTACAACTTTCGCACCTTTCATTTCTTCAATGAAAAATCTAAATTTAAAATGAGTATAAATATAAAAAAATTCAAGTTAGAAATTAGCTGTGGTGGGACAATGTTTGTAGATGGTATAGCGTTACCACCGCCGCCTTGTTTATTTGATCAAGTGTGGAACACTTGCCTTTCCGTGTCACTGTAATCTAATAAATTGTTCTATTATCATATCACTCGAGTATGCTCTTATTTATTCATCAAGAGAGACAATGTAGTAAATTGTTCTGTAGATTTAATGAATTCTTTCAATCACCAAGAAATTATTTCTGACTAGACATTTATTTAACCAACAAAAAACTATTTTCAGTTTAGATTATTATTGTCAGCTGTTTCCAGACTATTTTGATCTTAACAGTTGCAGACCTACATAAATAGATAAATGGAGATTGAAATTACTGTAACTTGTATATAAAAGTCAAATAATTACTTATAGATATCAATGTCTTCTACAATATAATTCCAGAGTATTTGAGTTCTGTAGGTCTTGCTGTAAGAAGAAATCAAAAATCTTGAATGGTTTTAATTTAATGACGATTAATTGATCCACTTAACCTTTAGGGAAAAGTTGGGATAAGATAAAAAATAAATTATTTAAATTTGTAAACATTGTTGCTTTTGTTTGTTATTTATCTATGGTGTTTGCAGGAACCAAAACCATCGCAAGAGAGCATGGTGGGGCAGAAGACAGAGAGCTTGGAACCCTGTTGGCCATCGTTTTTAAATTCCGATTGCAACCTGAGCCTGGATACGAGCATGGACAAAGTGACATACTTGTCTGACCCAACTGTTGAAAACAAGAAAACTTCTCCAATATTTCCCAAATTAGACGTGAACTTAGCTCAAAATTTCTGCAAAAAGACTCTAGAAACACACAAAGTGGAGAAAACGGTGATTTCAAAAGTTTCTGGAGCTTCAGTTAAATCTGAAGAACTCTTGGAAACACCAGTGGACTTGATTGAAAACCAATTTATGGATAACATTGAAGAGAAACCCATCCACATACTGGATACTGGGTCTCACATGATGGAAGTCGATGGTGCTGACGGTTTGATGACTGACGGGATCGATTGTGTCGTGAACGAAGAAGTGGTTGAGACGACACAGTTTGTCGAGTCTTCTGAGATTTCAGTTCCAGAAATTGTACTGACAGGAGCGGTCGACACGATCGGTTTGACATCGGATGACGAAAAAATGTTCTGCCCGAATTTATTAAATCCTAAAGACATCTTGGAGGAAAGTAGCTCTGACCATGGATACGAGTCGCATGATTCGCCAATAAGTGAACCCGAGGAATTGGTCAACCTTTTTCCTGAGCTGTGGTAGACAGCTTTTATTCAATGGTCTGGAGCTTTTGTATTCTAGAGGTCCTAAGCATCAATTTGTGCACAATGATAACGTTAGTTGAAATCATTTATGATTAGACATAGTAAAATATTTATTGTATTAATAATATATATATATATCGCTATTGTATATATGTTAAAACATTCCCTTATCGCTTCTTTAACTTTGTTTTTTACATGACCACTGGTGTTTTATGAGTTTTAAAACATCACATAATTGTATTATTTTAGTTAGACTTTAATTTGTTACCTGAAATACGGTTAAGTTTTCTATCATGAACAAGTGTGTCACTTAAACATGTTTTGTGTAAGGTATAATAAAATTCTTTAAAAAGGTTTTGTTTGTTTTTTACCTAAGGTTGAGGACTTAGGTTATGTGCATTATTTTAAATGACGCTTTAGTTTGATGTTTTCTTTTTGTGCTTTTGAGATCTTCCCTATCTTGAAGAGTGATCTCTTTTAATTTTTATCGGTTTTGCTCTTTTAATAGGTAAGCAAAATATCAGCGTACAACATTGTTATTTCAGACTGTTTTCATCAATCTCCATAGTCTCCAAATTCACAGAACAAAAAATTAACTTGGGGAAATTTTATATCAGGAAGCATATTTAAGAGGTGGAAAAGCGTACGGTAAAGTCTGGAATAAATTTTGTTTAGTCAAGCTTTGTTTGTGTAAAAATCAACTTAAATTCAAAAGGGTTTATTTTGCTTAAGTGCAATGATCAAGTAATTTTGTGTGTGAAATAAAAATTTCTCCTTGAGAAAATTGCTTGTATGTGGCTTGAGCTGCTAAAATAAATTAAAGTACCAGGGGCCGAGCTTTGCTCGGGGGAAGGCCAGTCAGTTTGTTTAGATGACTGGGAATAATATTTCACCACTTCTCCCAACTGATTACCATATTTTTATAGCTCATTTGCCTCTTTCCTGCATTTTTAAGGTCACTCCAGTTGTTATTTATAAGTCAGTGTCCCTTTAATTTATTTTACTACTCTATATATGTAATCTTCACTCAAATCTTTTAATCTCTGCTCTCAGGAAACCTCCTGATAATAATCATAAACAACATGAGTCCCTTTGACAGTTCCCTGGTTGATTATGAACAGCTGTTATAATTCTTTTGTTTTGATTTTAAACTCCATAAGCCCAATGTTAATTTTTTTAACTTTTCATTTTAGTTTTTTTACATTATTTGATTTTTCCTGGGGATGAGGCCTGTCTAGAACTTTTTATCCCAGAAATTATTTCGAACATTCAAAGGAAATCGTTGAAGCCGTTTTTGAGATCCGTGTCGCAAGCAAGCAAGCAAACCTTACTCATATTAGAGTATAGGATAAAAACAACCGTTTATCAAAGAGAAAGTAACAAATATTATAATCATTTTTTGTGATAAAGACAGAGATGTGAGTAGCAACTATTATTTATTATTGGCTGGAGAAGTCAGTGAAGTGAACATCGATGGAGTTGTTGGTGTCAAGTGTGGGCAGATCGAACGAGCTGTGCTACCACTCTGGATCGATGACCAACATCCTCTCTTATGAGGATTTCACCTTACCGCTCTCAGCTAGCAAAATTTACTGTGGAATATTGTGGTACCTGTACGATATAAGCTGGGTAAAATGGGATCACTATTCCAATAATTTTATATAGTTAAGAGAAATAAAACCAGTTTCTGTTTGGATATTGCTGGTTTACTGTTTGAAAATACTATTGTTGTTTTTCTTTAAAAAATGATAGGAGACTTCAAATCCTATATGTCGGTTTAATCTTATATATTATTTATACAAGGTGTACATAAAGTCCCGCACGGGTTTAATATTTTCTTAACGATAACAGATAAATCAATAAGATTTGGTACCTCAACACTACACCTAAAAATCTACTTTTTGAAGGAACTATCAGTTTTCTGTAATATCATGGGGACGTCCCGCAAGGAGTCAGAAAGAAATCTTAAATAGGAGCATAGGTCAATATGCACATCACATTAAAGGGCTTATCTAGCAGAGTTGAATGCCGCAAACCACACTAAAAAAGAGTGATCCAGTAAAAAATGGTGGCTGTTCAAAGGTTTTATTAAAAAAAGATAAGATCTTTCTAATAGTTACTGTTACCAGTTTTTCCCCGTTATCAATAGATTTTGACCAAATTTGTAACCCTTGAGGATAACTAACGTCATAATTCATTTCTGTATTGACAGGCATAATGTAGTATTTAGCTGCAGTATTCATTTAGTTGCAGTTTTGCTTTAATGGGGTTGTGGCTACTAATAAAATGTAACCAAGTAAAACCTTTGAACAGCCGCCTATTTTTACTGGATCAACCTTTTTTAGTGCGGTTTGCGGCATTCAACTCTGCTAGATAAGCCCTTTAAAGTGATGTGCATATTGACCTATGCTCCTATTTAAAATTTCCTTCTGACTCCTTGCGGGACATCCCCATGATATGACAGAAAACTGATTGTTCCTTCAAAAAGGAGATTTTTAGGTGTAGTGTTGATGTACCAAATCTTATTGATTTATCTCTTATCATTCAAGAAATATTAACCCATTGGCTTGAAAAAAAGAAATTTGCCACCTGACTAACCGTTCAGTTTCCTAAGAAAAATTACATAAATGTAGACTTTTACTAAAACTGTCACTATAGCAACAATTATTGCTCAATTTACTTAATTTTTGCACTAATCTTTAGGGAAATAAATTATCTACAAGAAGAAGATACTTTTGACAGCATTTATGTATGGTAAATGTTATATATATATCATATATATATAGTTTATAAAAAACATAAATTTTAAAAGGAGTTACATGTAAATAACAAAAAAAAAATGTTTCAGCCCAACAACTATTATGTACTTGTGGGTTATTTATTTTTTTACGTGAAAATAAAAAATGTTAGTGATACATTTATATTTGACCTAGATATAACATATTTTCCAAAATCATATTTTTCCTAAATTTGACTTAAGTTTCCCCAAGGATGGGCATATGCATAAAAAATACATTCAAACAAAGAATGAAAACAAGTTAAAACAACAAATAAACAAAAAAGAAAAAATTTAAAATAATTTTTTTTTTTTATAAAAAGTGCTATCCCGAGTATACTCGGGGTTGCACGTTCGGGCTACTTTCGGCGGCCACGAGTATACTCGAGGTTGTGAGCCAATGGGTTAAACCCGTGCGGGACTTTATGTACACCTTGTATATAATTTTTCAAAACTTTGAGTCGAGTTTCACTTATTTATATCAATATATTTATATATATATGAATGTATGTGTATCAACCCCTAATGTATATATATAGGCCCCTATAAGTGTCGCCCCAAGCCCCCAACTACGACAGTACGCCACTGTATAGAGTTGCATTTCAGAGTAAACAAATAAATATTTGCCAGCATCGTTACTGTACCAAGACATAAGACAACTAGTGTTTCAGTTGCGTAAATCTTACAAGGATATTTATGAATAAATAAATCACAATTATCAAATAATTTTACTAAAGATATGTTATTAGTTTTGAGAGATTGCTTAGCCTATTCTTATACCTCATTCCTAAACAAAAACAATGTTCTATATTTATTTTGACTTCATGTCAAGTAAAAAATACCCCCCTCACAGCAAACCTGCATACTCAGCGAATTTCCAATGCATAATATATGTCTTATAGTACCACGCATAAAGCCGCATACCAAGTTTCATAAAAATATATTCACAAATAAGCTACATATACAATTTGAATTATTCTCTATAAGAATAAAATTGGGGATGAGTACGCAGGTTTGCTGCAACAAGGAAGATAAAAATGTGTTTTTTTGCAATTATCAATATAACTCAACCAGGTGAAGCTACATACCAAGTTTTAATAATTTATGTTCATAATTAAGGGTGATATAAAACTTTACGTATTCTCCATAAGAATAACATTAGGGATGAGTATGCAGGTTTGCTACTAAGGGGATGATAAACAAAATATCAGTTTGTTGTGAAAATATCAATATACCAGTACTAGGTGAAGCCACATACCAAGTTTCATCAATATACGTTCATAAATAATCAAGATATCAAATTTGAAATATTCTTCATAAAGATAACATTGGACAACATACTGTGTTTAGCACTTTGAATATCTTGGCAACGGTTGGACGTAGAATCACAATTTAAACACCAAAATGATTGATTTGTAGAGCTAAACTGTTTGGTAAAAGAAAAGATGAAGTTTACAGTAAAATTAATTGAGGAAAAGCTAACAACTATTTCCCATTAGATTAACACGGGAGAATTTATGAACAGGTTTTTCGGATTTTTCCCGCAACCATATAACCTAGCTTAATGATTTAAAATACTATATTATTTGTTTTTTAAGCTCTATAAAATGGTCAAAACAAAAATTGTGATTTTAAACAATTTAAGGGTGAAAAGTGTGAAAAACTGATTTTTGAAAAATGTTGAAACCCCATAAACTCCCTTTCCCATGATTCGATTTTTCTGGTTTTCGAATTTAAAGTCATGAATGTCACTTTACTCATTTGAGCCAAATTTCATCGAAATCGGACGTGTTTTACTCAAGTTATCGCATTCACGGACACACACACACACACACACACATATATATATATATATATATATATATATATATATAAAATATACATATATATATAAATTTGAACGAATAATGTTTTTGGCATCTGGGGACACTATTTTTGTTTTGGCATCAAAACAAAAAGTTATCATGGTCTCGGGCTTAAGCATTCACGGACACACACACACACACACACACATATATATATATATACAGGGTGTCACAAAAATGCGTAGCGCGCTATGCAGAACCGGATTCTACATACAAAAACAAGTCGAAAATGTACAGTAACATTTTTGCGATTTCGGATTAGTTTAGTCGTAATCCGCCATTTTGTATTTGTTTGAAAATAATTAATAATTCAAAAACCCTTCGAGATATTTTTTTGAAACTTGGTATAAACTTTAAGTTTCTGGTTTTTAACATTTTTCAAAGACAATTTTTATTTAACTTATCAAATTTCAAAATGGCGGCCATTTAAATATTTCAAAGTCAAATTCCATGAAAAATAGCAACTGAAACAAAATTTTACAAGACATAAAATTTAAAGCACTTTGTAATCCGAATCTAATGACATTTTTACTGTAAAAATCGGTTAATAAATAAAAAAGTTATGGTGATTTTTTTATAATAAATTTTAAAATGGAGGCCATATACAAATTTCAAAGTCAAATTCCTGGAAAACTAGCAACTAAAACAAAATTTTACAAGACATCAAATTTAAAGGACTTGGTCAAATGCACTAGGAAATTTGGCTTTGAAAATGTTATATGGCCGCCATTTTGAAATTTATTATAAAATATTGCATATATATATAAATTTGAACGAATAATGTTTTTGGCATCTGGGGACACTATTTTTGTTTTGGCATCAAAACAAAAAGTTATCATGGTCTCGGGATTAAGTCCGAGAGCTACGGAAATGGAGCTTAATACCATGAGACCTACGGTAATAGCTTCTTCCCTATAGGGGAAATTCGCTAAAACAATACTCGCTCAACCCTGCAAATCATATTTTTTTGTTTTTTTTTCCAATGCAAACGGCATTTTTGTGAATAAAGCTAACATATACAGCTAATAAACTCGTTTTTGCGTATCGCCTGCTGCAGCTTTTATGCCTTCATTTGATCAATACTATACGCAGCACAGCAGTGACTGTAAATCACGTACTGAATCGTGCAGTTTAGAAAGTGACATTTTATTGTTATAAGTGTTTTTTCAATGCTACCCCTCTTAATGCTACGTATTATGTCTATGTGCCCCATATTCGAACCTCCACGTGGCGCCCAAAGGAGTGGTCAAGTGGTCATCTTGAATGAGCAAAACCCACGGTTAAAATATAAATTAAAAATGCCATTCTGAATAATGATTTGGATCGATTTGTCTAGATTATTATAAGTGAAATTTATTTATTGAAAATTTGGTTATTACTTGACCATGCCTACACTGTAATGTGCAAAAAATTGTGTTTTTATTATGCTCCAAAAAGTTCTTTTATGCCACTATTTTCTTAACATTATTATTTGTTTGTTATTATTGTGCAAATATCAATTGGCCACAACTAGATGAAGCCAAATACAGTTCGGGTCACGGTGCTTGACACCTGGGAAAGATGAGAAACTACTTAAATATCTTGTAAATAAAAGTAGACACTAACAAAAATAACCAAAACAAATGTTTTGAAATTAAAAGTGATTTTTGCTTTCTGTTGACAAAAGCAGACTGTAACTCTAACGGTACTAAGTCAAATAGAGGCGAAAATTCATTCTAGAGCATACCCTAACCAGGCGCCAAGCTTTGTGACCCGAACTGTAGCAAGTTTCATCAATATACATTGATAAATAATCGAGACATAAATTTGTATTTATCCTCCATAAGAATAACATTGGACAACGTACTGTGTTTAGCACTTTGAATATCTCTGTAACGGTTGGACGTAGAACAACAATTGAAACACCAAATTATTGTATTTTAGAGATAAAATTATTGGTAAAAACAAACGCGAAGTTTTCAGTAAAAATAACTAAGGAAAAGTTAAAGCCTTTTCCCCATAAGCTTAACATGGGACATTTTATGAACACGCTTTTTGTATTTTCTCCGCAACCACTTAACCTAGTTTAATAATTTGAAATAATAAATTATTTGTTTTAAGCTTTATAAAATGGTCAAAACTAAAATTTTGTGTTTTTTTTTATAATTTAGAGTAAAAAAATTGCTAACAACTGTTTTTTTTGGTTAAAACTTCAATCCACCATAAAATCCCCTTCCCATGGTTCGACCTTTCTGGGTTTCAAAATTAAAGTCATGAATGTCACTTTACACATTTTTGCCTAACATCATCAAAATCGGATGTTCTTTTTTAAATTATCACGTTCACGGACACATATATATCAATTTGAACGAATAATGTTTTTGGCATCTATGGGGACCTCAAAACAAAAAGTACAATACCCCATAAAACCCCTTCAGATATTGTCATCCGCCTGTTTTTCGAACTCATTCAAATAAATGCTACTTTACATATCTGTCCAAATTTCATTAAAATTGGACCATTTTTAGCGAATTTCCCCTATAGGGAAGAAGCTATTACCGTAGGTGGCATGGTAAGACTTAAGCCCGAGACCATGATAACTTTTTGTTTTGAGGTCCCCAGATGCCAAAAACACTATTCGTTCAAATTTATATATATGTGTGTCCGTTACCGCGATAACTTTTAAAAGAAACGCCCGATTTTGATGAAATTTGGCACAAATGTGTAGAGTAACATTTATGACTTTAAGTTCGAAAACCAGATTGATCGGACTATGGGAAAGGGGTTTTATGGGGGTTTTAAATTTTCCAAAAATCAGTTTTTTGAATTTTTCCCCATAAAATTTTTAAAACACTAAATTTTGGTTATAACCATTTTATAGAGCTTAAAAAAACAAATAATTTAGTATTTTGAATCATTAACCTAGGTTAAGTGGTTGCGGAGAAAATCCAAAAAACGTGTCCCATGTTAATCTTATGGGAAAAAGGTTTTTAGATTTTTCTCAGATAATTTTACTAAAAACTTCACATTTATGTTTATTAATGTGTTTAGCTCAACAAAACAAACATTTTGGTGTTTTAATCGTTGTTCTACGTCCAACCGTTGCAGAGATATTCAAAGTGCTAAACACAGTACGTTGTCCAATGTTATCCTTATGGAGAATAAATAAAATTATATATATCGATTATTTATGAATGTATATTGATGAAACTTGGTATGTGGCTTCAACTAGTTGTGGTATATTGATATTAGCATAAAAAACAAGTTTTTTTAATAGTCCCCGTAGCAGCAAACCTGCATACTCGGCCCCCATGTTATTCATATGGAGAATAAGTAAAGTTGTATATCTCCCTTAATTATGAACCTACATTAAGAGAACTTGGTATGTAGCTTCACCTGGTTCAGTTGTATTGATAATTGCTAAAAAACATATTACTTATCTTCCTCGTTGCAGCAAACCTGCGTCCTCAACCCTAATGTTATTCTTAGGGAGAATAAATAAAATGCTATATATCACTTATTTATGGATGTATTTTTGTGAAACTTGGTAAATAGCTCTATGTAGTAGTGAGTCACATATATATGCATTGGAAATTCGCTGAGTACGCAGGTTTGCTGTGACGGGGGTATTTACAAATGATATCGCACCCACAAAAAAAATAATAAAAAGAAGACATTTCTGTTTCCCATATAAGCACATGTAACAAATTGTTCAGGTTCATATGAGTTTCGGACAAAAAGTTTTAATCTGGAATCTACAGATAAAAATATATCAGTAACAATAAACATATTATATGTTTGCCAACGGTACCCTACTCTGCATTTTTACATTTCCACAACTCAAACCACGGTAATAACTTCTTTTTCATAGAGGAAATTCGCAAAAAATTATAAATTGAAAGTTTTGGAATAATTAATCAGCATTTCAATGTCCAGTACGAACCCTACAATCAACTAGAAACGTATTTCAGCCTTCGTTTTCACCACAATATCAATCCCGTGCGCGATAAATTAACATATTAATTAACACCCGATGTATTTCACCCATCTGACATTGGCACCACTGTCAAGCCAGGCCGACCACGGCGCGGACCCAGTGCCCTAGTTATTATGCCCTTGCATTTACATATTTGGTGTAAACAGGGAAAGTCGTCATGCATTCGGTTTTTTTACGTAGCCTTGCAACTCTTGGGTGGTATCATTGTGGGATGGTTAATTTAACTGTGTAAGTTGTTGGACGTTTTGACAATAGATTATGAAATTATATATGCATTGGAAATTCGCTGAGTACGCAGGTTTGCTGCGACGGGGGTATTTACAAATGGTATCGCACCCACAAAAAAAATAATAAAAAGAAGACATTTCTGTTTCCCATATAAGCACATGTAACAAATTGTTCAGGTTCATATGAGTTTCGGACAAAAAGTTTTAATCTGGAATCTACAGATAAAAATATATCAGTAACAATAAACATATTATATGTTTGCCAACGGTACCCTACTCTGCATTTTTACATTTCCACAACTCAAACCACGGTAATAACTTCTTTTTCATAGAGGAAATTCGCAAAAAATTATAAATTGAAAGTTTTGGAATAATTAATCAGCATTTCAATGTCCAGTACGAACCCTACAATCAACTAGAAACGTATTTCAGCCTTCGTTTTCACCACAATATCAATCCCGTGCGCGATAAATTAACATATTAATTAACACCCGATGTATTTCACCCATCTGACATTGGCACCACTGTCAAGCCAGGCCGACCACGGCGCGGACCCAGTGCCCTAGTTATTATGCCCTTGCATTTACATATTTGGTGTAAACAGGGAAAGTCGTCATGCATTCGGTTTTTTTACGTAGCCTTGCAACTCTTGGGTGGTATCATTGTGGGATGGTTAATTTAACTGTGTAAGTTGTTGGACGTTTTGACAATAGATTATGAAATGTTGTAGGCTATGTTCTATCTATAGTGCGGCCTTGATTCTCCTTATTGCCAGATTTCCCTTTACCGGGACATTCCATCAAAATTGCAATCTTCCCTTTAAACATATTATCTGGAATTTGTTTGAATTAATATAGTATACTAGAATCAAATAATAAGCACTGACAGATTATTTTTACCTGTAGTTATGTGTTCATTCTATAATCAATGAATGCACCTATTTTTAGTCAGCTGAACTGGTTACTTGTTTTCATTACTCTACACACGAAAGTACACTTTCTAAACGTAAAATGAGCTAAGAAAATAGGTTATTCCCGCTACTGCACGGCAAAATTACTTAACGTTAACTTTCTGTGCATTTGTGCACGGAAAGTAACCGTTATGGGATTTTGCGGTGCAGACTGATCAGCTGTTGCATTTGGCCGATCAGCTGTTGCATTAACGCTGAGTTTCCGTGCGTATGTACCTCGACATAAGGACGGAAACTCAGCGTTATGAGTTCGGTTTTTTTTTCTTGGTACTAAGTTGAATAAACAAAAATATTCATATTGTTTACAAGTTTTTCTATATCGTAATGAAAAATAATGTTCAATACTCGTCTCAAAAGCGCCATTGCGGGGCTCGATAGCTTTTTCCACGCTCGGCTTCGACTCGCGCGTAAATGCAATCTCTCCCCGCAATAAGTCACTTTCGAGACTAGTAATGAAAACTACTATTTCGTAAGATGGTGCCACCAGTGCGTAGAAAAATAAAACCCATTAAATTACTAATATGGTTTTGATTTGTTTTATTCAGCGGTAATCTTAAAAATTATGGCTCAATTATTGTTTTTTATGAATAATTAAGGAAGATATGGCCTACGACAAAAAGGCATTTGAGAAATAGTATACCTACTCTACATTAAAATAATTAAATTATATATACGCAATAGTATGCATTTAGAATTCCTCAGACACTTAACAACGTTTTTCACGAAACATCTTCTGAATGGGTTTGCCTTTTTAATGCTTTGCCGTACAATGTTTTTGAAAGCTGGGTCAAACCCTGTAATTTAAAAAAAATCGAAGTAATGCTTCTTTTTCAGGTTGCTACTACAGTGTTCGTGATTTTATTGCTGACGGGCAGTCGATGTAAAGTTGTGATTAAAAGATCAAATTGTCCACTCTAGAATTTTTATTTTGTTTCGTATTTATAAGTTTATTATTATTTTTCCTTATTGTCTTTTATGAATTAGCCAATGAATTATTATAATGTTCAAATTCTGGCCAAATATATTATTTATGACTTATATAACAGACAATTTGAATTATAAATTTCATACTGTATCAACAATGCACAGTAATTTAATATAATAATGGTGTATTTTATTCCCTTGGTTTTAGAAAGATACATTTTTATGGAAAATATTAGTTGTCACCCATATTTACAAGGTACTATGAGCACTAAATGCTTGAGAAATATTCTAAATCAATACAAAAATTAGATCTCTGGAGACTGTACTTTTAAACAAATATATCCTTAAATAACGAAAATTATATTTTAGAATTAGAATTTAGAATACGTTTAGTAGTTTTGCAAGCTAACGGTAATAAATCAAACAATAACAAGGTCCTCTATACAGGATAGTGTTATGCGCGTGTCTGTGTATGTGTGAGCGCGCGGGAGAATGCGCGTGTGCGTGTGAGTGTCAACAATAGTCAGTGATCGCTTTCGCTCAGCTTTCACTGATCGGTGGCGCAAACAGGTGACCCTCCCCCTCCCACCGTGGACCGAGTCAACTTTCCGCTTGGAATACCGGGAGGGTCACTCAAAAATATCCCTGAGTATTGCCTACTCCTTTTTTGCAAATTCCTCTCTTATGTAGAGAATGATATACCGCCTGCAAATTATACAGGGTACCCTCTTAAAACCATTCAGTTTATTGGGGATCCTTCAGACATATGACTAAGTTCAAAATCAAAGGTGTTATAAAACTTGTCTTCCGTCATTGAAATTCCAGAAACAATAGTTATAACTTTGCTATAACTCCAATTTATAATAATAAATCAACAAATAACAAATCTACCTTTAAATTTGTTTTACACCAATTAATGAAATCAAGTTTTAGATTAGTTGGGAATTAAAATGTGTAACTATTTTTTGCAAAACTACTTTTTATTGAACATAACCCATAGTTACTTATTTTACAGATGTTTTGTAAAATAAAAGAAAACGTTCTGATATCTACATAACGACGAGTTAACTTTACAGCTTAGATTTATATTGCATTTCAAAAAAATGTAGAACCATATAACACATAAATACTACCTACTTACCTACCTACCTACCTACCGTTAGTAACTATCTTAAAACATATAAATAAGTCTCTAATAGACCTACACTCTAGAAATCGTTTTGTATCACTAATAAATCTTTTCATATAAAGACTGAATATTTAGCCGCAGTTATAGTGCTATAGTTTAATTTTTAAACTAATTTGATGCCTTATAAGGCATAAGGTGCGAAAGTGCGCAATGGCAACAAACATTGTTAACAGCTAGTATTAGACATTTTAAATGCTCATTTTAACATTTTAAACAATAAGTACCTGTGATTTCAATAAGTTTTTTCGCCATCGCGAACAATTAATTTTAAACAAAGAATAAGTACCTTGTGTAACGAAGTGTCCTATGTTTTATTCACGTTTTTGGCCAATCATCAGTCGTACATGGGATGAAAACTCTTAGTTAAATTGCGCCAATTTTAAATCGTGGTCGATGCTTGTGTCATTTTCTCTCCTGAGAACGCGAAAGAGTTACAAGGACTTTTCCAAATATGGTTAAAAAACATGAATCGAAAAATGTACCCAGAAAAGGAATAAGAAATACTCCAACATCAAACAAAGACAATTATATGTCTTTGTGTGAGTGCATAATGCATATATAAATCTAAAGGTGCCAACGTTTTAGGACAAAATAGCACGTTATTTGGGATGAAATAAGTGCTATTGTTGAACAGCTGATATCTTGGCCTTGGTTCCGTCACGAGTTCCCAATCAGCTGATCTTGTGTCCCGGCCATTTTGAGTGGCCAAAATTAAATCGTCGTTGACCTCATTAATTAATTTCAAGTGCATCGTTACCTGATGAATCATTTCAACGGTAAATATTATCATAATACTATTTAGAATATTTACTATAAGCAAATAATGCAGGGTTTAGTTGAAATACTCAAGCTCACGTATATACAAACTTCAAAAGTTATTATAACAAAGTGAGGTAATTAATTGGTATTCAATGAAAAACCTAACAATAATATGTTTTCAATTATTAATATATTGGTTAAGGTTCAAAATGGCGTTTGGCGTTTCTATTTTGACATTATTTTGATTATTTTCTCTTCGTACACATTTTCGGAATATGTTGTAGTTGACTAATTACAGTATGCAAGAATCTGTATTTAAAGCAAAAAGGTATCTTTGTGCATAATACAAATGTCATACAATATAGGATCGGTAAGAATTTTACTCTCGTATATACTTCCAGACACCCTAACTTCACAAATTGTTATGGGTCCTAAAATGGTCGTGTTTATAATATGTGACCCTCCCTCACACACAAGATGTGTTGATGGGAGTTTTTACGAATAATTAACATAAATGCTTTTAAGTGTTGAGGATTATTATCATAATATTAATTTGTGTTCAATTACCCTGACCTTGAACATTTTACATGCAAAGCACTTTACGATAATCCCTTCTGATGTTTATAGTACCAAAAACAAAACAAAAATAGCACGAGATGATCTAAACTAAAAGAGAAAAAACATGTCCGCTAATGTAATGGCCGTTTGATACCTAATTTGCAATTTAGATAATGGACACTCTTGCAGATTTTAAACTCGTGTAGATTTTAAATTTACATATTCACCTGGATCAGCTGAAGACAGGGTTCAAGGTCAACTTGGGCATTCTCTAGTAAAAAAAACAGGGAATCGAATAGTTTAAAACAGTTATAAAATATGCATTGAAGAAAAACGAGAATTTCAAATTAGGAAATAACACAAGTAAAGAGGAATCTTGATTTCGGATGCGTGTATAAGTTTTTAGTTTCTGGGAATATGAGGTTTTGGTCAAAGGTTAAAATCCTAGTTGACCGTCACATAAGATTGTGGCCGCATCACTGACCTGTGACCTGTGTTAGCGTCTTGGATCTTGGTCCAGAGGTCGCGGGTTCGATTCCCGTGGAGCCTAATTTCTGAGAGGATTGGGCTGTTAATCCTTTAACAATGATGTAAAATCGTAAAATATCACTAGTGTAGACAATCAAAACAGTTGAATTTTTAACAATGATGGTAAAATATTACTAGCGTAGACAAGCAAAACAGTTGAATTTTGAACAATGATGGTAAAATATCACTAGCGTATACAAGCAAAACAGTTGAATTTTTAACAATGACGGTGAAATATCACTAGCGTAGACAAGCAAAACAGTTGAATTTTTAACAATGACGGTAAAATATCACTAGCGTAGACAAGCAAAACAGTTGAATTTTCAACAATGATGGTAAAATCTCACCAGCGTAGATAAGCAAAACAGTTGAATTCCTAACCTACCTATTTTTTCTGAAATAAAAAATAAAACACATGAATATTAAGAATTTGAAGCGATGTAAAATTTTACAAAATATGTGGGTGTTATAATCCTTGTTATGCATTATTATGTTACCTTTGAGCCAAAGAAACCTTCGTCCCCTTTGTAAGGAGGTGGTTTCACTGACTTTCTTGTATAAAGAAAATTGTGTATGTCGGGATTGTAAAATGTAATATTTTATTTATAACATAACCATGCCAAAACCTCTACCAGTCCTTTCAACTCTAATCGCAGTTTTTCATATGTAGCACCCTAAGCGCAATTTGAGCATTTTGATTGGGGGGAGGGGAGATGTGTTCATCGTCGTGATTTTTGTGACTTTCCATCAGTATTGCCTCCTAATTATTATATTATTATTATACAGTTATAATACATAATGTTTTAATAAAAAATTCTATGTTTTACACAACATTATAATTCATTATTTTAAATTAGCTATTACCATCCCTACTTATTAGCATCTTAAACTAATTCCCTAAAACTGTATAAATCAAACAATCAGCAATTATCAAACACTCCACCCCACAGTCACAAGAGAGTATGCGCCACCGCTGTCACGGTGCGGTGCGGGATTCGAACCCGAGACCTGGTGACGCAAGTGGCAGACCTGGGAGGAGCAGGTGCCCCCCTCTCACCCGCCCTAACGCCTCTAACGCCAGTCCGTCCCCGCGCAGTGACTGTGCAAGTGTGTCCGTGCCTCCTTGGAATTTACTCACATTTCCCTCGTAAGTAAAATATTTTTACCATTTCAAATAGATGTACTAATTGTAAATTTCTAGAGTTATTAAAAATAAACGTTTTCATCGATGGAAAAATATGGGATGAATATAATTATTTTAACCTTAATTGATGCTATTTGGATGTAATTTAATTTTTAATACGCTATTTCAAAAGGTTTTCAGTTTTCCCCTTCCAAGTAAAAATCCCCGTGTTAAAAACTGTCGGTGACTTTAACGCGTGGAATTTCTGAAGAATTCTGAAATTGAATTCTGCTGTTACGTTTTAATGATTTTTGTAGTTATTAATTATGATCGTTGATAACAATGTTTATCTTACATACAATTTTTACTTTCAAATATCGTAACTAGGTCTTTATCGTTCCATAAAATCCCTTATATTTACATTGCTTGGAATGTGTTTAGTTGTAATTAAGTTTTTTTATGGATTTTCACTCAATGAGAGTTTACAAAGTGACGTTAGTAGTCTCACAAATTAATGTTAGTGTAGCTACTAACAAAGTTTAAATTTATGATTTTGACTTATTTGTTAACATTTACAGTACTTGCTAAATGTATTTTGATGTTTTGGATAAAAATGGGACTGTCGATACATCCATGTTTTTTTACCCTTTACTTTTTAACTTTTACGACATTTTCTTTGGAGTTTATTCTTGTTCTTGCTTAGAATGTGTTTAGTCGTAATTAATATTTTGTTTTTGAAGGGTTTTCATTCAATGACAGTTTATAAAGTGACGTTAGTAGTCTCACAAATTTATGTTAGTGTAGCTACCCACAAAGTTTAAATTTATGATTTTAACTTATTTGTTAACATTTACAGTACTTGATAAATGTATTTTGATGTTTTGGATAAACAATAGGTCTGTTTAACCCTGCATGTTTTTTACCCTTTACTTTTTAACTTCAACGACATTTTCTTTGGAGTTTATTCTTGTTCTTCTTACAAAACTACTACAAATTCAATACAAACAGGTGTACTAAAACTACCGCAACATTGTTCTTGGATCTGAAAATAATGTTTGTAACTTCCTGTAATTTTATTTACTGTAAACTTAAATCTTACTTTCAGTTTATTGCCAATAGGTTCATAAGCGGACAGCTTTTACAAAATTAACGAAGGATTTCCTCTCAAACAGCGGGAAACGCTAATCACATTTATCAGAATGTGCCCTAACTTACTTTCTAGAGTTCTGGGTCTTTGGATGTCCAGTGGTTATGGAAGGAAGTGTTGTTATTGCACTTGCATCCTTTTACTAACTGTCCAATTGAAATATCAGGTCAAATTTTGTAGGAAGTATGCCTCAAATGGAAGTAAGATGAAAAATTAAAATAGTGTTTTGCAACTAAACTTTGAAGTTATTTTTAAATAGTAGTTATTAAAGGGGCAACAACCTTAATATTGTTGATGTATTAAGAATTAATTAAAATTATTAATTTATGTTAAAGATTTATTTCCTTCAAAACCATCTAACTACCACCTATTCCTAGTGTAACCTCATATCAAACTATCTACCGTTCAATAAGCATGCTAGTATACAATACAAATTTAGCTAAGAATTAATTTGAACAAGTTAAAATACAAATACTCAAAATTCGATAAATCTTTTAGATTTTGAAACTTTAAAAATTTTTGTTTGTTTCCTTACGGAAATGCACTTTTTGGTTGCAGAATATGACTGACTGATTTCCCGCAGAGCTATAACATTATTCTTCACAGTTTAAAGGGAAAGTCTATGCCTTGAAAAGACACAGCATTTTGTTTTAATGAATATCTTCTATATTTAATCCGCTTATTTTGGAATGAGATCGTGAATTTGAAATTCACCGTAAAAAATTGGAGGCTGTTCTCGCGATGCATAACGAAACATACGAATATCACATGGCTTATTAAAAGGTTTGTTATGTTTACTATATGTGTCAAAAATCAAACTGTCCTTTAGGGCTTCGCCCCTTTGTTTGAATGATTATATGTCGCAGGTGTTTTTTATTCGGTCACGTGATTGGATAAACATATTTTTATCTCTTTCGTCTATATTTAAAATGCTCATTTTAGAACTCTATTATCAAATGAGAATAACCCTAAGCCAAATTTAAAGGTTTTATCGACACAAAACTCTAACATATTGCAAATCAAATGTCCTATAATGTTCCCTACATGGGTAAAAATTATGAAAATTTCCGCATTAACCTTAAAAATGTTGATGTTTATATAAGGCAGACGATTATTTTATTTGGTCGGGTGATTTTTCAAAAATAATTCGTTAACCATCCAAAAAAGTTCATAGGGTTCTCTACAGGATACAGCCAAGCAAATGTTTTTGGCAACGAGGTTAATTGATATATCTTGTGCTCTCGTCTGGTGTAAAAAAATAAGCCTACATGCTGATCGCCATTTTCCCCCTCTGTTCACTCTGTTCCCATAGGAACCAACATGGTAACAAATTAAATCCTCTCTTCACAGGTTAAATCAATTTTTATCCACTCTTTTCTGTTAAAATAATTTTTCTGATTATGTTTCCGGGTTACTCATATTAGAGCGAAGCCACTAGTGTAAATAGTATGTTATGATAAATATACACGTTCTAAATTCTGTGTATAATGTTATTTCGTTGATCCAGAAATAAATATTTGTAAACAAAATCTGTTCATAGGTTAAATGACAGTCAGCTGACAAACATACAACTTGTGAAGAGAGGATTTAAATGTTTACCTAAGGAAAACGAGTTCGCACGCAGCACGCTGACGTGAGGAAAGTGAATTTCCAAATAAAAACTTTTAAAACTCAAAATCAGTGTAAAAACATACATTTGTCCAATTTTTATTGAAATCTGAAAACATTGATTTTTTGGCTGTTCTGATACTCCTGGTTTCATTTACTTGCACAGCTGGGAATACAATTTTTCCCAATATAAGGTTATGAGAAGGTCCAGACAGGCTTGAAAGTAGGTGTGAGGTTGCTGAGGATGATAAAAGTACTCTAACAAAGGAATAACAGGCTTTTCTCGTGTAAAACCCTCATAAGACAACGTACTGTGTTTAGTCAATACACATTTTCTTTAATAACTCGGTAAATATTTATGCTAGAATGACGAAAGAGGGCTTAAAACTTTTGCCTCTCTAATTCCCATCTTTTTACATGCATTTATTTTACATCTTGGGCTTTTAAGACCATTTTTCGGCCCAAAAACTCACAATTTGAAAGATTAATCCCCCAAAAAGGGGTTTAGAGTTTTCCGATTGTTTTGCCCAACGAACTTGTCCAACTGATTACAGAATGGAACGTCCCTACCAAATTTGAAGTAAATCGGACAAAAATTGCGACCGCTAGAGTGCAAACACACATATATATATATATATATATATATAACATTTTGAACGACCCCCCAAAACGTGTTCAGGGGGTCACGTTAGGAGCTTCTATGGTGGTCCCGGGCTTCAAGTTTCACCGTGCGGGTCATGCTAATAGTTCACTTTCCATAGGAAATTCACTAATAACGGTCAGCATGTAGGCTATACTTTTATACCCCAGACGAGAGTCCTAGATAGGCTACATTAACCTCGTTGGTTTTTCGGTCTCCATGATTCTTCCCTGTGTAACTTGGATCGTCAACCCTATGTCTATTAAATACTGAAACAAACTTACTACAACAAAAATATTTACAAATACTTATAAACAGTAAATGTCATTTACTTGCGTCGATGTGTGTTTGACATAACAACAGCGTGCTCCTCTGATGGAGCCGTGAGGCTCGGTTTCTGTTTCTGCCTGACCTTCCACTCCACTTTCACTGTTTACCGTCCATTCCGTTCGGCTGCCGAAGTTACCATTTCAGTTTCCGGTCTCCCAGCAGCAAACAGTCGTAAATGAAAATTTCTCAGTATTAATTATTTGATTGCGAGAGTTGTTTTATGAGTTTAGTACATTTCCCCCCATTCATGCCTGGTTATACCTTCATGGAGAACCTTGTACTTATAAATATTTTTAATTATTTATGATGCATACAACTCCTTACTCCAGTGATAACATCCTATAACCATTGATTTTTTTAAAGAGTTCGGTAGCCTATTTTTAACCTTCATTACATGTCTACATATGCTACACTCTGGTACTCTACTACATGCGTGGAACGTACCCAGAGAAGCAAGGGACGAGTTGCTATAGTACTGTACTGATAAAATTTACATGCCAAGACTGGGATTCGAACCCACGACTCACCGCTAAGCCAACGACTCACAACTAGCTTTAACCTCGCTTCAAATACAACGGGTTCGCTCGCGACAAATAAACAAACATTAATATTAAACCTGACCAGAACCATCAAGTCTTTGTTTAGTTTTACCGGATGACTTCTTTTGCACCTTTACTGATAAACGAGATCGCACGCAGCACGCTGACGTGAGGGAAGTGAATTTCCATATACAAAACTTTTAAAACTCAAACCCAGTGTAAAAACAAACATTTATGCCAATTTTATTGAAATCTGAAAACATTGATTTTTTGGCTGTTCTAATGCTCCTGGTTTAATTTACCTGCAATGTAAGGAATACAATTTTGCGCATTATAAGGTTAGGAGAAGGTCCAGACAGGCTTAAAAGTACGCGCGAGGTTGCTGGTGATGAAACAAATACACCAGATGATGAATAACATGCTTTTCTAATGTAAAAACCCAATAAGACAACGTACTGTGTTTAGCCGATATACATTTTCTTTAATAACTCGGTAAATATTTATGCTAGAATGACGAGAGAGGGCTTAAAACTTTTGCTTCACTAATTCCCATCTTAATACATGCATTAATTGTATGTCTGGGGCTTTTATGACCCTTTTTGGGCCCAAAAACTCAAAATTTGAAAGATAAATCCCCAAAAAAGGGGTTTAGAGTTTTCCGATTGTTTTGCCCAACGAACAAACCAACGATTGTTTTATGTCCAACTGATTATAGAAAGGAACGTCTCTACCAAATTTGAAGTAAATCGGACAAAAAATGTGATCGCTAGAGTGCATACATATATATATATAATTTTGAACGACACCCCAAAACGTGTTCAGGGGTCATGTTAGGAACTTCTATGGTGGTCCCGGGCTTAAGTTTCACCGTGCGGGTCATGCTTATAGTTCACTTTTCCATAGGAAATTCACTAACAACTACAGCTACAGCTGGTAATTTTATTAATGATATTTTCCCATGAGATTTGCATTGGAACTTACAGGACTCGTGGGGCGGAGCCCTAAGTTTTTTTGTGGACATTATTAGGTTAATGTGATATGTAAGCTATGTTCATGCAACATTTTAGCTTAATCGGTCTAGTAGTTAATGCGTGATGGAACTATACAAACATCCAAACCTACACATTTATAATATTAAGTAGGATAAACAAGGATAGAAAAGTAAACAATTTGATGTTATAATGAGATTCGTACCTCACAAAACGTTTAGTTGAGGGGGAAAAATAAATGAAATACAAATAATAATAATAAATTAAATAAATAATAAATTGCTTTATTATCAGGCCGAGTGTAGTAATTATTACAGCTTGAAAAAACAAGCAGTAATATTACTAATAAAAACAACGTGAACTGATTTAATTGTAATTTAACCAGTCAAACATATCTCGTTCGAACAAAATCAGTAACCTTTCAATAACTTGTTTATTACAGTGCAATTATAGTAATAAATATATAATTGCTGATGTAGTTGATTATTTCATCAGACGCTAACCATCGTTAACACTTTAAAAGTTTAATTCTGTTTGCCTTAACTGGAAACCAGCTTAATTTGTTGTCTCATAAATAGTTGTTGTTATTTTTAATGAAAGTTGTGAAGCTACGTGATTTGCTCCGTTGTTCTGGATGATCAAACAAAGAGTACGTTTAATTGTGTTGAATATGTGAAACTGTTACATGCTGAAATATTTTATTGAAAAACTGGTACAAATAACGATCCATGGTCAAACTTCGATCCAAAGGTCTTCGTATGGTTGACTAACTACAAAGGATTTGAGAAAACAGTCGGTCGCAGTCAGCGACTAAAATGTGTTTAAGTTTAGTTAGAAAAACTACAAAAAAGAACTGCTATTGGTTAAGAAGCTCAAAAGCTTGTTAAATTGTATTTTATTTAAATTTGCTTCAACATATTTTTGAGGTGCACTTTTATTATTTCACCATACTTTAGATCGATGGATATATGGTTAGATTAGGCGATAGAGTAACTGGGGGCCGAGCTTTGCTCGGGGGAAGGCCAGTCAGTTTGTTTAGATGATTTGGTGTAATATTTCACCACTTCCCCCTACTGATAATTATGTGTATAACTCATTTAAGGTCACTCCAGTTTTTATTTATAGCTCAATGTCCCTCATAGAGTAGTAAATTAAATATATGTAATCTTCACTCAAATCTTTTAATCTCTGCTCTCAGGAAGCCACATGTTAATAATCATAAACAACATGAGTATTACTTTGACAGTTCCCTGATTGATTATGAACAGCTGTTACAATTGTTTTGTTTTGATTTGAAACTCCATAAGCCCAATGTTAATTTTGTTAACTTTTCATTTTAGTTTTTTTACATTATTTGATTTTTCCTGGAGATGAGACCTGTCTAGAACTTATTTTTATCCCAGAAATTAGTTATTTTGAACGTTTGAAGGAAATCGTTCGAGCCGTTTTTGAGATCAGTGTCGCAAGCAAGCAAGCAAGCAAACCTTACTCATATTAAAGTATAGGATAATTTTGAAAGAAATGTATAGTTAATGTATTTTTAGTGAATTTCCTATGGAAAGTGAACTATTAGCATGACCCGCACGGTGAAACTTAAGCCCGGGACCACCATAGAAGTTCCTAACGTGACCCCCTGAACACGTTTTGGGGAGTCGTTCAAAATTTTATATATATATATATATATAGACATATATATATATATGTGTATGCACTCTAGCGGTCGCATTTTTTGTCCGATTTACTTCAAATTTGGTAGGGACGTTCCTTTCTATAACCTGTCGGACAAGTTCGTTGGGCAAAACAATCGGAAAACTCTAAACCCCTTTTTTGGGGATTAATCTTTCAAATTTCGAGTTTTTGGCCCAAAAAGGGTCAGAAAAGCCCCAGATGTGGAATTAACGCATGTTAAAAGATGGGAATTAGTGTGATGAAACTTTTAAGCCCTCTCTCGTTATTCTAGCATAAATATTTACAGAGTTATTAAAGAAAATGTGTATCGACCAAACACAGTACGTTGTCTTATGGGGGTTTTACATTAGAAAAGCCTATTATTCATTTGTTGGTGTACTTTTATCATCCTCTGGACCTTCTCCTGACTGGACCTAATCTCTGACTGGACCTTCTCCTAGCCTTATAATGCGCAAAATTGTATTCCCACCATTGCAGGTAAATAGAACCAGGAGCATCAAAACAGCCAAAAAATCAATATTTTCAGATTTGAATAAAAATTGGAATAAATGTATGTTTTTTAACTGATTTTGAGTTTTTATAGTTTTTTATGTGGAAATTCACTTTCCTCACGTCAGCGTGCTGCGTGCGAACTCGTTTTAATTTATCCATAAAAAATGTTAAGGACCTCGCCCTTTTGATAACACCTAGCCTGACGATCCCAGTAATACCGGGAAGGTTCATGAAGAGAAAACAACTTTCTACTGCATTCTGAAAAAACGGATTAAATTTTACTGACTCTGTTTGTAGAATCACCTGGAGAAATGAAGTCGTCGTTTGCCATAGATAAATATTGATACTGTTAAGGCCAGTTATCAAGCTATCAAGATTGGTACTTTTAATCTTGGTAATCTTCTGAATATTGATATATGCAGGAATCCTAACAAATATTTGTATGTACAATATGTCGAGGTTTTGTCAACAAACCCATTCAAAATTGTCACGTTATATTTGCTATTTGATTACATGCATTATAAATATAGTTTTCAAAATAACTCAAGGTTTAATTTTATAAATGATTTAATTTCTTGATAAACAATACATTTCTAAGCATACTTCTTATAAATATTCAAACTGCTTCTGCAGTTGGACTAATTAGTCAAAGGATGCAAGCGCTATAAACACACTTCCCTTCAGTAATCACCGAAAATCGAAAGACCCAGTATTCTAGAAAGTAAATGTTTGCACATTCTGACAAATATGATTAGCGTTTCCCGCTGTTTCGGAGGAAATCCTTCGTTAATTTTGTAAAAGGAGGCTTTCCGCTCAAGGACCTATTTGCGCTGAACTGAAAGTAAGATTTAATTTCATATCTAAGATTGGAAATATTTCAATTCTGAGCAAAGATTGAAGATAAATTGGGCGGAAGGTTTTGGAATGCGATTGACTTTTCAATTTCGTTTGTTTGTAAGGACGACAGCAAGTAAACAAGGGTGTGAGGGGAAAGGTACCCCCGTCATGACCTATTCTTATTCATGCCACCGGACAAATGATTTTATTTATTTTTTTAGAATTTCCTATGGAAAGTGAACTATTAGCACGGTGAAACTTAAGCCCGGGACCACCATAGAAGTTCCTAAAGTGACCCCCTAAACACGTTTTGGGGGGTCGTTCAAAATTGTATATAAATATATATGTGTGTATATATATATATATATATATATATATATATATATATATATATATATATATATATATATAGCCTAGAGAGAGACATATATATATATATATATATATATATATATAAGTATGTGTGTGTGTGTGTGTGTGTGTGTGTGTGTGTGTGTGTGTGTGTGTGTGTTTGTCCGATTTACTTAAAATTTAGTAGGGTCGTTCCTTTCTATAATCAGTTAGACAAGTTCGTTGGGAAAAACAATCGTAAAACACTAAACCCCCTTTCTTGGGGATTAATCTTTCAAATTTCGAATTTTTGAGCCAAAAAGGTTCAGAAAAGCCCCGGATGTAAAATTAATGCAAGTAAAAAGATGGGAATTAGTAAGGCGAAACTTGTAAGCCCTCTCTCGTCATTCTGGCATAAATATTTACCGAGTTATTAAAGAAAATGTATATAGTCTAAACACACTCTTAAATATAGGCAAAAATAGTCTTATGGGGTTTTTACATTAGAAAATCATGTTATTCATTTGTTGGTGTATTTGTATCATCCCCAACAACCTCGCGCCTACGTTAAAGCCTGACTGGACCTTCTCCGAACCTTAAAATGCGCAAAATTGTTTTCCTAGCATTGCAGGTAAATTAAACCAGGAGCATCAGAACAGCCAAAAAATAAATGTTTTCAGATTTCAATAAAATTGGAATAAATGTATGTTTTTACACTGGTTTTGAGTTTTAAAAGTTTTGTATCTGGAAATTCACTTCCCTCACGTCAGCGTGCTGCGTGCGAACTCGGTTTTGTATTGCAAGGTTTAGCACAGCTGATTAACAGCATTAAGTCCATTGCTATTTTTTTCGTTGGCTTTGTCAATAAACAGTGTCTCAACAGTGGTGGGGGTAACCTTCCCCCTTTGCTACTAGCTGGCCTTCTATTCATCTCCGCACATTTGAAGGTTTGTACGACGAAAGCAAATTTGAGTCCAAAAAGGAAAGTCATTAAAGATAAATATGAAATAGACAAACAGAAAACAGATTTATCGAAATTTGGGTTTTTGTATATTTTAAAAGCACTTCAATTTTATCAATAGCACATTATTCCAGTTACAACAAAAATTTCGTAATGCATTTCTATTAGTGATCCATCAAATAATTTTTAGGTTTTTTTACGTGAACCTTTCCAATATTACAATTAAAATTCCACACACCAGCTACTGCAGTTGTCACGTAACGTACCCTCTACTCGCATATGTTACACTTTCCTACACCATTCCATACACATAACGATATCACGACCATAACGATACTCCGTTCAATGAACATAACGATCCCGTAACGTGTTACGCAAACGACACATCGGCCTACACCTCGTCCCGATCAGCTGCTTGCTGTTACGAGTGACAATAAATTACAACCACCGGATGTGCACGAGACGGGAAGTTATCCGATCAGCTGATCGACTAGTCCGTGCTAAGATCTAGTCACTATGGCGGCAACTGTGTAAAGTGCAAGCAACCTGACTATGACTTGTTTAACGTTCATAGTTTGTGTTCTTACTCTGAGTTATGCGATGGTGAAAACTTAACATTCACAATTCTCTTTAGAATCCTATACTCTAATATGAGTAAGGTTTGCTTGTATGTTTGCTTGCTTGCTTGCTTGCGACACTGATCTCAAAAACGGCTCCAACTATTTTCTTCAAATGTTCGAAATAACCAATTTCTGGGATAAAAATAAGTTCTAGACAGGCCTCATCCCCAGGAAAAATAAAATAATGTAAAAAAAACGAAAATTAAAAGTTACAAAAATTAACATTGGGCTTATGAAGTTTCAAATTAAAACAATAGAATTGTAACAGCTATTCATAATCAACCAGGAACTGACAAAGTAATACTCATGATGTTTATGATTATTAACATGTGGTTTCCTGAGAGCAGAGATTAAAAGATTTGAGTGAAGATTACATATATAGAGTTTTAAAATAAATCAAAGGGACATTGAGCTATAAATAACAACTGGAGTGACCTTAAAAATGTAGAAAAGAGGCAAATGAGTTATACAAATCTGATTATTACTCCGAGTAATAATCAGATACTCGGGAGTGGTGAAATATTACTCCGAGTCATCTAAACAAACTGTCTGACCTTCCCCCGAGCAAAGCTCGGTCCCCAGGTACTTAATTGTAATAATAGTAGTACTCGAAATATTGGTATTTTAACTGTACTTTCAATGTTTATAAATTATACCGTGTAAATAGTTGAGATTTTGAATAAGGGACTTTTTTCTAGAAGGTATGCCCTTGAATTTACCATACCCCCCTGTTCTAATAATGTTGAACATAACAACTGAAATAACCTTTTTTGAACCCCGGGAGTCTGAAATTATTTAAAAAGAACAACTTTAGATTGTCAGTTAAGAGGGGGCTCCAGTCCTCTAATCTTATCAGCTTCTCCCTTAATTCCAAAGTTAACTTTCAAAGCCCGTCCCTCCTCAACGGATTATCCGAAATCGTTAATTTACGGTTCATTTTAAAGAACAAAAAAATACCTATTGACTTCAGAGCATAACTTCGAAATCACAAATAATTCACACATAAAAGTCGTAAATAATGAATATTTTTACATTTCATTGAACGATTATTATTTGTGGTACTAAAATGTTTGCTCACTGAAATCACTAGGCATTTTTGCGCTTTAAAATGAGCCATAAATCAACAATATCGGATTGTCCGTTGAGGAGGGACGTCTATTAAAGTAAACATTGGCCTTATGGAGGAAGCAGGTAGAAACGCCAAATGTTTCGTGACTGGAGCCCCCTCTGAAAAACATAATGGACAACCTGCGTTGGGGTTTTCATAACCTAGCTTTTTGCGTAGGGCGTGCGCTTCTTCCGGTTTCGAGTATCATAATAATACTAAAACTTTCTCCTCCAGTGCCGCGGGATATTTTGGTAATGTCAACCGCTCGCCAAGCTCCGCTTTCTCTATATATACTACTGAGCGAGAGAGACTTTGGCATCACACTTAAAAAAAATTAAAATACAAACAAATATTTCGTCTATTTTACAAAAAATATTAAGCCTGGTTCTTTTCCCGGTTTTCCTATAATACACCCTAAAATCCCATAGGTTTTAAGTTACGGTATTTTTTGTGGGTTTAAATATTGTTAAAATTTCAGATAGGTAAATACGAAATCTCTCTCGTAAGAAATATTAAGGTGCACTAGCAGTCCTGTTGGTCGACCTTGAGCAAAAATGTACTTATCATAATTATAAATTTACATAACTTATTGTACATCCTGTGTTGTCATTCCAATAGCCATAGTTTGAATATTGTCTGTTAACATCTGTTTTTACTGGTATACTGTGTTTGATTAATGTGAGCTGTTAAATTTAAATTTATATAATTATTTCATCAGATTTGAATTATAGTTTCAAAGGCCTGTGGGGCATAGCCCTAAGGACGAACGTAAATTATGAGGACATAATAGAATGTACACTTCAACCAATTTAAATTGGCACACCGAACTTACAAATCGGTCTTTAAGATATTTATTTTATAAAATAAACAAAAAACCGCTTGTGTATTAAGATTATGAGATGAAGCATAGTTAAAACCTCAAAACATATGTACGTAACCTTTTTACTGATTATAGAGCAGTGTTTGTCGGTTATATCAATGACAAGTTCCTTTAATAGTGTATCTTTTCATTCTAACAAATTTGTAAACAAATGTTAAGAGAAATTATCGATGTTTTGGATAACAGTGTAATCTATTTACATGACTCGACGATTAAAAAATACGGAGCTGTAGCCTAAACGCAAAAAAAAACAGCTTTCTTAATTTTAATCCTATTTATACAAAGTATGAATTAATAAAGGTTAACAACAATTTAAACATAAAAGAAAGGTTCCACTGTAGCTGTAAATAATATCTAATTTAGGTACTTATTTGGTATGTGTTATTATCAATTTAGCCAACAAAGGCCTTCTAGACTGCGGGCAACCCAGCCTGCAGCGGTGAGGTGGAACGTCTGGACCCGCGTCTATAGAAAATTGACCGCAACGCGATGCGATGGCTTCTGGCCACTGGATTATTGTTATTATGGTTATTCAGCTCTTTGATACCATCACGTGCTTCTGTGGGGAGTTCCTCTACTGAGATCGATTTATTTCCTCGCTTAACAGTGTGTGGTCGAAACGTGTCTTGTATTGTTGTGCGTAAATTATGATTGTCGGGACTTCTATTAACCATTTCCTTTGCTTACACTTGGTTTGTATTTTGGTTGGTATTTTTTAATCCAACGGATGTGAGAAAAAGTATAAATAAAGTGCTTTGTCGAACTTAAATACCCCCGTCGCAGCAAACCTGCGGACTCAGAGAATTTCCAATACATATATATGTCTCACTACTACATAGAGCCACTTACCAAGTTTCACAAAAAATCATTCATAAATAAGTGATACATAGCATTTTATTTATTCTCCATAAGAATAACATTAGGGCTGAGTACGCAGGTTTGCTGCAACTAGGAAAATGAAAAATGTGTATTTTTGCAATTATTAATATAACTCAACCAGGTGAAGCTACATACCAACTTTTATTAATTTAGGTTTATAACGAAAGGAGATATACAACTTTACTTATTCTCCATATGAATAACATGGGGGCCGAGTATGCAGGTTTGCTGCTACGGGGAAAATCAACAAAAAACCTTTTTGTGCAAATATCAATATACCACAACTAGTTGAAGCCACATACCGTTTCATCAATATACATCCATAAATAATCGAGATATCAAATTTTATTTATTCTCCATTGTGAAGCTTTTAGTAAAATTATCTCAGGAAAATCCAAAAACATTTTTCCCATAAGATTAACATGGGAAATTTTATGAACACTTTTTTTTACTTTTCTTTTCCCTATAGAGGAAATTCGCTAAAACATAAGAGTTGTCGAACAAATATTATTTATATAATATTTTACAAAGGATTTTACTATTTAACAAATGTGTTTTTGCTAAACGGGTGTGGGGGTAAAACCCAAATAAACCAAAAGGACAAAGTAACGTGGCAATTTTCAATTTGAATTAAAGTACCTTAAAATGGTTCAGGGTTAACTGACGACATGCAGTGTTCACTTGTTTTACAGCATAACAACAAATCCTAACAATAATAACAACCTTGCGTACAAACGTGTATCTTTGCTAAATCTTTAGAAAATCCAATGATACAACGGCCTCATCCCTTATCACCTTTAGTAAAAAATGTCGTATGTAGCAAATAGCTGAGAACCTTTAGCAGTTCTGGAAGATATCTCTCATAAGGGATAATTTTAAAAAATGTTATAAAGGACGTTGGCCTTCTGGTTTTAAAAGTTATATATTTTTTAAGTTATTGTTTGAAAATAAGGCAGTATAAAAATGAAAACATTTTCCGAAACTCTCTCATGGATTTTCCTATTGGCCTTAAAAATGTAAATGTTTATCATTGTCAGAAAATTATTTTATTTGGCCAGGTTTGTAATAATAAACATGAGTATATGTAATGTATACAAAACTGTATACATTGGTGTGTGTTTGGCAAAAGTTCACCAATATCTCCATAGAATACGGAACAAAAAAGTGGTCAAAATAAAAAAAGTTTACGGTGGGAGTTTTTTGCATTCCTTGAATCTTCCCGTTGTAACTTGGATCATCAGAAATGGCATTTTTAAACACGCACTAGACAAACCCACCAAAGGCACCTTTAATTACACAAAAACGAATAATTATGCTGATAAAATAGGTATTTCAAAGCTTATGAAGGGATGGCTTATCGAAATAGAGTGTTAACACTTTCCAATACCACAGACATTTAGAAACTCATTAACTTAACTCTCCACTGGGTTTCACCCCGAATAATCCGTTGTTGGGATTTGTTTCTTCAACTTCCAAACGCCACAAGTCAATCTCGAGTTTGAATGGACGTCCTCACTACGGCTACTGCGGCAAGACGGTCAGTGCGGTCAGCCGCAGAAGAAATCAAATCTCCTACACTCTTACGCCACCGCTATAACTAAATATACATTCTTGAGTGAATTCACAAGCTTCGAGCAAATGGTCGAATACTAAACAGCTCTGAGATCTCTTATAATAATTAAAGTACATTTAGCAAATCGATAATGAAAATTGTTGTTAAATTTCCCGTTTTTACTTGCTTCTCCCGCAAGGCCAGTGATAACTTTCAAACAGCATCCCTCTTCAACTGATTATATGAAGTAGTTCGTAATGGCTCGTTTTAAAGAACGAAGAATAAAATAAATTAACATAAATAATATGGAATTTCATAGAACCTATTCCGGAACCTCTTTTAATTAACATGTCATAAAAAAATCGGATCAGTAGTTCCATAGATTCCTTTTTAAAATAATCCTGTTTATGAATTCATATATTTATACAACTCCAATAGGTACAACCTAACTCATACTGGACACACAACAATATAGGATGTTGATGTTGGTGCAATCTCAAGCCCTCTGCTACGGTCGCTAGGTCGCTGCGCAACCCAGGACAGACGGACTTGTGAAACCCCGTGGGAGTTGGCCCTTGATGGCTCCTTCCCACATCTCGCCACTGAGAGATCTCCCTAGGAGATCTGGCCAAGTTGTTGCTAAAACTGAGTTGAATGTTTCCTAATGTTCGCATTGAAAATAGCTGCGCCGAAAGTACGCCAATCGTACCATCTAAATGGAAGTATATGCGGACTTATGTTTAATTTACTCTCAAACTGAGAAAAACCATGAACAGTTTTAATCTAAAACGGTCTTTTCGGGTTAACGCGGTAACCATACCTCAGTGAGGTACCTCAATGTGTTGCCTCGGTAATACCACAGTGAGGTACCACAATGAGATATCTCAGTGAGATAGGTCAATGAGAGACTTCAGTGAGACATCTCAGTGAGATAACTCGGTGATAGCGCATGAGACACCTCATCAGTGATACCTCAATGAGACACCTCAGTGAGAGATATCTTACTGAGGTAAAGTGACTTATTCGGAACTTGTTATAAACTCACTTGATGCTGATTCGGGTCAAAAGAATAAACATTCTCGCTTTTTGACATTCACAACTTATAAGCTTTGACAGATAAATATTTTCTAGGAAAATTGTCTACACATTTAAGCTAGTTAAATCTTGTTCAGGTATGACTATTATAATGGCTCTGTTACTGAAGTAGGCCTATCAATTTCCAAAACTGTGTAGAATATATACTATTTATCAACATAGACTGAGTTAAGTATTTTGTTTATGTTTTAATACTTTGTTGCTATCTGTACCAAGAATTTAAAGTATGTATACTTTAAAATAGTAAGAATATACTTTTTGTAAATTTTGGACTTTTCACTCACGTGTTCAAAGACCTGACAATGCTAAACAATTTTACAACGATATAAAACAATTTGAAACACTCTCCAAACCAAAAAGCAATCTGTAAAATTCAATGTCAAACTAGTTCAAATCAAAATCTACTTCCGGTAAGATTTACTCAGTCATTCTTGGAAATTAAATTAAATTACAGCAAATACTGAATATCCAAACCTTCCAATTACACAGAAATTCTCCCTCCAGGGAAAAAATCAAATAAATTGGTTTGAATTAACTCAAAGTAATAATTAGGCGCACTTAATTTCGGGATGAAAGCGATCCCCAATAAGAAATCGAATTGATATTGTTTTTCCCCGTCCAATATTTGGTTTCACGGTTGAGCGCGCAAGCATGTAGAAGATATTTGACTCCGCGCCGTGTACAACAGGGGAAAGAAAACGGCTTCTTATTCTTATTCTCTAACGCTGTACGAATGACGTAATACCGATACCTTAGCTTATTGTTTTTTTTACCTGTGTAATCAGACTAGTTATGTTCAGCGTTGTTACAAGTCCGTTTTTTTTTAGGAACGAAATTAATTTTCTGTAATGTGACTCGCTAACTTACTTCGCTCTTATTTGACTTAAGAATATAACATGTTAACTACACTACATTTATTTTATTTTCTCACCACGGTAATTTTATTGCGTTTACTCTGGATTCTTGCATTTTTCTCTATGGTGGTTGAATTAGAATTTCTCAATTCCTATCCTAAAACATAGGCATAGTTTTTTCTTATCAATGACCTGATTTGTTTTTGTTTTATGGGTACTTTAGTGGCAGTTGTTGCGTCTTAAAAGGGACCGGTCCAAACCCTGGGCTTGTTATGAAAGGTCGACCTGTTCTTGGAAAGCACCGTTAATTAACAAATAAATGACAATTGGCATGGTGCCAGTATCATTCCTCCATAAATTGTATGTTGTTGAACATAAATATAAAGCTGTTTTACTATAATGGACATGAGATTTTTTTTAATACGATTTCAAGTTTAAGAGTATGATTGTGAACGTTGATTTAAGAGTGATTGAAACAATTTTGTGCCACTACCATGTTATTTGTAGGTAAATAACACAAACCCTTATATGTCATATAGGTTGTAGGGTATATTCCTAGAAATGTTCTGATCTATAAAATGTAACCCGAATTGAGCTAAATACTGAGTATTACCCACTTTTGTTAATATCTTATTATATAATCACCAGAATTGTTTTTCCGATGTCCGGATCAAAATTTCTCAGTAACCAGAAGTGCCACAATTACAAGATTTAAAAAGTAAATAGTTTGTATGTTGTCCTGTAGGGTAAAATATTAATTAAAGTTAGAAATTTCGTCATTAAGAATAACAAGAAACACATGTTTTTAATGCCGCATTCGTTAGTTGGTTGTGTCTATCTATATTTACGAATATATTTTCCGTTTAAAGGAAACAGCTGCTTTGTGTAATGAAGAGTTCATAGCAGTAATTTGCATCAAAAATATGGTTTTCAGTATTTTACTGGCCGGTATATTATAACTTCAAATGTTACTATATGTTTTATGATGATTCTGTAATATTTAAGCGTATTTAAAAACAATCAGCTTCAATTAGTTGATTGATTAATTAAAAAAAAACTTGAATGTATGCATTATTGTAGAAGGCAATAAAAATCCTCCTTAAGTAGACACCCCTTCCAACAGAAACCCACAAATACCTTAATGACAAAGAACCCCCCCCCCCTCCATTTCGTGGTTCTCTTATGTTTACTCACGTGAGATTAAAACATTATAAAAACGATGTTCTCCACATTTATTTGACTGTGTTCAACTGGAAATTAACAGCCATGGTTAAATTTAAAAAAATATTCACATAGGCAACATCCCGTTATCATTTTTCAAAACGATCGATAGTCACAATAATTTACGATTGGTGTTATGCTAGTATTTTTAATAGATTTTAGTTATCTTCTTCCAAATCAATTCTTTTGTTTTTAAAACCAATTTTTCCTCTTTAAGGTAGTTGAATTTGTTATATTTTATTACTTTCCGATAACACTAATTTAATACTGTAAACTTAAATAATGTTAGTGTGAGTACATACTTTTGCATATTTTTTCTGTGTGCTTTTTATTTTTAGTCCACGAATTAAACCTGGCTATTATTTGAATAAGCAAGTAGTAAAAACAATCGTTTGTTTTCAAAACAATCTGTACCGTTTCTTTCTTAGAAAACAAAACTTAATTGTCATTAATTTGTTGTTAAGACTATATCAAATTAACAGTATATACTTATAACAATTAATAGAATATTGATTAAATCTTGAAATTATGAACTTTTGTTAAATATTCTTTGTTGTTTTCATTTTAAAAAAGTCTTCATTGTTACATCTGGATGAGGTATTGTTTCGAATTTTTCTAGAACTGTCTTATGTTACTTGTAGATTTTATTTCTAAAATAATTTTATTGTAAATTTTGATTGATTTGCAGCTGAGCTTTGTCGTCGAAATCTTTAATTTTTATGTGGTCTTTGCACTTTTTATCACAAAAACTCATGCCCTGCCAAGGATGCTAAGGGTGCTAAGGACCCGTCGCTGGACGCAGGACCGGGTGCTAGGGTGCTAGGACTCCGCGTGTGCCAGGACCACGCCCCTGACAGTCCTTGGCGCGACTGTCACCTTGGACCGATTACTGCCAGATCGAATAGCTCTCCATCACTTAATCTCGTGGTCGGCATTCCATGCTGTGTAAATAGGCTACACGGATGAAAGAGTTGAATCGTCGAAAATCTGATATCGACAAGGTTTAGAATGTAACTTCCATTTACTGTTTTGAAATACACTTTTGATTGTTATTTTAGGACGTAAATTTTTCCATTCAGATATTTCATAATATGAATAGTCTATATTCAACATTCTCTGTTAAACAACTCTTCTATGTATAACCTGTATAGACTCTCTATACATCAGAGTGTATCTTTGAAATAGGGTAATGTTGAGTTTTTTATAACTTTTAACTTTCAAGTCGATTCATTTTTGGTCTAAAAATAAGCCATTTAATTATAACATAAAGCCAAGTTGTACCGTAAACCTTTGAGAAATCTTGAAGTCTGACAACTATGAACTATAAAAGAAACTCGGTGAGAAAAATGGAGAAAATAATATTACCTCCTCCTAAAACTATAAACTAAATACAAATGCCAAGATAAAAAACATTTTTAAATGTAGGAATTTGATCAACTGTGTTATTTAATTTGATTATTTAACTAAATTCAGGTGAACAAGCGAAGCTGTTTGCAAATAAAAAGTTGGTGTATTTAAACGCCTTAATAATGTTATTTGTTTTCTTGTGTATATTGAAATGCCCATTTTTTCAACTTTTGACCTCATTCATATAATTTTTCTCTTCAGCTAATACGATACAACGTCTAAATTACGGAAACCTCCTTTATCGACTCTCTTTAATTTCATTCCTTAATTGAGGAACAGCTCTCTTGCTAGGGAACGTTACCGCACAATGGTGGGAGGGCGACTGATGGTGAGTTGCTATTCATGTTCGACACCAAGAAAGTTGTGTTCATCGTTTGCTTGTAATTAGTTATTTCGAAGGCGATCAGCCGCCTTTCCCTCCATCCAGCAGTGATGAATGGTCTTGCTATATCTAGCTTATAGTCTGATTCCCGAAAGACTTCCGATATTTATTATTTTGTGTTGTATATTTTTTATCCTTTGAATAGTAAAAGGTGAATAGAACAATTAAGGTATGTACTCCTCAAGTGCAGTACGTTAAGTTATACTTAAACGTTATATTTAAAACTTAAAAGTTATACATAAACTTAAGTTTATGAGGAAAGCAGTTTTCTCAAAGTATTATGGATCGTTTAATCCTGGTTTATGTTAAACCTAAAGAGAACACTGTTTAATTATTTTATTCGATGATAACTTAATCTTAAAAACTGTGTAATCAACGTTTATTTTTGGTTTAAACGAAATCAGAGATAGTACCCATTATTAAAGCAATCTAACTAATTTTTATTTGTAATCATTGAAAAATCCTGGAATTTTTAGTCGAAGTTGACGATGTAGTATTTGAATAGAGAGTAAACAAAGTAACAGAATCATATAAAAAAAATGTTGCCAACTTGACATTCCGTGGGTTAAATTAAACTGGCTGGATACAATTTTGGGGAACTCGAATTGTGCCTTAATCTCAAGTTCAAAATAACCCCAGGTTTAATTTAAACTTGAGTTGGAAAAGCGGCTCTAAAAGGGAAACATATATAATTTGTACCACAGACTCTAAACTGCTCTTATACAACTGAGCCCTGACTTGTCTTATTTGTATCATTTTTACCTCTATAACAACTTCCCAACAGTTTGCATCCATAGGTTGGAAACATCCGGTATTAACTTGTACAAGATAAACCAACAATACAAACCAGCTACCGGCAATACCAGCTAATACTGTATGATGGTTACAATATCTAGTTTATAAAGGACTTGTTTTAGTTTTCAGAAGTCCCAGAATGTTTTCTTGATCCAGTATTTGTTTTGATTGTTTAAGTCAGTGGAATTAGAATTATTAGAATACAACGGTCCAACCTCTCAAAGTCTTGTAGGCACCTCGGGAATCGAACCCGTGACCTCTTGCACCGAAATCTAAGACGCAAATCGTTAGGTTAGGCTAGCGAGGCGCTAAAATACTCCAGTATACGTGCTCAAGGTTCACGAAATCCAGTAGTACTTGTTTCGGTAATTATGTGTTCAGTAAATATCGTTCAAGTACGAATGTTCTTACAAATATGTTCCCCTATACATACACCCTCACGGGTATAGTTGCTTCAGTATATTCTAGAACCATTACTTACTTTCTCCAGTGTACAGTTTCAAGGGAGAAAATTGCTTTGTAACAAAACTGAAAGCCAGCTTTGCTCAGGGGACAAAGTAGGCCTAAAAGTGAAACCAGGCTAGAAATAGTTTGCTCGCCACGACAAAACGTTCCATACATTCCGGTGGTGGCTATGATTTGACTGGACTAATTGACGTTAGGACTTTAGGAGTACCTTAATGTCGTTTTTAATGTCAGAATTGATGTGGGGAAAGATCGGATAGGCAAAGTTATGAATCTGAGCAAGAAAACATTATACTTTTGTATGTTTTACTTGACAATATCAGAGTTTAGGCTTTAGATATGTTTGAGAACTCGAAAGTAATTTATATTGAACTAGTATATAGGGGTATTAGGCGTGCGTTGCTGTACCCAAAATGTTTTACTCATAATATTTACATTGCAACTCGCAACATAAATAAATACACAAATATTAAAAATAATTTAAATTTGTCATCCGATAAAATTAAAGCAAATCTTTAAGACCAGTGGGGTGAAGCCTTTACGTTCTAGGACCTTGATTTATGGCTCTAAACTTTCCCAGGGTTAACCTGGATAGCTATGCAAAGTATCATTAACTTTGGTTAAGCTGAGGAGTCCTTAGAGACAAAATATATACACATACATTCATTACATATATACTAATCAAATAATTAAATTGATAATAACCATTAATTTTACTAAGAATTAGCCGACCCGTTGCAACTTCGCCCGCGTAAACTATGATAGTGTGTGCTTCAAGCTGTGGTTAGCTCGTGGAACTAATACGAATCAAGATCAGCTGTTTGAATTTCCATCAGTTCAAACAAAAGTGAATGTCCATAAGGAATACATGGTAACTTTGGGACCCAGCGGGGCGGAACACAGGGGGAATTTCGTAATACTGTTTCTTAGCAAGGACCTAAGGCCCAAAGAGGAACCTAAATGTAAAATTTCAACTCTGTGGAAATTATAGTTATGGAGTTTTCGTGATAGGTCAGTCGGTCAGTAGTATTTGGATTTTACATATTAAGATATCGGAAAACTGCGTAATAGTTTGTTATGTTATATCTAACTCTTAACCCCCCCTTTTTTGTTTACTTTTTACCCCTCCACTTACTAGTTTGCTTTTATTTGTTCAGCATAAACACTTAAATCAACATGATGTTAACAATGTCTCCATACCAAGGATAAACATTCCATCGTCGTACTAAGTCTAATGGTGTAGTCTACAAATTTGGGGTCTATAAAGAGTAATAATTTCTGAAATTAGTGGTTCTGTCAGTCCTCGCTGTTAAAGGAATTGTAAACTTTAAAATGTTAATCTGAATTCTCCACATGCTTTTATGAGCTACAAGATTGTAAAAAGGAGTGGCCTAGTGTCGAGGAGGATTGTATGTATAGGAGAAACTCTATGTGGGAGACAACCTCGTAAAAGGAGTGGCCTAGAGTCGAAGAGGATTGTATGTATAGGAGAAACTCTATGTGGGAGACAACCTCGTAAAAGGAGTGGCCTAGAGTCGAAGAGGATTGTATGTATAGGAGAAACTCTATGTGGGAGACAACCTCGTAAAAGGAGTGGCCTAGAGTCGAAGAGGATTGTATGTATAGGAGAAACTCTATGTGGGAGACAACCTCGTAAAAGGAGTGGCCTAGAGTCGAGGAGGATTGTATGTATAGGAGAAACTCTATGTGGGAGACAACCTCGTAAAAGGAGTGGCCTAGAGTCGAGGAGGATTGTATGTATAGGAGAAACTCTATGTGGGAGACAACCTCGTAAAAGGGGTAATTATGTCATAAAATTATCATAGGCAATTATGGCTGAGTTTGGTTGCACAATGTGAGACCCTAATTGACTTGAGCTTTAAAACTTTTGGTTATCTAACTTCCTGACTATATATTTTTGAGACTTTTATAATAAGTTTCAAAATGTAGTAAGTTTTGAAATAAAGTAGTTTGTAAGGTGTCACAACCCAAGGGACTTAAAATTGGTCAGTTTTCTCCGGTTGTTTTACAATACCTTTTTAAAGCTTTTAAACAATTTCAGTCTACCTTAACAGGAAACCACTTAAAGTACTGCAATGGTCTACCAATTATGAAAAACCTTTATGTATATTCCTCTCTTCATTCGCACTGTATATACAAAGAAATGCAAAATATAAGATCTATTAAGAATAAAAAAATAATATTCGCTTAGAGAAAATGTTTACGCGAAATATTCCAAAGGGCACTCACTGACTGAGCTGGTTGAACACATATTAAATGCATCAAATCTTTGTTCGCTATGTGTAGGCTATTCCAAAGTAAGAATAAGATCTATACTATTAAATAATGAACAAAATATTTAGAAATGAACAATACGCTATGCAATACTTATTGTATACAAAGAAAGAGGTCGTGTAAAAGTATTCATTTTATAGATTTTACGTTGACTGTAGAAAAACTCGAGCTCCAAGTCAGTAATGGAATGTACAAGCGCAAAGATAGAGAATCCGGCAGACAACACAGTTCCATGTTACATTTCCTCTGCTAATGAGGTTTCCATGCAAAGAAAGGGACAACTTGTTCAGTCCGTAAAAAAGCTCGGTCTATTTTAGCGAATTTCCCCTAATATAGGGAAGAGCTATTACCGAAGGTGGTAAAATTACTGTGGCAAAATTACCGTATTAGGTGGTTAAATTACTGCCTTATAGGCATCGTAAGACTTAAGCCCGAGACCATGATAACTTTTTTTTATTTGAGACTCAAGATGTCCAAAAAAATGTTGAAAAAACCGATTTCGATAGAATTAGTCACAAATGTGTTAAGTGACTGATTACTTAATGTTTGAAAACCAGAAAGATCGAACCATGGGAAGGAGGTTTTTCAAAATGGTAAAAAGTTTTTCAAAAATAATTCTTTTTAAATTATCCCTCAACAATTTTTGAAACACTAGTTTTTACCAACTTATTGAGCTTAAAAAGAAATAATTTGTATTTTTAAACAGCAACCTAGGTTAAGCGGATGCGGAGGAAATCTAATAAAACTTATTCTTAAAATTTGTCATTTTAATCTTATGGGAAAAGGATGTTTAGTTTTTTCACAGTTAATTAACAAAAAGTTCATCTCTAAAAAAAATGTTGGTTTTTAAATTGGTGTTCTACGCCCAACTGCTGCAGCGATGTAAAAAGTGCTAAACACAGTACGTTGTCAAATTTTATTCTTATAGATAATACAGAACATGTTATATGTCGCTTATGTATTTTATTTTTTTAAATTGTTGTTTTTATGCGGGACTGAGATACACGTGTACGCATTGGAAATTCACTGAGTACACAGGTATGCTGCGACGGGGTACTAAACAGTGTAGTGATCGGTATAAGTCATGGCCAGATCGCAATGACGTAGTGATAAGCGTGCATAGTTGACCAATAGTTATATAAGCTATCAGCAACCGGCGCGGAGACAAAGGGCTTGTCACCTCCGTCTTGTCAGCCCAGCTTGTCACTTCCCGTTGGGCTACTTTGGGTATTTCGCTAGGCTGTTTACAAATAGCAATTTGATTTTTTCAAGAATAACATTACTAGCCCTGGCAATCCTGGGCACACCGGGAAGCACGGAGAAAAATCATTATTTTGCTCTGTATGCCGTGGAGATTCTTATGAAGTTTTTCTTAGTCTCATGTTCATGCAATCCCGTGACAAATTAATATCATCGTCTTCATTAGATAAACGAGTTCACACGCAGCACGTTGACGTGAGGGAAGTGAATTTCCACATACAAAACTTTTAAAACTCAAAACCAGTGTAAAAACATACATTTATTCAATTTTTATTGAAATCTAAAAACATTGATTTTTTGGCTGTTCTGATGCTCCTGGTTTAATTTACCTGCAATGCTAGGAATACAATTTTGCGCATTATAAGGTAAGGTTAAGATCCAGTCAGGCTTGAAAGTAGGCGCGAGGTTGCTGGGTATGATACAAATATACCAACAAATGAATAACATGCTTTTCTAATGTAAAAACCCCATAAGACAACGTACTTTGTTTAGCCGATATACATTTTATTTAATAACTCGGTAAATATTTATGCTAGAATGACGAGAGAGGGCTTAAAACTTTTGTCTCACTAATTCCCATCTTTTTACATGCATTAATTTTACATTTGGGGCTTTTTAGACCCTTTTTGGGCCCAAAAACTCGAAATTTGAAAGAATAATCCCTAAAAATGGGGGTTAGAGTTTTCCGATTGTCTTTCCAGAAGAAATTGTCTAACTGATTATAGAAAGGAACATCCCTACCAAATTTTTAGTAAATCGGACAAAAATGCGACCGCTAGAGTGCATACACACACACACACACACACACACACACACACACACACACACACACACACACACACACACACACACACACACACACACAAACACACACATATATTTATATATATAATTTTGAACGACCCCCTAAAACGTGTTCAGGGGGTCACGTTAGGAACTTATATGGTGGTCCCGGGCTTAAGTTTCACCGTGCGGGTCATTCTAATAGTTGACTTTCCATAGGAAATTCACTAATAATAGAGTAAACAAGTATAAACTGTTTGAGTAAAAGATTACCAATTGGAAATCAACCATGGAGATTTTTGTGCATAAGCATGTTGTTGAAAATAATTTTCAAATATAGAACTTTCAAACGTTTATAATGAGACTTAAACTGCGATTTCGTTTGGGCATTTGTTAAACCCCATTCGAATTTATAAATGTGTTAGGTTTAGTGGATTCACATCAACTGCTGATTAAATCTGGTAACCTAGTGTTTATAACATGGGTACAAGTCTTTGTTTGTCTCACCAAAGTAAATACATTTGTATTATTTAGAAATTGTTTTAAATCTCATTATTATAATTATTTTACGTTTAAGTTTATACAACATTACAGTCAACGGGACTCCTACCACCAACATTGAATTGCTGCCAAATCAATTGTCAATATACTCAATCTACCAACCACACCGCGTATTTTATCTAACCCACCACGTAATCACCTTCTGTATGAAATCCCCGCCGACCAGACTCGGACGACAGTGTAATGATATGTTATCAAACACCAAACAGCGGCTTCTCTACTGCCCATTTACAAGTAGATGTAAACAGAAACACCGGTCAGTTATGTAAGAAACATCAGTGGGCCCAGACCGGACCCTTGCACAACTCCTGACTCCCTCCCGACTGTCAGACGTAGCGACGTAGCGGTAGTCTGGTATCCGACGGGCACGAACCAACCGTAGAAAGTATCGGTAACCTTGAGATGATTGTCGTAGTTTGGAAATCTACGAAAAGAAGAGATCTACAAACTAGTTTGTGCGAAGTTTGGTTGACAATGCGTTGTTGCCCTGACGATGCTTGAGTGAACTCTAGTTCAGGGCAGAGGTTATGTTATATATGTCATGTTGATAATATATATATTGTTATATCGGCTCTGGAATACACACTTATTGGTGAACAGGTTAAATTAAATAGATTTATTAAATACATATATACAAAATACGTTACTCAGACGCAATATTCTACCTGACGTTGTTGCACTCACGTAAAGAGGTCCCAAAATCCAAGCCTACCGCGGTTGGAACTGTTTAGAAGGGTATTACGTTTTTTAGAACATTAGTGTGTTACATAATAGGTAGCGCAACACCTATTTAGTTTAGTTCCGATATTCGCTTCGACTTGCATTTGACCAGCAACACCTGTCTTCAACGTCTTCTGGTCTATTGGTAATATTGCAAGACTGCTTAACAATTATTTGCGTCGAAAAAGCGTGTCGATAATTTTGTCAGGTTGGTACAATAGCGAGAAAACTTTATTTTTCTTTGAACTGCAGTTAATGTGATTCTTCTAAGTGAGTATATTGCTGCAAATCACTGGGATAAAAGTAAATAGAATTGTAAAAAAATAATTTTGCTTGTTTGATTTACGTAGGCTATCTATTCTTTTCGTGAAATAAGAAAAAACAGTGAATAAACTAATAAATACTAGTTTATTAATGTTCAAATCATGAATAACTGTTCTTTTGATTCACTTTGTTGACTCGTTCGAACTGAGCGACTAGTTCATTTCCACCACAAAGTGGCGGGGCTCGCAATTTTGTCGTTGTTGTCTCCGTACTACTAACCTCCTCGTCCCGTAGCCACCATATAGAGGGTTCCTCAGCCATTCCGTATGTCGCAATTCTTTATATAAGGTGACTCTCGCACGTGATGGGATTGGACTACTTTGTCGCAGCGCACGACTAACCCACAGAGCAAATGAGCCGGAAAGTATTCTAAGCAGTTTATGAAGACGTGTGTCGAAAGCACCGGCGCGACATTTTATCTGTAAACAAGAAGATGGCGGCACCGGCATCCAAACGGTTTGTCACACTGGACTCTCTCTGGAGGTAAAAGTGATGTTGACAATACAGGGGAATGGAATTCGCATAGATTTAAGTTAAGTGGAGTTTTAAAAGTGTATTCACAAATAAATAAGTTTTTCTGAAATAGCTAATGCAAAGTCTTAGAAAAGTGTACGTAATATATTTTGACCAACTTCTGAGTTTTAGCCAGCCCCCAAATTGTAAAATACCACATTGATTACCTATCTTTTTAGGGGTATTTTTATAAAAATAATTTATTAATATTAATTATAATTTTAGATTGTTCATAATATGTATTTTAGTTATAAAAGCCAAAGTACTTTAGGTTTTATTCTAAAATAAAATTCAACAATAAATATGAACTGTCAAATGCTAGTAAATTGCAAGATGACCGAATGGGTCTGAACTGAAGAAATTCAGGATAGTTGGCATTTTCCTAAAAGATTGCATGCAACTAAGTTATAAGAACAAATGATTGCTATAAGGAAAACAATGGTACTTTAAAACGTAAGCACCTTCAGAAGGATTAAATTAATTTAACCGAGTGAAATTATTATACTTACTTATTTCCTAATTGTTTCGCCAGCAACTAAATTATCGATAATGTTATGCAAAATCATAAACTAAAGGTAGTAAAATCGTAATAATACCATAATAAATTTAATGGGTTTCAAATTTAAAAGATAACTACTGCGAACAAGTTTATTCGAAAAACAATTTTTGACTATACATCATAATCAAAAATAGTATTATTGAAGCTGTCTACCTCATTTTAAAAGTTTTAAAATAAAAAAGTATAAAAATATGAGTCTAATTAAAACCAGAACGTACAGTAGAGGAGTGGCCGCCTCCATTGCTTCATTGTCACCCCGTATTAAAGTCTCCAAGGCAGTCCGCTGTTCTCATTTCTTGTTCGACTGCGGTATCTCTCGTTTATTTGCCAAATTGACGTCGTATCTATTACGCAATCGTGTTTTTATTCAGTTTCCACTTTTTATAAATCGATCCATTATCGTCCAAGAAATTCATTAAATTGTTAAACTTTCGTAATTTTACTTTGATCTAATTTGTGCTTTGATCTGAATTGCTTGGATTCCGGGAAAAAGGTCTATAGTGGGTTATTTTTGAACGGTACATCTTAAATGTTGCATATCTCGTTTAGGAGTGGCTGATTTAAATTTTCTGTATCACAAAAAGTGGTCAATGTAATGTGATTGATGTTTGTAAAAAGTGTGCGAAAACAGGACTTGCAAATAAAACAAATAACCCCTGTGTAGTAAAATAAATACCTCGTCACAGCAAACCTGCGTACTCAGCAAATTTTCAATGCATATATATAGGTCTCACTACTACCTAGAGCCACTTAACAAGTTTTACAAAAATACATTCATTGATAAGTGATTTATAGCATTTTATTTATTCTCTAAAAGAATAACATTAGAATTGAGTTCGCAGGTTTGCTGCAACGAGGAAGATAAGAAATGTGTTTTTTTGTGAAATTATCAATATAACTCAACCAGGTGAAGCTACATACCAAGTTTTATTAATTTAGGTTCATAACTAAGGGAGATATAAAACTTTACTTATTCTCCATATGAATAACATGGGGGCCGAGTATGCAGGTTTGCTGCTACGGGGAAAATCAACAAACAATTTTTTTGTGCAATATACTACAACTAGTTTCAACAACTAACCACCACAACACCCCAGGATTCGTTGTATACTATAGTATGCAAGTTTCAACAATATACATACATAAACAAATCGAGATATAACATTTTATTTATTCTCCATAAGGATAACATTGGACAACGTAATGTGTGTTTAGCACTTTGAATATCACTGCAACGGTTGGACTTAAAACAACAATTAAAACACAAAAATGATTGTTTTGTAGAGCTTAACTTATTGGTAGAAAGAAATGTGGATTTTTAGTAAAATTATCTGAGGAAAATCTAAAAACCGTATTCCCATAAGATTATCATGAGAAATTTTATGGTCGCGTTTTTTGACTTTTCTCTACAACCAATAAACACCTTACAACCTTAATGATTCAAAATATTAAATCTTTTGTTTTTTAAGCTCTATAAAATGGCTATAACCAAAATCTAATTTTTTTTTAATTTTAGGGTAAAAAGTTCGAAAAACTGATTTTTAGAAAATTTTAAATCCATAAAACCCCCTTCCCATAGACCGATCGATCTGGTTTTAGAACCAGTCATAAATGTTACTCTCTACATTTGTGCCAAATTTCATCAATATCGGGCGTTTCTTTCAAAAGTTATTGTGGTAACGGACACACACACACACACACACACACACACACACACACACACACACACACACAAACCACACATGTATAAATTTGAACGAATAGTGTTTTTGGCATCTGGGGACTCCGGCTTAAGTTTTAACATGCGGTGCTTCTTCCTTATAGGGGAAATTTGCTAATAACGAAATTTAATTTAATGGTTTATCACGTATGTTTTGAAAACAGTTTGTGAAGAATAATCAACACTATTTTAGGTCAGATTTTGGCTTTCTATATTTTCTTATACTATTAGTTACATTGTGTAGTTTGACTAGGTAAAATCTATCCCAATTTTAAAGCGTACAAAAAAAAAAGTGTTGTTTTAAAACTGTTTTGGTTATTGCTAAACAATTTTAAATTTTCGGTATTTAGCCTAAAGCAAATTATCACAAATGTTTTAACAATGCAATGCACCCTCCTTAAATAATACTAAGACATTTCCATTCATTTTATTTCGTATTAAATATTAACCACATTTTTACGGTTTCATGAGGAACGGTTTAATTACATTATTTAATTTAAGGATTAGTATGAATATTGTTTAATCAGTCATACAGTTTTTTTAATTATGATTTTGGGAATTATATTAATAAAATAACTCTCTACCAAGTACATTTACAGTTATATTACATTTTTACATTACATGACATTTACATTACATTAGTTATGTTACATTTTTCCGAAATCTTCAGAGCTAAATACAATCTTCGGCTGATTCATTACTCCCGACTCATCCGCAATCAAGTGATTGTCAACCCAAGTGACTACCTCCTGATGTAACCTGGGGTAGACGATGCGCATCCTCGGTCATGGAGTAGCGACCACGGTCTCGAGGATGGGTAGATGTGGAGGATGCTGACTCATGGCAGGGAAACCGGCGGAGCGGGGAGTGCAGCGATGCACTCGAGGAAGGCAATTTGAGCGTAGGAATCAGTGATTATGCTTGAGTGTTTTAATGTTATGGTGGTTAAATAACGTCACGAACTAAATGGCCTCTCGTTCTTTTTTTAAAGGACCTTAGGACCTTATTTGAAACATTATATAACACATTTCTAAGCACACAACGTTTTTTTCTGGATTCGTTGATGGCGAAGGTGGATTTTTGTGTTTAAAAGGTCATTGCGTACTTTTGCCATCGAAATAGCAGAAGCTGCATGTTTGAATCTGCAAAACCTGACGCCTGCTTCTTATGTTACTTTAAAATTCAGTCAATTTAAAAAAATTAATCTTTCCAAACCCACACGTACTCCTATTACAAAACTTTATTCTAATTGTCTTCCAAACTTAATGATACAGTTTGAAAGACATTGCTTTCCTTTCCCTGGAATTAAAACAGTTTCATGCACTGAATTATAAATTTAATTTTTTTTACTTAAATTACCTTACCGAATAAATCTCAATGTCCATACAAGATTAACATTGGATCTTCGAAGGCTAATGTAGCACTAATCATTACAAAACGGGAATAGGTTTGTGTGTGCCTAGGGTTTAGCTGTAACTATCTGAAACCAAATTACAGCTTTAGCGTTCCAGTATTTGGTGAGAGATGGAACACACAGGCATTCAGACTTATTTAGTTTAATTAAAATCTCACTTTATTTAAACTACAGCAGGAGCTATGAGAACCGTCGTTGACAATAGCAGGCGTTGTCCCGCACTGAAGCGTGACCTTGGAAAGTTCAAGGTCATTTACATGTTGCCAAGTTGACCTTTCACTCTCAGAGCGGTTGCAGTCTACATGCAGCAGCGTTGCCTTTCACACTCAGTTCTACTACCTTTCACTGATATATCGCAGGCAGGGCGATTTATAGTGACAAATGAACGCTTTATGGATTTAGATTGTCCCCACTCACCAACAACTTGTCTTTTCGAAAGAACTGAGTGTGGGTTAACGAATGGCTTAAGTTAAGGAAACGTGGCAATCAAGACAATCACGAAGTCAATAAACGTAACATGGTTTTTTTAATGAACGTTTTTCTAAAGTTTGGACGGTTATTAAAAACTTCATTAGCTCGATTGAAAACTTTCGGTATTCAGTTCGAAACTGGATCCAGCTGTCATTGGTCATTGTATTACTAATTAATTATCCTGGCTAAAGAATCAGTCGGTCTTAGTCAGTAACAAGGCTACCTCAGTCACCTCACCCATTCTTCAATCATTCATTCATATTCGTCTTAAATTCGCCCTAGTTGCTTCGGCGACTTGTACAGTGATTGAGTGAGTAACTGTGGTATTTAAAACAGTTATTCAAGATCGCCAGTTCGAAATCACAAGATATACTCTCTGAAATTAAACGAGAGTATGTGACAATCTCAAAGATGGGAAATATGAGATCATGTTTCCAACAATTTGTAATAAGGGCTCGACTTTATCAAAATTGTGTTTTAAAATGTAAGTTAAGGTTGAGTTGTATAACTTGACATTAAGACTAGATGGTGTGCTCCAGAGGAATATAGGCTTAGGATGCTGTAAAAACACTTGACTTGAAAAAAACAAAAGATTAGTAATTCGTTTTTGATGTAAACAAGTAAGGCAGACGCTGTGAAAAATTGTCATCAGCTTTCAAAAATTAAAAGGTACTTCTACTCTCCCAACTTCACCGCCACTCCTCCCTCCAATCAACTAGAAAGCTAAACTTCATTCCTCACCGGTCCTCCTACATGTTGCCAAAGATCCGCTTCAAACCCACACACATTTCCGACTACAACTCACTTGGATTATATGGATCACTTATTATGTGATTCGGGACTTGTCTTTTTACGGGTCTTATATAACTCTTTCCCTAGCATCTTCGCAAGTATATGTATTTGTATGTTTAAATTAATATCCTCTAACGCACTTACTGTACACTTTTCTTAAAGGAAACATGAACATGTGCAGTTGAAAGAATACTTCAACACTTAAAACAAAATCGGAGATATTAACTTTAAAGTTGCCTTTAAACCCTTTCTACCATACTAACGAATTTAACGAATCTGATCACAACACTGCTCTAAACTGTCTTCAATCTACCGTACCTGAATTACAAGCTACACTAATAAACTAACCACTGCATCTTCCGTTCACCAAAAATGATGCATTTCTTTCACATTTTATTACATTTTTTCCAACTTTTCCGTAGACTGGCAGTCGTAAACAAGCATTGTTATTTCAGCCTAGAGTACATAGCACCTTGGCCAAGTTTTGCTTGGTTTATTTTGTTTTAGACGATACCTATTGCATTTTTGGTAAATATTTAATGGAAACTAAATCTTAAATCTTGTAACCGGAAATAAAATCCGGATTATCTAAATCCGAGTCAAACGAATGGAATTGATGAGGTGAAACCTGTTAACATTGCTAAATTATATGTGATTTTCCCAAAAATTTCGTATCGATTATAATGCAGGATTTATATCTAGTCACATCCTTGATCGTCAGAACCCCAAGACGACGAAGCCGGATGGCATTTCCTTTCACCCGCCAAGTCTCCCAAGGTCGTCGCCTCACATCTGCTCAAATGTTGATTACACGTACTTACATCAACTACCTCCTGTTATATCCAAGCAGAGAATTAAAATTTCGTTCTTAACTTATGTTCATGTTTTTATTCTTTTGTGTTCTTTTTTCCACCGTAAAAGAGGTAGTTTATTGTTGTATTATAGTTGTTGTTATTATAGTATTATTGTTCGGTGTTTTGTGTAATTTATTATTCAATTAAGGGCCGCTTTCTCCATTTCAAGTTTAAACTAAAATTGTGATTATTTTGAACTTGGGATTAAGGCACAGTTCGTTTTCCCCAACATTTAATGCAGCCAGTTTAGTTTAATCCACAAAATATCAAGCTACAACATGTTTCATACGATTTTATTTGCTTGTTTACCCTCTACTTGAATTGTAAACAAATATTATTATAAAGGATTTAAGTTTGTATTAGCATAGAATAAAATCGTTAAATAGGGTTCCCTCTTTAAATGTAACATAAACCGTGTTTAAACTACCCATAACACATTGGGAAAGCAGAATTTTTCATAAACTTAAATTTAAACCCAAGTCTAAGTTAAAATTTACTTGGGGAAATCGGCCCTTTTATAGTTAATGTAGTAATTTTAATTGCGATTACAGTTCACCAAAAGTTATTCAACAGTTCTCCTATACTCGGAATAACACCACTATGACCAGAAGCGTAGTGGGATATTACTTTGTAGCAGTATGGCCGATCTAGTTGACGTTTAGTTGTTAGAGTGTTATTGACTACTAAAAAAAATTACAAAATTGTAAATTGTAAAAAATTGTAAAATTGTAAAAATTGTAAAATTGTAAAATTGTAAATTGTAAAAAATTGTAAACAATTTACAAAAATGTACAAAATTTGTTTTGTACCTAATGCTGTTTGTAAATTTTAAATTGAATATATAAAATCATATTAAACCTTATTGAATCTAGTATAATATAGTAAGTAGACCCAAATTATTTGATTTTTTACCTGAAAATGTTTTAAAGATAACCAAAAAATAGCATCTTATTGTATATTTAGTGCGTTTTCAAAATAATTCACCGGTATACGTATTGAATAGGTAATGAATTAACGTAATAAAGCTGCTGACTATTAATTTGATACTTTTTAACGTAAATATTTGACAATCGTAAATAAATACGATTGTGAAAATATTGAACTATATGATATACAATTTGGAAATAATGACACGTTTATTATTTAGAAAGTTCTATACTCCATTACAACATTCTTAGGTGTAATAAGGAACTACCAGTACTTTAACAAGTAGTGTTACTATGATAAACAGACAGTTGGACATAACTAGACCGACGCGCGACGTGTGTCTAGAACCAGTCTGTTACATTTGCGGCGAGGCGGTGCAGACCTGGAAGAATTTCCTAATTATTCCAACCCCCGGGATACGCCAGTTCCTGGACCCAGGATCGTGGGGCTCCGCCACTGAGTCACTTGCATCCTGGGGTACGTCACTGAGGTGATGGGGACCTTGAAACTGTGACGTGTTGGAACTGATATTGCAGTATATAAAGACCACCATGTGGAACGTTGTTTAGACGACCTACAACTTTGGTACTATGGCTTTTTATCGTATCTCACCCCTTCACCCTTAGATTGAGCAAGATTCTTCGATTTTTAGTTATTTTTGGAGATTATTGTTGTGGGTTTATGATATGACACTACTTCTATTAGAGCTAGGGACGTGAGATTTAGCATGCATGTGCCCTGTAACATAAAATCTCCTGAAATATTCCCAAAATTATTACTATTTTAGTTGTTAATCCCCCAAATTTCAATATCTGCAGATATGTCTGTTGTCTTAAAATGAGTAGTAGTAATATGTCGTTTCTGGCCTCTGGGCCACTAGATTTGACACTAATTTATCTAGGCCAAACAGCGACCTGGGGGCGAAGCCCCCCACAGGGGTCTGGGGGCGGAGCCCCCAGCGAGCGAAGCGAGTTGGTATCTATATACAGCGGTAAACCGAACCAGTGTCCTGTCAGAGAACCGTAAGAACCCCTCGTTCTGAATAGAGGGTCTTGGTGTGAATATTTTAGACAAAATATTAGTTTATTAGTAAAAACTCCTCCTACGACTGTAAATAAAATAAAACTGTAAAATGAAGTTATTTTAAAATTTAAAGTTGGCACACTATTTGATTTGTTTTCAAAACTAAAATCTGGCGAACGATCTGAGCTTTTGGGGCCAAGCTAGTTTAATTAACCAACAGCTATTAAAATGAGTAGTTATTTTTCCCCCAGTTAGGATTTCTCACCACTTCATACTAGCTTATAGGTTGGACAATGGGTTTACCAGACATTAAAATGTTATAGGATTACCGTCGTAAAGTATTAAATCGTAATGTCTGTCGTAATTCAATCAATTACGATTAGTTATATCACTTGTTGTTGAGATAAATTATTTTTTTATGTTCCGATTTACACCATGATAACTATTAAAGATAAAACAATGTTTTTAAAATATAAATCAAACAGAAAATGATTATGTTGTTGAGATTTGCATTGTTTAAAAACAATATTTTGAAAGCTCGTGTATATGAATTTTCTTCATTTCTAGTTTGATTCAAAACGTCTATTGCTGAAGCAATTGACGTAGATTACTTTCATTAGTGAATTTCCTTTGGAAAGTGAACTATTAGCATGACCCGCACGGTGAAACTTAAGCCCGGGACCACCATAGAAGTTCCTAACGTGACCCCCTGAACACGTTTTGGGGGGTCGTTCAAAATTTTATATATATATATATATATATATATATGTGTGTATGCACTCTAGCGGTCGCATTTTTTGTCCGATTTACTTCGAATTTGGTAGGGACGTTCCTTTCTATAACCTGTTGGACAAGTTCGTTGGGCAAAACAATCGGAAAACTGTAAACCCATTTTTTGGGGATTAATCTTTCAAATTTTGAGTTTTTGGGCCCAAAAAGGGTCAGAAAAGCCCCAGATGTAAAATTAATGCATGTTAAAAGATGGGAATTAGAAAGAAAAAAGTTTTAAGCCCTCTCTCGTCATTCTAGCATAAATATTTACCGAGTTATTAAAGAAAATGTGTATAGGGTAAACACAGTACGTTGTCTTATGGGGGGTTTTACACTAGAAAAGCCTGTTATTCCTTTGTTAGAGTACTTTTATTATCCCCAGCAACCTCACGCCTACTTTCAAGCCTGTCTGGACCTTCTCCTAACCTTATAAGGCGTAAAAATGTATTCCCAGCTTTGCAAGTAAATGAAACCAGGGGTATCAGAACAGCCAAAAAACAATGTTTTCAGATTTCAATCAAAATTGGACAAATGGATGTTTTTACACTGATTTTGAGTTTTACAAGTTTTTATGTGGAAATTCACTTCCCTCACGTCAGCATGCTGCGTGCGAACTCGTTTTTAATTAAACTATCTAATTAATAAATTGACGTAACACGATTTATCCTTCGGTTGCAAAAAGGAATATTTATTCCAAGGAAGACGTCCCAATTACCTCTAGACCTGTCGATATCACGATGAATGACCCACGACGCCTTACGTCATCAAGCGCCTCGACGGCGACGTAGCAATGAAGAAAGTGTGGCTTTCGCCGGTTAATGCCCCTTACAAAAACTACTCGACTATTTCTTCCGAATAATAAACCGACACCAACGAAGGAGGAAATTGCCGCTTGTTTGGTACAGATATAGGCCCTGAGCGCGACCTCGGTGGGGGAATTGGCCTGGGGTCGTTTCTGCTCAACTGCTCTCATTTCTCCGTGATTTGTTTGTTGTTGGTGATGCATTTGAGGAGAAGAAGACGTTTCACCTCAAAAGGTATAAACGTTATCAACAGATTTAGGGTTATGTTAAATTGACTAATATTTTATAAATGCAAAGCAATTTATTTTCAAATCTCCCGGTAGATCAAGATTTTTCTAAATTTCATAATCTGGTACAGAGTAATAAAGATGCTGTCCGAAAAATAAAACTAATGAAATAACTTTGTCTGACTATTCCTGCTCAACTTGCTCGGATCAGAATAAAACCCATATCTATGCTTGATTAAGATTAACGTTTTTTTCACGCTGTTTTATTATGTGAGTTTCTAACTTAAACATGTGAACTCAGTTTTCTCGTTATTTTACTGATGAAGATACTTTAAGGAAATAATAAACTACCCTTGAGCCTTTGACCCTTGGTCAAGCCTTGAGTTGGTCAAAGCTTTCCAACAGTTCAACTTTGAATTAACTAGCTTCTTAAGTTGAAAAAATTCAAACAAAAACAAAAATTGTAGAAAAATATATCAAATCAACTCTACCTTTAACACAATCCACCAGACTTACACCAAATAGAAACCGGAAGTCCAGAAATGGGTTTTGAGGAAGCGATTGTTTCGGCGTCCTCGTCGTGAGAACACTGGCGCCCCTGGGCGCGAAAATGGGAGTTACGCCACTCCATGACGTCACAACCTCCCCGACTCACCGACTACCATCACATACCAATATTTCCAATCTGCAGGGAAAATATCCCAAAATTGTTTTAAAGAAATCCCGTGTAGTCTTGACCTGCCATTAAATATCCCTTATTTACCCTCGAATTTCTAAAAATATGTTTTACTTAATATTAGTTGGATTATAACCAAGTAAAATCTCCTTAGGGGTTTTACAATTTTAAATCAAAATAGATAAAATAAATGTATTATGCATGGTGGGTGAAAAGTGACTAGGTATTAAAATACTGTTGTGAATTGTGTAATAATGATCGTTATTTATTTAAAAACCACATCTCAACATAGGCACCGGCGTTGTCAACCAACTTCCACAAACGGCCGGGGATACAATTTACACTCTTCTGAAGGAAGTCAATTGGGATATAATTGGAAACCTCTTGTATTCTGTTTTTCTAATTCCTCATTTGTTCGAGGTTTGCATTCGTATTTCTCCTTTTTGAAGTATTCAGTACTATGACACTATTGCCAAAATTAAATCAGTAATATTACTGAATTTATAACAGTTTGTTTAATACCTAGTTACTTTTCACCCACCTTGGTTGACAAATTGATAACTAGGAAAATATACTTGTAGTGTTTTTGACGGATCATCATTCAGAAAATTGATTTACAAAAATAATTCAAAAAACACATATTGTTAAAGTGATTTCTTATAGTTTTATAGTTGGTTGAAACTCTTTCAACTTACCCTATTCACCATATGTAATCTCTTCCTAAAAAGTGAGATTTTTATCAAAGTGTGATATATGGCATTACAAATTTGACCCTTTTTTAATGGCAAACAGTATTAGGAGTTTTAACGAAAACAAATTTGTTTACAAACCTGAGGGTATATTTAAAAATTATGGTCGCCCAAAACACCCCACATTATCCCACAATCCCTTTTTATCCCACGGAACTAAAGATATCCCTGTACTGGGATGAAAATCCCCCAAGTGGAAATCCTGTCATATACATCCAGTGTCTGGAGTAGTGAAAAAATACTATCGTTATTTTTCGATTTAACAAAATATCGATACTATCGATAGTTTCGATCGTTTTACAGGTGGGCAATTTAGTACTTATAAAAGATGGTTTGAGCAAATTTTTAAAGTATCATATTTATAAAAAAAAACATTTAATTGATTGAGGAACATTTTAAGTACACAAACCAATGCAATTGTAATGAGTATGATAATATATTTCCCTATAGCAGATACATCACTAACAATTATTTTACTCACTAGTCCAAAATTGCGTAAAATTGAAGTATTTTATTCATTGAAATGTACTGATAATCGACATCAAATAACAAATACTAACATACTTATTATGAATAAAAATGCCTTATTTAACAATTAATTAAACTTAAAAATACATTTTAGGTAAAATTAAAAAGGAATTTTTCCTTCACTTGGAAAACAAACTAAAAGTACTTATTAGTCATACAAATAAACAATTGTTAATATAATTTATATTTATAGAAATTGTTCCAAACATTGGGATGTTTTGATAAAAATTTAGGATGCAAATATCAACAGGTCGCCATCAATTTTGAAATTTAACCATTCCAAAATATAAATTAGTATTTTTTTAAATGTGCACAAATAATAATACTTTATGAACTATCGATAGTAAAATACTATCGACCGAGTATCGATAGTTTTAAACTATCGATAGTAAATTTTCACTAGTTTGGAGCCCCTCCACTGACACAGTGCAGGAATTAGAACACCAACAAGCACGTACAGTATCACATGCTCGTGCAGCTCTTAGGAGAATTACAGTTATGACATGTCAATCCAGCTACTTGGTAGTTCTAAAGTTCTAATTCCTTGCTGCAATTCTAGTTCTACTCACCGACGCGACGGGAGTAATTTACGGTCATTAACCTGCAACTTCTAACCACATGGTAATTTTTTCCGTTGATGAGATGCATTTGTGTAAAAGACGAAATGATATAGAGCGAATGAGACGTTTTTGGAATATCATTTTATATCGATTCCACTAAAGAATAGAATATATTGTCAAGTTTGTTATAGGACCATGTGAGTTAGAAATGTAAAAAAGTAAGATTGAAAATAAATAATTGCTAAAATATATAGTACAAATGTCATAAAGATCTGATTGAAGTTTGAAGAGTTTGAAATTTCAGGGAGATTTTTCAAGTCGTTAAATTAAAAAAAGTTTTTTAACTTAGTTTTATAATATCCCCACTGCAACTGAAGTAAGATAATTTACTTGCTTGCAGTAGTAACATTGTGAAATTTAAATAAATGAACTAAATTCAATTTGGTTTGATGGAATTTTAAATACCAAAAATCAGGTGAACTGTTTCGTTCATTCTTTGGAATGCGGTCACCTTGCCATATACAGAAACATTATTTCTTTACCTCAAATTTGTTCCAATTACTATTAACATTTCTCGGTTGAAGCAAAACTGTTTTTACTTTGACGCACTGTTCATACCAACCAACTTTCACGAGATACCAACAACTAACAAATATAGTCAACATTCAGGATTTATCTACCATTTTGGCCTAGCTAAATTCTTCCCTGCGATTAATTAGGGAAAAGCAATTACAGCAATTATTTCCTCACTTTATCGGATAATAGGTTATAAAAACACGAGGCCGTTGCATTTGAACTCTGCTGACGTGAAAGCAGCAGACCTAGTTAGCTGAGTGATTGAATTAAATATACATCAGACGCACTTGCGCACGCACACACGCACACACTCACACACGCACACTGCACGTAAGAGCCCTGGATTCCTTTTGTGCACAATGCATTTATTACATAACACGTTGCGGGCCGGGTAGCTGTTGCGAAACCTAAGATTGCGGTCGGGGTAACGTGATTCTTCTGCCCACTTGGAAACCGATTCTTTAAATTGGTTTGGAGGATTTTTTGGGTCGATGTCCAGCAGGAAAGAATAACGCGTTACCTAACAAACATTTCAGAAATACAAATACTTGAAAGAACTTGGTTTTAGCTTTAAAACAAATGAATTCTAAAATTTTTATTTTTTTTGCATATACTTAAATGAAACCATCTTAAGTTTACTAATAACCTCTAAAAACACGCTGGTTTAGCGATATTTATGAAAAGTTATGTAAGCAGTAAATTTACTACGATGAATCATTACCACATGTAAAGAATTCTGTGTAGTTATAACCTAAGGTGAGAATGTATCCTTATGAATATTTGCTTTTGCACTTTCGATGACTTATTTATTCCTGGCTTCGTTTTTAACTAATATCTTAATATCTCTTTATGACGCCGACGCGACGCAACTAGGCGGATTTTAAGGCGAATATGAAGGATTGATGAGTGTAGAATGGGTAGCCAAGTTTACTGCCCAACTTTAAGTCAGTTACAAGCCTTGTGTAGCCTTGTTACTGAATAAGGCCGACTGATTACTTAGCCAGGATCAATTATTAATACTAAGCTTACAGCTCCTAACATATGGTTTTTGTGTAAGTGGATAATCACAGCTGATCATTAGTTCATTTTGCTTATTAATAAAAACACTGTAGTGATATTTCCATAAGAAAATCATTGGGTCTTTGAAGTCCAGTGGGGCATAGCCCACGTAGTTTTTGACATTTCTTATATGATTCCCACCGTCCTTGGCCCTCAAAAATGAATCGTCATAACCTAACTTAACGTCTTCCTACCTCGAGATATTTCGTGGGGACCAATTCACTTACGGAATTAAATATAAAGATTAGTTTATTCAAATTCATTATTAGTAATTGTAATTTTATGACAGCTTATTTAAGAAACAATTGCAGACATTTTCCGTGAAGTTGTACGACGTTTCGAGATCTGGAATCTGATTACGTCTTCAGGCGAGAAGAATTCTAAGAACATAACTAAATTAGTGGCCAAACACAGAATAAGCTGAAAAAAGCTAGAACATAAAACTCTTAAAACAGTAAAAGAAAACAAAACACACATTATAGACATTATTAGTAATCGTAGCTCATATGAACAGTATTTAAGTTAATATTTGCAAAGTAATCACGATTGTAATACGAAATATTCTTTTTAGTGACCGTGAAGCCATTTAGGGCAATTTATTACAACTATACACGGTTCATGATTTCTTGTACAAAGGAAGGAATTTTGTTTGTCAGTAGAACCAAAAATTATAGGACGGAACCATTCTTCTCATACAGTTCCCAGCAGCCGACGCCGGTTTCTACAGTTTCCTCTGCACGTACCATGACGCGTCAGATCCGATTAGATTCGTGTATTCACTAAACTTGACAATCGAACAGTCGATGACTCCATCGATCAATTGTATCGACCTATTGTGTACGATTGGATCGATTTCATCGTCTTCCGTACGTGATGTAACGTTTCCCGTCTTTTTCTGACTAATCTTTCTGATATCTCAATTACAAGTTACACTATCGTTGGTTATTTGATATTTGTTTATAACCTCATATGTTAAATATATGAGCTTTTTCTTTTAAGTTGCTTAAATATACCTTGTATAATTCTTCTTTTGAATTCAACGAGCGAAAGTGGAAAAGTTTTTGAAGAAACGGATCATAATATTTTGTTTTTTGTGGGTTATCATGGATTTGTGTCAGAAAATCAAATTACAAACTTTACACTTAAATAATTTGTTTAAAGTGTACTGAAAGAAAATTTCCTCGGGTAACAACTTTACTTTAGCAGGCTCAAGTATGACACCATTAAAATCTACAATGAGAATGAGTAAGATTTGTTGTTTTATTCCTAACAAATTAAAAAATTGTCTACGGAACACCCCGTTCACGTATTACTTTTATTTCATTCGATTCCCAAAAGCATCCAAAGAACCATATATTTTTAAATGTTGGTAGGGGTTTATTAGAATCTTGGTTTGTAAACGGGTCAACACTGAATGTTTGATGAAGCCATTCATTAATCAACGACCTCTGGAAGACCACAAGATCATCAAGAATGATGAAGTATCTCCTGGAGAGTCAGGTTTCTCTGCTCTCCGCCATTTCGCAGATTTAAAGCGACCGATATTTCATTCCCATCGCTTCCATCTAGTCCGCAACATCGTGCAACTTCTACTCGTAATTCATACTTTCCTGTAATTTGTTTTTTTGCCCGTGCATTCCTCATTTTACCTCAGATTCTTCCTTATTTGCAGGTTCAATTAAAGTTTCAGATAAAAATTAAAGTTCCGGAAAATGTATTTTAATAAAAGTAAATCACTTTCAATTAGGTAACTGTGTGAATAATCAATTATAAATTTATAGATTTCCCTATTTGATGACTTATTGTTCAACCATTTGTTGAGTAATAACAGACAAACAACCATTTGTGAGTCATTTTCCAAGTATTTGAATAACCAGTCTATTAAAAACCCCGTAACGGACTAGTGATATTTCATCAAGGTAAACATCCATTCAAATTTCTACTATCACGTCAAGGGAATTTTCATATTATAAACTAATCTCATCTGCTGATTTTACTTGTTTCTTACATTGCAAATATGTAAAAAATGAGCAACCGATTACAACAAATAAATGTGTAAAGATCTAGACTTGTACATAATCAAAATAATCTTAAAGTTACAACCAAACAGACTTCCGCCTTGTGAAAATGTGAAGCGGATATTTGTATGGTGGACAAAATAAACTTTAAAATATCCGTGAGATATTAATGATGATATTCGTGAGCATTAATATTTTGGTAATCAAGTGAACGTCATCAAGTAGTAGTAAACAATTCATCAGTGGTGTAAAGCCATTTATGGACCAAGTAACTTCTAATAATTCTCATAAATAGAAAAAATAAATTATTTCTTTGGTAGCTGAAGGCAAGTGATGGAAATATTTGGAACCCTGGAAGATAAATTTTTCTCGAAAAGGGTTGTAATAGATAGGGTTTGTCAATGTAGGGATACCAATTCCAACAGTAATTACAGTAATTCCTTTCCTCATATCTTTCTACAACACCCACCGTCTTCCATGTCAACATTCCAGCGGTGGCTGAGGCGGAAGTGTTGGATGTCGACTCATTTGCGTAACACCATCGCCGATCTCTGTGGCGAATCCGGTTTTACGGAGTTATTGGTTAAATGCCGGTACTTTCGCCTTGCACCGCTGAAACTGAAATGGGCCTGGAACTGTGTCAGCAGTGGGATTATGAAGTGAAACACGGATTTTCAGTTTTCAATTTTTCAGATTGGGTTAGAAAGTTCGTCCAGCAGTTGATTTGGTTTGAATCTGTCATGTGTTACAGTGTTCCTAAGTTCTTTAGATCCAAATGGTTATTTACGAATATAATCTCTATGATTGGTTAAGTGTGTAAGAAATTAATTCTTATTCTGAAAAGCTATTCATAGAGATTTTAAAAAGAGATGCTCCTTTAACAGCTTTTCATAAACGATGTTCATGTTGTGCTGGGCAAGTTTTTAACTTCCAAGAGTCATAGATTACTCTCTAGTAAATTAGACAATCATTTGTTCAACATTAGGGCAACATTTTACCATCAAGCTTCAGGTTTTCCTGTTATTTCAGTGATAAATTTAAAACTTAAATAAATTTTGAACCTTAATTTTTTTGAACTACCGTAGGCTTGATTTGACTCCCTGTGGTAGTTACACTATTTCTGAGTAATTACTATGAGCTTGACAATTTAAACTGCTCGTTTGTCATATTCTCGTTACTTTAAACGCACATTTTGCAGCCTTTTTGCAATGATGTTTCAAATATAGATCAGACCCGCCAAATCGCTAAGGGCTTTTCTGTATTAATGGGATAATAGTGGTCACGCTTGGCACGATTTCCTTATTTTGGATTTAGCCCAGAGGCAGTTTACGAAACAATACCCTTTTGCAAGGTCCCATTTACTTTATGGTTTGAAATCCATGTTTATACAAATTAAATAAAAAGTAAATAAATATCATCACCATCATCACCAGGTGTGTAAATATCATCACCTGTGTAGATATGTTTCAGGGTGAAATACTCGTACTTTAATAATTAAAAAAAACCTCGTGATCCGTTTGATCTAGGGAAACTTTAGAATATGATCAATGGGTTTGAAATCAAGATACTTCCAGAAATAAATTGTACATCAACAATTATTTTAAAAATCTTGATGATTCTTGAAACTGTAAATCAATCTTTCTATTTACAGTAAAAGAATCCATTAATGTATTGTCTGTAAATAAGATTTCCTTCAGGCCTTCAGGCAATAATAGAGCTGTTGTAATTAGTACCAAGGAATGGCCGTAGAAGTTAATGGGGTTTTGATACAGTTAATGGGTTTGATACAGTGAATGTATGATGGAAACCAATGACTATCCGACAGGTGGAAAAGTATTCTATATCTCATGGCCAAGGTTGGTAATCCTGTCACCTTCACCGCCTTGTCACTGTTGCCAACGATACGGTGCCAAAGTTACGCCTCTGTGATTGGAATATAAACAATCATCATTGCCAATGTCTCACTTTTACTGGTGATGGTCATCTCCCTTCTAATGTTGGTAGCCATGCGCCTCAGAGAAGAAAATCTGACATAGAAAAACTAGATCCTGTTTTATCTCGATAGCACTGAATTTTGTCAGTATGTGTTTTGTGTTAACTAAAATATGCTGTCGATCTTCCTTGCACACGGTTTTGATAAAGCAAGCTACCAGGACTTTTTGAGTTCATAATTATTGTAAGTACTGTATTCCTATAACACTTAAGGATTTCTTACACTAATCAAATCGTTACTTAGGAAATACGTTAAAACCCATTTTATTTTCTGTGCAGACAAAGGAATAGTCTAGTTTCTCATATGTAAATAAAGAAGTGCATTAAAGTATTTCAGTGGCTAGAGAAAGTAGCCAGGATGACAGACGGTTCGCAACTGTGGCTGTGTAGAAACTAGTTTTCCCCACGATGACAAGTGAAGATGACCAATGAGAATCAATCAAACCCATTGCATCTATACCTTGCTCTTGCAACTGGGGTTTTTGCAAAGTAATGAAATTTAAAATAGCTTGGGAACATGCCTAGTGATTTTGAACTATTTTATAGACACATTGAATTTCCTACCTTTATTTGAGATTGCTTCGTTATAAATTTCTTTAGGAATAAAATTTTAGAGGGAATTTTGCTTCTGACTTCCCCTGAAGCTTCCATGAGTTATAGGAGCTGAATAATGAGAACTCAATGGAAAACCAAGCTAGCAGACCAAATGAAACCGGATAAGAATAACTCTCACCCCAAAAATCCAATTTCAAGATCAGCTGTTTGAATTCCAATGTCCACCCATAAGAAATACATGGTAACTTTGATGCCCCGTGGGGCAAAGCCCTATTGTCGAATCGGTATGAAAACACTTTAACATTCACTTTAGACCTAAATAATCAATGTACCAAATTTCACCATCCTAGCACGCCGGGAAGTTGGATAATTAGTGATGAGTGAGTGAGGGCTTTGCCTTTTATACATTAAGATTATTTGATAAATTTAGTTCCCACGTACATTCAACAGACGTGTCCATGAGCGAAATGAGTGACCACCCTGCTGCAGTGCAGACTTGATTGAAGTAGGGTGTTGAAGAAAGAGTACTTCATGGTCGTCTTCGTTACAAGTACAACCTTTACACGAGGACACTCATTCTGATTACAGCATTTTAAAAAGGCTTCCAAAAACAAATTTCATGGTCTATTTCATGGCTATGCCACTGAATCGGAACCAAATAAAAATATTTCCAACACTTTTTCAAACTAAAATCACCACTGTAAACTAAAACCGTCTGGCCTGCATCACTTTGTACAAAGTTGAAGTTTCCATCGGTGGCGGGGTCAGTGGCACCCCTGCTGGTAGTCCACAGACACGTTCCCGACGGTGACGGCGACCATCACAACAGTCAACAGTCGACATCAGAACGTGAGCCGCATGGTTCAGTCCGAGCCGTAGGAGAAAGTCCTAACCTCATCCGTCACCGTGCGTCGCGCTTTGTTCTAGCGCTGTCACGCCCGGGTTGGACTCTGTTAATTATATTTGTTGCGCAAATCATGATGCGATGTCCGGCCCGGAGGACCATTTTTGGCCGCTCGTTTTTTCGACGTCGTAGTTACATAATGCGATGAAAGTTGTTCTGGTGTAGAATGCGATAAAGTAGTTAGACCATAATATAATTGAACACTAAACGACAGAATAAAGAATTATTTATATGATGTTAACCTAATTGAAGCAGTATCTAGCAAGGGAATGTAAGAGAATCCTTCTAGTTTTATCACTATTTTCTTCATTTCTAACGAGGATCTTCAGTTTTACTTTGAGTTTACGAACTTGACATCAGTTTCATTTTTAAATTATCATTGTATTCTTTTAGCCATTGAGTTAGGGAATTATATTCACATGAGCGCTATGGCCATGAGTATTAAAATAATAATCACTAGCAAATCCAGCTGCTCGAATCTGAGCAAATATTTTTCATTCTTGGAACACCCAGCTCGTATACCGTCTTATTAGTCTTATTGAGAAGTCATTCCAGAAGTTTTCTTAAAAAGCTGATCTTGCTTCTGTACTGTTCAAAATTTCCAATTACATATTTGTATCCTCCCATAAGATTAACACTGCAAGTTTGATAGCCCAGTGGCAGAGCCCTGAAGGTGAATGTCTTCCAAACTCCAAAAAGACACATCTAGACGCCAAGGGCTTTCAAATAACACATCAATCAAGATTTTAAACCTAGTAATAGTTGCGTCGGTAGCCCGTTCACAAAAATAGCTTTTTTCAAAAGATTTAAATTTGTTTCAAAAGATTTAAATTTTTTCAATTCATATTTGTTCTAGTGACCAATATTAACCAATATTCCTTCAAAACATAAGATATCACAAATTGTTATTCGGGTGTAATTAAAATTCCGAAGATTATAGCCTATGCTTTTCTTACAACATTACACCATAGTTTCACGAAGGCCATACAACAATCTCTGCTTTTGCTAACAGTGCTACTCGACTTTGACTTGCTAACCAGGTAGAACCATTTCCTCAGCTAATCGCACCCCGAAGTCAAGTTAACTAGAGGGCGGGATCGCACGATCACACGGCGTGATCCACTTCTGATCCAATTGTGTCCAAGGTGTGATCCAGTTGCTTCAGAGGACCTTGGGCGGGAATGGACGCTGGAGTTGTGAAACTCCGGGACCAGTGGACAGCATGCTTTCACTGGTGTGTCCTGCATGAAGATAGGAGAACCTTTTGTAGCGGTAGAGTCGTGCTGGAAGTAGAACTGGAAGCGGCATTCACTAGTAGCAACAATGGGTTTTACCAAGCAGCAAATGCGGTGGAATAGTTAAAAACTCATGCATGTCAAAATAATTCAAACCAGAGGATATAAACATCAATAAATCAATCTAGAGATCATCGTTAAATTTCTAATCTCTCTAGTCAGATACAGTTTTAGATAAACTTATTTGTGGCAAATTAAAACTTGATACGTATAATAACAGTAGCATATTTTTCCCCAATGTTTTACATCATGTACCTTTTTAATATTCCTAGTACTGTCCAGCCCTTACATGGTAAAATTTGCATTCATTAATTAAAACATGTATAAGTATTATTCGTACCGAGTTATAGTCTACAGTTGTTTTATTTCTTAGACCATTACTGTTGAAACACAATACAGAACATATTTTTACTTTTATATAAAAAAAGAACCTTGGGTAATTCCATAATTGGTTTCACTACATTCAAACACACAGGTACCACCAACTACCAACTCGATAGCGAATAGGGCTAAGGGGTTATACTTATACGTATCAAGTTTTAAATTGTCGCCAATAAGTTTATCTAAAACTGTATCTGACTAGAGAGATTAGAAATGTAACGATGATCTCTAGATTGATTTATTGATGTTTACATTAGATCATTATTAATATTACTGCCACAATATGTTGAAATATTCAAGTTTTGCTAAATCAATGTCAAAATCTATCAATAATCTCTCCGCATTCCAATTCACCTTGTCGCCGCGCCGGTTGGGTAACCCAGCCGGGTGCGGCTTATAGTTTTATTGTTGCACACGAGGTCGACTGCATCTTGGCCAATATTTTGTCAGTCCACACCCTTCAGGTTACCGAGTTCCGCACCGCTCAATGCCACATATTTTTGGTTTATTTGGGGTGGGGGGGGGGGGGGGTTCCAAGAATTTTATAATCTCATTTGCTAGTGATCATTAGAGGAGAATAACACTAACGAAATGCAAAGTGGTCGAATGAAATCTCTTTGCGCGATCAATAAGAATTTCAGCAAACAGCTGATAATTTGGTTTAAATCGTGGTCATTAATTTAATTAATCTCAAAAAGCTATTTTTCAATCTTCAATCTTGAGCATCAAACCTTATACTCCCCTTTGATTAATTTAATTTACCTTATTAAACCTTATTAATTTGTTTTATACTTAAAATTTAATTTTAAAAGAAGACATCTGCTAGTTGACTGCAAATAGTAAAGACAAATTTTCTACAAGCCTGTTAACTTATAAACCTTTCACTCCATCATAGGCTACGTTGAAACTCAAAGCAACAATTTGATTCGAGCGTGCCATTTCATCAGTGAAATCGGATCGTTTAACCTGTAAAATGTTACACTTCTACAACTGGTCTGACGTGACAGCCTGGAGGAGTGACTATCGTGACAGACAAGTAAATAGACACATCAACCGTCCACTGATCGTACACACACACGCCAGATTCCCACCCTTGCAGGCACTGTTGCTGGAGAAGTGATAGTAAGATATGACCAGTTGGCTAATCTGCTGTGATTGTGAATACCTTCGCTCCGTTCCCACCTCGGTGATTGGTGAGAAGAAGATGAAATACCTGTTAAGATAATTAGTGAGTGTTAAACAATATTGCGAGTTCTTTTGCAACTGGTTTTAACTTTTGTGCATATGTGGGTACAACTTTTACTTCTAAATGTAGATATGTTTTCCGATAAATACCTATTAATTAAAAGAATGAGGTGATCTTTGTGACATTGCTACCGGCGAAACTATTATGTCTTAAGTTACCTATTGTTTATGCATTATTTGGAAACTATTAACGCCCAAATGTGCCTTTTGGGTTTCTCGAAAGCAACCAAAGTTTTCAAAGTTCCAATATTAATCTTATAAAATTCTAAATGGAAATTAGGGCTTCGACATTCGCTTCCACTCAAAATTGTATTTTATTAAAAAAATCATGAAAATTCGTTGATGGGTTGACTCAGAACCTTTGCATATAAAACACCAGTTTCTTTTAATATATAGGAGTAGCTGTTACAGTACGAACGGATCCACCAGGGGATCACAAAGGTTGTGTGTGATACATTCTGTGATATCCATTTGAACTATTTTAAATACTAAACTTCTGTTTACGCAATCATCTGGTAAAATTAAATTAGTTTAAATAAAAATAACATTAAAACTTTAAACAATTTTGGGGTGAAAAACTATTGTAAATTTGGAATCAAATCCCTTCAGTTTTCTTATTTTTGACCTAAAGAATAAGTGTACCAAATTTTATCCCTCCAGCAAATACGAAGTTGTAGAATTAGTGATAGCACAGGGCTTTGGATTTGTTGTATTAAGATGGATGGTTATTATATATTTTATACTGGAGAAGGAGATCTTATAACAAGTGTCAAATTTGTTTGTTTGGTTACTACCATTTTTCGTTAACATACCTCTAACAACTAGGTTTGCTCAATTGAAATCTCTTTCAATGTTCCACCAAGCATTCTACAATGGCCAACATGAATCAAGTAGCGACTTATATAGTCTTCACTTTTTCCTCTGCATTTTACAGCCTATTTGGTATAGGATGGGGGGACTGAACCACAATAGAATGGGCCTAATTTGATCCACGCCGCATCGCGTCGGTGGGAAGCAGAGGAAAAGAAAGCTACGCAAGCGCAGGAGAGATGCGTGGGACCAGCTTGTGTCAGAATAATGAAAAAAACTGTACGAGATGCGTAACAGGAAAATAGGAAAATGTGTCCCTTATTTTCTCACGGGAGGGAAATAAAGAGGCGAGGGTAGGCCATGGTTACGTTTTACTGTGACGTAAAACGCTTCATAACATTAAAGTTAATATTTACTTACGTTTGTTTTCCTTACATTGTGTTGCCGTGATTAAAATTTAATGTGTTATATAAAACCCATACTAATATGAATGTAGAAAACGATACCTTCATTAGGGGATTTTTCGGTGATGTCTAAATTGTTCTAATTATTTATGTTTGATATGAATACCAAATATTATCGACTATTAAAAAAACCTTTTAAATGCAGTAGGGAGTTTTTTGAATTTAATGGTTTTCAGCTAACTGATAAAAACCCTAGAATTATATAATCAAATAAAAAAACTAATAACTTCAATAGACGATTTATATTTTATTTAAAGTCGTCTATAAGTAAGACTAACGCCTACACGTACAACTGGACGTCATTATGTATAGACAAATAAAAATAACTATACATAACTAGAGACCATTTTGTAAATAGCAAAATAAACTTTTAGTTAAAAATTGGAAAAATTGTTTACGTTTTTTAATTTATTCTATCTAAAGTTTTATGTTTTAGATACAAAAATACTAACATATACAACAATCGATATACAACCAATTGCAAGCTTCCTCATAATGACTAATGTAATAAGTAAAACCTAATTGTCACTTTAAAAGCAAATTCCAAACACAGATGTGAGGGAAAACAACGAATATCATCGGACCGGGCTCGCCACTTTCACCATGAACCTTCAGGATCAACCGGGCGGGCCAGTGGCTGGACCTTGGTAGTGGGTGACCCGTGAGGAGCGGTAAAATACCAGGGGAAAGTGAGATTTATAGAGCAATCTTTAGAGGTAACCTACACAACATGGCCTCTGGGAGTTGATCTTGAACGGGCAAATTACCGACCAAAATCACTTACAGCCATGTGTCCAAAAGCATTCAAAATCCCTCTAAAAACTCAAGAACTGGAATAGTGGAAAATATTGCTTTAGCAATTACTAAAGTCTGAAAATTTGTAATAAAGTTTTATATCTTGGGTAGTTTTTTAATTAATGATTGTATTAAATGTTTGTAAGTAGGCTTACTATATTTAATACGTTTTTAGTTTTTCATGTAATAGGAAGAGGAATATTTTAGCTCAACGTTCAAAAGTATTGATGCTTGAATGTATAATGAAATTTTGCGGACAGTATCTATGATTGTAGCTTATACTATGTTCACCAAATAATCAAATTATAAAGAAGAAGAAATACAATGATTTATTATATTATAAAGAATAGAACTCACTATAGTTATCTGCTCAAAGAGATAACTAGGAAAAACACGGGAACTCATGCTTTCTTTTTACAAAGTGTTTACACTATATTGAGAGTATACATTAAGAAATAAATATTTGATTTATCATTAAAACGGTTAGTATCTAATAGAAATTTTCTTTTTCAGGTGCATGTGGACGTTTTAGACGAGTTGGAATCTATGTAACAAGGTAAGTTTGTTTATACTTATTAATTTATCAAAAAAATCCTCTTCCAGTAATCTATCCGAGTGTATAAATTATACCAAAAAAATTAAAGCATACACAAAGCAGAGCTGTTTCCATTTAATCCATAACATTTGTTTAAGTGTAAATATATTTTGAAGTGTAAGACGTCTTTTATTTACATACCGTTAATCCAAAACGTACTGACAAAGAAGAAACACTCTACATATATACTAATTTGTAACATTTTTAAAAGCATAAACAGCGACTTGAAACACTTAGCTAACAACCAATGAGGTAAACACGTGGTACCCATTTAAGGATCTCCAGATGATTGAGGTTTCACTGCTCCACATTTTAGGATGATAATTTAACCCCAATCACAACTTCTTCAGAGGTGTGCCTCCGGATCCATATTTATGCACGCCACTTTAATTCCATGTATTTAATGATTTCCACATTGCGTTCCAGATCTCAATCACTTTCTACTCAAGATGAGTGATGCCGCGACGGGTTCACTCTTTATGTAACACTTTTCTAAAACCTCTAGAAAACCGGTTTCCACTAGCACTACTTTATTTATTAATTAATATTTGCTCCTGTTTCATAATACTCAGATCTTATAGTAATATTTTGTTTGGTCGAATCTCGGTTTCATATTAAAATATGAATAATCATCTGTAAAAATCTAGCTCGCAACTACGATGCTTTCGTTCCAAAATCTCTGCTAAAATATTTCGTACAAGTTTTCTTTAGTGTTCTGAATTGACGAATTAGTATAATTAAAATAGTTTGTGTTCATTTTTTAGGGGTTTGTGGGCCTTTTGTGGGATTTATTTACGGAGACTGACTGAACTAAGTAAATAGTATATTTCATTAAATATACCGAAAGTGGCATTTCCGGTGCATGAGGAAAGGAGTCATTTTGTGGCGGAGATAACACTTTTGGGACGAGCCATGAACGATTATTTTCATTATTCTGTGAAACTATGCAAGAAAACTAATATTACTTTTAAACATATAGTTGCGAGTAAACAACAATCAATTATCTGTTTTAATCATAAAAACGAGTCTTCGTAATATTATTAAATAAACTGTAAACATTGTGTGTTACACCCCGTTTCCTCTATGCTTTGCCAAGAGTTTATTTATTAATTTATTTTATAAACTAGCTGATAAGAGCACGGGGATTTTTCGGTAGAATTGTTTATTTCCTGTGCACTGCTAAAAATTGTCTGGAAACAGCTGTTTTTGAAAATGGATGTATATTTCGAAAATATTTATTTTTGTTGTAGTATGATGAAGTTTTCAAAATTTACTTGACAATTTCTGGAACGGTATAAATCATACAGAAGGCCGTCCTGATCCTGGCAGTCATATTTGCATAGATGTGCATTCACTTTTCCCATGGTTTACATGGCCTCGGTCGCTCTTTCACATACACGTGATTGTAATTAACCTCTTCACAGTTGGCCATGGGTATTACATTTGTATTCATTACATACAGTAGTTTCGTCAAAATACCTTGCATTGTCAGACTAAATTAGGAGATAATTTTAACCAGCATTTTCAAGCCAGAACACAGTATTTGGTAATTATTTATTAAAAAGTACATTTTAATACCAGACAATTATTTACTCTATTTAAACCAATTGTTTATTGTACAAGATATTACAAAAAAAGTCAATTTAAAATACTTAAAAATATATTTATAAATTCGCTTTGTATTTTACTTATATTTTAATAGACATAAGACTTTGTTGCGATCATAATAATGAAAAATATATTTCATCGTTTAAAAAATGTGGGAATAATATTTGTCCTCTTGGACTCATCCTAAATAAAATTCAAACATCGAAACCTTCGAAATATACCTTTCTCATTAAAATTCAAGTAAGTTGCTTAAACTAAATTAATGTAAACCTGAAATATTAATTTCTTTGCATTCATAATAGAAACATCATCGATTTTAGAACATGATCTTCACTCTTTTTAAACAGAAAAACTTAAATCCATTAAGTAACCCCTAATAATACTTAACTATGCTATGCAAAGTGCATTTGTAATACAAGTTAATATATTTTTACACTTCCACAATCCCCAAGAATATCCAATTAGTCACTTTAGCAGTTGCTTTCGCTCGTGTATTCATATCATCTTCACCGTATAATTGTCTCCACTCAGTTGCCAAATCAAATCCAAGTTTAATACTTTAATGCGGAAATGGCAGAGGAAACTCTCTACTTTCTCCAGTGGGGCGAATACGTAACTCGACCTTGACCCTTCGATGTCGTGACGTAACCCCACATTCCGCTCCTGGCAGGAATTGTGTCAACGAGAGAGAGAGTGAGAGACGTACAGGAATTGATTTAATGTCGCAGCAGACCTGCGTGCGATCCGATAAAGGGTAGACTGCTTTAATAATGTCGTTAAAAGTAGAACATTCCGGTGGAAACCATTCATTAGAGAAGGGTTTCTTAGGGTTTCATTATTAAAAGATTACGATGCTGGTTTAAATTTCTTCTATATTTAAGAATGTTGTTATACTTCATTCCGAATAAACAGGAATACGGGATTTCCGACTCATATCAATTTAATGATCGCTCAACAATTAATTTACAACTAATGCAAAATCTTGTTTTCTGCTTAGAAAGAATGTGAATTCTCAATTGTTTAAACATTTTTAGTTTAGTAGTGCCAAACAGGCAAACGATCCAAGTGAATCTTTTCCTACACTCGATTTTAGTGAGGGTTTAGTTGTTTTGTTAGAATATATGGACATCGTTTTCAATTTGAATGACATTTGTTCTGATTTATTATCAATAAAGCACGTTTATATTTTTGTTGTAAATTAATTTAGAAAGATATGCTGAATTATTTAAAATTTAAAATTTTGAATGATTGAAATTTATCAACATAGTTTAATGAAGAACTACTTCTAAATAACATTATATTTTCGATAAATTTTTAAATTGATTAATTCTAAATACTACTGTTTTAATTAAGACAGAGATCGACGATTTTTGGCCTCATACAGACAAGACCCCATTCCTCTCCAGACAAATCTTTTGGGCTGTCGTATTTATGATTAATATAAACACTTACAAAAGTTTCAATTTATTTGTGTGGATTTTTATAACAACTACTTCAACCTGTAATCTCTCATACTTTTTTATATATTTACTACTGTCTCTATTTAGAATATTCTGCAGAGTTTTGACTAGAAAATCTGCAGTGTTTTGGAAGTAATCTTAGCCACTGTAAACTTATAACCACAAATAACCAACTGCAATAACAAAACATAATGCTTGTATCTTTGTACGAAAATGGGCTATGAAAAAATCTTAAAAAACATGCATTAATTATTTAATATATCTTCTTTTTATAAATAAATCAACTTTTAAAATTAAAAAGCGAAGCTAAACTCATGAAACCTTTTAAGCTACGTTATACATTGCAACTTAAGCATTGGTGTTGGTTATTAAGATGTTAGTGCCCGACAACATTTATTTTAGACCTCACAAATTAAATCATACAAAAAAGTGATATACCCAACAAAAGGTCCACAGTTTATTTAAATACGAGTGATTTAGACCAAGGACGAACTACGCATCATCTAAATGAACACCGGGGGCCTTCAGTGACAGTGCTAGAGATAAAAAATTCTGCTTATTCATGGTCAATAATATGTCTAACGGGTCAGCCTTGGCCTAACCTAACCGTAACACCTGTGCTAGTCACTATGATGGACATTATGTCATCCTTTATATTACATTTTATACTTGCTCTCTCTCACTTTCGCTTTATTGCCGTCTAATAAAAGAAGAAGCGAACTTGTACGCGTCATAGGTGCTTCACCATTACCAAAGAGATTCAATTAACTCTATTATGGTTTAAAGGGGTAAATTTTAACGTTTTCAAACTTGACCGGGGAGACCAAGCCATACTCGGTAATATTTGATTCGTTTCGTGGGGGAAACATATATCCACTCTATATGCAATCTTTATTCAATGGTTCTAGTCACTGTTTTCAAAAAATGATTTGTTAGTACTTTGTCTTGTGCAACTGCCTCTTTGATTGGTTGATTTATCCACAGCTGTTGTGATTATTTTGTTTTCGTTAAAATTTCCATTTTTCAAATGATATTTTTTGCAAATATGAATTTTTCTGGGGTTGAGGTTACCAATCCTAATTGTAAGTCCAAAAGCCCATAAGCCCAAAATTTTAACAAAATTGTTCCGCTGAATTCCGAGATAAGTTTTGCAAACAAACAGTCATTGATAGTATTAGAGTTTAGGAATGATTATATAAATTTCAAGTTGAATTGAGTTTAAAAACAACTACTCATTAAAAATTAAAACGTTTTGTGATAAGTTCTAAATCCTTACATTTGTTAAGCTATAATATCTCACTTTTCAGTTTATGATTTTTAAAGCTAAAATAACAATATATTTTTATATTTTCTACTTTAAGATACCATATTTGCGTGGTGCTATTCATTTTGTAGCCAGAATTTATTTAATTGTATAAATATATATATATTTTACTGCAAACAAAGGAAGTGAAAAGGCTGTTATTGTGATTTTACAATATTCCCTCCCAACTTTAAAAACCAATTAAAAATTATAACAAAAAACAGATTACAGAGTAAGTGTGTATACGGGCTTCTTATTTCTACTTTCTGTACACGGAATTGGGATTTAGATCATTTCCAGATTTAACACGGGGTCTCAAGACTCAAGTTAATTAAAACAATATTGTTACAGAATAATTAAAACGATGGTATTACACTAACCTAGTACAACAAAGATAAAAAAACATAATTTAAAATAGTAACCTAACAGAATCTAGCACGACCCACGAAAACCATAATGCGTCACCTTGCGAAACCGCACAAGAGCGAAAAGTAGCGCGGGACGAAAGAGACTCGAACGCGTGGTTTTAATGAACGCGCGCCTTTGGCGGTGACTATTATGGTATTGTGGGCGTACAATACAAACTGAAACTTATCCAACCCTAAGCACGACTGAGATTCATTCAAATTGCACTCGGGGCGGGATTAAACCCTGAGTTTTCAATGTTGGCTGGCGGCAGAAGAGGCGCAAATGCCAAGGTCACTAGACTTATATGGGACTGGGATGCGGTTGGAAGGCGATTTTTAACCAATTTGCCTTCCAGTGGTTTTATGACGTTTCGGTATTCCCAGGTTGGATTGAGCAATGTTTAAATTACTTTTTGGTTAATGTTTCAATGTTTGTGTTCAAAACTACTACACTTTGAAGTTGTAATATTGGACTGTGATTCACTGAAGCAAAATTTATTATATTCATATACATAATTGCTCCTCAGTGCCAATCTACAGAGAAATTATTCCCTTTTGTTCTCTTGATCTTTTGGTTCTATGCAAAAATTTTCATATGTTTATATATAAAGCAAGCGAAGTTTTTAAGTCAAAATTGTGGGAGTTTGGTAAATAGCAGGATAATGGGAGACGGCTTAAGTTGAAGATCTAGATCCCAGGGACTCGGGAAAAATAGCAGTATTTATAAAAAGTAACCATCAAACCAGAAATAACGTAAAACGTCCTCCATAAGAAAAGCATGGGATTTTAACACGTCTGTCTTCATTCCGTGACAACTTTATTTACGAACTGAGATTTATTCTTACTTATATTGTTTTTATTTTCCTCAGTATGTAAAGAGTAAAAGAAAATAAGATGGGACAGAGTTTTTGGAGCAAGGTTAGGCCCCTTCAAGCCACTAGTTATTTGTAATTGATTAAAAAGTAGCAAACTCAAATTAAAATATCCTTTCTGATTTATGTGTAGTACTGAAGAACAGACAGTTAAATTAGACACAGTATTAGGAGTGTTTAGAACTAACATTAGGATTTCCCTTTCATCATTCATTGAAAATGTACTGAACAATCTACTGTTAGTTCTAAATACTACTCTTATTAATTATCTAACTCTCTCTTCTTACTCTACATAACGCAGAAGTGTTTCCAATTGTTATACATTGAAAAAATGCCCTAAAATCGGATCTTTGGGTTTGATTTTAATATATGATTGTAAATGCTAAATCTGATATAGATGAAGTTTAACATACTGATTTGTTTATAAACTAAAGATACAGCACAACACAAGTAGACAAGTTAAAAACGATTTTTACTACAATTTGGTGTACTTTTCAGGGCGTATTTATGATTAATTCAACTTTTCATGGACCAAGACAAAAACAGTTGTAAGATAAGAATAGATTTGAAAACAACAAAGTATTACAAGGCACTTTGAGCTTTTTTTACTATATGTATAAAAAAAACTGGTATGAAAAAACTCATTCGCTCAAAGACATTCTACTGCTTCACGCGGTTTGTCACAAAAAGGCGGGAAGATGAGCAAAGGTGAAGGTTTTGGCGGGATATGAACCTGACGACCTTCGCAGCTGCGGCAAGACATGCGTGAAGGCGATGATAAAGTACAGTCCCTCTTCATCTGAGATAAACAAGATTAGCGGTTATTTTTAATTTCAAGCGCAATTTTCGGGAGGACTTCATTTGGCATTTAATTTTAGTTGTGATTCGACGTAATGTTTATGTTTGGATAACTATCAATTTTGAGGAAGGTTGCGTTTATATTTATTTTGTTGGTATACCTTTTGAAAAGGTAATTAACAATTTGGCTGTAAAGCTTATAATTTGAAAACATTTACTTTGATGAATTACTTTAAAGAGTGTTTGAAGAAGGTAAACATCAATTGTTTCCCATATCTCTAGATACAACTGTTGTTATTTGGTTAAATTAATGACTTATCTAAATGCTGATGGTAGGGATGACAAATCAAATCAAATTACATTAATAGCCGAACTTCACAACTGAAAATCAAATTATATAACCACTGCATATTTTGTGTAAAAATGCACTATTAAGAGGTTTTTATTTAGCATAGTTTAAAAAGCTTTGATATGTGCATTATGCATTTATCAAACAACCAAAGGCCAAACAACCAAAGGGGTTTCATTTTGTGAGTTTTTCACCCCCCGTTTCACATTAGGTTGAATCTGTTAAGTGACTGAATTTATTTACTCCTAGATTTTGATACTGAACCTCAAGTGATCGATAATTTGATTTCGAATTTAAACTTACTTTTTTAACTACCGTTGTTTTGTCTTCTTGCACTGAATTCAATCTGTAAGGAAAACTGAAAGGATCGACTGATGACCTAGTTTATCGATAACGAAGCCCTAAAACTATTATTTCCCAACGGTGAATAATAATTACCTGAATATATTTTCCATGTTCAGGCTAAATTCTAATATTTAATACATAAGCAGATTTTGTCACGCTGAGATCTCAGGAACGACTGGACTGATTTTTATGATTGAAGAATCTATGGAAAGGTATCGATGAGTAGGTTCGCAGAAGTTCATTCAAATTTACAAAAATCCTTAGGGCTCCACAGGCTTTCAAGGTTGCATTGTTAATCTTACGGAAGAACAGTAATTAATGAGATTGAGCATTTGAAAGCGGTCGAAGGTAACAAAACACAGTGCAGAAGCAAGATCAGCTGTTTGAAGCTAACCTCTGGAATTACATCTTAATTTATACTAACCGAACTGAATTTGTTTGAATTCAAGCAGATGGATTAGCTAGTATTAATGATATGCCTAAGAAAGTGTAGATATGTAAGGGGCTTGTGTATGATTTTCAAAAGTCTTCAACTGATTTCTATTTGGCAATTTTTAACATACACTAATTTGCTGAGTGAACAAAATTCCAAGTCCCTCATCAATTTGGTAACTAATTGGAAGCAATGTAACATCTGAAGATTGCTCAACTCGTCAATTACTCGCGTTTTTGTGAGGGCTGCAATCTGCCGAAGGTCTGGGAAACTGCGGCCTCACATGTCAGTTGGGCAACTTATAACAAGCTCTAATCCTCTTTCTCAAATGACTAATTTTCGGATGTGTCTCGAATTTCAAATATTTGAAACAGGTTAAATTTCTAATTTGTGGTGTTTTAGAGGTTAATTTACTTTTTAATTTTGCACGAAAGAGGATTCTCTTCTTTATGGGTCTTGTAATGAGTTGCTTAACTTATTACTTAATGATTTCTCCATAATCTGAATTAAAACATTTTGCAGTAGGTTACCTTAATCATCTTACAGTACGTTACAAAATTCTTTTTCTTTGACAATCTTTTGCCATGTCAGATTCACCTGGTTCTTTATCTGATTTGTTATCTTTGGTAACTTCTGAGAGTGCAGTAGCTGTCACTAGCGACCGATTAATCACACTGTCGCTTTCTAACAAGTGCGGCCCTTAAATGGAATACGAATAGGGTTTCGACTATTCAGTTATGACAATATGTAAAATGATTAACATATCAACTAGAGATTCGGTAATGGTAACATATTTCTTAAAGTTCCTAAGATTTGTTATTGATAAGGGGAAGTATCTACCGAATAATTTCCCTCAAGCCATGTTAGTACAATAGTACAGCTATTGACTATACTACAAGTGGTACAGGTGGCTACAGGTGGCTCAAGTCAGTCAATGGTACAGCTCGCTAAATTGGGCGTTTACAACACATATCCAATTTGCTTTACTTCTATTTTTATGCCAGTTTTATTTATAAACAAAAATAGGTTGACATCTTTGAGAAAGGAAGTTGAAGGTTAGGAGATTAGAGCTTGCCTCTCAAGTTTATCTTGGTTTTTAAGACGAAGACTACCTGCTTGTTGCGGTCTTGCCCGCATAAACTTAAACATAATATTATTAACATACGATATTCACTCTATATCCTTATATTTACAAAACATCCTCTCTTTACTACTTACACTCCATGGATTAAATTTTCGCAGTTGATGATTTTACTCCCGATGATTTTAACGTTCTTAAAACAAACTTCAAAGTTTTCCGTCGGCTGTTAGGCATTTTGAAAATTAAAATCCAAATTGTAAAAAATTCAAACCGTAAATGGAAATTCAAGTTTCGACATTTCCTGCTAATCAAAATTAGCTTGCTTTTGAAATAAGAATCATTTAAATCCGTCGGGTAGTTATCTCAGAAAATTTCCTGAAAAAAGTTTATTTTAGTATACGGGATAAGTTCGATTATTTCAATGAACATAATTCAAATAGACTAAATTTCTTAACGGTACTAACAATTATGATTTTATACAATTTAAATCTCCACACACAATTTACTCCACAATTTACTAATAATTTAAACCTACAGGTGCTTCCAGAGTGTTTCTTAAAGTCCTAGGATTCTTTTCTGAGAGGACAGAACATTCGTTCCATAACACATTTCGCCAGAAAAAAAACAGTTTATTTGTATAAATAGGGTAAGTTCAATTATTCCAACGAACATATTGATTTAAATCGACTTATTGACGCTACTAACAATTATATTTTTGAACAATTTAAACCTCAGGGCACGTCCAGAGTAAAGAAATACTGTACGTTAATTGTATTCTTACAGAACAAAAAATTCGTTTCAAAACACATTTCACCAGCAGGAAACGCTTGGGACTTACTTTCGCAACTCATTCTTCGACGGTGTTAACGTTACAGTTGTCTAATTGCAGCAAGGTCGCCGAGAGGAAGTAGCCCGTTAGCACCTGCCATCTAGCGTCACGTAACTGCAATCGTGACGCAACGGCTCTCAAGGTCACGTGACAAACTCACTGGCAACTTGGTATTGTTGTTTACCTAACTGTCGTCACCTCAGGCGCCGCGTTGCGTTAGCTGTGTCAACAATGAATATAAGATTCCACTCCCCTAAGTGCAGAATTAATTCAAAAATCATTATTTAAAATAGTAAAAAAAATAAAATAATAATATTGTGTATATATTGACTAGCAGTTACCGGCGCCCGTTGCTACGCCCACGAATTATGTTGAACAGTCTTTACTCATAAAATTTACATTACAATTAGCTACATAAATAAATAAACATTTTACAATATTTTAAATTACTGATCTGATTAAATGGTAATAGGTATTTTTCTTCCGTAAGTGTAACTTGGTAGCTTTGAAGTCCAGTAGGTCGAATCTTTTAAGTCCTGGGACTTTGATTAATGACTTAATCCTTCCTTGGTTCTGCCTGAATGACCTAGCAAAGTTTCATTTACTTCGACTGAGTGGTTACATGTACATAAGGAACTTGTGTAAATAAATACATTCATTCATTTTTATAGATAAAGATAATAAAATATTAAAATTTGAATTAAAAATAAAAACATATTTTGTAGTCTAATCTTTGATTATGGGACTCTTGTTGCAAATATGTTGAAGAAGTTTCAACTAAAATTTATTCTACAAAATTACACTGTTTGTTTATGGACAAATTCATTTTATGTGATTTTGTCCATAACAAATTTGGTTATTGTAATTTACAAACGATTTCACTACTACATTGCTGGTTAAAAGCGTGTAAAATACGAACTTTTCATATTTTTACATTGTGTGAAAAATCTAGGAAGATTTATTTCTTGTTTCTCAATATATGTTGCACCAGTAAGATGATTTATGTTGTTTTGTAGCACCCTTATATGGAGGATTACGTAATAAATTCAAATTTTAAAATATTAAAAAACTGTAATAACAAAGAAGCAGCAGTTTACATATACTGTATTAAGACGTCTTTGTGTTGAGATCAGTTACATTGTAAACATCAACCACTGTAATGTTATATTAAGTTTCGGTCGTAATAAATCGTCATTATTATAAATGGTTTGCCAAAAATCAACTTGTATTTTTAATGACTGTACAGGGAGTTTATAAAAGAAGTAAACAACTTTATACAACAATAAACTAATAACTACATAATTTATTTTGGTGTAGTTGGTATCTATGTATAAGAAAATACCTCAAGTTTTGTTTCTTACAGATGATTGTCATCAACTATGTGTTAGCTGGCAATGTATACTGTTTAGGAAAAAATATGGCCCCTACTCTTTTATATAGATGTTTTTGCGATGAAAGCAATGTTACGAATGCCTCCGCAAAACCCTTATTTTCCTTCTTGTGATTTTATTTGTGGGATTATGTTAAAGACAACGTTTTTTTACCCCTCTCCCATCAAACCTCTTACAGCTAAGAGACAGAACAATAGCTGCAGTAGAGAGTGTTGATCAGCCCACACTTCAGAGAGTTTGGTCAGAACTTGATTTTAGGATTAATATTTGCCATGTGAAACAAGGTCTACATTTTGAACACTTAATATATAGACAGAAACTTGAGAATGTGTGCTTTCTGAAAATGTAAGTTTTGTCTACCTTGTAAATAAAACATAAATCTATTTGACTATCAAAGTTGTATACTTCTTTTATAAACACTCTGTATTTTTGTATACCTATTTATGTAGTGCCAATATGATATAATTATAATGTTGTACCTAATGTTGTACCTAGTTTTTTTTTCTACGCTAGTGGCAATTTTCAAACGTTATTAGAGAACAAAATTACAAACCTCTCAAGTGTGCACCTCGGTAATTGAACCCGTGATCTCTTGCGCTGAAATACAATACTCTTTCCTAACGAGCTATGTTTTGTTGTACCTATTTCTTCTATGTGACATCATATACGTACTTTTAAAACCGTAACAAATATAATTATGATGCCTGAACAAAGAAATCGACGTAAGAAGACTAAATACAATCTTCATAAGGATGATAACCGGTTTCGTAATAAGCTTCAGATTCGTTTTTTATCGTTAAAACCGGATGACTGACAGTTGGGTGAACCCCGGCGCCACCCCCCCCCCTCCCCGCCACCCACTCGTACACACACACATAAACACTGTTACACACGCACATTGACATAAACGCACGTCCCAAGTCAATGTCCCTTGACTTCCTTGGCTGCATGGTCACAGTGGACGCATGGAAAGAACAGTTTCATAATCAACAAGTCAAAGTATCCTACAGTTAGAAAGTCGATGCCACTTCCCTTTGCATTGTCTTAGACCATGACAGAACATTGGCCCCTGGGTTCAAAGAAAGCCGGTAAGTCAAGTCATTTGTGACTTAATTGACACCTCCATCAGTATTGGGCGTTGATATATCGAGTTAAGCTCATTTCGTTATTAACCTATGGTGAAATGACATTTCAATTTTTGAAACGTATTGATTTCATATGGTAGCTATAGCTTGTTAGATATTTCAAACTATACCTTTAGGGGGGTTTCAGAGACAACAAATTACAATCACTGTAGAACGACGTACGTTGCAAACTAGGAATTTCAAATGCATGCAATACTTTTCATGCAAATTATTGTTGTTTTATTTGATCTTTTCTGTTTCATACCGCCTTATTACTTTTATGTCTGGCAAAGATATAAAGCTAATGTACAACTAATATAAGCTGTGCAATACAAAGTGTTAAATGAAAATGTATTTTGTACATAAAACAACAACTTGTACATGGATAACTTCGGTATTAAGGCCACGTCGTACAAATTGGACTGCAAAACTATTCAATGGGCGAAAAGTTTTCCAATCGAGATATTCTCTACAAAATTCGACCCCTCCAATATATTGAGCTACAGAAGTTCTAACTATATTTATTACCTAATCTTTAAAATTGGCAACAAAACCTCTGCTGAAAGTAATTTTGGGTAACTAACTATTATGATATTTAAGACATTATTGGGAACGTTTGCCATCACTGAATGACAAGTTACACGACGTTTCGGGATCTGGAATCTGATCCCGTCCTCAGGTGAGAAGAATACCTAGAACTTGACAAAATTAGTAATGTTGTAGGTATTTTTCTTAGAAGTTCTTAGAACATGGTATCTGATTGCAGATCCCAAAACGTTTTGAAATTTGTCTTTCTCATTCAGTGATATATCAGTGATATATTCAGAGTATATCAATGCCGGCAATAATTTCTAAAAAAACATAAACTCAAAATCACCAACAACGAATTTGAATTAAAAGTCAAACTATTGTTTCAATTCTTTGTACACTTTGTACGCTAACAAAAATGGTTAAACAATCAATAGTACCTTCCTCCTCCAAAGGAATTTTGAATTCTCTTCGTCTAGTGTTGGTTGTGTGAAAGATAATGATTGTACATTTTTGCTGTGTAGGTTTAAGTATAACAGGTTACGAAGTATAATAAATAATCGTGTGTAAGCCGAATTCGCACCGGTCAAAGGCTAACCTCGCCCCGATTGGTCAGCGGGCGCAACAAATCGCATGGCGCAGTGGTTAGGAAAACTGACCCGTTGTGCAATATCGGACCTTGAATTATTGAACATTTTTTAAGGAGTCAAATCAGAAGAAAATCAGGTATCATTGAACAAATGTGCATGATTGTCTGACTTACAATTTATATTTTTGTCTGAGGAAACTAGAAAGGAAATATATCTAAGGTAATCAACTAATGATCTTTTTATTTATTAATTTACATTCGATATAAGCAAGCAATGTGAAATAAGTGTCTATTAAATCAGTGAAGATGTTGGATGTTTTAGAGAGTGATTGATTTTAAATCTTAGTTATCTTCAATTTAAGTAAATACATTTTAATCTTTACTATTGTTCCTGTATTTTTATTTATATTTATTATTCTGAAATTATTCTAAAGGTAAATTGAATAATACTTGTTATAAGTTACTTCAGTTTTTGCACGTTTTTGTGGAATGAAACCCCTTTTGCCAAATTCTTTTCACACGGTAAAACATTAAATATTTCCAATTAAACTTTGTATGTACACTTGCACTATATACACCTATTTTACACATGTATATTCAAAAAATTTGCACTACTTTTTGTTAAAATTAATATTTACTTCAAAATATGCGATGAATGAGTCTAATTAGTATTTTTATTTTTATTATACGTCAATGCCATTTGTTTTGTAAAAACACCTGTTCAACAAGACAATCGGATTCGTCTGTGATTCAAAGTCAGCTGTTCAACAATAGCCGGATACACACTTGGTTCAGAGATAAGTTGTTCAACAAGACAACCGGGTACGCACATGGTTCAGAGATCAGCTGTTTGTTAACCGGTGAAAGTCGCATCTTCGCAGGTTAGCCAACGTGTGGGCTGGCGCAAGGGCCCGTCTTAGGCCTAAGGTTAGTATAGGCTGAAAATACAGGTGTAAGATTGGGTAATGGTGTTACAAAGTAGTATTTCCAGTCATCCCACCACTCCTTGACAGAGGTCATTACGGTCACGATAAATAATCATCAAATTAGTTTAAATTAAATTGCAGTGTTTTGTTATATTTGAATGTAAAATTATAATTTTCTCAGAAATCAGAATATTATTGAAACAGAGTATTCAAAACATGTACTAGTGTTTGTAGAACTAGTTTGCTCCCGATTTTATCACATCTGATAAACCACCATTAAGTTCCATTGATAGTTTATTTGTTGGCTTCGTAAATAAGTGGGGTAACATTACCCTCAACCCTTGTTTGTTTGTTTATTTTTGGGGCGATTAGGGGGCCCCGGCATAGCCGGCTAGGCACGTCTCCCTTGGGATATTGTACAGCCACCGGAAAGAGGGAAATGAGGGATAGGGATGGTGGTAGGAAGGAGTCAGTCTGCCTCGCTCCAGAAAGGGAGAGAGAGCCTTACCTAGCTCCCGGGCTCTGTGGGTGACATAACCCCAGGACGATTCGCCCTCTAACCCGACGTCCACCTAAGTCCACCAGACAGGGACCGCCATCGCATAGAGCCTCCAACCTCTCAGGGGTCGAGTGGCCCCAGGACGGTTCGTCCCCCAGCCCGGCAGACCGAAGACCGTCGGGGAAGGGTCCTTCCTCTCAGGCACCTGTCCCAGGCTGTAAGGAAGGTCCACTACTCCCTCCAAGGACTTGGACTAGACTGTGTATCCAAGCTCAACTGGGAGTCAAGGCCCCAGAAGAGACAAGGAGGAACCAAGGAAGGGAACTTGTCACACTGAATAGCTAAAAGACTTACCAATTCTGTGACAGCTTCATTTTTACTTTCTCCCCTTATACATAGTATATGGAGAAAGTATTGTTTTCGTCAACATTTTTGAATTTGATTTGTTAGTGGAAATATTCGTTTTGGTGCTCCCTGAACCCAAAAAAGTGGTTTTTACGTGATGTCTGTCTGTGTGTGTGTGTGTGTCCGTGTGTGTGTGTGTGTGTGTGTGTGTGTGTGTGTGTGTGTGTGTGTGTGTGTGTGTGTGTGTGTGTGTGTGTGTGTGTGTGTGTGTGTGTCCGTGTGTGTGTCCGTGTGTGTGTCCGTGTGTGTGTGTGTGTGTGTGTGTGTGTGTGTGTGTGTGTGTGTGTGTGTGTGTGTGTGTGTGTGTGTGTGTGTGTGTGTGTCTGTGTGGATGTGTACAGAGCTAGAGCCCTAACCAATGGGCCGATTTAGATGAAATTTGGTATGTAGGTACTAATCCACGATATCTCCAGGCGTTTTTTTCATTTTTTGAATTTTTGATTTTTAAGGGTAATTATCCCCCAAAAACCGCCACAAAACATGAAAAATCAATATTTCTCAAAAACGGCTCTAACGATTTTGATTAAACTTTAGTCGTTTGTAGAACTTTAGTTTTCCAACAAAATGACACCACCCGCATTCCTGTAAAAACTCGGGTTCAGAAATTACAGGACTTAAAACATCCAAAATTAAGTTTTTTTTTGATTTTTCATAAAAAGACATAAATATAAAAAAAATTACTATTCACCATTAAAAAGAGCTCAAAAAACTAAATAATTTTTTATTTTGAATTACTATTCTACGATTGCTGGTTTCGGAGATAATTAAAATTTTTATTTAGCGGTAAACGCAGTACGTTGTCCAATGTTATTGTTATGGGGAATACAAAAATTACTATTTCTCTCTTATGTACTGATCAATTTCATTCAAACTTGATATGCTTGTCAATTTAGCATTGACCAACAGAGTTAATTCGAAATATGTTGCCCCTTAATAACTCTGGGGGGGGAATAGGAGGCGTTCCCCCTCTTAAAACCACGAGTGTAGCAATGGATTCTGTAGTGCCTCCAAAGCAGGGATTTGGGTGGTTGTTTTTTAAAACAACTTGTTTACAAGAATTTCTGTACATTCGACCGTGCTTTGTATTGTATATTTAGTAAATAAAAAGTAATTTATTCATTAAAGTTGTGATAAAAGGGAGAAAGTATGTGTCAGTTTCCTGATACCGTTTATTAGAAATACGGGTGGTGTCATTTTGTTTGAAAACTAAAGCTCTACAAGCGACTAAAATTTAATCAAAATCGTTAGAGCCGTTTTTGAAAAATTTGTATTTTTCATTTTTTTGTGTTTTTTGGGGGATAATTACCCTTAAAAATCAAAAATTACAAAAATGAAAAAACACCTGGAGATATCGTGGTTTAGTACCTACATACCAAATTTCATCATAATCGGCCAATTGGTGTGGGCTCTAGCTCTATACACATCCAGACACCACAGACAGATAGACAGTCAGACATCACATAAAAATAACTTTTTTGGGTTCAGGGAGCACCAAAACGAATATTTCCACTAACAACTCAAATTCGAAAATTTTGACGAAAACAATACTTTCTCCATATACTATGTATAGAGGGAGAAAGTAAAAATCGCTTCAACAAAAGGGAACGGAGGCATCGAATGTCGGGTGTGGTGATGGGGGGCAGTATTCATCTCCCTCACTCCTCCATTAAATCAATCTCTCTCGCTCAAGTTCTCCTAAAAGATCGATTATTCAACGGCCCAACTCCAGTGCCGCTGTAATGAGCCGATAGTCTTATGTTGTTACACATGTTCAACATCTCTCCTGTTCGTGACGCCACTCATTATATGCAGCAATGGAAGTCATTACTCGAGTTACGACACATATACTTCCTACTTTCCAGAGGCGGGATTTTAACAAAATTATGGAGTATAACTTTATAATAATGTGAAATAGTGTTAAATTAAGCATAATAGTCATGCACGCATAATTGCGAATCGAAGCATGCACGTTTGGTAGTCTCTAAATTAATTTATATTAATTTTACTAACTAAATAGTTTCTAACTAATTTAGAATTTGGTTAAAACTAAACTTATGAGTATTAAAACTTGTATTAATTAAGCTGTTGTTTTGTTTTATTGTTTAGTTTTTTTTTTTAACTAGCTGTTACCTGGCAGACGTTGTCATACCTTTGACTATTGCCAACTAAAACCAAGATGACCTGTTCAAGTAAACAAGTCATTAGCTTTTATGTAATTAACAATATCTTTCCATAAGGTTCGTATGGGAACCCTTTTGGACCTCTTGGGAGGAACCCAATTGAGTTAGGACGAAATGGATGGCTTAAAAACCTACTCCGTGAAATGTTTCATATATATATATACCAAGTTTCATAGGAAACGGTCCATCGGTGTCCGAGTACATAAACTTCAAATATATATATAGGCCTATACAAACAAACATCCTTTTTTATAAATATAGATACTTAATTTTCATTCTTGTTTTACCATTATACATTTAATGAGTTTGATGTTTCATTGAATTAACATAAAAATGATACCAAATTCACAATAATGTTTCATTACAATTTTGGCTTCAATTAATCATACTCGTATACAATATCTCCTTTATGCAAATTGTTGAAGATGAGCATGATTGAGAGAACAATATTTTAATTTTTGGAAACCTTAAAAATAACCTAAAACATTATTTATATCATCGAATGTTAGCAATTGTACAGTCCAGTAAAATACAAATTATAAGTAATAATGTTGTTTGTAGCAAGTCTATCGAAGTGACTCCAAGTCGCATTTAGTATGAAATTTTGGTGAAATAATGACAATGCGGCTCTTGTTTTACTATGCATGGATGTTTATATGTTCTCAAGCCTTCGATGTCAAAACTTCCCCTTCGTGTTGCATGGTTCGCTGACACGCCGGTTTCTCCTTCAGCAACCTAAGGAAACAGAAAAGGATGTTTTGACAGCAAAGAATAAGGATATAACCCGATAAGAGCAAGAGTTTCCTGGTTCATGTTACAAGAATCTTTAATTCTGTTTGATACTGAAGTTGTTAGTAAACCTAGAATATCAACAAGCATCCTGTTGCAACTGTTATACTCTAGTAAACCTACAATATCAACAAGCATTCTGTTGCAACTGTTATACTCTAGTAAACCTAGAATATCAACAAGCATTCTGTTGCAACTGTTATACTCTAGTAAACCTACAATATCAACAAGCATTCTGTTGCAACTGTTATACTCACTCACTTATTAACTGTATAAGACGCCGACGCAAAAAGGGCGTATTTTAAGGGTGTGATGAATGTAGAATGGGTGTGACGCCTTTTGTAGTCTTGTTACTGACTAAGACCATAGATTAAACATACTCCAGTTGTGGTATTCTTAATCTATGCTAAGACCGACTGATTCTTTAGTCAGGATCATTAATTAATAGCTCAATGACAAATGGTAGCTGGATCCAGTTTCGAACCTTTACCAAATTTTCTCTGGATATTTGCTCAGGGATCGATCTGGCGAACTTCAGATTATGAAGCGAGCACGCTAACCACAGTGCTACCCAGACGATAATTGGGATAAGACATAATACATAAGATATGTATTGGTCTTTTGGCATACAACACATGTCAAGAACAGTACATACAATAAGTACTGTTCCATACCATGGAGTATACCATGGAGTATATTGTCAATGAAACATGATAGTATACATGCAATGTTTACGCTAACTTGATATGAATTAAAATTAAAACTCATTAGCTAGTTAAAAATTAGGCTCTACCATATAAAACTGTTGATTAAAATAATATCACAATATGCCTTGCTGGACAATAAGTTGTTAACTGACCTGCTCGCTCAGTTACTGTACCAACAGGATCCTGCCAAACAGGAAATTTGAAGCGTAAGACCATCGATTATCTACTTCAGTACACGGATTACAGGAGTTACCTAACCCCGTGTACTGGTCGTGTATTGCACGCACTGTTGCCCAGATGAAATCTGTCTGCCCACGCCTGTTCCCGGCTAATTGCCATGTAACTGTCAGCTGTTTGCTAACTTCCGCCGGAAATAGCGAATCAGCTGTTTGTTTGGAACAGCTGATTATCGCCACTGAGCAGGCAGACTCTTTGATTATTTTCCTAATCGAGTAGTGGTCATTAAAAGTTGCCAATAAATGTTGCAGTTCTGTAAAATTTGATAACTTTGCATAGCTTACGCGACTTTATCGAGGTACAGAAGGTACTTTGTCTTTATATTACTTTGCTTTGATAGTAAGATTAACACTAAAGCCTCGGCTACGATGCGAGCGACGAGCGATGAGCGATAAGCGACAAGCGACGTGAGCGACATCGGTCACTTTTCTAGCTGCATAAGATACCATGTCAAATTGAGAGCAGGTGGCTACAATGTAAGCGACAAGTGATATGCGATAAGCGACTTTTGTGATTATCACTCTGCGTCGCTATAATCGCAGAACCCCGCCAGTAAATATTTTACTGTCGCTGAAGTCGCTCACGACTCCCCTGTTAGTTTAGTGCAATATGTCTAGTGAGGCGGATGGTTCTACTATTCCTACAGTGAAGAAACCACGAGGGGAGCAAATTAACGTACTCTAACTGAAATTTTAACTAGCGAGATACTGACGAGACCATGTTTGTGGGATGAACTCCACAATAATTACAAAAGTTCTACAATATCAAAGAAGCTTTGGGATGAAGTTGGAGCCACTGTTGACCATCTGATTGACCTGTCATGTAACGAGCCATATTGTTAGTGAATTTCCTTTTGAAAGTGAACTATTAGCATGACCCGCACAGTGAAACTTAAGCCCCGGACCACCATAAAAGTTCCTAACGTGAGCCCCTGAACACGTTTTGGGGGTTCGTTCAAAACTGTATATATGTGTGTGTGTGTGTTTGCACTCTAGCGGTCGCATTTTTTGTCCGATTTACTTCAAATTTGGTAGAGACATTCCTTTTTGTAATCAGTTGGACAAGTTCGTTGGGCAAAACAATCGGAAAACTCTAAACCCCTTTTTTGGGGATTAATGTTTCAAATTTCGATTTTTTGGGCCCAAAAAGGGTCAGAAAAGCCATGTAAAATTAATGCATGTAAAAAGATGGGAATTATTGAGGCGAAAGTTTTAAACCCTCTCTCGTCATTCTAGCATACATATTTGCCGAGTTATTAAAGAAAATGTGTTTCGACTAAACACAATACGTTGTCTTATGGGGGTTTTACATTATAAATGCAAGTTATTCATTTGTTGGTGTACTTTTATCATCCCCAGCAAACTCACGCCTCCTTTCAAGCCTGTCTGGCATTCTCCTAACATTATAATGCGCAAAATTGTATTCCCAGCTTTGCAGGTAAATGAAACCAGGAGCATCAGAACAGCCAAAAATCAATGTTTTCAGATTTCAATAACATTGGAATAAATGTATGTTTTTACACTTATTTTGAGTTTTACAAGTTTTTATGTGGAAATTCACTTCCCTCACGTCAGCGTGCTGCGTGGAGCTCGTTTTAATTATTTTGTGTCACAATACAGTTCGGTCTAGATTATTCGTTTATAAATTATCTAGAATCCTACTACAGATAATGCTACAAATAATGTATTACTTAAAAACGTAACAAGATAAATTTAAGATAAAAATAGTAGGATCAGAGAAACTGACATATACTTCTCCCTTTTGGCCCAAATGTAAGATCAATAAATTACTTTTGGTTTAATAAATATAGAATATAATATAATATATCGTCTGGTCTTCTCAGTCTCACTATCCTAGAAATAGACGAATGTTTACTTAGCAAAATGAGTTAACAACGTTTTCGTCGGACATGATCTTTGAAACTGCCTTCCTACCACGCTCTCAGTACGATAAGTCGCTCATATCGCTCTCGCTTGTTCGTAGCCGAGGCCTAACACCGGTTGAGTAAAAATTTCTTTGGTTGAATCTGTCTGAACAATTAAGAACAGGATGGGGCATTACTGACTATACCCCTTTAAAAGGTTGAGAAGGAAGCAATACCATTTAATTTTAAATTTCAAACTAAGATTTGAAAGTTCACAAGCCGATAAAACAACCGTCAAAAATTAATAACATTCTATTATAATCTTCTAACAGGAGTGAGTGTACACAAATCTAGCATAACAGTGTTGTTATTGTAGTTAAAGCATATAATAACAGGCTTTTGGTTTGCAACTACTGTAATTTCCACTGTATTTAAAATCACACAATCTTTCAATATTAAGTCTGATAAAAAAGATTATCTATATTCTGATCTGTACACTGCAAACTATGAACTGATAATGTAAGCTAAATAATTAATGTTTCTAATAATGAGGTTGAGATAGCGTTGTACGTTTGTGTGAATGGAAATGCAAATGAAATTGTTAATTTATAGCAAAGAGTAGGCCTACAAAAGAACTGATTAAAAAGAAAAGTAAAATATTCGTGCTATCACAGAATTAAGAAGCTTCTAAATGCTTTCATTATTAATTATTTATCTTATAAAACTAAAATATTACATTATTATCTCTTTTGAATGTGACTGGATCAAATACCGGCATCAATATCGGAGCTATTTTGAAACACATTACAATGTTGTTGTTTGCTGTATAGTTTCGTCGTGGAATTTCACTTATTCCATTAGGTGCTTTCTAAGTTAAGTGCTATATGTTTTCTTAGTGATAATTTTAGTGCAAAAGCGGAACGTTATGATACAAATTTAAACTCTGGAATGTTCTTCCTATATTTAACGATACCGTATATTTATCAATGGATAAAATAATAAATATACAGATTTGGATAGATTTAAGCTAGATCAATCAATGATAAATAGCTCAGTATCCAATTCCCAAGGAAAGGACTAAATTTTGTCATGTACAGCAATTCAAATCTTGCGCAAGTTGTTGTGGAATATTACAAAACTCTTACTTGAATGGGAGAGGTTATCCTGAATGACTCTGGCAATCTGTCAGAGAATCGTTTGATTTATAAACTGTCAGTCTTCTACTTTTTCTTGGCGTGTCTGAAACGATTTTCCCATCTCACCGCTCAGACGTGCAATCGCCGTAATTGGTTGGCAGCAATCAAACTGCGATTAGCGGTTCTGGAGCATTTGTGGCATTCCACTGGCGAAAACGGGAGTGCAACCTTTAGACTCTGTGTAGTTCCGCCGTTCCGCGACCTTTAGGCGCTGTGACATCGCAGTGAGTTCCACCGTTCTGCGATCTTTAGACCCTTTGACAATGTGGTGCACTTCCACCGTTCCGCGACCTTTATCGCTGTGATACTGTGGCAGTTCCGCCGTTTCACGACATTTAGACGCTTTGATACCGTGGTGCAGTTCCACCGTTCCACGAGCTTTATACGATGTGACACCGTGGTGCAGTTCTGCCGTCCCGAGACATTTGAGCGCTGTGGCACTGCGCTTCAGTTCTGCCGTTCCTCGACCTTTAGACACTGTGACACCGCGTACCAGTTCCGCCGTTCCGTGATTCTTAGTCGATGTGACAACGTGGTGCAATTCTGCCATTCCGCCTGTACTTTGGAATGGTTGTGGATTACGGTTGAAGACCGTGTTAGTACAATGTGTTAGTACATTTACATTTCTTTTATGATATAGTTTCTATCCAATGAGTAGCCCGGTAGCAATGAGTAGCATAGGCCGGTGTTATACTCACAGTTCCTAAATTGTAATACACTAACTAGTGAGAAATTTGGGGTCGGCTCGAAAATTCCTTTTTTGCAACCATAACTGATTGACTATACTCAGAATATTACCCATTAGCACAGATATATACACAATAAAACCCAGCCGACCAGATAGGGTTTTAAAGATCCTATGCTATTCTTATTTATATTGTATATATATGTAAAATATGTGTTTCAAATCCTTTGTGTTATTAGTGAGTCAACCTACACCTCAATGTCTCAACGGAAGCTCATTTGTGTACTTAATCATTCAAATATATTCTGCATTTTGTGGGAAGTCTGATGAAATAGTTCACAACTTTGCTCCGTGAGATGATTTTTCGGTCATATCCCTAAATATAAATGCAATGACATAGTGTTTTGGAACTCAGCCTGAAGCTGCAGATCTACAAAAACAAAATACAAGGTAAGGTGAAGAAAAATGCTTCAGCATTAGAAATATTCACTGAAACTTCAATAATAGTTATACATTTCACCGTCAAGCCACACTTGCTAGAACATTTCAGTAGAAACTCTTAGATTCAGCCTCACTCTGTGCACCAGATCTAGTCAATCCATCCATCACCCGTGGTCCAGGCCAGATGCGACCTAGATTCACCAACTCTCAGATCTCCATCTGCCCGTCCATACAAGGCTGTAGGCTGCAGATCTCGCAGATCTGCCCTTATTCGAGATACCCACGAGCCTTGCAGATCCGCTAATTACCTGCTCGGAGCCTCTGGTTGATACAATGACCGGTAGTGGCGCTTTCACCCTCCGTCTCAACCTTGCAGCGCGGGAACTCATTATGCGCTCATATCTGGAATCTCGCTATTGCGCAACCTGGTGGCTGACCCGGCAATCAAAGACGTATGAAGCGGCGCTAGGAAGCGGGGGAAACATCTTGGACGTCTTTGGTTCCGCGAGGAGCGAGGCCTAGTTTGATTGTGCATTGTTGCATCAACTAGAGGAATTATTGTGGGATATTCAATGGGAAATTAGGAGGAGAAATGAGATATAGTTGTTTATTAGATTCTTAGATAATATGTAATGCAGTGTAGGTAAAATGACTTCTCGACAGTAAAGACGTCTATAGAATTTAGTAGTAACCTATGGGTGTGGTTGAATAGTCAGTACGCTTTGCTGTTGCCTATGATGAAGACAATATACAATTATTATGTAAAAATATTCATGTTAAAAGATGATTTCGACGATTAAAATATCTTTAGAAATCAATATTCATGACTTATATGATTTATTTATACTTATATACAATACATAATGTACATTAAATGAACCCAGTTAAAATCTGCTATCATGTTTCAGTCTGTAAATTTTGACTGAAATGTTTATGGTTTCAATTGACAACAAAGAGCTTACAAGATGGGCAGGGAGAGTTCAGGGCTGTTCCCTGGTGTAAATAATTATCCACCTTGTGAAAATGGAAACATAGAAAAATTGTACAGAATATTTCATCTTAGTTTATAATTTACTAATTTTCTCCAGATCTAATTTGTTTCAACCAAACTGTTGTTTATTTTTATCTAATCTCCGAGGTTTTCAGGTTTTGTAGATTAAATCTCTATTTAAAGAATGATCAAATTGAATTTCAGGACTGCTTCTGAGTAGATTGCTATAATCATATGATCCTCAATAAAGAAATCTTTAATGGCTTGTCCTTGAAGGAAGTGTATTGAAATAGACCATTGTTTCTTCGTTGGCTCAATAACCACTTCATGTTACATTTGCTCTCAAGCAATCAAGGATCTCTCAGTTCCCACCATTCAACAAGTGAAGAAAGGCAACGATAAGAGGATTGTGAGTCACTTCTGTTAATAGCAATATCAAAATTTTTTATTTTCTCATATCTTGGAACTCCTGAATTTATTCAAGGTAAACAACAGTAAAGAGTTTAGTGTTCAAGGATTTTCTGAGATGAATGTCCAAAAAGAAAAGAAACCCTCACCACCATACTCATTAATTTCATCCACAGTACATATTCAATGACTTAGGAGCAACATTACTCACGGTAATAAAAAACATTCATCATTCTCAGGGACACGAACTATGTTCTGCAAGAAACAAAAACAGGAACAACAACAATGACAACACTGTGAAGTATTTTATGAGGATAAATGACTGAATGACTTAGATCAGCCGTGTAGCAGCAGTATAACAGGTGGAAGGCCGAAAGTGAGAGGTTCGGCACATTGGACACAGTCAAGAGAGAAACGTCAACATCGAGGAGTGATATCATCTTAAATACTCCGGCACTGACGTCATCGGTGTTCAAGCTACATCCGCTATCTGTTCCTGTTTGGATGATTCGTACGCTTGAAAAATAACGTTCTTTATATTAATAAATCTAAACTACAAGAAAAGCAAAGTTTCTATATGTTTTCCAAATAGATAAGAACACTCTATACATTATTTTAAAGTTTAAGTTATTTTTATAGTAAATTAGACTTTTTAGTGAATTTCCCCTATAGGGAAGAAGGACCCCTCTATAATTACCTATTGTCTCACCATCTGAAGAGGGGGGGGGTTTGTACCCCAAAAATGTTTTTTCTCGTTTTCACATGTAATTTTTATTTAAATCAAATTTTAATTTATACCATTGAATTCAGCTTAAAAAACAAACAGTTTGGTAATTTGATCATTGCTCTACGACAAAAGGGTATTGAGATATTGAAAGTGCTAAACAAAGAACTTTGTTTAATAAACTGATGAAATTTGGTATACGGCTTCATCTGGTTGTGGTTTATTGTTGTTTGCAAAGAAAAACATCAATTGTTTGCCTATGGTTTCCGAAGCAGCAAACCTAAGTACTCGGTCCCCATGTTATTCTTATGGAAAATAATTAAAATGTTATATATATAGTTTATTTATGAATTTATATGGATGCAACTTGGTATGTGATTTCACTTAGATGAGTTCTATTGATATTTGCATACAAACTCATTATTTTGTGTTCCTTTTTGCAGCAAACCTGTGTACTCATCCTTAATGTTATTCTTATGGAGAATAATTAATATTCTAAATATTGCTTATTTATGAATATATTTCTTATGAATCCTGGTAAGTGGCTTAACGTGTTATTCAATGGAAATTCGCTGAGTTCGCAGGTTTCCTGCGATGGGGGTATTTATTTTTATTTTTACTTTATTTCTTTCAATTCTGTGTACTTATCTTCAAATTCTAGATTAGAAAATTGTTTTCTTATTTTTCCTCCCCAAGGTTTGTCACGGTTTTTAAAATTTGAATTTAGATATTACATTTTCTTTCTTTCAAAGGGTACGAATGTGACAAATATCAACGCTCACTCTTTCAAGCTCAGACTGACTGACTAATTGTATCTATCGTTGTTCTCAATAACGAATATCGTGCTTTGACTAAATTTGGTAGTAATATAGAAAGTCATCTAAAAAAGTCATTGCTCATATTGCAAGGCCCCGAATTTTTGCGGTGCGTTAAAAAACAGTAAACTGTACAAATTCACTAATTTGTTATAATTTTGTAAACAGTTAGAGAACAATCTCCACATGTTTTTGAACTAAAGTTACAGTTTCCAAAAAGTGACAAGATGATGAATTAAAATTGCATTACTAAGAGAGGATACACATTCTGTAAAAGCCGTTAGAATTCAATAATTTTACATCTTGCAAAATAAGATTTCATATCTGTAAGATCGGAATGCGCCACATCACCAAACCATGCCCTCGCATCTTTGACATATGTCGAAATCAGATTTCTATTCGCAGGTTCAGCCTGTAATTTGGCCAAGTCGTGTGGTAACTGCACGAATTGCACTGGGATAACTTCGATCGGGTCTTGATGCACGTAAAAGTTATATAACAAGGCGATATTTTCCTATTACTTAATGCGAGCCATATCTTCCCAAGCGGGTTTCAAATCAGGTATTTCAGCACGTAATACTTCTTCGTAAAGTTGTCGTTTCCAATGAAAATTTTACGATTCTGTCGAAATGTCAGAAAAACAAAAACTGGTTCGATATCACTCGCAGCGAGTTGATGTGAATGTTTTCTAAAATGAAACCAGATCATTCCTAAACTGTTGAAAAGTTCTGGAAATGTTTCATATTCCATTAATGTAGGTTAAAATCAGTCAATATTCAAGTTGTAAGATTCCAAACCCCAATCTTATTCTTAATCTTAATCGTATACTGAGATTATCTTGTGGGGAACTATTCCATTATTGTAAAACCTGTTATAAAGAAACTCGCAACCAAATTACACTAGTGATAATATAACCTATTTTCAAATTAAAATTTTGTTTTGATGTATTTTAGTGACACTCACAACCCTTAAAACTGGGGTTGTGTAGATATTAACATTGAAAGATGAAAGTCACATTGTGATTCAACACTAATAAGTTAGCTAAAATTGTATTTAAAATATTTGTCAACCTAATTCAAACACTGAACACAATGTTGTTAAGTTTCAAACGCCAGTTGCTTTCCTTTCTTTGTGCCCATTCAGGCTTACGTCTTCAGCACTACTGTCGGTTTCAAAACGCAATTAACTCGAGTTTGAAACTCTATTGTAAGCTTACTATCACTATTGCCACGAATTTATTATCAATTTATGTAAAACTATGAGGTACTCGGAGAAAACAAGTTATCAGATAAATCTTGCTTTTAATTTCAGAATCTTCAGCGCCAAATAGTAGATTTTCCCATAAGTTTCCATCAGTCAGGGTTTATACAAATTTCAAGAAAATTCAAAAACTACTTTTTAAGCGAAGATTAAACTATAACACTTTGGGTGTGATCAAAAATGATGATAAAAAAAAGATCAAAATTGATGATTTACATGGTGTCCTTTAGTTGTTGCCCAACAGTTTTAAAGTTTCCCTTTGAACCAAAAATGTTTACGAATTTTGTTTAAATATATCAATAGTCTTCAAAACAGTGTAACAAGGATAAAATAAACTACGTATTTACTACGAAATACAGTCATAGTTATAGGGTTCTTACATACAAAACGGTAAATACACATAAAGGGTGGTACAAGAGGCGATCGATTTCAACCAGTTACAACGGTCATCGTGAGGCCCAATCAGAGAATCAAAAGTTTAATTTATATTACATTTAAAAAAAAACTAAATTTGATGCTGAATTTCTGATAATAGACCTTATATTAAACTTGTACCATAGGTTCAACTTGAATACAATACCTTCTGAACCTGACGCAGTGTTGTCAGTTTGCAGTGACGGACGGCCCAATCGCACGGCTCACTAAACCCCACCAACACATTACCGTGGTCGTAACTTTGAAAGCAGCAGTTGTGTTTTAGTGCCTGTACCATTACCACTAATAGAGAAAGTGCTTGATGCATTTCGCTCGCTAGACAAGATTCATTTATACATCTTTTAAATGGAAAATCACACCTTTTTTGTTGTTGTTGTATAAGTGAACTTTATTATTTAAAATGTTTAAGTTTTAAATATGCAATGTCAATTAAGTGAATTTATAATGAAGCGTTTCTAGCAGTTTCCTTTTGTACAAGTCGTATATGAAATTTACATATGTGTACCAAGATTCCAAAAGTTTTCTTATCACTCCGATTCCATAAAAATATAGTTGGGAAAAAGTAGGAGACACCCAAAATTTCGTGTAGCTTATCGTTTTTACAACAACAAAAAAATTTAAATTTCCATAAATGGATAAAAGCGAATCCAAGCAATATACCCAAATATCAATTTTTGTTACCCTACTGAACCAAAATTATATTTTTGAGCATTTGTTTTAACTATTTCTTTGTCATACTCTGTCGCCTAAACTGATTGATATGTTTTAACATATAATGTTTCATTCGATTCGTCTTAGTTGTGGAAGTGGCATATGGTGTAATATTTACACTTTTCTTTGCAGTTAAATATCTGTTAAAATTTACGCAGTGGGGTGCTTCGTTACAAAATTACGTTTGCTTGTTGGAATTTGCAAATAAAATCATACATAAAAATAAACAAATGGTTGAAAAAGGGTGAATGATTAAATGTAAAAACACTGCATAATATGCTACACGATTGGGGACAAATTTACGAGAGTTAAAAATAAGCAGATCATTACAAACTCGTGTAATAAACTGGCATTGCCTCGCAAACATCTGAGACGAAGTATCGCTTATCGCTAATATTCTGAGAGACTACTCGTCCACGATTATTCCAGGTATTGTCATTCGTAGCGTCCCACCACTGGGCCCAATCACCATGAGTTATTCCGTATTGTCTCGGCCTAGCCCAAGGCTGAGGGCTGGGAGATGGCCCAAGCCAAAGACGAGACAATAGCCGGTCCCACGGTTGTAGATGGATGAATAAATCAACATTTTATGACGACCTTGAACAAGGCAGATGATCTGCTCTATCCGAGACTCTAGAACTGAAAATCCTTGAGGTCAAAAATCTTAAGTTAGGGCTCTAATCAAGTAAAATTTCGTGTTTCTACCTTTAGATAGAGTAAGGAGATATCTAGAAATACATCTCCTTCCTCTGGATAGTACGTGATATTGATAGTCGAAATATTAAGAGTGAATATTTATTAGGTTGCAACAAAAATATCAATCGACTTCTGAAAATTTGACAAAATCTTGTCTGAACTTCTCCCCAGACGGCCAAATCTCCAAGGGAGTTCACCAACCTTATAAAATGTGAAATGAGCCGGAGCAGATAGGAAGTGAATCTTCCAGACGAGGGAGAGGATGGTTTGCGGTCGGGACGGTAGGCGTCGCTGTCTCTGTCACCGCATCCTCGTCCTGGTCGTGACGAATCCTGCGATCCTGCGGCGTGATCTCGTGTCCTGGGGCAGGACTTCCGCTGGACAATGGTCCTGGGATCACCGACCGGCCGTCGGCTAGCGGCTAGGACGTCCCGTGTGAGATGATCAGGTGATGAGAAAGAATTCACAGACAGCAAACCTAAGAGACAGCACCGAGAATAACTAAATAACGCTTGTAAGCAAGGAGGTCTATCGTTAATACTGGAGACAACAGTGCTTAACAATTTGCATCGAAAAAGCGAGCTGGTGGTTTTGTCAGGTTGGTACACAGGGAAAGTTATCATTTGTTGACCTGCACTAGTGGGTTGTTCGATTCTCTAAGAGAATCTATTCATTCAAATCACTTAAATAAAATAAATACAGATTGAACAAACTAATTTTGTTCTTTAACTGTTCTTGCTGTAAAATAATATGGTAAACTATAATTAGATAAATAAATATACAAATGTATGCATTTTCAAAACATTAATTAATTTTTGTTTGCTCGATCAATGTCAGCGACTACTTCTTTTCCTCACTTCTCCTTATTGTTGTCTCCAGTATTACCAATATACCTTAAAGGAGACTAGAAGGTCCAACAAGAATTTTATACAGTGAATGTTGTTATATTCCTGAATCATTCACAGGGTGTTCTTATGGATATAGTAAAGTAAAAGCCCTGATCCTAAAGTTAAATGAAAAGCATCACTTCTTAAAACTCTGGAATTACACGTAGTTGGTTCAAAAAATGCAGAATACATATATACATATACATATATACATATATTGTGTAAACTTCACACAATATATGTAAAATCAAATGAACACTTTGTATATTCTTACAAATTTAATTTCACTATTATAATTCTTCGTCATCTACTTCTAATTGTGTTCCAACACCTTTTAGACTAACAAGATATAATCAAGAAAGGAAAATATTCGTCAGCTCTTCGGGGAAAGGTTAGACCATCCTAAATTGTACATCATTGGAGTATTTACGTTTGTTTATTACATACAATGATTACATTTTATTACATTTCTGTACACGGAAACAAAAAATATTCTACCACGGAGTCTATAAACATAAGCCGTCTATTTTGACAAACATACCGGCGAAACTGGTGTGTATTAAACGATTGTTTCTGTGTATTTGAAACCCGTTAAAGCCTGGAACTTTTAAGATTCTGGAAAACATCCTTCTTCAGGTAGCCTGCTGGGTATTAACAATTCCCAAATAATTTAATTTAATTTAACAGCTGTTTATACCAACAAAACACACTATAGAAGCAAGAACAGCTGTTTCAAGCTGCGCAATCACAAAAGTAAAACATTTGCTCGAATCCGAGTAACTGGATTCGATTGTTCTTTAACTAAATTTCAATCAAACACTCATTTCAGACAATTGTAAATAATTACACAATACAAAGCAATTTCATTGGACAATGAAACTGCCCATAGACGTTACCTATTCACCTATTCACGTTACCTATAGACGGACCATTGCCCCTCTGCAATCCCCCTCATCTGATCGTCGCAACCCCACCTTGCCCATTTGATTTGTTGCTACTTCCCCTGGAACAATGTTTATTGTTGTTGCGATCAGATCGTCGACATGCGTTAGCGTGACTCCGTCTTGTAATACCGACTTGTGTTCGGACAGACAATTTCAAAATAGGTGTATATTTTTGTTTTGTTTTTGAAGATATATTGACTTGTTGTTTCTTTTAGATTTGACGTTATTCTATATTTATATATATTGTATTGTAATTTTATGAGCGTCGAATACAATTATACTTTACAAAGTGGTTAGTATTGGATGATTTAATGATTTACCTGAAACCTAGGTGTTGATTAATTACAATTTTAAATATAATATTATCAAAATTCTATTTCGTTTGGTATAATATATGAGACCTAACGTACCAAAACTAACAGGCCCAACGTGCTAACTGATTAAAGACTTTTCAGATATTAACTACAAGTCTTGAAAACCAGTTTTAGTTGTACTGAAGAATATCACTTGCACTATGAACCGGTCCTAAAATCATAACTGACTGACAAGAATTGTATACTAGTACCTGGGGGGGCGAGCTTTGCTCGGGGGAAGGCCAGCCAGTTTGTTTAGATGACTTGGAGTAATATTTCACCACTTCCCCCTACTAATAATCAGATTTGTATGACTCATTTGCCTCTTTTCTACATTTTTAAGGTCACTCCAGTTGTTATTTATAGCTCAATGCCCCTTTGATTTATTTTACTACTCTATTTATGTAATATACCTGGGGGGCCGATCTTTGCTCGGGGGAAGGACAGTCAGTTTGTTCAGATGTCTCGGAGTAATATTTCACCACGTCCCCTTACTGATAATCAGATTTGTATTATTCATTTGCCTCTTTTCTACATTTTTAAGGTCCCTCCAGTTGTTATTTATAGCTCAATGTCCCTTTGATTTATTTTACTACTCTATATTTGTAATCTTAACTCAAATCTTTTATCTCTCCTCTCAGGAAACCACATGTTAATAATCATAAACAACATGAGTATTACTTTGACAGTTCTCTGGTTGATTATGAACAGCTGTTACAATTCTTTTGTTTTGATTTGAAACTCCATAAGCCCAATGTTAATTTTTTTAACTTTTCATTTTAGTTTTTTTACATTATTTGATTTTTCCTAGGGATGAGGCCTGTCTAGAACGTATTTTTATCCCAGAAATTAGTTATTTCAAACATTTGAAGGAAATCGTTGGAGCCGTTTTTGAGATCCGTGTCGCAAGCAAGCAAGCAAGCACGCAAGCAAGCAAGCAAACCTTACTCATATTAGAGTATAGGATTTTATGATGAAAATAGATTGTTAACGGAACATTTCACTATCAATTTTACAATTATTCAGTTCTTTGAAGCAAAACTTATTCACTAATAGTTTTTTGCATACATCGATTTATCCTATTTGATATTGTATTTTAAGTATTCTTTGTTACACTTTTAAAAGTTAACGATACCAGCAAAATTTAGATTTAAGAAGGCAACCATCAGGAGCTACAACAGAAGAAATATTGTATATTTTCACCTGTGTAAAATGGTTTGAGCCATTCATATGCGAATAAGTAAATAAACTATTTATAAACAAATTTAACTAATCTTTATTACAAATTCACAAATATAGTCACACTTACGGTCGTTCAAATCAAATAATAAAATGAAAAAGTAGTTTTAGCGAATTTCCCCTATAGGGAAGAAGCTATTACCGTAGGTCTCATGGTAAGACTTAAGCCCGAGACCATGATAACTTTTTGTTTTGAGGTCCCCAGATGTCCAAAACACTATTCGTTCAAATTTATATATATGTATATATATATCTATATATATATATATATATATCTATATATATATATATATATATCTATATATGTGTCCGTGAATGCGATAACTTGAGTAAAAAACGTCCGATTTCGATGAAATTTGGCTCAAATGTGTAAACTGACATTTATGACTTTAAGTTCGAAAACCAGAAAAATCGGACTATGGGAAGAGGGGTTTATGGGGGTTTTAAATTTTCCAAAAATCAGTTTTTTGCATTTTTTACCCTAAAATTTTTAAAACACTTAATTTAGGTTTAGACCATGTTATAGAGCTTAAAAAAACAAATAATATGGTATTTTTAATTATTAACCTAGGTTAAGTGGTTGCGGAAAAATTTCAAAAAACATGCTCATAAAATCTCCCATGTTAATCTTATGGGAAAAAGGTTTTTGGCTTTTCCTCAGTTAATTTTACTTTAAACTTCACATTTTCTTTTACCAATCACTTCAGCTCCACAAAAAAATCATTTTGGTGTTTAAATTGTGATTCTACGTCAAACCGTTGCAGAGATATTCAAAGTGCTAAACACAGTACGTTGTCCAATGTTATCCTTATGGAGAATAAATAAAATTTGATAAGTTGATTATTTATGAATGTATATTGATGAAATTTGGTATGTGGCTTCATGTTGTACTGGTATATTGATAATTGCACAAAAAATAAATGTTTTGTTGATTGTCCCCGTAGCAGCTAACCTGCATACTCAGCCCTAATGTTATTCTTATGGAGAATAAGTAAAGTTTTATATCTCCCTTAATTATGAACATAAATTAATAAAACATGGTAAGTAGCTTCACCTGGTTCAGTTGTATTGATAATTGCATAAAAACTCATTTCTTATCTTCCTCGTTGCAGCAAACCTGCGTTCTCAGTCCTAATGTTATTCTTATGGGGAATAAATAAAATGTAATAAATCACTTATTTATGAATGTATTTTTGTCAAACTTGGTGAGTGGCTTTATGTACTAGTGAGAAACATATCAATGCATTGGAAATTCGCTGAGTACGCAGGTTTGCTGCGACGGGGGGTATTTCTTGATGGCAGGAAGGCATGACTGTGAGAACACAGGTTTACGTCAACTCCCAGTCATTAAGAGGGCGGAACGTATGCTTGTTGCTTGTTACATTTGTATCTTGTTCATAAAACAGAAGATTTCACAGACCATTGCCACCAGACCGCCAAGGGCAACAGATAATTATTTCAAGGTCACTGGAATGTGTTATCAATGGCAAGGTCAAGATAACGGTGGGAACCAGTTTGAGTATATCTCAACCGCAAGAACAAAATGGACAGTTTGAAGAATGACTCTGTCGTCAGCTCTTCAGGGAAAGGTTAGATTATCCTTTTTTAGTAGGTTGAAAATTTTTATCTTCAGATTAAACTTTTCTATTACAGCTTTATTTAGACTCACAAAACAAACTAATGTTTGCTTTAAATTTGTTTTTATGTTCATATTATATTAGTTAGCTTTCATTCTGAGAGTTTTTATTTTATTTATGTTGTTACAATGTTACAAGTTTTACCAAGCAATTATTTTAAGTTATATTCAGCGTAATTGTATGAGTGAAAAATTATTGTTGTCAATTTCATTTTGACAACTAAGATTTTCGTAAACAAATTCTGTATATTTCCAAGAATACTGTGGAATAGCTTTAGTTTTATTTAATTTCTTTCCTTAGTTCGTGCTTATACACTTTTATATAAGTGTATTATTCTAATTGGATACATTTAAATCCTAATTTGTTTACGGATTGCAAACTATTGAAACTAAACAGATAAAATAAGTTGTAGATAAAAAATATAAAAAAATATTTCTGATGAGCGTTTTTATGAAGGAAACTTTTGGCAGCTTGTAAAAGAACATTAATATTTTTAAACTATACCTAACATTTGCTTTAATAAATCACATTCAACCCAAAATTTACTTTTCTTAAAAAAATATTGAAAACACATCCTATTGCACAAAATATATATAAATGAAATTAGAGTTTTGTCTATACATTGCTTAGAATAATGAAAGTCTTGGTTATTTTTGCGTTTCATAGGTCAGAGAATCCGAATCAAGCCTTATCTCAATTTCTGTCTGTTTGTCTGTTGGCTGGTTGGTGGTAACGCTCTGCATCACACCTTTGTCCGCTTTACACGCAAAAACGAGAGTACTGTTATGGCTGAAACTTATTTGCTGTATTGTATGCACATATGAGAAGGTTTTAGACGGATTAAAACTAGCATAAGTCTTTTTGAAATTAAACAGCGACCTCTTAAAAAACTTATTTTATTTGATTTCGACTAAGTTTGTCCGCTTTCCACGGGAAAACTAATTAACCGATTGCGACGAAAATTTTTCACTGTGTTCTATGAATGTAGTGAAAGGTTTTAGGCCATTTAAATTGGTCAATTTTATCCTGGGGCTTTGCCCTTTGGGGGGTTGAAATTACCATGTTTTTCTAATGGGAGAAAAAGTTTGTTTTGGCACGGGTGCAAATTGAGGTTTATAGTGGTAACAGCTGTGATTAGAAATATGTGTTACTATAGGATGGTAAAATTTTAAGACCTTAAAAATTTGTACTGCATGAAATAATTATATGAGCAGCAGTTCTGCGGGTAGTGGAAAGCTTTAATGGTTCTTCAACTACTAGGTTTTAAACTCTACGGAGCAACTAAAACTTGTTTGCATTAGTTTATTACACAAAAACCTTACAATCTATATACTTAATACAATAAAGATTTTCTCTGTTACATCCCTTTTTTATCTTTCCTACTTAACCGATTTTTACAATTGAGGTGTCATTTTAAAGCTTATGATCTAGCGCACTGGCGAATGATAATTAAAAAGGTTATTTCGTTTAAGACTTCGCCCCCCTAGTCTTTGATTTATTTCTTGAGGGTGTTTTCAAAGATCCAGTGCTGACCAAATTGCATTATAACTGTTTTAAATGTGATTTTAATTTAACAGCACCCCCCGCCCCCTGTCACGTGTCTGTTGTGATTTGTCGAACATACACAAACATTATTTCAAATTTAATGCTTCTTCAATCGTCATTATTGTTTGTCATTTCTATGTGTCATTTTTGTGTATCGCCATTATTTATGTGTCTTTCTTAGTCTTGCAATTTTTTTAATATGTCAATTTCAAACTTATTTCAAGTGTCTTCAATTTAATAATGTATGATTTGATTTTTCAAATGTTAATTGTAAATTTTAATGCATATTTGAACCTTTCTATGCCAAATGCATTCTTTCAATACTAATAAACTAACGTTATTTGATTTCGAAAATGTTTGTCCGCTTTTCATGGGAAAACTAATTAACCGATTGTGACAAAACTTTTTCACTACAGAAATGTAATATAATAGATTTTCACTTGAATAGAAATTTTTATTAAATTGAATATTTCAACAGATGTAAATGCTAAAAAAATACAGTACAGTATTAGTAACACCTGTTAATTCAACTTCTTGGATTACATTATAAAATAATAATATTTTAACATCAGGAACTAACAGGAATCAGTAGGGATCAACAGAAAGCAACGGGGATAACAAAAAACCACGCGAACGAAGTTGCGGGCACCAGCTAGTAAGTAATAATAAAATTCCCACACACAAATATTAGATCAATAATCTCTTTTTTGTGAATCTACTATAGCCAACCTTTGCAGCTGTAATGCTTTATTGTTACCAGACGTAATTCCTCACCATAATTGCATCTTTGATAACCAGGCAGACATGGGTGTCGAAGGATTCGCTGGTTTTTGCAACAGCACGTCGTCCAATTCAGCCTGCACTTCAATGCATTGTTGGATTTCTCCTTCACAATATACCCCGAGAATTTATCCACTTTCTATAGTATCGTTCTAATAAGAGGCAATATTTCGAATTACATTACTATGTCAATTAGAATTTCGGACGTTGTAAACCAACATAATTAGTTTTTTAACTTATTTAAACCTTGTTAGGATTTTTTTTAAATTTGATATAACTGTGTGAAATTTTATTTTATTTTATTGTGATTTTTAAACTTCTACAACGATATTCATACTCTTTGACAGTTTTCACTTTTTAGCCCATCCCAAGGCAAGCTCATTGTTTTCAGTATTCTACAAGGGGATAAATTGCAATCCGGTGATAGCTAAAAGTGCCTTAATATATTGTTTTAAAGTTCTCAATATTTCAATATTCTTAGTAACTTTTACTCCTGCTTATCCATGCAAAGCAGATCAATTTAATACAGACCTGAAGTAACAAAATAAAAAAAAAATAGTTAACTAAAATAAAATGCGTAACAAACTTAAGAATCCTGCAAAACTTGTTCATATCAGTTTGAAAGTATTTTAAGTAAATCAATACATTTATTTTTGTAGGCTACATATTAGTCGGACGCCCGTGTCAAAATCATTGAGAACCGAAGGGACTTTGGTAAAATAAAAGTACGATTTTTACACCGTCTAAGACTATGAAGACCTCGGTTCTAACTGCACGTTTTTATTTTTCATTTTAAAGTTGTAGTGTGCTCCTTAAACCCCCGAACGTGACAGGACATTTCTGACTACTTCCAAACAGAATGTGAGTTGCATTGTGTATTGCTAGAATTACTATAAGTCCGGGATTCGAGCTTGTGTCTGTAAATCTTTCGGGATTTTTATGGTTTAGTCGCATGAAAGCCGGGAAATTTCACACTGTTATAACTAGAAATTGGTATTCAATAATACTATGGTAAATTTATGGTGTGAAACGTACATTCTTTTTGTATTACAGCTGGCCATAAAATTACCATAGTCTTACTGAATAGTCAATTGCTAGTTCGAACAGTGTGAAAGCTGTAAGAAGAAGAATGTTTCATAGCAGTTGTAAAGCCAGCGTCACAATACGCTAGTCATATCGTTCAACTACTGGGGTTTATTATACTCTTTCAACCCCTCATCCTTGGAAGTAAGGAGCAATTTTACGCACTATAGACTCCATTTTCTGTGAGAGAATTAACATAAAGTGTCGACTTCTTAACATCAAAGAGGACTCATCAAATAAAAATATGGCTTGTTTGAATCTTTATGAAAATCAATACATAAAAGGCGTAGGTCGTAAGAAATACTGGCTTCAGCAAATAACCTCAGCAAAATTAATAACTAGATGAGTAATAATTTGCTGTAATGTCGGGGCACAGGTTTTAATAAATGTTTGATGGTTTTGTACTTGTGTTTTGAATTTCTTATATAGTATTAACCTGTAAAATAACGACGATAATCCTAAACATTGTACTACAAGTAAATAAATAATATTAAATCAATTGTGGAACATATAAAGTCAGCCTCTTTTAATTTCTAAAAAACCGTAACCATCTAAACCTAAATCGAACCTATCTATAAAATGACCGGGATTGGGATCCAGTAACCCTGTGTATGACCCCAAGGGGTATTTGGTACCACTGGAGTCAACAGTAATCAACAAACTTGCAAGCCGTTCACTGCCATTTTGGGGTTAGGCAAAGAACTACTCGTTGAAACCGAACGAGTCATACAAGTGAATCAAACTAAGTGGTAATTTTTTTCAGTTTATCATATTTCACAGCAAGAATAGATAGGTAAATTAAACGAACAAAATTGATTTGTGCCAATTGTGATTACTTTTATTCCAGTGATTTGTATGAGGAGATTCAATTAGGAGAACCTAACAACCTATTACTGCAGTTCAAAGAACGATAACTTTTCTTCACCATTGTACCAACCTAACAAAATCACTGGTTCGCTTTTTCGACCAAAACCCGTAAGCTATGTGGTCTCCAGACCAACTGACCTCCTTGTATGACCTTTCACATATTTCTAACCACAACCGCATACAAAACTATAAATGCATTTCTCTCGCTGCAATCTCAATTCAACACTAAGTTTAGATGTCACGATCCTTGCACAGGGACAGGAATAATAAATTAGAGCGTAGCGAACGAACAGAACAGCTGATTGTGGCGGGATTGCACCAACTAACGAGACATTGCGACAGGCAGGGGTGCCAGTCTCATCAGAGAGAATACAGAGGTGCCAACCTCATCAGACAGAATTATCGCGTGATTGAGAGCCGGTAATAATAGGCCCGCTCAATGAACGTAACCTGCAATTCGTCTCTATCATTGTCACGTCTTCCCACAGAGTAATGAATGATTGGTGCCGCTTGAGATGATACTATATCATGTGTGTCCGTGCGATATTGTTCTTCTTACTCTATGGGCACGCGCGGTAGTTTCTATTTTTAGATATACGTGAATATGAAACTGTACCTTGTTTAAATTAGTGCTACACCTTGTTGGGGAACTGTACTTAATATAGTTAAATGTTTGTTAAACATCTCATAGTGTGGCTTTATTTGAAAGCAGACGAAATATAAAAAGAACCCCAAACTAAACAGTACCTGAGGGCCAAGCTTTGCTCAGGGAAGGACAGTCAGTTTGATGAGATGACTGGGAGTTTTCATCACGTACTACTACTGTCTAGGCGATTTACTTAGTTAATTCGCCTCTGTTCTGCATGTTTAAAGTCACTCCAATTGGTATGATTGCTGAATGTCCCCTTGATTCATTTTGGATATGACATGACCGCTTTATACGTAATCTTCATTCAATGGTTTTAGTCACTGCTCTCAGGAAACCACATGTACTTAAACTATATTACTTTGATAGTTCACTAGTTGATTGTAAACATCTGTTATGATTCTTTTGTTTTGAAACTCCATAAGCTCAATGCTAATTTGTTTAAGTTTTTTTACATAATTATATTTTTCCTGGAGACGAGACCTGTCTATAACTTATTTTTAACCCAGAAAATAGTTAATTACAACTTTTGATGAAATCGATGGGGCCGTTTTTGAGATCGAAGTTGCCATCAAGCAAGAGTTTAGAGTTTAGCATAGAATAGGATTGTTACTTAAACATTGTTGCGCCCGCATTTCTTGAACACAGCAAACACTACATTAAGTACACCCTGATGCTAGAGGCAGGTTGCAGTGATATAATATCTTACATAACCGGACTAGCGGACGTATTTGGTCAAACAACCGGACTGTGCGGTGGTCCGCCGGACCTACTAGTAGTAGTAGTAGTAGCTCGCCGTCCGGCCATCCTTGCTGTCGTACCATGTACTGGATTAATTTCCACCTTTTATGCTAAAAGCACACCAATTAACAAAAATATTGTTAGGAGGGGGCTCCAGTCACGCAACTTTTCGCGTTTCTATCTGCTTTTCTCGTAAGGCCAATGTTAACTTCAAAGCCCGTCCCTCGTCAACGGATTATCCGATATCGTTGATTGATGGTTCATTTTAAAGAGAATAACAATACCTAGCGATTTCAGTAAGCAAAATTTTCATATCACAAATAATAATTGTTCAAAAACTTTAAAAATATTCGATATTTAAGATTTTTACAGGTGATCTATTTGTGATATCAAAATTCTGTCACTGAAATCACTAGGTATGATTTGCTCTTTAAAAGGAAACATAAATCATCGATTTCGGGTGATCTGTTGAGGAGTGACGGACTTTGAAAGTTAACATTGGTCTTATGGGGGAAGCAGGTAGACAGACGCAGAGGAATGGAGCCCCCTCTCAAGGTTGGGCAAAATTGTGTTGTTTCGAATAATAATTGTGTTTTTTATTATTATAAGTATAATACTAAGTTCCTCTGAAGGATATGAAACAAATTATCTAATGAGGCAACAAGTGTCTCTGTTAGACGGAAACTAAGTACTAAACCAATTTATTATTCTGTATTTTCTATTTTTAACAGTAGTAAAAGAATTAAATTTATAAAACTCCTAACGCTTACAACGATTTACCCCATTTTAAAACGTCTAATACAATTTTAGAAAATATCTTTGTATGGAAAGTGGTAAATTAAACTACCTAATTTTTCGTCCAACTAGATTTATACTTTATTTTTGTACCCAATCAAGTCAAATGCATTTCAAAAATACGTATTACTTTACACCCTGTACATAAAAATATATAATCGCTTCCCTGATGGAATTTTAAAGTGACTGTGTGGACGGTATAAATTGTAAGGATTTTAAACGTCTCGCGTTAAAATTGTCAACCGCCCTATCATATCATGCATATTTATACAGGTATCTCTATTACGGAGAAAGCATTGAGCAGTGTTACGAAGCAGGCGTGGGGTGAAAGTGTTTGACTCATGCGGGGCTGAGGTAAGGCCCGGACTGGGGAACCCACTCGGTACAAAGTACGCGGGCCCTCCTTGACCTTAGAGGACCACGTCTGTTTTAAAGCACTTTAGAGATGTAAAAAGATTTTATTTTTTTATCTACAGCTTTATATAAGTTTTTAAAACTTGTGTGCAAGGTCTTGTGTCTTTTGTGTTTTAGTATTTTTTATCCCCGTCCAATTACTGTACTATCTTTAGGGGATAGTTGGTCCAAATTTCTACAAAATTACAACTACTGTGCCTACCTAGAAAACCAAAATAGAGAGCAAACGGATTTAAGGGGAATTGCCCTGGTGTTAGAGACCTCACTCCGTCGACCAGATACACCGTAGCTGTACTTATTAAAAATACAGGAAATCAGTGAATATTATAGTACCATAGTTGCTTATAAGCAATAGTTTATTTTTTAAGGAAAAGCTTTTATTTTTGTATGAAGTCAATTTTTTTCAAAAATATATTTGACCATGATACCCTTTCATGATTTGACCCTTTCTTTCCAAGTTAATGATGATTTGTATAATAATAACTGTTATTATTGTTGTTATTAGTTAGCCAACAGTATCATGTTCTTCCAACGGGGATTTCGCACAACAAGTGCAATTCGGTATTAAGAGACTTCATCACCGGAAGTTTCCGGACACCATTTTGGTGTTTTGTTCCATAATGCCAATGTTAACTTTGTGCCTCCGTTACTCCTCACCTGATCGTCACAAACAATCAATTTTGGTGTAAAATTAAAGGTTTTGTCTTCCTCTAGGGAAATACAATAGTCGAATTTGGATTTTGTTACAAATTAATGAGAATATGTGAAATGTTTCAGTTCAAAATTAAACTATTTATTATGAAACTATGATACCTAAATTAAATCATCAGACATTGTATTTCCCAAGAGGACGACGAAATCTTTAATTTGACACCAAAATGAATTGTATGTGAAGATCAGTTGAGGAGTAATGGAGGCACAAAGTTAACATTGGCCTTAAGGAACAAAACACCAAGAGGGCGTCTAGCAACTTCCGCTGATGAAAGTGTAACTCTTAACTGAAAGTGTAAACGACACAGTGACAGTCTGCAGTTAAAAAATATTTATCATAACGGCTGTTTATTTTATTTTAATTAATTTAGATAAACACTTGTGACCCAAATAAAACAATTTTATTTTATAAGAATAACATTGGAACTTTGATGCCAGTGGGGTGGGACTGAAGACTTAGGAGTAAATCAATTTCTTTCAAAAAATCTTGAGTGAAAAATCTTTAATTTTACTACTCAATCGTCAAAAACGGTCTTGAAACAAAAACGTAGCTGACCACACAGCAGTGTTCTTAGGAATTAAGAAGTAGTATACAATTATGATAATTAGTTACACAAAATTGCGTATTTGGATAATAACATGTCCAAATCCCGCCAATTAGGAAACATTATGGTTTATTTGTTATATAATCTTTCTTTTGACATGTTTCATGTATTTGATGGTGTTCCTATACACTCGCACAATATAATATCCACAATTGTTGACTTCAATAATATTTTATGGGTTTTTCCGAATTAAATAACTTTATGTGTTATTTTATCTGTAAATAAACGATTTTTATTTTATTTTATTTTACTGACCAACCCACGTGACTGTTGCAGATGTGGCAGCTGTCGACCCTGTTATCAGTGGTCTTTATCTCCACGGCAGCCTCTCGTAAGTCTTATCTTTGTGCAGATTTATCAATAGTTTATCCTTAAATGAATGAATTCACGTGCAATATAGTGGTAATAAAGTGTGATTGTATTTAAGGTTACCAAATTTGGCCTGAATTGTTGAATTAAATATATAGTGCAGGTCAATTTTGTATATCAGATCATTTGTGCTAATGGTAAAACCTCACCTGTTCTCAATGTAAGATAAAATATAAGTAGTCAATTTTCTTTAATGTTTTGATAATAATTCAAAATGGCTACAACGACTTTTTATAAGATAGATTATCTGAACATAGTTATATAAATAGATTATTTATAAATAACTAGTTATAGTTAATGTATTATCTAAACATAGTTAGTTGAACATTTTGTAGATTATCTAAACATACTCATCAAAAACTCTCTCCGAAACCATTAAAATATTATTTACGGCCTCAAAACATTTTAAATATGTAATATGACTGTTGCGGCTATCTCTTTGTTTTTTTATGAGTGTCCGTATGTCGTATTCTACAAAATAATTTATACAGAGTAAAATGTAGTATTTAATCCACTAATTTTAAAAGGATACTTACTAATCTCCTGAACAAAGAAAGAGGGGTAATTTCTAAATAAAATTTAATTTTTTCTCATTTTAATGGCTATTTACAAGTGGATAGTTGCGCAACAATGATATTAACAATTCCTGACCTGTATTAACTTCATCACACATGACCGACTGGATTCTCTGCATAACACCGCCATGTACGTGGGGAAGTTGTGTTGCATAACCATAATGCAACTGCGTTCAGTATTTGCATCAGGTGAGTTTCTTTTCTCACGTAAACGTCGCCTTAAGTCAAAATCGAAAATGTCAGAAGACGACTTTCCTTTATTATCTTCTCTGGGAATGTAAGCCCTTCGGCTGTGATGATGCGAATACATTCCTCTTTTCCAAACAACTTCCTATCGAATCACTCAAGTTTTCGATATAGAAGAACCCTTTCGTTAAAGCAGTCCCTTCGTTAAAGCAGTCCCTTCGTTGAAGCAGTCCCTTCGTTAAAGCAGTCCCTTCGTTAAAGCAGTCCCTTCGTTAAAGCAGTCCCTTCGTTAAAGCAGTCCCTTCGTTAAAGAAGTCCCTTCGTTAAAGAAGTCCCTTCGTTAAAGCAGTCCCTTCGTTAAAGCAGTCCTTTCATTAAAGCAGTCCCTTCGTTAAAGCAGTCCCTTCGTTAAAGCAGTCCCTTCGTTAAAGCAGTCCCTTCGTTAAAGCAGTCCCTTCGCCTTGCTATTTAGGGGTACATGTGATCTCCTAAAAGATGCAGGGTTCATTTTCTATTTAAATTATTATGATTTAAACAAAATACAAAATTATCTATACAGGTTTTTTATCTTATATACGGTGACAATTGGTCTTTGTAAAAATATTACCAATATTTGACAATGGTTATGGATGAAACACACTGCTTTTCTTGTACCACACTGAAAGCACTAAGCAACATTTGTAACAAATCAAACTTAACGTAATTACTTACGTAACTTCACACCAGTGTTTTCAAAATATTATAATGTTTTTAATGCTCTTGATAGTAAGGTAATCTTTATATATAATTCTGTAAGCGAAATGTTTAAGTCAAAATTATGGGAGTTTGACAAATTGCAGGATGATGGGAGACGGCTCATATTAAAGGTCTCGATCCCAGGGTCTCAGGGAAAAAATAGCAGTATATCCATTAAGATACCAGCAAACGAGAAATAACGTAAAACATCCCCCATAAGAAAAGCATAGGAAATTAAAAACGTTTGCTTTGTTTACACTAAAACATGTGATTAAGTTGTACGTTGATTACGATCTGACATGTGTTCCTACTTACACTGTTTTACTCAGCATTTAAAGAGTAAAGAGATTGGAGTGTTGGAGCAAGGTTAGGGGCTATGGCCCCTTCAAGCCACTAGTTTTTAAAAATCCCGAAAAGCAAGGGTACAAATTGTGCTAATTTCAAATACCCCCGTAGCAGCAAACCTGCGTACTCAGCGAATTTCCAATGCATATATATGTATCTTAATACCACATAAAGCCACATACCGAGTTTCATCATTATACATTCATAAATAAACGATTTATGACATTTTAATTATTCTCCATAACAATAACATGGCAGCTGAGTATGCAGGTTTGCAGAAGCAAGGAACACAAAAAATGGGGTTTTATAGAAATATTAATATAACTCATGTAGGTAAAGCCATATACCAAATTTCATTAATTTATTTTCATAATTAAGGGAGATAACACGTTACTTATTCTCCATAAGAATAACATGGGGCTGAGTACGCAGGTTTGCTGCTACGGGAGCCTTTGGCAAAAAATTGTTTTTTTGAGCAAATATCAATGGTCCACAACCAGATGAAGCCGTATACCAAGTTTCGTCAGTATACGTTCATAAATAAGCAAGATATAAATTTTTTCTTTTCCTCCATAAGAATAACATTAGACAACGTACTGTGTTTAGCACTTTCAATATCTCGGTAACCAATTGACGTAGAGAAATGATCAAAATACCAAATTGTGTGTTTTTTTAAGCTAAATGCAATGGAAAAAACTAAAATTTGACTATTTCCAAAATTATATGTAAAAAATTCAAAAAACCCATTTTTGGGGTACAAAACCCCCCCAAAATACCCCTTCGGATAAAGCGATCTGGCTGGTTTTCGAACTTAAAGTCATAAATGTTGCTTTACACGTTTATACCAAATTTCATCAAAATCGGATAATTTTTACGAGAGTTATCGTGCTCACGGGCATATATATATATATATATATATATATATATATATATATATATATATATATATATATATACAGTTTCGAACGAATGGTGTTTTTGGGGTCTGGGGACCTCAAAACGAAAAGTTATCATGGTCCCGGGCCTAGGTCTTACCATGCCGACTACGGTAATAGCTTCTTCCCTATAGGGGAAATTCGCTAAAACTTACAAATTTGTAACGGATAACTATACTCCTCTATTGCTTGGGTTTAACCACCTTTAATAATTATATATTTTCACTGAGTTAAGCGAATACCTTCAATAAATTTCTTTCATTTAAAACTCGATTTCATATTTTTTATTTATCTATATTTATAACTTATTCACATCGACATGACCTTTCATTTAGCACGTTGTCGTTTATTTAACTTTTTTATTTTATGGCACCGGGCCAAAAGAAACTAAATTACAAGACCAAGGACTGAAGATCAACAAGGAAAGCTCGTCAGACAACGTGATTGTCGAGTCTTCCCCAGTCAATCTTCGTCTCCAAGCTTTGTCTATCTGGGATGGCGATTATTGTTATCGATTTGTTTGGCAAAGCATTACAAACATCATTCGTAATTTCTAACAGTTACCAATGCGGTTTTGAAAATCAACCCATCTTAAACATTTATTAAAATTATTTTAGTCTTAATTGTTTTTCCCCATTTCGGGGGTTTTCACTGACAATACGCAATATTAGAGCAATTAGATTTCCTGTCAATGTCAATTATTATTTTCTTAGCGAATTTCCCCTGTAGTGAAGAGGCTAATCATTTAAGGAATACTTTTAAAGGCAAAAACACTTTCAATAGTGTCGTTTATTAAAACAATAACTCCAACAGTAAAAAGTGTTTTAAAACCTTAGGTAATTTCAATTTTAGCTGTATAATTACTCAAAATCTTCAAAGTCATAATTAACAGAATACGAGCTCGTTTGTAAAGGAACGTTAAAATTCTGTAGTTTATTACATCCTAATTGTAACCAGTTATTCTTCGAGGCATTCAAAATAAAGTCCTATGTCTTCTGTAAAAGTAGGTCTTAATCAAATTTTTATTTGAGTTAGCTGAAGCCTTTTGGTCCAATATTGCAATGTGAGTAAATCCTGAGAAGTTTACTTTTATAAGAACTATATGACTAATATGATTTATTAAATCCGTACTATCGAACATTTCGGTTATAATTGTTACCAATAAAAATATTTAATCATAAACTACAAGTTAAAAAAACAACATTTTTTTAACGAACGTACTAAACATCAGCCAAATTCATGGAAAACAATTTACTACAGATTTATATAACCTTCTTTGACAAAGATCGAGAGCTTTCCTGTCAAAACTTAGGATTCAGGACATATATTTGAATCATTACCAGTATAATGCCAAGGCTAAATCAGAGAAGCTTAGAGGGTCTTAGCACTACACTTCTACAAGGGGAAGACCACCGGCCTGGTTGATGAAGAACACTAGAGAACGTCACGAGGATTATTCACGATCTTCGTGGAGTTGGAGTTGGGAGGAAGTCTTCCTGGCCTTGACAGGTCTAACTTATATCTTCAACTGCAAAGAAAATATGATAAGGCATGGAATGTAAACATTTTCGCCAATGACTGAAACTATTTGAGCCGCCCAGAATTGTGAATTAAACTTAGGAGAACGAGTTTGAACTGTAAGTGAATCAAACTTTACTCAAGTAAAAATCAACGGAATCCTTAAGGAAATCTTCAAAAAGATCAACTTATGATTTAATCTGTTAATCGCTCACATTATTACTATGCAATTAGTAGAATTAGTGATGCATCTTCTTGATTGCATCACTTTAACCTTTTCGTAACCGTAAAATATGTAGTTTCATCCAAATACCGCGAGAACTTTCCTTGATCCAGTAAGAGGGAGGATTCATCTCGCCCTGGTTTACAAGGATTTTCACTCAAGTTGATTTCATCCTTTTACTGTCCACATTGTCCTGTGCACAACCGCGTCTAATGACCGGTGTGACGCAACGGTGGTGTGATATCGTTCTGTCTTCTGTCTTGGGTCTCCTTGCTCCAGTTCCGCGGAGTAGTTCCCTGACCGGCCGTGACGTGCTGCTGAGGCGCATTATGGTCCTCCTTGGCCGGACATTTCTTGCATTTCAAGTCTATCCGTCCTATGGCACTAAATAGGGACAAAAAACACATGATCATGTGAAGGAGTAGTGAGGGGAACTTTGGAATCAGTGAGGGGAATTTTGGGTAGTGAGTCCCCCCCAATTACCCAAAATACAGCAGCCTAAAGTGTTCCAATAGCTAACTTTTTTACATCTGATATTCAACTCCTTACGGGGAAACTCTCTACTCTTTTAATCTGCGTTTTGAGCTCATACCCAATTTTTTTTAATTCAGCTTTTTTTCCAATATGGCTTTTTCAAATTTTTTTAAGGAAACCCCTTAATTTAATTGCTTTATCGGGTAGAAATGCAATTTTGAAACGTTTTTATTATTGGTGTTTTTTTATAAATCCAACATTTTAGCCTCCAGAGCTACTCAAAAGGTGAACTGCTCAACGCAAAAACAGTAAAAATCACTTAATGAGTAGGTCATCTAGACGGTGAAAGGGTAAGGTTCAGGGAAAAATTACCAATAATAAAAAAATTTCAAATTACATATTTTTCCCGGTAAAACAATAAAATGTATTCTAAACTAAAATTAGAAGTTGGCCGCCATATTGGAAAAATGGCGGTTTTTTTGTAAAATGGAAAACCCCTCAAAACGCAGTTTAAAAGTAAAGGAGTCCCTAATAAGAAGTTAATTATCAGGAATGAAATAAAACTTGTTAGCTATTGGAACACTTAAGGCGGTACACCCTGAATAAATAAAACAGAGGACAGTATGACAACTTAACATTCCCCCGTCAAAGAACAAATTTACTTTAAAACCACTAGGTCAGAATGATAAATTTTAGACATATCATGTCATCCCTGATCATTGGGGAATCATTGGGGTCTCTTACTTACTCTTAGGATGTAAGTTTAATTCAAAAGGATGTAACGATTACAGCAAAGATAGACACCTAATTCCCCAATTTTAGAACGTTTTGTTGAGCAAATATCTCCGAGACCTGTCAGTTACTGGGCATTAGCATTTAATTTCAGAGATTACAAGTTAATTCGAGTTATCCGGCCATCAGGTCGGTCTAAACGGCTGGTCAAGGTGATCACTCGACCTTGAAATGAGTTATGCGATCGCTGATAGAACCGCTATAACTCACTGGGTAATAGTCTGTTGTACTTTTGTAATCATTCGATCTTCATTACATCAATGACATCTGTTCCAACTGTCTATAATTTTCACTTACAAAATTCTTTAATTTGTAAGATTTGTTTACTTTATTTAGCGCATTTAATTAGAAAAATACAAATTATGCTAAGGGTTACTATTTTTACTAGCTTTAAGTTACTTTTTATCTTAATATATAAAATCCAAATACCACTGACTGACCTACCACGAAATCTACATAACAAAAGGCCTACAGAGTTTAAATTTGACATATAGGTTCCTCTTTGATTCTATATGCTTGCTAAGAAACGGTATTACGAAATTCCCCCTGTGTTCCACACCGCTGGGTCCGAAAGTTACCATGTATTCCTTATGGACATTAACTTTTGTTTGAGCTGATGAAAACTCAAACAGCTGATCTTGATTATTATTAGTTCCACGGGCTAACCACAGATTGAAGCAAACACCACCATAATATTTTACGCGGGCGAAGCTGCAACGGGTTGGCTAGTTAATAATATGATTTGAACATTAGAGTAATTTGTTTATCTTAGAAAAATTTTCATTATTTTAATTGTAGTTCGTACATTAAATACTAAGTTATATGAAGATCAGTAATAATTCGAATGGAACTCTAAACGTAGACTTATAAAATGAGAGAAAAACTTCACAGTAGTTATTATGTTTAAGAATTTGAATTCTAACTTAACTACTGGTTTGAATTTTAATATAATTCATGATTATACTTGATAATGGTATTTCAGTACAATTTTTGACGTGACAATGCAGTATTTTCTGTCATTACTCATTCTTCTATTATCAATATTTTTATTTAATGAACAATCCATTAGGTTCAACAGAAGTTCTAAGTGAAGTTTCGTTAAGAGGTTGTCACATGTTGGTCACTTGTAGCTGTGGGAACGGCGGCGGCGGCGTCTCTTTGTTTTGAAGATTTCACTTTGACCGCGTTCCCATACTCTTGCTTTAGCAACTATGGAAATTGAAGGAGCCACAAACAAAAGTGGACAGCTTTGTGTTCGTACACTTGAACTACTATTTTTATTTGTTTGAACTTATAAAAGTATAGTTAATATGTAGTAACCACATCATTTTGAGGAACAATTGTTGTAACGGGTATTTTGTTACTATTACATTAAAAGTTGTTAAAACACTGTCAGTGAAGGGGGCATATGTGTGCTACTGCATATGTTGATTATTTAATCATTATACATATTGTGTTCAATTCAATTCGGCCCTTAGCTTTTTCTTCGCACCATCCTGAAGAAAATAGTATTTAACTTTACCCCGTTAAAATAAACTATAATTTCCTGTGCGCAGCTTGTATTTGAGAAGCGAAAATAGTTAAATAATAGTAAAAAATCTCAGTCTGTAGTTATATGTAGTCCTTATAACAGCTGTTTATTAAAATAAATTGAATTAATAAAACACATGTGACATAAACCAAATAAAACTGTCATCCACATGAATAACGTGGGGACTTGGAAGTCCCATGGGGCAGAGCCCTGAGGCCTAAATCGAAAATCGAATGCTAGTTTGCACATCTGCACACCTAGACGCGCATTTTGGTGTGTGATATGTGGGGGTTAATCCTTAACCACAAAAATTCAACAAATATGTTGTTAACTGCTGTTATACAGACAGTAGTATTTTCAAACGAAATTTGTGGTCACATCATAGAGTAGCTAGAAATTAAAACTGTTGGCAGACAGACAGCTTTTCATTTCGGCTTCAATTGTACAGCTAGCGATTAAAATTGTTAGCAGACAGACTGCTTTTCATTTCGGCTTCAATTGTACACGGCATCGAAAGTGATTTTGTATATGAATCATCGCCCTCTCTGTCATCACGATACTATTCGATCTCATTCAAGCTTTCGAAACGGTCCGCTGGAACGTTGGAACCGGCCAATCGTCCAGTTCCCATGTTCCCATCGTCCCCAAGTGAATGGATATTCATTATGCAAGGGATCGGTGTGGCAAAGCAGTATGAAATGGAATAAGGACGGACTACGGCGCGGCGGTGCCTATGGTTCTCATAGAGTATTCTGTTATTGGCGTGCAAGGGAATCCCGCTTTCACTGCACCTAACTTTGCAGGGTTATTTGGCTTTGACAGATCATAACAAACGAACGAGACCACACACAGCACGCTGACGTGAGGGAAGTGAATTTCCGCATTAAAATCATAAAGAAAATCTAATAAAGGATTTAAAACAATCCTGGTAACATTTTTTTGAAAATTGAAAAATGTTATTTTATGGCTGTTCTGATGCTCCTGGTTATACTTAAATTGACTATTAGGATGGCTATGTTGTACATTATAAGGTTAGGAGGAGGAATAGTCAGGATAACAAGTTGGTATAGGAGTATTGGGATTGATAAAACTACATAAAGATATGAAAAACAGTAATTTCCAGTGTAAAATCCCCATAAGACAACGTACTGTGATAAGAAAATTAACATTTTCTTTAATAACTCGGTAAATACTTGTGCTAGAATTATGAGGAAGGGCTTAAAAGTTTTAAAATTTTATGTACAATAATTTAATATGCAATAATGTTACTTTCAGGGCTTTTCTGACTTTTTTTGGGCCCAAAAACTCAAAATTTGAAAAATTAAAATCCCAAAAAGGGGTTACAGTTGTATAGTAGCATAGCTTACAATAATTATATCTCTATTTTCTATGTCATAAAATAAATAATTATTTATTCTAATTATGTTGTTAATTTTGTTGTTATACAATTTACAATATTTTCACAATTTTATTACAAACTAGCTGTTACCGCAGGCTCCGCCCCGCAAATAATTTATAAAAACTATGACAGTTGTGTGTGCTGAATTCCGTGGTTAGCCCGTGGAACTACTACGAATCAAGACCAGCTGTTTGTATTTTTATTAGCTCAAACAAAATTGAATGTCCATAAGGAATATATGGGAATTTTGTCGGGATCTCTGGTGGAGCCCTAAGGTCATTTCAGGGTGAAAACCATTTAGTTTTACTATTTTATACCTAAAGAATCAGTGTACAAAATTTCAGCTCTCTACCTACATGGGAAGGTGGAGAATTAGTGATGAGTGAATGAGACAGTCAGTGAGTCAGCCAGGGCTTTGCCTTTTATAGATATAGATGTACACAAAACCAAATACATTAATATTAGTCAAAATATTGAGTTTTGATTTTATTCATCTCCAAATTCTCCTAAAACGTCACCAAATTCTACCCTAGGTAGTGTAATTTCGAAATATTGATTCAAAATATTATTTATAGCTATGTACACAAACTGCACATAATTAGCTTTTCTGTCGATCGTGTTTATATTTATGAACAGATTTCTCATCAGCAATCAATCATCGTATATTAGGCTCTTAAAGTTTTTACTTAAAGAGAACTGCTCTCAATGCAATATCTAAAAAACTGTATCGGCTACTAAATCAAAATTCAAAATTGCCTATTTAATAAAAATTACTTTTGTACAAAACCCTGTTAAAACCAATACGGACATATGGCATTCAAGTTTATGGCACAGAAAAATTCAACCATCTGAAGAAAATCCAAATTTTTCAGTAAAAAATACTACGTCTAATATCTGGAGCCCCCTACTACGTGAGCAACAAGACTTTGCACAGTGACTTCAATATTAAATTTGCACATGAAGTAGCAAAAGAACTTTACTTGAATTTTTTTATCTAACTCGATGGGCATGTGAATCCTCTCATGACCTTCTTACTTTGACATTGCCAGGCATCCGTCGAAGGAGGCTGAGACGAAATTGGAGTCGGGACTTTAATATAAAGTCCTACAATTGAAGAGGACAACCCTTAACGCCCAGAAAAATGAGGAAGACTTCTGAGCCTACTCTTTTAGCGAATTTCCCCTATAGGGAAGAAGCTATTACCGTAGTCGGCATGGTAAGACCTAGGCCCGGGACCATGATAACTTTTCGTTTTGAGGTCCCCAGACCCCAAAAACACCATTCGTTAGAAACTGTATATATATATATGTATGTGTGTGTGTGTGTGTGTGTGTGTGTGTGTGTGTGTGTGTGTGTGTGTGTGTGTGTGTGTGTGTCCGTGAGCACGATACCTCTCGTAAAAATTATCCGATTTTGATGAAATTTGGTATAAACGTGTAAAGCAACATTTATGACTTTAAGTTCGAAAACCAGCCAGATCGCTTTATCCGAAGGGGTATTTTGGGGGAGGTTTTGTACCCCAAAAATGGGTTTTTTGAATTTTTTACATATAATTTTGGAAATAGTCAAATTTTAGTTTTTACCATTGGATTCAGCTTAAAAAAACACACAATTTGGTATTTTGATCATTTCTCTACGTCAATTTGTTACCGAGATATTGAAAGTGCTAAACACAGTACGTTGTCTAATGTTATTCTTATGGAGGAAAAGAAAAATTTTATATCTCGCTTATTTATGAACGTATACTGACAAAACTTGGTATACGGCTTCATCTGGTTGTGGACCATTGATATTTGCTCAAACATTTTTTTTTGCCAAAGGCTCCCGTAGCAGCAAACCTGCGTACTCAGCCCCATGTTATTCTTATGGAGAATAAGTAACGTGTTTTTTCCCTTAATAATGAAAATAAATTAATGAAATTTGGTATGTGGCTTTACATAAATGAGTTAAATTGATATTTTTATAAAACCCCATTTTTTGTTTTCCTTCCTTCAGCAAACCTGCATACTCAGCCGCCATGTTATTCTTATGGAGAATAATTAAAATGTCACAAATCGTTTATTTATGAATGTATATTGATGAAACTTGGTATGTGGCTTTATGTGGTATTAAGATACATATATATGCATTGGAAATTCGCTGAGTACGCAGGTTTGCTGCTACGGGGATATTTAATTGTTCATGTATCATGTTACTGTTATTGCCATATTGATAGCAAATTTGCTCGTTATATATTTGTACAGTTACGAATAAAAAATTAAAGACAACAAAAACAAAAGTTTTTACCAAGTATGACCACATACCATGATCACATGGTCCATGATCACATGGAATTGTACACTGTGACCAGTAATAGCAGATACAACGGAACGAGCGGCATCCACCAAAAGAGTATGAACTATGATGATTGCTTGTAATTCAACCGTCTTTGTCAAGTCAGCTGAGTGAAAAGTTATTACTTCGAATGTGTTTGGAATAATGGACCTGTCTGTTAGATCAGGTGGTAATCAGCTGTAAATCAGCTGTTTTATAACGTTCCCGGCGGGAATTCAAGGACGAAGGACGAATCATCCTCACTTTCACACAAGGTCGTCTTCTTTTCGCCCGTATCCTTTCCCGTCTGACCGTCCTACCATTACAATATTCTTCACATTGGCTCATCATTTCTGATTCGGAATACCAATTGCATGAGTCATCGCTATTGGCAGAGCTTGAAATAGGTTAAGAAGTTTCTAGTTGAATGATTCTCTTAGGTAAGATCCAGTACATGACTTTCAAACCTTACGATATTTCATTTGTCCCTAAAACAAGAATTGTAATAAGCCAGGTATACTGAATGAGCCAAGTGTATCCTTAGGGTGATTTAGAAAGTTCAGTGGCTGTTCGTTTGTGTTTGAGTACGTGTATGTGGGCATGCAAACTGAAAAACGGTAAAATATTTTGTAATGAGATTTTTAAGACATATTTATGATATCTAAGCAGCATCTATATGTTATTTTGGATATTTAATTGATGAGGAAAGGAGGTTAGAGAATCAATGTATTAGCAAATGAGACACTCATTGATCCGTTTACAGGTCCGTGCATGCTACACGGATTCTAAAGTTAAACTCCGCCAGGACGAGACGGTTGGGTCGTAATCGTGCTGGGTTCGAATCAGTCGAACATACATCGGTACCTTTTGATGGAAGTTTTTCACAGTACAATATGATTAAACATTTTTAAGATTTATTTTCTATTACATGTAATTAGATAGACTCGCATTAAATAGCCTTGATTGAAGGCCATGCGCAGTTTAACTGCGACACGGTGAATAATATAATCAGAGTAAACTACTGATCGCATAGAGGCCAGGTTGGTGTCAAAAGATTTTCTTAGCCCAAGGATGATGGAAAAACACGAAATCCTATTCTTTGTCGTTAGTTTGCAATTAATTGGCAAACAATTTTTTTTATTTTTTCCGCCATCCTATGTACTCATATAAGGCGATGTGTAACCACCTATTCAAAGTAAACTACTGAACGTAAAGCGGCCAGGTTGATGTTAATAGATTTCCCTTGGACCAAGGATGACGAAACAACTACGACATTTATTCCATATTTACTCCATCATGTTGTTTACTTGCCATGTGTTCCTATTTTGTATCCGAATTCAATACAACAGTTGAAAAAGTAAATGTTCTTATAAACAAAGCAGACAACTACATACTCTTATTTAAAATTAGCTTTTGGGGTGAAATTTGCAAGCAATAATTACAAAAGTTCTATATTGAGTTGTAATACTGTACAAATTTAATGTATCAGCAAAATTAAATTAGAAGATTCATGTAATCTATATTCTCTATTTATATGTTTCTTTCACTCTTGAGGCAAAATTTTGTTTTATCAATCATAATGTAAAGTGGATGATTTTCCTATGTTAAATACTGGATATCATAAAATATACCTAGAGGGTGGCGTTCTAGCGTTCACAGATAGAAATTCAATTCTTTGAACAATTGGTTCTAACGATTCTTGCCCCAAACGTGTATTGACTGGAGCGGTAATTTTTGTGTCAATAGATTTTGTCAATAATCTTTAAGAAACATAAAATTGTGTGTAATCCAATAAATGTCACCCGACCAGCGTTGTTATTTCTTTTCCGAATTAGGCAGTTTTTATAGTTTTGTGTACAGCTGAATTTACAGTTTTTGTAAAAAACGATGATAGTCATTATACTTCCTAAAATTCGGGAGGTTATGAATATAAATAAAACCATGTCAAAAGGCAAAAATGTATTACAACAAAACGTCAATAGAAGTTGATAATAAAACAATGCTAAGGAAAAAGTTTAGGCAATTTAATAATTCGTTAAATTATACTTTGGTTACAAGTGAAAATTCTGATTCATTATAATTGTAATCTGAAAATGTAGTACGATTACACAGAGTATCTTCTATATATTAATCGGCCAAGGACATTTTTGTGGTACAGATTTCTCGGATATGCGGCATCGTAGAATTATGAAACTTGGCACACTTATTTAGTAGTATTAGGAGACGTGTCGAATGTAAATAATTTTGTGATTGGACGAGTAGGGCTATGCCCTTTTGGCTTTCAAAGTTTACATGTTATCCTTATTGGAACATGCGTTCTGCTGATCGTAATTGTTTAACTTTTCATTTCATTAATAAACAGCTGCGTTATTCAAACAAATATGTAGCACAACAGCAAGAACAGATGATTCATAAATAAACATTTTCCTGACTACTGGAATGGTAACACCCTTCTCTAATCAGTTTAAACTCCACATTAAAACAAACTAAACCTGATTGTGAAGGGGGGAGGATGAGGGACGGAAAGAGGATGAGGTGGAGAGTTTTCAAACAAATAAAAAGGCTACTGATTACTGGAATGGCAACGCCCTTCTGCTATCGTTTTAACTCCACATTAAACGGGGAGCGGATGAAGTGGAAAAGTTTCAGGCACTGGAGTGGTAACACCTTTCTCTTTTCCGTTTCAACTCCACATACAAAAATCATACCTGTTTGTGAAGGGGTGAGGATGGGGGATGGGGAGAGGGTGAGGTGGAGAGGTTTCAGGCGTAAATAAAGCAACTAATGATTACTGGAATGCTATCACCCTTCTCTTATCCGTTTTAACTCCACATTAAAATAAATTAAACCTGTTAGGAAGGGAGGATAAGGGATGGGGAGAGGATGAAGGTTGGGGAAAGGATAAAGGACGGGGAGAGGATGAGGTGGAGGTTTCAGACATAAATAAAAAGGCCACTGATTACTGGAATGGTAACACCATTTTCTTATCCGTTTTAACTTCACAACAGCAAGAACAGACAATTAATAACTAATTTAAATAAAAAATATTACTGACTACTGAAATGGTAACAACCTTCTCTCATCTGTTTTAACTACACATTACAAAAATCAGATCTGTTTTTGAGAGGGTGAGGATGAGGGTCGGGCAGAAGATAAGGTGGAGAGGATTCAGGCATAAATAAAAAGGCTACTGACTACTGGAATGGTTTACGCTCTTCTGCTATCCGTTTTAACTCCACATTAAACAAAATTACCTGTGGGGGAGGGTGGGGGAGGGAGAGGAAGATAGATAGAGAGAGACAGACGGTAAACATATATAAAACTATGCCTAGTACCATCTTTTATGTATGTTTACCGTCTGTATGTGAATCATTATAAGTGTAAATATATCTTAAGTGTTGTAAGACGTCTTTTATTACATCCCGTAAGTAATAACAACACGTAATATGCTAATAAAAAAGTTGTCTAGCTTGATATATTGGATAAAAATGGATTTAACACTGGTAAGAAATATGGATAAAAGTGGTAAGGAAGCAATGGACTATGGACTTATCCTGCTATTAGCATGGCATACATATATATACGAGGGTCATCCAGAAAGTAAAGAACGTTTGCTTGCTGCGTCTAGCACAGCTCCCCCATCACCGCCATTGCGTGTGCGGCAGTCCACTCACCTCTCCACCAAAGTCTGAGCCGAGTCTCGTTGCTGTGCGGTCACACGTCTTATTTCTACAGCAATTCAAAATGGCGGCGGCAATCGAAAATCCCGCCAAATATGGGATAAGCAGTTTTATTCGGTTTCTGAGTTAAAAAATGTCTAGACCATCAAATTTTTTAGAAAACACCAAATAGAATTGGTGGTGAAAGTGCAAACAAGTCTTCAAGTCGAGCTTTCAGGGGAAAAAATGGTGCAACAGGTTTAATGAAATAAAATCCATTATGCACGACGAGGATCGGAGTGGCAGGTGGCTCGCAAAAGACGATTTGAAAGAAAGACTTGAGGGAAGATTGGAGGAAAACAGCTGCTAAAATCTTAGCACATTACATCAATTTTAAGATTTGTTTTTTTTGCACTTTCATCATTAACTTTCTTAGGTGTTTTTCTAAAAATTTCTTCGGTATGGACATTTTTTTATTCAGAGACCGATTGACACTGCTTATCTTAGATTTGGCGAGATTTTCGATTGCCGCCGCCATTTTGAATCGCTGTAGAAATAAGACGTGTGACCGCACAGCAACGAGACTCGGCTCAGACTTTGGTGGAGAGGTGAGTGGACTGCCGCACACGCAATGGCGGTGATGGGGGAGCTGTGCTAGACGCAGCAAGCAAACGTTCTTTACTTTCTGGATGACCCTCGTATTTATCCATACAGTTGAGCTAACTACGAGTTTTTCTAAGTCTATCTCCAGCAGACTGTTTTTAAGTTTGCATGTCAGCAGACGAAATGCAATCAAATTTTAGTAACTACGTAGAATATATTTAACTTGGTTATAAAAACAAATTAATAACTTTAGGCTGATTTATATTGAACTTTCGAGCCCGAAGAAAAACTAAAAATTATGTATTACAATGAAACTTAAATTTTTAGGTAGAAATGACACAAATCTTTAGTATTTATAATTGTTAATACCGGTAATATTAGATAATATCGAAATAGGTAATATTATATTAAATATCAATAGTCTAGCTACGGTTTGATATTATTGATTTCTTTGTATTTCTTTGAGACAGTTTTAAAATAAAAACTAAACATCAAACTCCTCTTAAATTTGTATCAAAGCTCTCTTTTTTTAGTGCAGGGAAAACGATTTTGACAATTTACTCTCGATGGCGCTTTTACGTTTGCAATCAAAGAACAAAAATACTTTTTTCTTCCTCAGAAAAACGGGTTTTTTCAACAACTAGTTTTTGTTTATTTTTTCGTTTTAACTTTTGACGTGACTTACAGCATGCAGACAAATAATAAATAGTTGCGGTAATACGCCTACCCATTGGCCAGCGTGTTTAAAAAATGCAAGAAAAAGTTAAAAAATAACTACTTGCCTCATTTTACCAATTTTCTTATAAATTTACATATATTAAATTAAGAAAAAAGTAACTATTACTATAACTAGCGTAAAAGTTATTTTGTCATGTCTATTAACATAACAAGTCATGTGGAAACTAAAAAGGACTAGACCTTCATTAATTTTATTTTGTTAAGATATCAGCACTTATGATAGATTGATCTCTAAGGTCGTTTTTGAATTCGGCATTTTCATTTGAGGTATGTAAAGGGCATTCAAAAGAAAATGATTTTAAAGCCATTTATGACTGATACAATTTAAATTAATTTAATTTTAAAATCCTCCTTAACTCTGCCCCTTACAGGGTCGTTATGAGTTGAAAACCAAATAAAACCATTGCATTGACATCTCAATAAAGCCTTTAGTGGAAAATTACATAGCAAACATATTAGCCTAAGTCTAGTCGTTACCCTGGACAGATATTTCAGATATTTCCTCATTTTCCCCGACATGGAACTTTGAGTGGTTTTGAAGTTCCTGCGAGTAACTGAAGACGATCAGAGCGCAGAACACAAGGAATATTAGATTGATAAAAAACAGCACAATGGCGGCAGTGAACGCTGCTCCCATCACGACTCCGGATTCTTCTCCGCCTTCGACTTCCTCCGGGTCTTTGATGGTGTTATTCTCGTACTCACTGAACTCACTCTCGTAATCTCTCTCGGTAAATTCAGTCATGGAATCGGTTGATGTTTCATCGTCATAATAGGTTGTCGTACCATCTTCACTAGGATCTTGGCGGCGTTTTCGAACGACTAGCTCTGTAGTAAATACTTCCGTTTCTTCATACTCCGTCGTGTTATTTTCTTTTGTTTCGTACAGACTGACGTGCTTCCTGAATCTGAGTGGAGCAAACCATAGACTTTCGGGGCAGCGTTCTTCAACACAAACATAGTCAGTCAGGGTCTTCTGGTTGTAAAACGATATGCCCGATCCTGCCAAGAATAGAATGATAAGGAAAGCGATGAGAAATAACGCCACGAAACACAGTTTTCTCTCTTCCTTAAACGCGGCATAGACCATTACGATTCCGGCGATCAACATCACCGAGAGGAAACAAATGACGAATATCAGGCTGGTCGGGAAATGAGGAATGATATGCAGATTCGATATTAAAATTAATACAGCGAGTTCTACAAGTGTAAAAGCCAGGATGCTGACACCAGCGTGTAGACTAATACACCTGCAAATTGATTTGAGAACCATTTTTACAGAAAATTTTGAACTTACCGGCCAGGCCTTGTAGATAGAATATCTTGCAGTTAATTTGGACCCTATGTTTGTTTGTGTAACAAAATCGATTGTTGAAACATGCTTATGAAAAATCGCAGCTGATTACAAATTTACGTTCACAGAGTTAACAGTTTTGCCATGAATTTATAAACTTTATGAGTTAAAATAGCCCCGACCGCAGCAAAGTTGAATACTCCGTAAATGTCCAAAGCATTAAGATACACTCTACTAACACGTATTGCCACTTACTTGATTATATTGTGTATATATAAAGATAATTTATTCATAAACTAAACAAAATTAACAATCTGCCTACCAATCATATAACTTACTTTATAACTTTAAGTTATATTACATAAAATATAGTTTATTCTATAATTTTGTGCGTAAATAAATAAATACAACAATAATATTTTTATTGAAAAAGGTTGGTGGCCTCTTTTTCTCTCTACCTATATAGTGCGATCTCATGGGCCTCAGACATGTGCGTCGAACGCTTCGTGCAAAGTAACACTGTCCAGGGCAACCGAGTATCGGAACTCTCGCAGTATTGTCCAGGGCAACCGAGTATCGGAACTCTCGCAGTATTATTGTCCAGGGCAACCGAGTATCGGAACTCTCGCAGTATTGTCCAGTGCAACCGAGTATCGGAACTCTCGCAGTATTGTCCAGTGCAACCGATTATCGGAACTCTCGCAGTATTGTCCTGGGCAACCGAGTATCGGAACTCTCGCAGTATTATTGTCCAGGGCAACCGAGTATCGGAACTCTCGCAGTATTGTCCAGGGCAACCGAGTATCGGAACTCTCGCAGTATTGTCCAGTGCAACCGAGTATCGGAACTCTCGCAGTATTGTCCAGTGCAACCGAGTATCGGAACTCTCGCAGTAGTGTCCAGGGCAACCGATTATCGGAACTCTCACACCATTGTCCAGGGCAACCGATTATCGGAACCCTCGCATTAGTGACCAGCACTATCGATTATCGGAAATCTCGCATTAGTGTCCAGCCAGTGCAACCGATTATCGGAACCCTCGCATTAGTGACCAGGGCTATCGATTATCGGAAATCTCGCATTAGTGTCCAGCCAGTGCAACCGATTATTGGAACTCTCGCAGTAGTGTCCAGGGGAACAGATTATCGGAACCCTCGCATAAGTGCCCAGGTCTGCCGCTTATCAGAAATCTAACAGTAGTGACCATCAGGGCAACAGTTTACCACAAGTTAATAAACAACATGAGTATTACTTTGACAGTTCCCTGGTAAATTATGAACAGCTGTTACAATTCTTTTGTTTTGATTTGAAACTCCATAAGCCCAAGATTAATTTGTTTAACTTTTCATTTTAGTTATTTTACATTATTTGATTTTTCCTGGGAACGAGGCCTGTCTAGAACTTATTTTTATCCCAGAAGTTAGTTATTACTAACATTTGAAGGAAATCGTTGGAGCCGTTTTTGAGATCAGTGTCGCAAGCACCTTACTCATTTTACAGTATAGGATTTAATCTGTAAAGAAAATTACAAATGGCCGTAGAGAGTGCAATGTAACTCGTGCTATTTCGGGCTGGATGCAAATTAGGGCCTGCCTCAGTCTTTACCTTGGTAATGCAACCAGTCTGCAGCAAAACTGGAATGTGGTCTAATTACAACACCTCGCATTTCAAGGCCAGTTTAATCGATTGCCCTTGATAAGTTTAATGTTTAGTCAAGGCTGTATTCTTTTGTCTAATGTTTTTATTTTTTTTAATCGCACATATATCAAGGCTGTTATATGTAATCGTGAAGTGTATAACTTTTTTCAAAACATGACTTGATGTTTTATTAAAGCTCTTGGTATTTTACAAATTTTCTAAGATGTTAAAAATAAGTAATCTGTTTTAGACATATACTAAATTGGAAAGTTCACATTAATACAAAAATAACACAAGCTCATGCTAAATTAGCCCTTCTTTTTCCCCTTATAAATAAAGATTCTAAATTAAAATTCTGTGTAGGTAACAGGTGTAGGTAAAGTGTAAATTCTGTGTAGGTAACAGGTGTAGGTAATGTGTAAATTCTGTGTAGGTAACAGGTGTAGGTAATGTGTAAATTCTGTGTAGGTAACAGGTGTAGGTAATGTGTAAATTCTGTGTAGGTAACAGGTGTAGGTAATATGTAAATTCTGTGTAGGTAACAGGTGTAGGTAATGTGTAAATTCTGTGTAGGTAACAGGTGTAGGTAATGTATAAATTCTGTGTAGGTAACAGGTGTAGGTAATGTGTAAATTCTGTGTAGGTCTAACCGTCTACCTTTCAAACTGACCTGGAAAATCTAAGTTAATCTGACCATTATATAAACACTTAATATGAATTTCATGTAATTATTAGTTAAGAGGTGCCAAGTTTGTGTTTCCTCAGCATGTTCATGTTACACATGTTGTAGTTCTAATGTTGTTGTTAACTCTAAATAACTTGCAAGTAATTATATGATCCATTAAACCTATTGCCTATAAGAATAAGATTTAACTTTAAGGGCCACTGGGGCGGAGCCCTAAGGATTTCCAAGATGGGAATAGGCCTTTATGTAGCCCAGATAAATTATCTACCTACATGCAAATTTTCAGGTGGATTGTTTAAGTAGTTTTTCCGTTAAAACGGAACATACAAGTCGACAGACAGACAGACAGACACCACCTTTACTTTATATGACTATATGACAAGCTTTTGGGAAAAAAGCGATTTTTTGAATAAATTATTGTTCTACTCTCATTAAATTGATCTAATCCCTCCTTACTCAAACTTTAAGAAGAATACTAAATGCCTAACAATATTTACTCACGTCATCATATCTGTTACTTCTTTGTTATTAGTGAATTTCCTATGAAAAAGTTAACTGTTAGCATGACCCGTGCTGTTAAACTTAATCCCGGGACCACCATAGGAGTTCCTAATGTAACCCCCAGAACACGTTTTGGGGGGGTCGTTCAAATTAATATATATATATATATATATATATCAATTATATAATTATAACGATATATATATATATACATTATTTTTTTAAACATTACTAAAAAAAATGTTAAAATGTTTCTAAAAGAGGGTACTTGTTAGTAATGCTTTTAAAAATAATAATATTAGTAGCCCTAATACACAAGTTACATATATATATATATATATATATATTTATTTATTTATATGCGTGTGTTTGCACTCTAGCGATCGCATTTTTTGTCCGATTTACTTATAATTTGGTAGGGACATTCTTTTCTATAATCAGTTGGACAAGTTCTTTGGGTAAAACAATCGGAAAACTCTAAACTCTTTTTGGGGATTAATCTTTCAAATTTCGAGTTTTTGGGCCCAAAAAGGGTCAGAAAAGCCCCAGATTTAAATTAACGTATGTAAAAAGATGGAAATTAGTGAGGCCAAAATTTTAAGCCCTCGCTCACCATTCTAGAATAATAATTTACAGAGTTATTAAAGAAAATGTATAATGACTAAACACAGTACGTTGTCTTATAGGGGGGATTACATTAGAAATGCCTGTTATTCATTTGTTTTGGTGTATTTTTCTCATCCCCAGCAACCTCGACTACTTTCATGCCTGACTGGACCTTCTCCTAACCTATATTGCGCAATATTGTATTCCCAGCATTGCAAGTTAACGGAAGGAGCATCAGAACAACAAAAAATTAATGTTTTCAGATTTCGATAAAAATTGGTATAAATGCATGTTTTTACACTGATTTTGATTTTTAAAAGTTCTTTATGTGGAAATTCACTTCCCTCACGACAGCGTGCTGCGTGCAAACTCGTTTTAATTTCAAGTTGAATCCAATGGTGAAAAGTAACATTTTATTTTGAGTCAAATTATATGTAAATAAATTCAAATTACCATTTTTGGGGTTTAAAACCCTGCCAAAACACCGCTTTTGATCCATCTGGTTTTTGGAACCTCAAGTCATAAATGTTGCTTTACATGTTTGTACCGAATTTCATAAAAATCAGACCATTTTTACAAAAGTTATCATGGTTCTGGGCCTAGGTCTTACCATGCCGACTTCAGTAATAGCTTCATCCTATAGGGGAAATTCTGTAAATTGTATCCACCAGTGATTAAAGAATATTGTCTTCTTTATAATTTCTCTAAATGTTACACTCTGTAACTTAAAATTAATAAAGATGTTTTGAGTTTGAGTTTTCCTAACTGGTACCTGAACAATATACTATACTCACAGCTCTCTCTAAACTCTTTCTTCTATTGGTCAGATAAAGGTAAAGGGGCCGCCACGTGTCTAGAAGTGCCATAAGTGGCATGTTACATCAGAGAAGCCTGTCAACTGGCTTGGCCACCGCTCCTTAGGTAGCTGCAATACTGTCAATTCATTGCCTCTGTTCGTCTGTTTGGGGTGATCAGCAAGCCCCGAGTTCCACAGATGTACTGGAATGCGTAATTGTGAAATCTGCCATTTACAGTGACAACTATAGACAGAATTGCAGCCCACTGCTCTAGCGAGTTCTTGTTTCAAGGAGTTCGTTTTGGAAACATTACATTCTCCTTGTAGTTTCTATTATACAAATTTTGGTTCAAAATCTACTGTCTTTTAATTCCATCAAAACATTGTTATGCAATATAATATTACTTAAATTGTCAAAATTATCTGAAAATCCAGTTACACCGGGAATATATAATAGTATATTTCGTCACTAGGATCAAAAGTGGATCTTTTTAATACGAGCTCCAGTTTAACTGCCAAGGCGAAGCCGAGGCTGGTAAATGAGCGAGTATTAAAAAGACACTTTTTATCCGAGTGACGAACTATATTTTTCGTCAAACTGCCAACAAACTTAAGGTTTAAATGAAAACAAAAGTAAAATTTACGTACTGTGTCTTCATAACCTCAAATGTTTCTTTCAGCTTGTCTCTCTTGAAACAATTAGTTGTTGCACATGCATAACTTCGGTTCATTCATATCTATCAGTTGTTGAGTCGATCACTTCAGTTGTCACTCACCCGCGTGTACGGGAAACGAACGCAAAAATAATGACAATACAACAATGAATGTTTCGATAATAACAATGAATGTTTCGATTATTTATGATCGAATGAATTTTAATCGATTTATGACGACCTCGCATCAAAAGTATCATCAACAATGATCTTTTTAGTACTAGTACGATAATGGTCATCAAAACATATGTTATTATCCAAAGACTAAAAAGAAGAACTTTTGAATCTCAACGCATCTGTCAAAAACAGTTGTTTTTGAAGCAGTAAGACGAAAACATATAAATAATAAACTTAGCAAATAAATAAAATCAACGCCTGCAACACATAAACATTGAAACTTTAATGGCTAAAGGAGGAGCGGCATCCTAAACGATTTTAGAATATTTTCTAAATTTTGACACATGAAGGAATAATAACAAACATTTTTATATGCTTTAATATTGATCAGAAAACATTGAATGTAATGGAATCTTATTGTATCAGAGAGATAAATGGGGGTGTTTTAGAACTACAGTGTTTTAGAACTTTATATGTACAAAATCGATTACAATCGTAATTCAATTCGTCAGCTAACATGTAGTGTGCATATGTGAGTATCATCGTACATTGTTTTTACTAGTAATGAAAGTGAAACAATTATAATGTTTACTTTTGGCAACCTAGTATTACATTTCCCTAAAAAAATAAGATGCAAAATAAACAACAAGAAAGTAAGTTAAAGAAAATATGTACTCCAAAAAAATTGACTCGGTGCTAAAGCATATATGTAACGTCCTAGGTTGCATCACATATCCCCTTGCTCACCCATTTCCAATATTTTTTTACTCAAAGCGCTTCACAAAACTCCAACAAATATTTTGTTTACTAGAACCGCACCTAAAGTTCTTCTTTGAAGTCTAAAATCAAATCCTAAAATAGGTGTTTTCTATTTAGAGAGCGTAAAAGTCCTTTTCACTCATTACGCCTTACTTTTCCACTTCCACTTGCTGAAGTAATGAACATCTGATCAATTGTTACTTTGGACCTAGCTCACTGACTTGTGAATTCAGCCAAAATTGATGAAATGTTGTGTATACAAAATTGTAGTTGTAGGAAAAATTGTGTAGGGATGCAATTTGGGAGTAAAGTGTCTATCACTTTCGGATGGTTACCGTTTTGTGAAATAACAGATCTCTCAAGCGATAAAATATAAATAACTATTTTATTTCCAGACTCGATAGAGAGGAGGGAGTCGAGTGAGAAGCGAGTGGTGTGCTACTACACCAACTGGAGCGTGTATCGGCCCGGGACCGCCAAGTACAACCCCCAGAACATCAACCCCTACCTGTGCACTCACCTCATCTACGCCTTCGGGGGCTTGGACAGGGAGAATGGCCTCAGGCCGTACGACAAGTATCAGGATATCGAGCAAGGTAGGTTTGCATCAGTCTTTATTTTTGTTATCGTTATTTTATATTTGTCAAAGCGTTATTTTAAAATTGTTAAAGATCTGGTTACGGGATTGCTGAATTCACTATTTTAAATGGTTGCCTGAAGCAATCCTGTGTGGTCAAAAGTGTGATGCGTTTCGCCAATTATGCCATCATCAGATGCACACTACACAAAACAAATTTCATTACACATTGTAATCACCATGCAGTTTGTCAAACATATAAAGTTACATTGGACACGTACGTCACGTGTCTGGGGCCTGGGGAAAAGTGCCCCTCGTGGCAGCCCTGGTCCAATGTTTAAAATTTCAATTTTAAAATAATTTGTTCACTAAAATTTGAGTTTTCTTATAATTTGGGGAACATCCAACCAACTTCTGAGTGAGGTCATCTGCCTGGTGATCCCTTGGGCAACCCCCCCCCCAAAAAAAAACATGAAATACAAATTTCAAATAACAAATAAACAAAAAAATTGATAGATGAAAAAATATAAAAGTCTTAAAGGTTCAAGGTTAAGTTCAATAGCTAATTTTATCATATTAAAGAATACACTTTTTTATTAATATATATATAAAACCAAACCATCACAGGAACTTTTAAGAAAACCATAAGTCTGACACCCGTGAGGCTTTAGTGAAAGGCCTCTGTGAGAGAATCGGAGAAAAAATATTTCTAATACTAATATTTTAATTGACATATAAATTCAGTCGGCTAGTCTGAAACTTTTGCCAATTATTGGATCTTGTTTTTCATGACGGGAGGACAGTACTTAACCTGTTTATTCTATTGTTTACAAAACAAGCTTTGTTTTGACATTTGATTGGTTGAACAAAGCGCCCCTCCTCGTGGAGCCACAGAGAAATAATACGAACATCAACACTATTTTTTACTCAAGCTCAAAGGGCGAAACTAAAAATGTCACTACTTAAAGGGTTATGTATACATTGTAGATTGTGTCAATTAATATAATAATTCCAACATATGAGATAAAATATTACCTTCTTTGGGTCAGCCTGAATCTACTTCAGTAACTGCAATATATGCGATGATACTGGCCTCTAATGATTTTCTGTATGCCAGCTGATTCCTTTTGATACAACCTGTATTTATTTTGTCTGTTCTTAGATACACAATAAACATGTTTTAATAATCAGCTGGTTAGAGAAACTTAAAATATTGATAAAATAGGTTTTAATTGGGTTTTTTACATTCTAAATGAAATTATTTCAAAAATGTAAGTAAATTGTGCAATTATAGAGAGATTGATCTTTCATTTAAAGCAAACCGCGTGTAAAACGGTTCAGTGGAAACCTCAATTGAACTGTCCAAAGAGGTGCCAAGTTGAAATTTTACCCCATGTTAAATTGTCGTAAGATAATTTTAAATGTCATTTTTTAAATATTTAATGACCAGATACCAAAATTTAAGATGAATTGTGCAAATACAGGGGTTATTCCCTTTCATTTGGCACCAACTGTGTGTAAATCGGTCCAGTGGAAGTTTCACACGTCCTTCCGGATTAATTAAAATGTTATGTTTTAATATATAGGACTAGTCGACCCATGCGGAATTCCACACTGCGAACCAAATCTTGTCAGCTGATCAGATGTTCTTTTGTTTACATTTTTGCTCCTGTTAAAATAAACTATTCGCTTTATTTATCTTTCATATTATTCAAATTTCAGAGAAGCAGTACATTTTTAGACCGTGAGTCTATTTTTCGTCAATAGCTGGCATGATAAGCTTTAAAATGAGGGGTAAATCATGGAATTTGATAAAGGAATAAGGAAGATCTTACGGACTGACAGAAAAACAGGCTAGAGAAATAATATATAAGATATATTAGCCAGATACCTTTATAATATACAAACACATTGTTTGCTCGTTCCAGGTGGTTACGCTAAGTTCACCGGTCTCAAGTCCTACAACAAGAACCTCAAGACGATGTTGGCTATCGGAGGTTGGAACGAGGGCTCGGCGAGGTTCTCCCCCCTCGTCGCGGATGAGGAGCGAAGGAGGGAGTTTGTCAAGAACGTGGTCAAGTTTCTACGAGTGAACCACTTTGACGGGTTGGATCTCGACTGGGAATATCCGGCGTTCAGGGACGGAGGGAAGCCTCGGGACAGGGATAACTACGCTCAGTTGGTGCAGGTTGGTACTCGAGGAATAAACACGCCGGAGGACAAAGAGTACTAAATACTAAATACATAACATTTGATATACCGTAACTAGAGAAAAATAATGAACTTAGATGAAGAAGAAATCATGAAAATATGGATTATGTTCCAAAATGTTGATAAAATCTTAAATATTTGTTGATACTGCTTAAGTTGATATATAACTGTCTCATCCAACATTAGCCGGGAATTGAGAGAGTTTTAATTTAGAATCAACTGAATTGCTCAGAAATTTAACAAAAGACTTGTGCTAAAAGAAAGGTTGTACATATTTAACTTATTAGAAATCACATTAGTAAAATTAAACCGCTACCGATTTGCAGCGTAATAAAACATATGCTTTAAACACAATCACAAAAAAATGGAGATTTATTATTAATTTTGACTGTGTATAAAAATTCTCTCATTTCGTATTATTATAATTGGAAATCTGTTGCAATCACAAAGCAGAATTAAAATTTTGGAAAGGAATAGGGGAACAAATGGGAGTTCTCGTTTAATTTGATAAAAAACCTTTCACTTTTGAGTAAAATTAGCGAGTTCAGCTTTTGCTCCCCGGATTTTGGGTCAGCCAAAACAAAACAGTTGCTCTGGGAGAGGAAAAGAAGATGCTTATCATTCTCCAAAAAATTCTTTCTTCCAACAAGGCCCTACCCAAGGATACAGGCACATCCAGCGTAGTCATAGAATCAATAATGGACTCATTGAAGTGATGACTGCTGTTAAACATTACATTGTAACAGTGGAGAAATTAAAAAATCAGGTAAAACTGATTAATGAAAAAGGCACAAAACCCAAAATTATTGAAACGTCTGTGACCGCTAACTTTATTGTTGCAACTGACAATGACAAGTCAAACAAGACCCGATCGGTAGCGTTAGCTGGAGGCTTTTTCAGCTTATCTTCCTGCTGACAAAGCCATGATCAGCATAACTGACTCCGATAAAATAAAGTTTGACTGTCAGAATCAGAATCGGCTTGCACTGTGGACCTGTAAGAGGATAGACTAAACCTCATGAAACTTTGGTTGTACACTTAATTAGCAAATGTTTTGACACATGCAGATCTAGTTGCCTATATAGTAGAGTTTTATTTTATGCAAGGGAACTATTTACTGAGCTACATACTTTAATATCAGAATAAAAATTTACTACTCCAGAATATGTTTACCCATGAAAATGTCTTTATGGAGGCATTCCCACAAGAAACACCTCACAACAATCGCAATGCAGTTGTCGAAGGCACAAACAAAATAACAGTATTTCATCCCAAAGACAAATTTTTTCATCCCATATTTATATTTTCAGGAACTGAGGGAGGAGTTTGACAGGGAACACGAGAAAACAGGCAGACCTCGACTGCTACTGACGATGGCAGTGCCGGCCGGCATAGAGTACATAGACAAGGGCTATGATGTGCCTAAACTCAACAGGTATTGAAGCAGTTTGATGCTAAGTTTGATCAGGCGCGGATCCAAGGGGGGGGCGATAGGGGCAGTTGCCCTCCAAACCTTAAAATGATTGTTTTTATTTTATTGTTTAGGCCTACAATGAAAGTTTCTTGAGTACAAGGTTATTGATCTTGAGTACAAGATTATATTAGCTTTACTTTCATTCGTTGTATAATTTCATATGGTTTTGAAATAAATAATGAGGGGTACCAGTGACCGGGAGGGGTAACTTTTGGTGACCGCACCCCCAAACCTGACCTCTGGATCCGCAACTGAGTTTGATGTTAATTCTCTTATACAACCGCTTAAATGTTACATTGTTTTAACTGTCTAAGTTAAGGATGCAAAATAAATTATAGTGAGAACTGGAACATAATGTTTTTAAAAGTGCTTCTTGAGTAGTTTAAAGAATTGAGTAAGCTTGCAGAAAATTACCAAATACCACAGTAGGCCAACTAGAATAGGTTGCGCTGTGTGGCTTCAATAGTTGGCTGCTGTGAGGGTCGGCAGCGGGTGGAGTGGGGAATAAGTCGGGTCGCCGATACAGATGGCAGAAGGTATATATATATTATGCTAATGAACATTCATTGGCCTGTTAGCTTAATATTTTATAAATGAGACTAACTCTTATTATCAAAGTAGTCTACACTAAATCTTTGCGAGTGAAATAAATTAGGAATATATCAAAAGCTCAATGTTCATGTGAGATCCAGCACTCGGGAAATTTAAAAACAAATGACAAAGAGCAAAGATAGGTCACTCAAAATAAAATAAAAAACAAGAAAAAATGTATTAAAAATAGGGTCCACATGAAACTTACTGGCTGTACTCCACATAATACATTGCAATATGAGCTACTACATATAAACATCAACAATTATATAAACAACGAAATGAAATACTCCCGTCACAGCAAACATGTGTACTCAGCAAATTTCTAATGCATACATTTGCCTTAATACCACATAAAGCCACTTACCAAGTTTAATAAAAATATATTCACAAATAAACAGTATATAGCATTTTAATTATTTTCTATAAGAATAACATGGGAGCCGAACACGTAGGTTAGCTACAACAAGGAACACAACAAATATTTGTCTATCCAAATATCAACAGAATTCAATTAGGTGAAGCTACATACCAAGTTTTAGTAATTTATTCATAGTTAAAGAACGCATGACATTGTACTTATTCTTCATAAGAATAACATCAAGACTAAGTACACAGGTTTGCTGCTACACCAAATCAACAACAAATTGGGTTTTTGTGTAAATATCAATAGATCACAACCAGGTGAAACGACCTACTAAGTTGCATCAATATCTTGATACTATATAAAAATGAATCCCTATTTCCCTTTGTCACTCCTTAAGTTGAAAATAAGTGCACCAAATTGAATAATTTTTGTTGTTGTGTTCGTTAATGTCAGGACATGGTTCTTATAAAAGAAAATTTTTAATCCGACCTAAGGGCTCTGTCCCACTGGCCTTCGAAGTTCTCATTAGTTCAGATAGTTACACCAAACAGCTGATGACAAGGATTATATCTAAACATACTTGAAAGGCATAAACATATGTTCATTACGGAAATAAAAAATCAACTTGAATGGCAGCTCATCCGCGAGGCGAGTGAGCGAAGCAAACGAGCTCATCTTGAAAATGAACGGGTATTTCACATAAAACAAATTCAATGACATTAGATCAGGACAAGTTCTGTTGGGCCAGCTAGTACATTCATAAATAAGCAAAAAATATAGTCTATGACTTTCCTATAGGGGAAATTCGCTAAAATGTATAACAAAATGTAGAAAGTATGTAACTCGTTAATGTGTCGCAGGTACCTGGACTTCTTGAACATCCTGAGCTACGACTACCACTCTGCGTTTGAGCCGGCCGTCAACCACCACTCCCCTCTCTTCCCACTGGAAGACGACAACGAGTACAACTTTGACGCTCAACTCTCCATTGTGAGTTACTGTAGTGAGTAACCACTTACTGATATAAGCTGTGCCCAACAGCTGGGCTGGTTCACCTGATTACAGTCAAATCAAATCATACAGCTGATCAAATTCTATATTTAATAAACGGTATCAGGAAACTAACACATGCTTTCTCCCTTTTAGCCAACTTTAATGAATAAATTACTTTTTATTTACTAAATATAGAATACAAAGCACGGTCAAATGTACAGAAAATCTTGTAAACAAGTTGTTTTAAAAAACATCCACCCAAATCCCTGTTTAGGAGACACTACAGAATCCATTGCTACACTCGTTGTTTTAAGAGGGGAAATGCCCCCTATTCTCCCTCAGGGTTATTAAGGGAAACATATTTCGAATTTCCTCTGTTAACTCCTCTGTGAATGCTAACTTGACAAGCATATCAAGTTTGAAAGAAATTTATCAATAAATAATAGAGAAATAGTAATTTTTGTATTCCACATAAGAGTAACATTGGACAACGTACTGCGTTTACCGCAAAATAACAATTTAAATTTTCTCCGCAACCAGTTATCGTAGAATAATAATTCAAAAAACTAAATTATTTAGTTTTTTAAGCTGTTTTTAATGGGTGAATAGTAATATTTTTTTATATTTTTTTATGAAATATAAAAAAAATGAATTTTTTATATTTTAAGTTTTGTAATTTCTGAACCGAATTTTTACAGAAATGCGGGTGCTGCCATTTTGTTGGAAAACTAAAGTTCTACAAACGACTAAAGTTTAATCAAAATCGTTAGAGCCGTTTTTGAGAAATCTTGATTTTTCATGTTTTTTGGCGGTTTTTGGGGGATAATTACCCTTAAAAATCAAAAATGAAAAAAAATGAAAAAACGCCTGGAGATATCGTGGATTAGTACCTGCATACCAAATTTCATAAAAATCGGACCATTGGTTAGGGCTGTAGCTCTGTACACATCCATACAGACACACGCACACACAGAAATCACGTAAAAATCACTTGTTTGGGTTCAGGGAGCACCAAAACGAATATTTCCACTAACAACTCAAATTTGAAAATTTTGACAAAAACAATACTTTCTCCATATATTACGTATAAGGGGGAGAAAGTAAAAATGTGTTTAACTTGACACATAATTTATTTTATATGGACATAGGAGAGGTTTTATAAAAAAAAAAACTAATAATTTCTGTTCAATATCCTTCTAGAGACATTTCATTCAAGTATATGAATGGGTGACAGACTTATTGGTTTCCCAACATTCCTCATACAGTTTGGATTTATTTAGGTCTAGATGGGCTGAAGAATCCTTGAAATTCCAAGGATGATACCTAAGAATATGTGAAGAAACTATGAAGCTTTGTAAAGTGAACTGATACTTTTACTAAAGAAATTTAGGAGACTTTTGAAAAGTCAGAATTATTATGTTTTAGAAATGGTAGGATGATTATAATATTTCTTATTAATTGTTGGGTGAAAGTTTTACTTCAAGGCATGATTTATTGATAACACAATAAAGGCATTTTTCAACTATTAAAACCTCTTTCAGTGATGTAGAACAACCAGGAGCTACATCAGAGAAAAAATGTAATTCACAGGTTATTACACTGGTGCTATACGAGTGCTATACGAGAAATCATCTAAATCGGTACTAAACACTTGTTAAGCTGGTGTCTGTAGAAAGAAAAAACACAGCAATACAACTGATATATCGGTATTTTACTAATGCCTTAGTGCCAGAAACAACTGCTATATCACCCCTGTTCAAAGTTTCAGCTTCTGTAAAGTTTTGTGAAACGCACTATAAAATAACATTTTGGTATTGCGTTATTCCAGAGGATTATAAATACAGTGGAACTTGAATATCTCTAATCTTAAGGGACCGGTAAAAAAATTGAACTGTCCACAAATTTTAGCTAACCAAGTATTAGCGAATTTCCCCTATAGGGAAGAAGCTATTACCGTAGTCGGCATGGTAAGACCTAATAACTTTTCGTTTTGAGGTCCCCAGATGTTAAAAACACCATTCGTTCAAAACTGTATATATATATATATATATATACAACAGCTGACAAATCCAACACCCAAGAAATGGATGTTTGGTGGTATGTTTGGTGGGGCTGTTGTTTATATATATATATATATATATATATATATATATATATATATATATATATATATATATATATATTTATATGTGTGTGTCTGTGGGTGCGACAACTCTCGTAAAAATGATCCGATTTTAATGAAATTTGGTAAAAACATGTAAAGCATCATTTTTGACTTTAAGTTCGAAAACCAGCCAGATCGCTCTATCCAAAGGGGTATTTTGGGGGGTTTTGTACCCCAAAAATGGGTTTTTTGAGTTTTTTACGTATAATATTTTAGTAAATCCAATTTCAGTTTCACCATTAAATTCAGCTTAAAAAAAACAAACAATTTGGTGTTTTGATCATTGATCTACGTCAATTGGTTACAGAGATATTGAAAGTGCTAACACAGTACGTTGTCTAATGTTATTCTTATGGAGAATAAGAAAAATTGTATATCTCGCTTATTTATCAACTTATCCTTATGAAACTTGGTATATTGCTTCATATCGTTTTGGTCTATACACCACAACAGATAGTGATAATGAGGTAGTGATAATGTTATTTGCACTAAAAAAAATTGTTGTTCCCGTAGCAGCAAACCTGCGTCCTCAGCCCCCATGTTATTCTTATGGAGAATAAGTAACGTGGTATCTCCCTTAATTATGAACATAAATTAATCAAATTTGGTATGTGGCTTTATCTACTTGAGTTATATTGATATTTGTATAAAACCCCATTTTTGTGTCCCTTCCTTCAGCAAACCTGCATACTCAGCCGCCATGTTATTCTTATGGAGAATAATTAAAAAGTCATAAATCGTTTATTTATGAGTGTATATTGATGAAACTTGATATTATGTGGTATTAAGATACATATATATGAAATGGAAATTCGCTGAGTACGCAGGTTTGCTGCTACGGGGGTATTTTTTAATTTTGTTCATATAGTGTAAGATTTTGAATTATAGAAGTCTGAATTATCCAAGTTTCACTGTAGTTCAGCTATAAGTAGCATTCATGAGTCGCTGGCGTAGTGGTCAATACGACTTCGGTACCATGGCAGTGGCCCTCTCGTGGGTTCGAATCTTACTCTTGGTTAGTCTTTTTACCTATGAATGGCTGCCAACTTAACAAAATAAATAAATAAAATTGGGTTTGGGTGAAACAAAACTTATTATTTATTTTGAAAAAAGAGGTTGGAAGCCTCTTTTTGCCTTACTTTGCCCCTCCACATAGACTATACATTGTTGCGTGGAACGAATCCAGCAACGCAAGGGGTGAGCCGTTGCAGTACGAGTTGAACAGTACTGATAAAATTTACCTGCAATGACTGGGATTAAAATCCAATCCATGCCCGTTGCTGAGTCATCGCCTTGACCACTACGCCAACGACTTACACTTAAAACATAAACAAACAATCAAAAAATAAGCAGTTATCATATAATTAAACCCGGAATGTTGCAGGACTACACAGTGAAGCACTATCTGAAGCTGGGAGCAGACCGGGACAAGCTGGTGTTGGGGATACCGACGTACGGAAGATCGTACACACTGTTTAACCCCGACAGCACGGAGATCGGGGCCCCAGCTGACGGGCCAGGGGAGCAGGGGGATGCCACCAGGGAGAAGGGATACCTAGCGTACTATGAGGTAAGTGCTCAACTGACGTACTCACCCCTCGTAGTCTCATAGATCCCCTCGCTAGTGACAGCGGATCAGTCACAATCGAAGGCGAGTCCCCAGTTGCTAGCCGCAGAGGAGGGGCGGGTCAAATCAGGGTCGCCACAAGAGGGGATTTAACCGGAGCATTTTGCATCTAGATTTTAATTGCTCTCAAATAACAAATAAAGAATCATTCAAGAGCTAATCGTTTCACCAGTGTCCTGGCCACAAAAATTGGCTTATTCTTTTAATAAATAGATCTACAGATTGGTTAGAAGAAATGCTGATATGTTTTCCTTAACTTAATGAGCAGTAAGTGTTACCAGACATACTTTCATGTTCATAACACAATGCACGAAGTTACTCTCTTTCATAACTAAAAGCAGCCTTGGAACTTACATATATTTTCACAGTACAAACACATATGAATATGGATATTCCTTTTTGCAGACAAAAGCGACCTCTCTTTGTTTAGGTTTGGGTCAAAGAGCTAGTCATGTGGAATTTTTTTGACTACTGCTTACATAATAATCTTTTATACGCCATACTTTTTATTTATGCTCAGTTTGTTTCTACAGAGAACATTTTTTTGGGTTCTACAACTAAAATATTTTCTTATCGATATTTGTTGTTAATGCACATGTTTTCTTTAAAGTAATTAAGCGATTTAGGACTAATCTCAATTAACTCACTTATCAAATCCTGGATTTAAAAATATGTTTAGTAAAAAATATAATGTTAATTTTTTTAGATTTGTCAAGCCCTGAAGAACGAAGATGATTGGACAGTTGTCCAGCCCAAACCAGGGGCAATGGGGCCTTACGCTTACAAGCAAAACCAGTGGGTGGGCTACGATGATGTGGACATTGCCAAGAAAAAGGTGGGTGGAACAGAAAAAAAACTAAATTAATAAAATTAATAGAAGTTAACTTCTAGATTTAAGGAACCTGTGGTATATGAGGGGAATTTAAGTAAAGATCACTAGCCGGTGTCTCCCTTGTCCGCATGGGAATCTCGCAAACCAGCTAGACGTTTTGAAAGTGTTAAATTGTAATTAGCTGACTACCTAAACAAAATACTTCTATAAGGTGAACATTGTAACTTTAGTAGACCAAGGGGTAGAGACCTGGAGGTAGATGCTTTTAAGACCCTCAAACAGCACATCTTGAAGGCTAGATCTTTCAATTGATACCAATTATGTAAGAAAATTAGTAGTTTTAGAAACTTAAATTGCCGAACAAAAATCAAGAAATTCTTTCAATAAAGATCCTTACTATTTAAAAGCATAAATTTGAAAATGAATACAAATGAATGTAAAAAATACAACAATAGTTACAAATTACAATAATTTTAAAATGTTTCTTCCAAAGTGTTAGTCTTCTGTTCTTTTTATTTCTTAGTGATTTTATTGATTTTATCTTGACTTTTTGAAGCATTCTTTTACATTGTACAAATAATTTTCTAGCAAATAAAAATAATTTATTTAAAAAGTTTTCTTAATTTTCTTTTATGTTATCATAAGGTCTTTTATTGGAATTTAGCTCAGATATAGCTTCTTCTTGACATTTCTTTCCTTATGACTTTCAAAATGTATTTCTATAGTTGGACTGCTGAGTTAGTGAACTTCTTAATCAAAATGTATTTCTATGGTTGGACTGCTGAGTTAGTGAACTTCTTAATCAAAATGTATTTCTATAGTTGGACTGCTGAGTTAGTGAACTTCTTAATCAAAATGTATTTCTATAGTTGGACTGCTGAGTTAGTGAACTTCTTAATCAAAATGTATTTCTATAGTTGGACTGCTGAGTTAGTGAACTTCTTAATCAAAATGTATTTCTATAGTTGGACTGCTGAGTTAGTGAACTTCTTAATCAAAATGTATTTCTATAGTTGGACTGCTGAGTTAGTGAACTTCTTAATCAAAATGTACTTCTATAGTTGGACTGCTGAGTTAGTGAACTTCTTAATCAAAATGTATTTCTATAGTTGGACTGCTGAGTTAGTGAACTTCTTCAGGAACTTGTGCTAAATATACAGTGTAAATAAGACTGTTCCCAGTAACTTTGATTGGAGCAGGGAGCATCAAGTAAGTTAGTGGTGGGGCTGATAAATATCTCTCTTAACTCACAAAGTTTTTGTTAATTGTGTATATTTTCCACAAGTTCTATTATGTCACTTACTCAGTAGCCCAACTGTAGTGTTACGACTGTGTGTCACTTTAAAAGGTCTGTTAATTTAATCTTGTATTGAAGATTAACATATTTCTCAACTGCTAGTTTTAAGGTTATGTAAGTAAACTGTGTGAAACACTTTAGAAAACATATATGAAAGTATGTTGAGTGCATATTAAATTATTTTGTTGTTATAAATAACTTGTGTTGTACTATGTAACAGGGGATATCTCTTTAAAGTTATTTAGTTAAAATTTTATTTTGTAGAGTAAGTAATACTGGTGATAAAGTTTCCGACATAAAGCAATCATATATCAAATCAATCTTATAAGCAATCTTATATCTTATCTTCGTGTTATACAATTAAATGTCTTTGCATATTTAAGTACATAATGAGTGAAGTGCAGTGAATTATTAAATAAGTAGCCTTCCACAAGTAAACAAGAAAATGTCATTAATCTACAGTGATGAATTTAGACTGCCTGATAACCATTTTGCGTGTAAAATCTCTGCATAAAAATTTCCGCACGAGCTTCGTAAGCTCTTGGAATGTGAATGAAAAATGTAATTGTTTCAGAATAAAGAGTTTGTCTAATGTTTATTGTCTATTTAACGTCTTCTAATCCTACACCAGCAATTAAGTTTGAGCAATTGTTTGAAAATACAACTATAGGCTTTGTAAACAATCTTAATACGTTATTTTCTTACTTGACTTAAAAATAATCCGTTTCGTAATATTACACCAGTTGTTACATCACTTCTTATCAGATTTTGGTTTGATAACATTTAAAATGCTGTAATGAGATGCAAATCAACACATTAGCACAGGTTCTTTGTAACTGTTTTTGTTTGTGAAAGTACACACGATTCTTGTTTCAATGTGATTGATTAGTTATGTATTTTTGTATTTCAAACTTACTCGTTGCTATATTCGCATCTAGTTTTGATAGTTTTGTTAGTTGTCAATCTACCGATGGTGTATGTGTCAACACGACCGATTCATTAACTCCTTACCTCAACAAAAGATACGAACTGGCCGAAAGCGATGAAGACAATTTTGACGACTTGATGGAATACCTTGGGGTGAATTGGGTGATGAGAAAAGCCGTGGTTCTTGCTAAACCTGTTATGGAACTGAAACTCAACGATAATACCACGGAATACACCTTGTCTTCGGAATCGTTTTTCAGGAATATTTACACAATTTTTAAACTGGGTAGAGAATTTGAAGAAAAAACTCCCGACGGAAGATTCGTTTTGTCCAAAATCACTGCGGAAGGGAATAAATTAGTACAGACGCAGCGTGACGAATGGAATCGCATAACGACGATCACTCGTGAGTTTTACTGCGACAGAGCGATCGTCACAGCTTCCGTGGATGACAAGTTCTCGTGTTGCCGTATTTACAACGCCTTGTGATATTAGTAACATTATTGTTCTGTGAAAGAATTTTATCGTGCCGAGGTGTGAAATTATTCTGGTGACTTTTCACTTTTCTGCATTTGTTACTTTCAGGGTATGAGAAAATATATGTACGATGACTTCTTTACAATGAGTATACTTATTTTTCTTGTTTTTCACTTAATGTAAAAATAATCTTTATTCAATTTGAGTAAAAATTTCAGTAAACACACATCGAGGAATCAATAATCGTGGGTTGAATTATTAAAACAAATTGTTGTTTGTGATTTCAAGTCCAACGGGGCTAGGTGCCATTAACCCATTAACGTAGTAATTTTATTGTATTCGCAATAGCTTATAACGGGATTTGATTGATGCTGCACTCTAGTAGCAACATCTGTAACTAATGAGTGCGGGCAACTACGGTTCTCTCCATTAGGGGCGCGGATTGACTCATAAACCAAAATAACACCTTTGGTCGTGTTAGCTGAGTTGGCTAATTTATGGAAACACCTTGGCCAGGTGTTGATATGGTGTTTGTGGGTTCGATTCCCGCACATGACCAAAACTGACCAGTCGTGCAACTCTCAATGAGTTAACCGGTCTGTGGAAATGTTGGTTGGAGGGCCCAAGTAAAATAAACGGAGGCAGGCTTGCTTGGAAGTTGACGGGACTGATTAATTCTTTGTGAGTTGCACATGGTCAACTCTGATTTTGCTACTTTTACTTATGGTTTACTGTGTGTGTGCCAATGTGACTCTTTAAACTTATAGAAAACAATATTTAAAGTAAAATACGCTATCCATTTAAAAACACCAATTTTCTGTTCCAACTAATAGGTTAAAAAAATTACAAGTAAGGAACGAGACCAGCTCGTAAGTTTACGCCAATGGGTTAATAAAGTTGAGTTAAACGTATCTCCAGTTATTTCAATCTTTTTTACTAATTATTAATCACACAATATGTTTTTAAACTAGGGTTTTTGTGGAATCAAATCAAATCAAACATCTTTATTTAAAAAAATACATGCACAGTTGTACAATAATAAATAGCGTCAAGACTTAGCCTATCAATTTCAAATGCAAACATAAATATTATAATTACTTTTCAGAGTCGAAAATTCAAAAACAGAATTCAAAAATACAGTAAGTCGGTCCCATTAAAAGATAATCAGTTAAAGTATTCCTCAATTGAATATAATGACTTCTTTGTTAAAAATATTTTTAATTTGGTTTTAAACAATTTAGTATTATTTTCATCCTTTAAGCTTGAAGGCAATTTTCTAAAAAATAAATATCCTGCATAAGTGTACCCTCCTTACCTTTCCTTTCTAGCTACAATCAAAATTCTTGCTATCGATGAACTTTCTTCTTAGAGTCTTTTTTTAGGTACTGTGGGAAAGAGAAGGAGATATAGTGGTGAGCAAGATGGCTCCCCCTCCCCCTCCTCCCTCTCCCCCTCCCTGACTCCCCTCTCCCCCTCCCCAGCATTAATCAGAGGGGAAGTTAACCAATCACAGTCCTTGCAAATTTGTCATTTGCTAAAACATTTTTTTCTTTTTGATGTAATTCATTATTTTGATGATTTTTCAAGAGCCTTACTGTCATACCTGGTGCTATTTTACAATTATTGAAAATAATAGATTGGTAATGAAAAGCAATTGGTGTGGAAGGCAGAAATAGTTATTAATTTTATTGATAAAAACGTGTTCACTACTACAGCTCATTACTAAGCCCCACCAATGGTTGTGCATGAGCAGAATATCGAGTAACACTCTCCCTCACCCCTCTCGTGGCTTAAGAACACTTTTGGTAGGAGCTGCCTTTCCCTCCTATAAATGTGCTACATTTGTTCACTCAGGAAAAGAAAAAAACTAATCAAGTCACACTGCAAACAACACCTATAAAAAAGAAAACAACATAGACGTAAAACACTTTAAGACAATCAAGATTTATTTTCAAAATTACAAACAAAATTACATTTTTCAGTATTTTTTATACGTGTGAATGTTATAAATTTACCAAAATTTACTATAAATCATTCAGGAAAGATGGCTCTCCATCTAGGAACTCATCCTGGGAGAAGAAGGGATTCTTTACCAACCAGTTGCTGAGGACTGTCTTAAGTTTCTTCCCCGTTTGGCTTCTCATTTCTTCAGAAGCAGATATGGAGTTTCCATTTCATGTATTCCAAGGGCTGAAATCTGTCTTGTAACAGGAAATGCATAGCAATCTTAAAGAAATATTGAAAATTTATATTTCTCAATAATAAAGTTCTCTGATCAGGAAGACCTTAGAACTTTACAAACTGAACAATTCTCCCCAAAAACAACTTACCAAGGTGGTATTTGGTGTCATCAACCAGCAACCCTCCATCTCTCTGGTCTGTGGCATCTTCCTCCATTCCTCTTAATTTTCTCCGGTCATCCTCTACTTGGTCCTTCCGTAGTATTTTAGATCTTCCCCAGGGTCTCCTCCCTATTGGGTTGGTTGTTTGTTTTTGGGGGGATTAGGAGGCCTCGGTATAGCCGGCTAGGCACGACTTCCTTGGGATATTGTGCAGCCACCGGAAAGAGGGAAAAGAGGGATGGGAAAGGTGGAAGGACGGGGTCTGACTCGCTCCAGAAAGGGAGAGAGAACCCTACCTAGCTCCTGGGCTCTGTGGGTGACATAACCCCAGGACAATTCACCCTTAACCCGACGTCCCCCCAAGTCCACCAGACAGGGACCGCCATCACACAGAGCCTCCAACCTCTTAGGGGTCAGGTGGCCCCAGCTGGGTTCGTCCCCCAGCCCAGCAGTCCAGAGACCGACGGGTAAGGCCCCTTCCTCCCAGGCACCTGTCCTACGCTGCAAGGAAGATACACTACTCCCTCCAAGGACTTCGACTAGACTGGGTATCCAGGCTCAACTGAGAGTCAAGCCCCCAGGAGAGTGAAGGAGGAACCAAGGAAGCGAAGTTGGTCACACTGGATAGCCAAAAGACTTACCAATACTGTGACAACTTCATTTTGCTGTACACAATGTCGACAATGTACTAGTATAGACCAGTCAGAGAGCCGTCAAGGGCCTCCCTATTGGGTTACCTCTCCATATCTCTTTTATCAATTGTCTTTCTTCCCTTTAATCACATGACCTGCCCATCTTAACCTTCTATCTGGAGAATTGAACATTTCTCTGATTTTCTGATTGTGCTTGGTCCTCCATGTGTCGCCTTCTCTGGCAGGTCCGAATATTTGTAGAACTATGTTTTCAAATGACACTCTAGTTTCTGTTGTGCCTTTTCGTCTAGTGTCCAAGTCTCTGATACATAAAGAATAATTGGTACAGTAATAGTATTTAATATGTTTAACTTTGTTTTATGAGTTGGAGGCTGACATTTTATTTGATGCTTCTCCAAAAACAGATACTAACAGCAAACCTTGTCATTTTACAAGTTTCATTAAATCGTATATTTCTTTCACCTTCCTTTTCGTCTTGTGTCCCCAGGCTCAGTACGTCAACGAGCAGGGGCTGGGAGGGATCATGTTCTGGTCCATAGACAACGACGACTTCAGGGGCAAGTGTCACGACAGGGCCTACCCTCTCATTGAGGCCGCCAAGGAGGCTCTTTATGCTTCTTCAGCGTAAGTTTTTCTTATTCGTGTTCATTTTTGTTTATCTTGAGATAATTTCTTTGTTAGGTTTTTGAAGAAGGATGAATCTGCCTTCACAGCCTTAACATTTATTACTGATTGTAAGAAAAACTGTTTAAAAGAGCCTCTTTCAAAATTGAAAAGAATTTTTGGTAAAAGTTTATTATTGGACTAAACTCCCTTAATCACACCAACTCAATCACACAAGATGTTTTGTGATGCCATAATATCTAGTTGATCTCACAAATGAAGTATTTGACTCTTACTAAAGGACCAAAATTCACTTAAAAGAAAAACGAGTTCGCACGCAGCACGCTGACGTGAGGGAAGTGAATTTCCACATAAAAAACTATAAAAACTCAAAATCAGTTAAAAACATACATTTATTCCAACTTTTATTCAAATCTGAAAACACTGATTTTTTTGGCTGTTCTGATGCTCCTGGTTCTATTTACCTGCAATGCTGGGAATACAGTTTTGCGCATTATAAGGTTAGGAGAAGGTCCAGTCAGGCTTTAAAGTAGGTGTGAGTTGGTTGGGGATGATAAAAGTACACCAACAAATGAACAACAGGCTTTTCTAATGTAAAATCCCCATAAGACAACGTACTGTGTTTGGTCGATACACATTTTCTTTAATAACTCGGTAAATATTTATGCTAGAATGACGAGAGAGGGCTTAAAACTTTTGCCTCTCTAATTCCCATCTTTTTACATGCATTCATTTTATATACGGGGCTTTTCTGACCCTTTTAGAGCCCAAAAACTCTAAATTTGAAAGATTAATCCCAAAAAAAGGGGTTTGGAGTTTTCCGATTGTATTGCCCAACAAACTATATATAATTTTGAACGACCCCCCAAAACATGTTTAGGGGGTCACGTTAGAAACTTCTATGGTGGTCCCGGGCTTAAGTTTCACCGTGCGGGTCATGCTAATAGTTCACTTTCCAAAGGAAATTCACTAATATAAGCTGGTGAGACTGGAGAAACTAGCGTCAATCCAACTTTTATGTTACCTCATTGAGTTTGGATTAGTTAAGATTATCGTACACTGAACTAATACAAAACAAATGAACCTGTGTTTTAGATTTGTTTAATTATCTATATGCTTGTATACAGCATATCTCTCCTGGTGTTTCCTTACTCTTCTAAAAAAGATTTTAGATTAGCTTAAATTTATAAATGAATATTTAAAACAGAAATTTTCTATGTTATTCATTTCATGTTAAGAAAAACTTTACAAATTTTTCCCATTTTCATTTTAGAAGCACCAACAACCTGGTATCTAGCTCCAACAAGAAGGAGAAGACGACCAGTTTGGTCTCCAACAGGAGAGTGACGAAACCACTGAAGAGTCCTCCTAAAGTCTCTCGCACCACAACAACGACACCCTCCCCCGCTTCGAAGGGGCTCACCACTCCAGAACCCCCCACCACCCCTGACCCTGGCAGTGGTATGTTATTTTATTAAATTACTCTATTTAATATAGTTACTAAGAATTAATATAATTCTTATTTAAATATACAAACAATTGAAATGCTCTAAGATACATTTTAACTGGATTTTGTTTGGACAGTTTCTCCACTTCAGGTAATTGGTTAGCTATTAAGATAGTATTTTTTAAGTCAAGTGTAAAAATGTGTTGTTTTATAAACACTAAGATAAATATCTGTCCTCACAAACACAACATTTTAATCTCACATTGATTTTTTTTTAAGTAGGCTAACACAAAAATAATAATAATAAAAATATGCCGTTTTAACAAAATTTAGTAATCTGCCTGATCACCTAGCTTTTTCTATATTTACTTTTCTTTTCTGCAAGGTTTTCAAGGGTTGAAAGAGTTTAAAGGTTTTGCGGAACTCACAAAAATGTTTGTTTATCTTTTCTTCTCTCATCTTTGCAGCTGATAGAGCACTAATCTCCACAAAAAAAGAGATTATTATATAATTTATGTTTTAATTACCACAGTAGAATCTTCAATGGATTTTATTTTTCAGAATTGATTATCCCATGTATTAAAAGAAACTGGTGTTGTTTTCTTGATATATTCTGAGACTTGATGGGTTTTTATGATTCCTTTTATGAAGGAAAGGCAATTTTGTGTAGAAGGGAATGTCAAAGCCATATTTTTCATTTACAGTTTTAATTTTACACAAGTTTGATTTTTAATTTTGAAAAAGTATCAGCCAACATTTTTGTTATTTATGTGCTTTATGTCTGTTTTCAAAGAACTATAAAAACATATCATGTACACCATCACTGCAAACAATTCTAGCTAATAATATGGAATAGAAGTTGTAGAATGAAGGTGGTTTGTAAACATAAGGATACAATGTAGACATCGCATGTTTTAGTTTAAGCGGGTTAGGCCACAACAAGAAGGTACTAATCAACAATTGTCATTATTTTCAGACTTTGTGTGCAAAGACGAGGGTTTCTTCCCTCACCCACGGGATTGCAAGAAGTACTTCTGGTGTCTGGACAGTGGCCCCTCTAACCTGGGGATCGTGGCCCACCAGTTCACCTGTCCTTCAGGTACAACTTGATCTAATAGGTCTATTAATAGTGTCTTGATTTTTTTTGTAATTAGTCCACAACTTGTTGTCCAATAATTTATTGCATTATTTACAATGAAAGAGAAAGGGAAATGACAAGTCATCATTTGAATATAGAAGAAAACAAATTGGTAACTCATATCATAAGTTTTGATCTTATTTCATATTACGTTGAGAATTTTTACTATGGAAAGTTCATTATAGAACACTGCTAATGAAATCCCCAAAGGGACTGAGAGCATGGTCGGAACATAAGGTCGAATTATCAGAGAATGACATTTATTTACAAGAAAATGTGTTAAAACTACAGTAATTAAATACTGTACAGTTTCACAGATTTAAATAAAAAATAAAATATATTGAGTCAAAAATACCTACAGTAAATGAATGCCAACTCCTATTTCACTTGCAACTTTTTGTTCAGACTCGTCTTGTCTAACCTTTTGAGTACATCTAACTTCTACGCTAAAGACAGCATGATGTGTTTAAGTAGTTACAAAACTATATTAAACACTCTCTTTATGACTTAACAATAATAAAAGCACGTACAGTAGATTTATACAAAACAAATACAGTTACTGTCTCATCTGTCACTGGTCTACTGATTTACATCGTCAATTACAGTCCATCGACAGGAGAAGATCTGAACGGAGCGACAAACTAAAACGTAAACAATAACAAAAACCGATAACTGCACAGTCGGACTAAGCGAGGAATTGGACCATCTGAGGTTGGATTAGCAGGGTTCTACTGTATGTATTAAACTTTAAACTTAATAAATCCAGACAAATTATTATTCTCTTTTAGGGTTTTCATTTTCCTTGAACTTACTTTTTACCATTAACCAAGCAGACTCATTTAAGCGCAGGTTTTGCATTTGTTTTGCGCAGGCCTGTTTTTCAACAAAGCAGCAGACTCTTGCGACTACACACGAAACGTTTTGTGCAACAAGAAAGACAAGGCTGAAAAATCAACAACAGCTGCTCCTAAGACCACGTCAACAACGGCAAAGACGGTAGGAAGCAGAGTTACCACTACGACCACCACCACCACTACCACCACGACAGAAGCCCCAGAGGAGGAGTATGAGGAGGAGGAGGAAGAAGAACACGAACAAGAGGACCCAGAGGCTATCAAACAGCTGATCCAGCTCATCAAGAAACTAGGTTGGTGTTGTATAAGTTGTAGATTTGTATCTTAATAGTGTTTTTTTGTTAAGTTGAAAACAGTGATCTTATAAAAAATGTTTTAAAATGTCTTCTTCTAGTACTTGTCTTGTATAACCTCTGTTTGCAGTTGTTGATGTCTGGTTTATGCTTGTACAGTCAGCTTACTAGTATTACAGAAAACTATAAAGTACTACAGAAAGCTGACTGTCATGTTAGTAGTAGTTGCGTTTTAAACGGTTAGTCCGGTCACCGGCCACTTTGAGCGCTAGTGGCTCTAGGTCACTCGGAGGGGATATTCTCGGGTGAACCCCCCGCCATCCCTATTGGCAACCCAACCCCAATCCACCATCTCTCTCGCGCTATCTCCCCTACATTCTAACTACCGTGAACAGGGCTGAACAAGTAATTCCTAAACTACATCGTTTGGCACCTGACAACTATGAACCCCGGGGCAACATTAAATAGTTTCTTGATTAGCATAATACGTGTTGTTACAATTAACAGGATAAAATAAAACTGCGTTTCACAACACTACACAAAGTTTTTATCGTTTTATCCTGTTAAACAATTAAATTAAAACAACTAGGCAGCTCAGTGGTTAGAGAGCTCGCCTTGTAATCCGAGGTTCGCTAGATCAATCCTGAGCAAAATATAAATATTTTGTGAAGGTTTGATACTGGACCCAGCAACCAGCCATTGGGATACTAATGAATTCTTTCTAAAAAAAATCAATGTTAGACAATAACCAAGGTTTTTACCGTTTTAAAACGTAGAAAAGTCCACTAGCATTGAAACACACAACATAACAAAAATCATTTGTATTCCTTTCCCAGCATTTATTTTTAGCGATTATTTGCTGATGCAGTCAAGCCAGCCTGCAGTGTCGGGAACTCATACCTCAATTTTGTGCAGGCGGAGTGGCAGAACTGGAGAAGCAACTGGAAGGTGCCGGAGCCAGCGGTGTCTCCACCCCGGCCATTCCCAGGAGCCTCTACAAGAAGGTCCTGACCCCACAGAGACCGAGGTACACAACTCTGTGCTTTTCACTTTGGATTGTCCCTCCAACGAGGTTAATATATCAAGAGGTCTTGTCTTATGTAAAAAAGTGTAGCCTACTTGGCCGACCGCCATCCCCGTCTGTCAACTCTGCCCCAAGGCAACCAACATGGTAACCAATCAAATCCTCTCTTCACGAATTATATGACAGTCAGCTGACAAACATTTAACTTGTGAAGAGAGGATTTGATTGGTTACCTTAGGAAAGTGGTAGTCCATATAAGATTTTATTTTTTACCCCAGACAAGACCTCTAGATATATTGACCTTGTTGGTCTCCCCCTTTACGTGGTATATGAAAAAGATTTGTGTTTGCCAACATTTTTCCAATTTGAGTTATTGTTGGTGAAAATTCATTTTGATGCTCCAAAACCTAAAAATTATTTTTCAAGGTGATGTCTGTCTGTTCCATGTGTACCTTTAGAGCCTTCACCAATTTAAATTTTATGTATCACTAGGTTTTTTTTTTTTTAACAAGGGTAAAATAAATTACGTCCCACAACACTACAAAATATATTTACACTTATACTGTACTTACATACAAGATGGTAAATACACACAAAAGTGTGTACAAGGCAATCGATTTCAACCAGTTACACCAGTCATCATCAAACCCAATCAGATAATGACAGAATTAAAATGACAAACAACTATTCACCAGTATGGTGAACATTCGGTATTTGGCTGAATATTCAGGTGTATTCGTGAGTCGCGTGAGCCAGGCTTTAGACAGTCAGACAGTGCAAGTTAAAACAATTTATTAGACCATAAAATCTGTAAAATGATGTTTTCAATTTCAAATGTTACCAGGCTCGACTAGCCATTATTGATATTTGGCCCATTGGACTGATGCATTTATTCATTTCTACAATGTTCTTGTTTCACTACTTTAATTGTTCTGGATTGGGTCCTTGGAACACCTTGACAAAAACCTAATCACAGTCACCCTGGTGTTACCTGATTTATTTTTGTCAATATATATGTAAAACATTTTACAACCGTAAATTATTTAAAATAGTGATTATTTCTAAATCGCAGGTATCAGTCACCGTACAGAAACGGTCCTTCCGGTCCACAGAACGAAGGATTAGCGCGGGAGGACGATGATGGGACTAGTTACCGCAGAGACAAACCTCAGTACGTCACGATTAGGAGAGAAAGGTGAGTTTTACAATGTACTTACTAACTCTGTAAACCCATTATGTTGGATTCCTGTAAACTAATTGGCTACATTTGAAAATAAGTGAATAAACAACTTGTGAATAGCACCTTATAATGGTTTAATTTTAGTCTAAGTAAGTATTGTTGCCAACTTTTCACACCAAAAAAGTTCAGTGTTAAGTAGTTTTAGTAATTCACCAACAGATAGAATTTCGTCCTCATTTTTTAAAGCCATTTATCTGGTTGCGCGTTCTTGGGATTGTTCAATATCAATACCGATCATTAGTCAGGGTGACAACATGAATTCCAAATTTCTAGCTTCCGGAGTTATGTTTTCAGGTGATTTTAAAACAATTTGTAAATGTGTTTGCAAGGAATCTCTACACTGATTGCACCATGTGAAATTTTATTAAAATTAAGGAAAATATTAATTTAATGAATTTCAATATTGATGCCAATAATCCTATACTCTTAAGTAAGGTTTGTATAGTTGGTTGGTTGCTTGATTGCGACACTGATCTCAAAACCGGCTTGAACGATTTCCTTAAAATGTTGGAAACAACAAATTTGTGGGATAAGTTCTACAGATATCTCATCCCGAACAAAAATCAAATAACGTAATAAATGAATATGAAAAGTTTAAAAAATTAACATTGGGGTTATGGAGTTTCAAATAAAAACAAAAGAATCATAACAGCCGTTTATAATCAATCAGTGAATCATTCAAAGTAATACCATTATAGTATGAGGTTTCCTGACAGCTGTAACTAAAACAATTGAATGAAGATTACATATAGAGTTGCTTTATCAAAAAATAATCTAAGGGATATTGAGCTACAATTACAACTGGAGTGACCTTAAACTTTCAGAAAAGAGGCAAATGAGCTAAATAAACCTGCTCATCAGTTGGGGATGTGGGGAAAAATTACCCCGAGTCATCTATACAAACTGAATGAGCAAAGCTCGATCCCCCAGGTACTTACTAACCCTAGTCATATAAACTATTATCATAGTCAATAAACTATTATCATCAATAAGGTGTGATGTTTGTTCATTCAGCCTGGTTAATGTTTTTTTAATAAATTACCTTAATCCAAAACACAGATAAAACTACTGTCCTGATAGGAAACCCTGTGAATATAACTAACAATCCGTTTAGGCCGTCAACAGAGGCGCCACCAGAGGAGCAGGTCGAGGTGGTGACTCCCAGCTCTCGAGTCAAGTACACCAATATCCTCCGTAGCCGTCCCCCCCAGTACGAGGTCAAGGAGTCTGCGGAAGAGGAAGAAGAAGAACCCACGGTGAGGACCAGCCCCAGCACGCCGCGCTACCAGACCATCGAGAGGAACAGACCGGCCCGACCACCCACTGAGGAGGAGGAGGGAGATAGGTACAACTTGCTCTTTTCCAAAATATCTTTTCTTTTAAAAAATATTCTGAGATACACCTGTTGCAGCAACGACATTAGTAACATGTGGAAGAATCCCACTCAACCATGTCGGTTATTACGGATGTTCTATGGACATCTGTAAAAGTCCTAATGACGTCCATAGGACATCCTGTGGAAGTTCAAATGTCACTAAACGTGGACTAAAGACGGATGTTTCTTTGGAGCTATTCGTAAATTCTTTTTGTTAAAAGCTAAATTTTCTTCGTAAATTGCTTCATTAACCCATGTGGTAATTGTTCAAACAAATTATTTTAGCCCTACCCTAAATTTAACTTGTGCTCAACTATATCTGGCTTGTGAGGTCACTTCAATACTGAATTGTCTGTTGCGGTTTGCTGATTGGCACCTCTGTTTGCACTTAGCCGGGATTTGAGGTAGGTCTTAGCAAGGTCTTGTCGGCTAGGAAGGAGTGAGCCCTGAGGGTTTACGTCTAAAGGAGGCCTAGACTGAAGACATGTGATATACAGTTGGGTAAGAGTCCGAAAGAGTAGAGGAGGTTTTATATTTCGAAAACTACGTCTGTAGGAGTCCCACACTACAGGCTGGCCATAAACCATGTGTATAAACATTTTTTTCCGCTTCTCCCTAAAGAAAATCTGTTTGCCCTGTAATATTTTTATGCTATATTATTTACCTTTGTATTGGTTCATGATTAATAAAAGGTTCGTAACCACCATCACCTATGGATTGTACAGGTAAATAATACAATTGTATAAAGTTCTTGCACCTGGGTACATGACAATTTTTCAGCTACTTTTTGGAGGTAATTATTAAAAGCACTCCAGCCCTTGAAGACTTCATATATCTTTATGGAGGGTAAAACGTTTTACATCTTAAAATTAAAATTTTACACCTGGCATTGCAGTATATCAAATGTTTAAGTGTAAGGTAATAATGTGTAACCCACTAATATGCTACTATCATAGGTCCAGACCCAAGTACTCCAGCATCCAGCGCAGCAGACCGACTACGGTAGAAGCTTTTATTGAAAACACCACTCCCAGGTAAAATTTTGCAAAAAGGTACAGTAAAAAGTAGTGATATTTACGCTAAAAGTCCTAAAATACCATAATTTATATTTGTCAAGTTATGTTTTGTCATGTTAAATCAAAACTGATATGTTTTTCTTGCAAAGTTGTGTTGTGTACATGCAAAGATGAGACATAATTTTGATGACTTATGATTTGTTTTTTTCATATTTATTTGCTAAAAAGGAGAGCATGAAGATTGCACAGTGTTACATAAATATTATAGCTTGGGAGAAGAAGAAATGATGATTAAAATATATGTTTATTGAACCTGCCGCTAAAACTTTTTGTGATTATAATTTAGTTTTATCTCACTGTAAAATTTGTTGAACATCTTTTAATTCAATAGTCTTTCAACTAATAACAGTAATTCAACTGTCTAACATATTAATTTTGTATGCCAAACGACAAATAAAAATCTTGAATCTTGAATCTTTCTATTACTGTGAGACAATGATACAATTCATGCAAAGATGAATAAGTTTTAAATCCTTACCAACTTCGACATTTTACTGGTCAAAGGCATGAATTGAATTCCAATTTAAAATTCTCTGAACCAAACAGGACTGAATGGTTGGAATTAATTCAGTATTTTCCAGGTGAGAATAACGAGGTTTGAGATTGAGAGAGAGAGTTAAGACTTTTGACTAATCTATTATACAACATTGGAATTTCATGTAATCAAATTCCAAATTATACATATTTCAGCCTCTACAATTGTAAAATATAAACATAGCAAAACCCATTGTAATATTTTTAGTTATTAAAATATGACAATGACGTGGAAAGTATAAAAATGACGTGGAAAGTATTTAGACAAGTAGGTTTTCCTAATTAAATTTAAAACCTATTAACGTTTTCACACCATCTCCAAGCCAAATCCCAGCTTTGCCCTGGTAATTCTCCTGACATAAATGTGCAATTTAGCTATAACTTGACTTATTTTTTATAGAACTCATATAATTGAAAAAATTCCACATAATACTTTCTGTTGACAGATACGTGACTCTGAGGAGGCAGCGACCACAAACGGAACAGCAACAGGAGGAGTCGACAATAAAACACACAGGAGAAACAATAGTGATCGAACAAGAGGAGGAAATCAAAGCGATAGAGATAGACGTTGAAGAACCGATACCTACTTCAGCTAGGCCTAAAGTGAAGGTGAGTGAGGGTATGCCGGATCTAGAACGAATAGATACTACGGCGGAGCCCTCGGAAAACAACTCAGAACTGCCGTCGACCGCGACCACTGAAGCGACGACAGTCTTTATTGTGACCCCGGAACCGAACACGATATACACAAAAGCCGAAACAACTCCTACAGAACCAAGCAGTACAAAACCTACCACTGTTCCATATCAGACATCGACTCTGACCAGCATAGTGACTGTAGTAGTCGAGGGGGCGACAGAGCGAAGGAGAGTCCAGGTGAAGAATCTTAAACAGGCTCTAGCGGACCATGACCTACTCGCTAACACGGTCTCGGGAGACAAGAAGCCTGTGGAAGGGAAGAGCAGTGTTCTTGAAAAACCCAAGGAGAAAGAGTCTGAAGATAAGGTAGATGAAAAAAAAAGTTTTAGACCTATCGGGAACTACCGGGGCAGACCGAGGAAACCGCTCGTTATTGAGCCTCCCACAACAAAAGCTTTGCCACTTTACTTGCAACGGAGGAGAACAACAACTACTTCAGCTCCAGAAGCAAACTCTGCCACTGAGGAGACCCAGACATCAACCAAGGCTAAACAGTTCGGGCGCTTTACACCTACCAAGACCAGAGAAAGGGTTAGAGGAAGACCGTCTTCCACTGAGCCGATCGTGTCTGATGAGTCTGAAAGTACCACTCCCAGAGCCAGCAGGTATCGAACAGCCAGACCTACTACTGCAGGTTCTAGGTTTACTTTCCGAGGCCGTACACGAAGCACCACCCCAAAACCCGATTTAGAAGAATATTTCGAGGAGGACAATAAAAGAAAAACCGTTGGAGGTAAAGATGAATCGAATCAAGATAGTGATAACAAAAAAAGGAGAATAGGGAATAAATCTGGTGACGATTCAGAAAATACGGAATTAGTTTCTGAAAAGCCGACAAGACTGTTTAATCGAGGTAAGTTGAGAATAACGACAGAAAAAGCTTCAACTTCACAAGATGACAATGTAGCGACTCCAAAATCTTTAAGTAGGTCTAGATTTGTAATTAATAGAGGAAAAAATCGTGAGTCGAGCACACAGCGAACTCGTCTTTCGCAAGCTACGACAGAACGAAACACTGAGTCGAGAAGCACCGCTAGTCTATTTCCTTCAGGAGGATCAAGGTTTCAGATTCAAAGAAGAAGAAAGCCAAAGAACGAAACTGAAAGTGATTCAGTTAAAAACAATTTAGAACCAAAACTTATACCTGAGGACATCTCAGATAGTGACACTAGTAACAGTGACGAAGAGAAACATGAAATATTGATATCTCAAGAAAATGCCAGTATAAAACCTGGAAAACTTGTCAGTAGCAATTATAGTAGTACAACAGAGTCAAACAGTCCTGACTTAAACGATCTAGTCTCAGCTCTTAACACTTCTCTTAACATTGACAATTCTACCTCAAAACTAAACCATACCATTGCAGATGTAGCTCAACAAGACACTAGTAGCGCTCAACCAAATGTTACTGAATTAGCATCAACAGAGAGTATTTTATTTTCTTTGGAATATGTTAGTACTGTCGCAACTTTGAAAAATGATTCTGTATCAACAGAGTCTGTATTGTTGAAGGGAGGATTTTTGAATAATACAAAAGCGGCAATCGATAGTACAAATCATACAGTAGTTGTAAATAATGATAATGACACTTTTGATGACAACCACTCAGATGGTGAGGTTTTAAATGTTATAGCTTCCAGATATAATGAACAGCCGTTCACAGGTAGAAGGGGGTCAGTTCGATTTCAAGGAGCTCCTGTTACAGAAGGGGTTGTAGGAAATTCTATTGCTGAGAAAGACAAGACAGTCTACACAGCTCCTAACAGAAGAAGAAAAATCAACAGTCAGCGTTCAGAGAAAAATATTTCTACAGACAAATCGACTGATGAAACAGACAAGTCTTCCAGAAGACGGAAAGTTCTAGTCAGAAAAATTCAACCGAATAACATAAACAATATATCTGAAGTTACAACCGAAACAGCGAGAAGAAACAGAATTGTTGAAGAAAGGAACAGAAATAGAGACAAAAGCCGAGGTTCTAAGACACAGGTATCTGATGCTGATAAAAATAACACACAACCGAGGCAGTTGTTTAACAGACAGAGGAATGTGAATGAGGAAGATTCAGTTGGGCTTGTTTCTGAAAAAGAACTTACAAGAACTGATTTAAAAAGGAAAGACGAGGAAGTGGAAGGAAAAGAGAACAATAGACGGAGAAAAGTCAAGGTATTGAAAAACATTAATCAAATTAGCACCCTGGAAAACAGTGAAAACTCAAATAGGAAAAGGAAGGTTATGGTCGTCAGGAAAAAACTGAAGAAAGATATTGAAGGTGAGAGAGGTCAATCCACATCAAGACGAGGCTCGAATAGATTCCCAGAGAAAGATTTGAGCGATCTGGATACAGGGCCATCCTTGTACGTACAAAGAGAGACAAAATCTGGGGAGGTTGAGGGTTCAAGAGGGAGTTTCCCCAGGTCAGTGAAAAACCAGCCTTCTGAAAACTCCCTTGTCAGAAGAAATACTTTGTCAAGAGGAAAAGTCAAGGCGATGGAATCACTTTTTGACGACATCGTCGGAGTTACTGACGTTATTGAGGAGGAAACAGATGTCCAAGATGAGGTAGGAAGATAGTTTTGTTTGCGGCTACTGAATGACAAAGACCGCACGTTGTTTGCCGCCCGTTGACTAATCTCTTCTCTTCTGTCTAACAGAGTGGCATGACTTACACTCCTGTTGTAATAACTGTTTCGGTTTCAGAATGTTATTAACAATGATTCTTGGAGCGAATCGTTATTTTAAGGACAAAACAGATTTACTACTCTGGTCCGAGGCATGGCTTTGTTGAGGCTTAGACCATGCGGTTGAGTTGAGCTTTGTTTGATATGGACAGTGGTGCATGCAACTGCTGGTCGACTAACACGTTTGCAATTTATTAATTTAGAAAATATATCGAATACGTTTACAGGTAAGTATTTGTGTATAGTACTGCTGTGTTTTGTGAGTTTTTTTATTGCTTGGTTTTGACATTTTGTATACTAACCTTGTGTCGACTCTTGGTCGAGACGATATAGCTGTATAAAGAACAGCCTCTGGATTTGTTTATAATAGTTTTGTGATTACTTTATTGTATGCGTATTGCATTGTAAAGTAGCTTGAGCCGATAGATGAATAAATGTATATAACATATTTACTTGTAACAAGTTGATTAATTTACAGTTTGTTTTCATATTAACTAATTCTTTCAATAATTAGGTCGTGTATTTTATAACGGTTTTGGAATAATACCAAACAAATTAACAGTAGTTGAAACAAAGTATTTTTACTATTTCCAAACATAACAAATTGGAGAGTTTAATGAAAAATAATCTTTTTTCGGTCAATTGATTCCTCTTACAGAAATATAGTTGTGCAAATTCTTTTTTATGAGCACCAGATATTTGGTGTCTTTAGAATTAATACAAGTTCATGAGTATAAATGCAACGTACATAGAAAAATATGTTTGAGCCAAGACAAATCTAGAGAGATAGTCTGTATTCAATCATACGAGATGTAAACAAGGAAAGGCGTCTTCTCATATAATAGCATTGTGCCTGAGGGGCATTACCACAGAGAAATAAAAAACACTACAGAACAGGCTGATTACCATGTTAATGGGAGTTGCGCTTAAAAAGGTTAGTTCGGTCACCGGGCACTTTGAACGCTGGGTCACTTTGATAATGGGACCCACTGCCATCCCTATTGGTGACCCCAGGGCCGTACTCAGCTTTCACGGGCCCCTAGGCAGGCCTGGTGGTATGGGCCCTTGATGCCGTCCAAGTTGGTGACCTTTTTTTAAACAACAGTATCCTAAATAAGACACTGGCCTGGCCGTCCGGTCCCCAGGGCAGTTGCCCCCCCCCCTGAGTACGGCCCTGGGCAACCCGAATTATTCCATTACCACCCGCTGCCCCCACTCATGGTGACGCAACTAGTGCCACTGCCACGGGACCGCAACCCTTCTCCTATTCCAGTCAGTGTTCTGCAGTGCCTTTTAGTTTTCTGTGGCTTTACTGTCTCTCTAATGTTGTCACGCTAGAGCTTTTTTATATTATTAATCAATGGTTGAGAAATGAAGAAACTTACTCAGCTGGCTTGTAGCTGAACCAATTATTTTATGATAAATCTGTAATTTTAGTAGTTTACTTAAAAAAAAAATCGTACTAACTTAGCCAAAGAACGAAGATTCACTTTCTTCTTAACCCTTTTTTCTAAAATCAAAGCAGTATAGTTGCACCGATAAACTTATTTGTGACGTAACCTCATATTTGTTCTTAACCCAATACAGGTCGGAACCAGCAGAGTACGGGTGGGCTTCCGTCGCCCAGTAACTCCCCCCACCCTGAGGAGCCGTGCGTCAACAACGACAGAAGGCAGCACCGTGGTGTCAGAGCGTCCAACAGCTAAATTCTTCCGACGAAGAGTTCAATCCAAGTTCCGCCCTGAGGGGAGAAATACGACAATCCTTGCCTCAACTGCTGCAACTTCACCTTTACCTGGTATGTGTTGTTTTAACTATGGGATATAATAAAGTACCTGGGGACCGAGCTTTGCTCGGGGAAGGCCAGTCAGTTTGTTTAGATGACTGGGAGTAATATTTCACCACTTCCCCCAACTGATTATCATATTTTTATAGCATTTGCCTCTTTCCTGCATTTTTAAGGTCACTCCAGATATTATTTGTAGCTCAATGCCCCTTTGAACTATTTCGGATATGACCAATCTATAAATGCAATCTTCACTCAACAGCCTTAGTCACTGCTCTTAGGAAACCACATGTCAACAATTATAAACAAAAAGGTATTACTTTGACAGTTCCCTGATTGATTATGAACAGCTGATACAATTCTTTTGTTTCGATTTTTAACTCCATAAGCCCAATGTTAATTTTTTTAACTTTTGAATTTAGTTTTTTTAAATTATTTGATTTTTACTGGGGATGAAACCTGTCTAGAACATATTTCTATACCAGAACTTAGTTATTTCCAAAACTTACTGATATTCATGTTCAATCGAAGAAATCATTTTCCTTTGAAAAAATTATTTTCTGAGTAAAGAGTGTCTTTTAAGTTCCAAATTTCTCTTAGAAGTTCTTGACAAAAAGTGTGCCTCTCTGCAACATGGTAATTAGACAATGTAGATGTCTATTTTTTATAAAGAACAATAATTTTTATCTTGAGGAAACAGTTTTATCTTTTAACAGTGTTTTTAATCGTATTAGCAAATCCAGTTGCTTGAATTCTCCAGAAGTTAGCTCAAAACAGCTGATCTTGCTTCTGCACTGTGTTTTGTTACCTTCAACAGCTGTCAAATGCTCAATTTCAATGGTTACTGTTCTTCCATAACATTAGCATTGCAACTTTTGAAGGGCTGTGGGGCTTAGCCCTAAGAACAAATGTGAATTCTGAGGAAATTCGGCAAATTTACGCATTATCCCCTTTAATTTTACACATACATCTTGTAAATCGGTTCAGTAGTCACTGAGAACTTAGCGTTTCAACCATGTATTAATATATAGGACTTAATTTCATGACTAAAATCTAGACTATGGCAACGTACAGCAAAAACTTTATTTTTAAATCAACATTTAGAATTGCCTAGGTCTCGATTGTCACCGCTGCTCTGTGTTTCAGACTTTTACGAGACGACAGCCAAGCAGAGGAGGTACGAGTTCCCTCGTAGACCGTCGAAGCTCAGTGTCAACTCACTGCCACAACAGGCCGCGCTAGTGGCTACTGCCTCACCGTTTCTGGAGATAGAGGACAATCACTCCGATGAGGTACGGCGTAATACTGGAGTGGAACTTATGGATTCAATAGTGGGCTCAAGAGGCTGAAGATTTCAACCGTTTTACACTAACGGTTTTTAAGTTATTATAATTTGTATCCATTTTAGCCCCTGAACTGTTTTTCATATGAAAATTTGGTTACATACCTTTTTTGTCCACAGTTCAAATTTGAACATGTAACAAATTAATTTATATGTTTCGGTTCAACGGAACCTTCTTCAGAATTCCAGTAATCATCGTTGACATAAAGTTAAAATAATACAACACATGGTTCCCAAACAACATGTTTACTAAATAAAGAACTCAGTCCATTCGCTCCATAATGAATGTTGTTCTCCCACAGTCCCTGCATGAAGTAGACACTGAGAGAGTGGAAAACAAGGAGGCATTGGAAGGCGAACTGCAAGGCCTGCAAGGTCTGGGAATAGAAGACTCCACCTTGCCTGACCTGGCTAACGTGGCAGTAGTAGCCATACAGTCCCTGGCTACCGTCCCCCCCTCCACAGAGACTTGTGAGTGAATAAAGTTGGACTTGGTGTTGCCTAAACACGATTACGATATTCCAAAGTGTGTTTGACATATATACTTTTGAGCCATTACATTAAGCACTTGAGTATAAATTTAGGTACAGCCCTGTTTGCGGGGGTTGGCGCTTAGTTTGCGCACGAGCAGTAATACCCTTCCCCTTCCACCCATCTTTGTACAGTCAGTTTACCAATACACATCTTTTTGTCAAAACATAGCTAATGGTCTTTGTGCTGTTGTTTCAAATTACGTAAATTAGCTGGCAGTTTGTATACATAGAAGAAGTAAAGTTACAAAATTCATGTAAAATTGTAAGCTGACTATACAAATGTTGGAGGGGAATAGTAGTGGGGGTATTCACCACCTCTCTTGCACTACCCCTCCCTCCCTTACACGATAGGCACTGTGAAATTAAAATGGCATCTTGGTAATAGGCAGCAACAAATTAAACTCTCATTTAAATCAGCAAATTTGACACCTTATTAAACGAAAGACACAAAAATATACATCTGAAAAATTAACATTTATTTATTTCAGTTTTCCCTATAATTTCCACACCTTATACTACAATCAAATTCCTCAAAGAATAATATAGGGAAAGGTCTTAATTGGATCAAATACATACCATGAACTTAGCAACGCTGATGGCAGGCAAAAAAAGCCGTATTTTCACAGGAATTGCCAAATGTGGTGTATGCTAGTTCAGTACTCAATTCATTATGAAAATCTAATCAAAACAAATAATCTTTATTCACATTAATATATATATATATATATACATATTACATGAGAATAGTGTAAAATTCCAAACTAAAACCTAAAGGCTATGTCTACGAGCTATGAAACTCCTCAAATAAGTACAGTGATTTTTCAAATAGATTATTTTTTAACATCTTAAATTTATTGGGATGATTGTCAGTTTTACCAAAATAATACGTTTTCGTAAAAGTTTTGATCCAATATATGAAGGTTTCATATCATTACCGACTGGTGTGCCACTAAACAAAATAAAATATCCTACATAATACAAGGGCATTTATTTATTTTTGTGAAAATTAAATTTTACCAGTACAGACAAGCTTGACTTAAAACATTCTCAATATTCCAGTTGCTCCAGTGACCTCCTCCACCCAGAGACGAAAGGTGTCTCGTCCCTCGACCACCACCACCACAACTCTTCGGCCCAAGCCCAACGCCGTGAGGCGAGGGCCGCCGCGACCCTTCACCAAAGTCAACCCGACCACGACCGCGCCGAAAACCCAGTACATCACGAGGCATAAACCTTACGACGACCTTGCCCCGGATTACGAAGACTACTACGCAGAACCTGTAGAGATCCCGCTCAGCGGGAAAGTGAGGATACACAACGATGGGTACATAGAGTGCCTGGACATCGGGAACTTCCCTCACCCGTTCGCATGCAAGAAGTTCATCTCTTGCGCAAAAATGGAGAACGAACATTTGCTCGGATGGGAGTACACGTGTCCGCGAGGGCTGTCGTTTGACCCGATTGGTGGAATTTGCAATTGGTCGGCAGGACTTGGCTGTAAAGAGTGAGATGGTCGATGACCCACGGGAAGGTTGGGTGGCGAGAGACGCGTAACGTGCTATTGGTGAGTTTCACGAGATGGGAAGGTGAATTGTGAAGAATCCACCACAAACATCAGGATTTTCTAATCTATTCTTCATGTTTTATCATAAATAATAGGGTTGATTTCAATTCAGAATTTAGAATGTAGGTAGTACGAATTGAAAATTAGCTAATTCTCTGCTAAAATACACTATTCTAACTGACCCTTTCTTATATTTACTGAACTGATTACAAATTTTCAAGTAAAGTGATTTATCGAATTTAAAAAAAATCGGCGGAGTTATCTACTAGGCATCATACAGAAGCTATTGAGCTTTATTAATACTTTTAAATCTTGTTTGTTACTAGTGGTTCTACTCTGGAAAAATAACGCTGAGGTCTGTGCAAAAGTAATCTACATGGATATTTTAAATAATACAAAAAACACATGTACCAATTTTGAACGCCTTTAGGAAGATCATGCTTAAGAATTGAGCTATCAATTTAACTCAAAAGATTTCTCATGAAAACCTAAAATCTTTTCTTAAAACAACCTAATAGTTCACAAGGGAAGAAATGTGCCAATTTCACTGTTAACCAAGGTCTCTTTCCACCCAACCAGAGCTGTGGGTGTCAATTATTCTCAGATGTCAGCCTTCGACCTTCAATTCACTCGTGACCTGAAGAGCCAAGGACTGGTCTAGCCAAGACTGACCATTTGCTATTCTGTAATTTTGTAAAAATAATGAGCAAAGTTTAGATAAATATCTGTTGTGATCTATAGAAGAATAACTGTCAGTTTTCATAAGTTGAAGTAATACATTATTTACAAGAAATTTAAATGTTTCTGGTCAGAGTTCTTGTTTTCAAGTCAACCAACATTTTTTCAAAAATAAAATGTCAAAAGTCACACATATGTAAACCCAATCACAGGCTTAAAACGACAAACAAATGTTAGTTCTTGGAATAAATATTCTTGGAACTATGAGAATCGATATGGCCAGTGTTTAGCGTAAGAGCACCGCACTAGTTGAATGTATACGATTTCAAAACATTATTTCATGTACTTCAAAGAAAAAAATCACATCCATATATTTATGTATGTTCGATTAAAGAACAGAATCGTTCTGTTTAGAACACAAAATGCACATTGTACAGGAATAATAATGTTCTCAGTCACTTGGTCACAAAAATGTAAGTTATGTTGATATTGTTAGGAAAAATGTATATAGTTAATATTATTTTATAAAAAACCTGTAGTTTTATTTACCCTTTCCTTCCAAATATTAGATTGTAAATGGGTCAGATTAAAACGAGTTAGACTGGAATAACTCAGGGGAATGTGAGGGGGTTGAGGCCTTTCCAAATAATGCACCACAGTATACAGCATAAGTGGTGAAACTATATAAAGGGTGTCCACAAATTATTGCCGCGAAATTCACCATGCTATTTAATAAGTAAAAGTAAGATCTTAAAAGAAATTTTCATTCAATGATTACCAAACCAGATTACTCTGAATTAATCGCTTTGTAAGTTTAATCCTCTTGATAATCTAATAAGAGAAAATCTATTTGATTGCAAAATTTATCTGAGCATGGCTTATGGATAAATTGCACTGAGCATGGCTCGGGTCTCACTAGTACTTTAACTAAATTGGGAGCGAAAATAGATGTAACTTTCAAATTCGTTGTTTATGATCAAATTTGTGCTCAAGGGACAGTTAAAAAATTCACTGGTTTGCTTGTTTTCTTTAGGCAGCAATTGCCAAAATGAATTCTCCCTGCCCTGCCACTGGATGTGGCTGGAGATGGGAGGGGTTTTCAATATTACATATTGTTTGTTATCAACTTACATCATGGTTGGAGGTTAATTTCTTGGAGACTCTGGAGAAGATTACTTGGTCTGTACCATATCAATCAGGAGAAACTTGCTAACAATTACCTGCTGCCAATGGTGCTGTAATTAAAATATATCATGAATTCATCTTAAAAGACAATGTTCCTGGCCTTTCTTTATTGCTAACATAACAAAACCAAGTTGTAGGAACAGACTTGTCATCACATCATGGTTTACAAGATGATATTTATAATCAAAGCGTAATTGATATTAGGATTCAACTATCTGTTATCGGATTTCAAAGATATCAAATCAATAATTATTATAGTTATTAGTCTAAGAGACAAAGGGAAAATATTCAAAGCTCTTCTCTCAATATTTACTTAAAGAAATTACTACAATTCGCTATTCTTAAGAAAAGGCTTATCATACGATCCAGGCAACAGCAAAAATGTGACCTCTAGAGCCAGGAAACAGGCCATCCTGTGACCTCTAGAACCAGACAACAGGTCAGCCTATGACTTCTAGAACCAGACAAGCCAGCCTGTGCATTCTAGAGTCATACAACAGGCCAGCGTGTGACCTCTAGAACCAGACGACAGGTCAGCCTGTGACTTCTAGAGCCAGGCAACAGGCCAGCCTGTGACCAAGTGCCAGGAAACAAGCCATCCTGTGACCTCTAGAACCAGACAACAGGTCAGCCTAAGACTTCTAGAACCAGACAACAAGCCAGCCTGTGGCTTATAGAACCATACAACAGGCCAGACTGTGACCTCTAGAACCAGACATGTCAGCCTGTGATTTCTAGAACCAGACATCATGTCAGCCTGTGACTTCTAGTGCCAGGCAACAGGTCAGCCTGTGACTGCAAGTGCCAGAGAACAGGTCAGCCTGTGACCTCTAGAGCCAGGAAACAGACCATCCTGTGACATCTACAGCCAGACAACAGTCAGCCTAAGACTTATAGAACCAGACAACATGTCAGCCTGTGACTTCTAGTGCCAGGCAACAGGTCAGCCTGAGACTTAAAGAACCAGACAACAAGACAGCCTGTGTCCTCTAGTGTCAGGCAACAGGTCATACTGTGTCCTCTAGAACCAGGCAACAGGCCAGCCTGTGACTTCTAGAACCAGACAACAGCTCAGCCTAATTGTAGTTTTAATTAATAGAAGGTGTGCATTATATAATTAAATGGAAAACTATTTTTGTCCTAAATTGATCTTGTTTGGGCCTTTCATCACACCCTTATAGTTCCAGATGACATACCAAAACCTGCTGTCATAACTCCTCTTTGTTTATTTGAATTTTTCATAATGCTGTTTGGATTAAGGAACACTGCTAGCATTTTGCAATCTTTTTGTTTTGCAAAATTAATTGCGCCAACTACCATACAGAGCAGTTTCAAGGCCTAACGATTTGGAGATAACTTAAAAAACTGAATTAATTTCATGAGTTATTCTAAATTTGTCAAGTACACAGGTTTACTGCGGCAGGGGTTTGACTCTCACCATGACATCTTATCCTGGATACAAAGCATTTTTTGCTATGTTATACGTGACATTTTAAAGGGAAAAGTATAAATAATATCGGTTACAATAGGTATGAATGAATAACACATTTTACAAAATTAAAACTATTTTTTTAGTTTTAATCATCATACAAAATATATAAAATATAAGGCAAAGTTCTTGATGAACCATTAAAGATCTATGATTTGTACAAGCATTATTACAAAATATAAACCACTACAGCTGCTTTTTTATCAGAACCAACAATTATTTGAGTAAATACACTTCAAAAATGTGCGTTCCTTAGTCATAACATGGAATGATGTGTGTGTAACAATTAACAAAATATTCATAAACTAAATGTTTGTACATAAAAGTAGGTTAATTTATTATGTAATAAACAGTTTCCTACTGTTTAAGTTACTTTCTCATTCTTAGCCATGATAAATATGTAAAAAAATAAAAATAAAATGTAAAAATACATTATAGAGTAGGAAAATCACAATTCAAAATTCAGAGCCAGCATGTTTTGTGTTACAAAAGACCTAATCTAATCTAACCTAATATTGCAAATAAATTAAAAATGTATTTTCAATATTATATTTTAGTGGGCTAGTTTTTGTTCAATACAGGGTGTCCGGGCTAGATGTATCAAGAAATAACTATCTCGTGTGATGTAAAAATGTTATTTTAATTTTAAAATAACTATGCTAACATGTCATAAATAAAACCAAGATTGTGTGTAAAAAGTTATTTCAAACACAATGCCTAAAAACTACAAGTTTAGGAAAATGCAATTTTTCCATGTGACCAAGCTGAATTTGTTGTGGCGTCCACATTTTTGAACATAATAAACTTCAAACTTATAGCTAAATGAAAACCGTGACAGCATAATGACTATAGTCAATGTTACGGATTTAAAGCCAACAATGGTGTTGTAATCAGCTGACTTCTCAGTAAACATCATCAATATTCACATTAGTGGCTAAGTTGTTGTTATGGCCAGAAACATAACAGCTTGGTCACATGGAAAGATTGCATTTTCCTTAGTTTTTAGGCATTGTGTTTGAAATATGACCGTTAAACTTTGTACACACAATCTTGGTTGTATTTATGACATGATAGCATAGTTATTTTAAAATAAAAATAAAATTTTTATATCACATGAGATAGTTATTTCTTGATACACCCTGTACAATAAACATATTCTTGATAAACCCTGTACAATAAACATAAACTTGTTTCAAGAAAGGCCTCTAGGCTAGGACTGGTAATTTAGTACTGTTAGAACCTTAATTCTGCTCCACAGACACAAAAAGAAAATGCATGATATATATGACCTCCTCATATCATAAAATTGAAAGAAAAATTAAAAATATATTGGGGCAATATTTATTTTTTGTATATGTGGAGTGAAAATCTGATTTAAGGTAAGTCTGCCCTCCCTATCAAACAAAACTTACTTGACTAAGAGATGTTATTAAGATTTTATTATCAAGTTAAAATCAATGGATACAGCTAAACTAAACATAAAAAAGTTATGTGCAAAAATAGCAGGTAAAACCACACTAAACTAAAACAAAATCATAATAAAATATAATTATAGAATATAATAAGGTTTCATTTGGTCAAATTAATTAACATTCAATAATACAATTTGAATACACAAATAATTACAAACATATTTACAATAACTCAAAGACAGTTTTAAAATATATAAAACTGTATATCATTATGGTAGTAAATCTATGTTTAGTTTGTACACAATTCAGAAGTGTTTAAAATAATACTATTCACAGTAAAATGTGAATAAAATTATTCTAAACCAGACAAAATTTGTTCAGTTTTCTCAAATGGACTAAAATTGTTGTCTTACCTTTTAAATATACTGACAACCTACTTTTTTAGTTCCTCTACAGTTAAGACAGCACTACTTAAAATAATCAGTAATCAATTTATTTCTTCTTTCGCTATACAAATAAATATTTGTTACTTTTCTGCAGTTTGTTACTTTTCTGCCAACAGTAACAAAATGAGTTACCTGCAGGATTAATGACTCCTGTTTTGTAAATATCAAGCTAAATAATAATAAAATACTTGTATTCAACATTTTAAAACATTCGTCAATATCTATTAAATACTAAAATGAGTAAAATCGATAAAACATCTATATTACAAAATATAAAACAAGCATCATAAGTGTAAATTGATAAAAAAAACCGTGGACAAATATCTTATTCTATGGTGTGGACGGATTAAAGATTGCGTAAACGTATAACAATCTCACTCGACATTTATGAGGATTGACATGCACTCGATGGATGGAAGGAATGTGACTAAGAGGCGATGTTTCACAGCTTATGTAGAAGAGAGAAGAACAAAACAACCAAGACGGAAGCTGCGGTCACGACGAGGCTGGACTTGACAGCACTACTGCCCGTCTGAAACAACAAGTATTTATCAAAAATAAGTACAGTCAACTCCCGATTATCCGGGGTAATGACTGGTTGGAGGGTCACGGATAACACAAAACCACGGTTAAAACAAAGGGATTCAATAAATTGAATATTATGAATATAATAAAGGTTTATCAACATTTTTACACTACAATATTGTGTTTTAATGTTATTTAAGATATATTTATATAGATTAAATACTTTTGAAAATCTTTAAATTATGATAACATCTACAAACAATCAAGATAGTTGATTGTTTACTATGTTTTATAGTTAATACTAGCAATGGTTGACAGAAGTAAATACTATCCAAAACGCCGAATGATATTTAATAAGATAAAAATCTCTAAACACCGAACTCACTACACTACACCGAACAGTGCTGTATGCTAATTAATTCCGCACTCGGGGAAAACCCAATGAGGGTAAACAACGGTGGGAAGGGTGATTGTTTTGTGATGTTTCTATTTTTAGACGTTAAAAGGATTCAATAAATTGAATATTACGAATATAATAAAGGTTTATCAACATTTTTATACTACAATATTGTGTTTTAATTTTTGAAAATCTTTAAATTGTGATAACATCTACAAACAATCAAGATAATAATGGTTAATACAAGCAATGGTTGATAGCAGTAAATACTATCCAAAACGCCGAATGGTGTTTAATAAGTTAAAAATCTCTAAACACCGAACTCTCTAAACTACACCGAACAGTACTGTATGCTAATTAATTCCGCACTGAGGGTCACGGATATCACAAAACCACGGTTAAAACAAAGAGATTCAATAAATTGAATATTACGAATATAATAAAGGTTTATCAACATTTTTACACTACAATATTGTGTTTTAATGTTATTTAAGATATATTTATATAGATTAAATACTTTTGAAAATCTTTAAATTATGATAACATCTACGAACAATCAAGATAATAATAGTTAATACTAGCAATGGTTGATAGAAGTAAATACTATCCAAAACGCCGAATGATATTTAATAAGTTAAAAATCTCTAAACACCGAACTCTCTAAACTACACCGAACAGTACTGTATGCTAATTAATTCCGCACTCGGGGAATAACCCAATGAGGGTAAACAACGGTGGGAAGGGTGATTGTTTTGAGATGTTTCTATTTTTAGACGTACCCGCAGTGTCAAGGTCATCGCTCCCCATCACGCACCCATGACTCATTAGCGAAATGACAGACTTGCAGATTATGTTGTGGTTACTAAATTGATTGTATAGTATTTATTCTGATTAACAAAGTAAATTAAATAAGATTCTGGAGATAATTTTGCAAAATAAATTGTTATTATTGCTCTATTTATGTTTAGAAGGGGATAAATACAAATAAACCTTTTGTGACCCCGGTTAAACCGCAACCCGACTAACCCGCTCCTGGATAATTGGGAGTTGACTGTATCTTTGGAAATTTAATTTAGAAGAAAATATGAAGTACAGTAAACCTTGGATTATCTGGACCATCATCATCCGGATCTTAGATTAACCAGACGAGGTTGTCCGAAATAACAAATGTAAATTATAGGCGAATCGTTAATCTTCTCCCACACCAGCACCTTGTAAGTCTCAGATGCAACCGCAATAGACTAACCCTCCGCCTGACATTTGTCTAGAATAGACGAGTGCAAAGTGTTTTCTGTACTGGCAATCGTCTATTTTTGGAGGTTTTGGGTCATGTTTTTTTCAACTGTGCAAAAAGCATTGAAAAAGCGCCTGGAATTGGATAATTGTTATAACAAACGAAAGATAAAATTCTTAACTTTCATTTTATTACATAAATGAACCTTATATCAGCAGTAGATCAATGTAATCGTGAGTTACATTTGAATGAAAATCACGTGCGAAGTCTATTCCTCTTGTATGTGTTGAGAAATCTCCAAACACGGAAAGTTTCCAAAAATCACAGCAAGGTAAATTTTGGTTCTAGTCAGAAATGAGTGGTACCACTGGAATCAGGGTGGAATTCCCGTTCTGGTGGTACTCAGTATAATGCCGAGTTATATTCAGACAGACTTGTGGCAAAATTATAAAATCATCATATTTTACGTCTTTGTCGACTGGCAACATCTTCTATTCTAGACGAGTAGCAAAACACATGTACAACACATACAATTCATATTACATGTACGTTATTTTATACCACTGTGAAGAGGAAAGAACACAGAATTTCGTTCTATAAAATGGCAGTGTGTATTGCCCAACAAAAGCGCGTATGACTCATAGTAACCAGATGTTTTGTTCCATCACCTGTTCTATTTCTGTGCGTCTCATTTGTTTATCTCGCCATTGTAAGTCAATTATTATCTGATTTTATCCGTGTTCTTTCCACGAAATCGAGTTGTTTGTTATGAAATATGTTTAGTGTAGTGTTGTATGAGTGTGAATAGTAATATTTATCGCAATATCAATCGGACTGGACTTTTTACCTGAAAAACAAAATGTTTCTTTCTCATAAAGTACGTGGTATCAATTTTATCTCTATGTATTTTGATACAAAACTACATATTTCTTGTAGAGAAATAACTACTGAATCATATTAAATAACTCATTTGAAAGCATTAGGAGTCTGAATAGTAGTATTTATGTGTAAAAGTTATAAATTGTGCAGTGTGAATCATAGGTCTAGGCCTGTAACTGCTGACTCACAAATACAACTTGTCTCAAAAATGTGATAACAATTTTATTTTTATACCTTTTTATTCATAACTATATATTTCTTGTAGGTAAATAACGATTTAATCATATTACATAGCTCATTTGAAAGCATAAGGTGTTATACAAATATTACCTCACTTTGAATAACAACAATTTTGTTTTCAAAAAAATAATTTTCCAATTTCATATAATAAAGTTTTGAAAAACAATTTTTAAACTATTCATTCTTTTATTATTGTCTTTATAATTTTATAACCTTCAAATAAAATAAGGTTTTATTATATTTCTATATTGTCAGAGGTTTTCTTTTGGCATACAAAACTGGTCACGTACAAATAGCCGTTTTGCACTTTCCCCATACTATTCAATGTTATTTAAATATATATTTGTTCCTATGACTTTTATATATTTTTATTTAGTAGGGAATTAGGTAACCAACATTTGGTACATCATGAATTTTACCTAAAAAAATCATTTTGCTTACAATAAGGTTTTACTTTTGAAATTTATAACCAGAATTTCCTATTTCTTTCAACTTGCTCATTTTATTTTGAAAGTCAAAGTTCTTTATTTGCAAAATAAAATATCACAATTCATGGGCAAGTGTCATACAGAATACACAGAACACATCTAAAACAAAATACCATAGCATTTTATAATTAAAACAACTTTATAATACAAAAAATAAAACACATATACTTTTTAATCTTTCTTCTCTTCTAAATAATTTTTTACACGGTAATATTCCTTACCCAGCAAAAACGTTTTCAGACTTCGCTTGAAAACGTTGATGTTTTCCTCTTTTTTATGTGAGAAGGAAGGGCATTAAAAATAGTTATGCAAGACTGGTGTATTTGCTTTTCAGAGAATGTTGTATGGTGGGGAGGTGGTAGGATTTTATTTCTATTTCGTAAATTGTAGGAATGGTTAACAAATAAATGAGATGGAAAAAGATGGCTATTGCGTTTAAAAAATGTTAAACTCTCGAGGATGTAGATACATGGAAAAGTCAGCAATGGACTTGAAATGTGATTTACAGGAGTCCGTGTATTTAAGGCCAAGAATAACTCTCAATACTTTCTTCTGCAGGACAAAGATAGAAAAGGTTTTAACGCTCCCATCTGGATCTCCCCAGGCAGGAATACAATGTGATAGATAAGGATACAGGCAGCCATAGTATGCTGACAAAAGAATGTCAATACTAGCAAAAAAAAGCCAGTCTGCGTAGAACAAAAAATCCAGAGCTCAACTTTTTAATCACTTTATCGATATGAGCTGAAAAATTTAATTTATCATCGAAAACCACCGCTCTGATTTTTCACGTTTTACTAGGGTTTACTAGATCCTATACAGATTAAAATCCATAAATGATAATTAAGTACTTTTTGTTTCTAAGTGTTTCTTAAAGTATGCTCTATGATCTGTAGAATGGGTTTGGTTTGAATACAATAATTCATGGTCCCATAAATTTTTAAATGTTTTAACTAGGTTTTACGTAGAAAATTTAAATAAATAAATTATTAAAAATATGTTCTGTTAGTTTTTCCTTCAAATCCATCCTACAGATCATAGAATTAAACAAGCTGAACAAAATAAACCAAAAATCATCACTCTATCTCTTCTAGAAGCTGAGCTGTATAATTTCTAAGGTAAAAAATACAACTTTCGGGAATCAGCTGTGGCCTTTGTTTGAAAGCAGCTGTCATGCCCCCACTCTTCCAAAATAAATAGAGCCAATTTAATAAACTAATATACGATTACATATAATTTGTACTATATGAAATAACTAGGTTTTAGTTTGATGAAATAACTAGTTATGAAATAACTAGGTTTTAGTTAGATTGTATTGCTAAAATACTTAAAACAATCCAATGACTTCTAAGGTAGAAAAAATCACAATGAATTATTAAATTTAATTTTTTTTCCAAGGTAAAAAAAATTGTTCGGTCTTATATTTTATATTTGGAATTAAATGTAGAACCAAAATATATAAAAATATAATTTTGAAAAAAAAAAAATTTGCCGTTTTTGCGTGAACCCTCCCCTTACGACAGTCAAACAAACACTGTGTCTATTCTGTTTTACAGTCTTTCCACACAATTTTCAGCATCAATATTGCAGGCACTAGAGCCCTGATTGTTATTTATGCAATGTTTTAGTACCTTCAGATTATCCAGATTTTTCGCTACCCTGATCAATACCACATTAGTCTGGATAATCCGAGGTTTACTGTATTCAGGTTATTTCTTGATATAGCACACTAAATGTTTACTATGAAACTACATACTATGTTTACTGAAAGACATTACTAGAGGCACAGACTGGGTGTTTATATCGCTCAAATATTTCATTCATGATGTATGCCTCCTGAATCAAAATGATTATATAACAGGTTACTAACCTACATCCGTCGTCGATTCTTAGTTTTACACAATGGTTACTCGAGATTTAAAACCTTTAAATGTTATTATCAAACCTGCGATGTCAAACTTTTAGCAAACTTTTTTTACAACAATATATGCAGAGTAGTGGCTTGAAGGGGCCAGAGCCTTGCCCCGATATTCTGCCTCAACTGACATATTTACTCTTTACATACAGAGGAAAATAAAACAATAGGGTATACGGAGGAACATATGTAAGTTCGTTCACATGTTATAATGTAAACAAAACAATGTAAGTTCGTTCACATGTTATAATGTAAACAAAACAATGTAATTTTGTTAACATGTTATAATGTAAACAAAACAGACGTTTTTAAATTCCCATGCTTCTCCCATGGGGGATGTTTTACGTTATTTCTCATTTTGTGATAACTTTTAAGAAATACTGCTATTTTTCCTGAGTCTCTGGGATCGAGACCTTTTATCTGAGCTGTCTCCCATCATCCTGCGATTTGCTGAACTCCCACAATTTTTACTTAAAAATCTCGCTTACAGAATTATTTATAAAGATGACGCCTCTCTTCTCAATGTACACAAAAATATAGGCTCTCTCAAATCTTTACCAAGCGCTGCTTGAAACTTGTTGGTTCGAAACAAATGGTTGTTTTTAAACAAAGAGAACACCCAATGCCTGTTTGTATCTTTAAACACAAACAGTTTACTAGATGTTAGTAATTATGTTACTTCTTAAGTATTCAGCTCTAAGGACATCAGGAAGGGCATTTAATAATGATGTGTCATTGTAATAGGTGTGATGTTTGAAAAAGGAAGTACAGTAAACACCTTAACTGCCCACCATGGGACCGAACCTGATGCCATACTTGGTTACCTACGGAACCATATGATAAGACTTCCTGAACAATTGTTATGGTACAGTTTCAGGACGTCGGCTTCAGCAGCAGACAATAGCCATTTGCTGGAAAGAGGGCGGTTAATCCGAGGGGCGGTTGAAGCAAGGACTGCTAAGAGGATACGTCTACTGTAGGATGGTGGGAAATTTAATTTACAATTAATTCTGAAGATTATGTTTTGACTGTGGAGCAAGAGGTTCAAAAATACTATTGTTCTGTACAAAAATAATGTCTAAAAAATGTAAATGCCTGGAAAAATGAGAAAGTTGTAGCTTTTAAAGAAGGATTTAGAAGACAATCTTTGGTAAATGCCAACAACAATTTTAATGTATTTTTTTACTGAACAAAATTTGGTTTCTTCAATCCTTCACATTCCCATACTCAGCGAAAGAATGGTAAGGGAAAAATCAAAACATAGTACGCTATTAGAACCGCAGTGTTGGGAAAAGGAGCAAGTCTACAAAGAACCTGAATTCAAGTAAGAATTCCTGAACATATCTTTAAAAATTACATACTGCGAAAAGCCATTGGATATTGGAAGGGATCGAACCGAAGACCTTGCGGACGAGTTCTAACCACTACACCCTGAGCTTCCCCCCACCCTCTTAACAACCTCTGAACCTCCCCATGAACAACCTCTCTAAAACTGATACTGTAACACTACAACTTCCGCATTACACTAAACTACATGACTCACAATGACGAAGTAGTTGCAGCGATCGCCCGCGCAGCACTCGGCACATTTCCAGTCCTGGTACCAGATGTGCGTGCAGGTGCTCATGTAGGCCTTGCGCGTCCGCTCGCAGTGCTTCTTGGTGGCGCACCGCTTGGAGATGTAGTACTGCTTCTTGGCTCCCGGCGACCAGTATGGCTGGGCTGGCAACAATTGATAATTTAATTGAACGTTCTACGGTACGCGAGAGTTTAACTGAGTCACGGTTGTCTGAGATTACGGGTTATCTGAGACAGTTATTAATTATAAGTATATATATATATATATATATATATATATATATATATATATATTTATTTATATTTATATTTCCAGGTTTACGTCAATAGTTTATCGGTCAACTGTGTCACAAACATAACCTCAGTCTTCCGGGTTTTTGTTTCTCCACTTTCCGCTGCTAGACTATGTTATAGGGCGAAACTCACATCGCTCCTCCAAGCTTCCTTCCCTTTAACCTCCCTTGATCCGGCCTCCGACCTTCCTTCAACCTCCCTCAAGGAACTGTGTAAGGAGCGTTTGAGGAAGGTTAAAGGCCGGTTGGAGGAAACAGTCTTACAGCTGACTCGATAAATCAAAACAAAGCTTTTGATAGGTTATGTTGTTGACAACAAATAGTTGAATTGTTGAATTACAAATTTATTTGAATTTGATAGCAATAAAGGCCTAATGTACAAAATATTGGCAAAGAAAAATTGGCTACAAAAATAGCGATAAATTGCATGTTTCATTTGGTTTCCAAGTGTTTTACCTAATATGGATTAGGAAACCCAGCAAAATACTGTTATTCATAAGTGACTGTAACTAAAACTTTACAAGAAATACAAAAAAGGACACTTCAAATAACATAAGTTATATATGTGTATATGGCTCAGAACACAATTTGTCATAAATCTTATGGGTAATTTAATTTTGACACTACAAAATGGGGTGAGGATATTTTAAACAAATCATCCTTATTTTCGGACAAAGTCAGCCAGACATCAAAATACACCAGGGAATAAAGAAATGTTATCAGTACTTACAATTTCCTCTCGGATCTTCAGAGGGATAATGCAACTGGCTTGAAAATTACTCCATAAAATACAGCTAAACTTTAAAAATGTGAATAATTTTATATTACTGTCAACTCCCGATTATCTGGGAGCGGGTTAATCGGGTTGCGGTTTAACCGGGGACAAGAAAGGTTTATTTTTATTATTTTTATTTATCCTCTTCTAAACATAAATAGAGGCATAAATAACAATTTATTTTGCTAAATTATCCTCCAAGAAACATATTTAATTTACTCTATCAGAATAAATACTATACAAACAATTTAGTAAACCCAACATAATCTGGAGTCTGTCTTTCGCTAATGAGCCGTGGGCGCGTGATGGGGAGAACCTTGCACACTGCAGGGACGGTCGGACGCGGACGTCTAAAAATAGAAACACCTCAAAACAATCACCCTTCCCGCCGTTGTTTACCCTCATTGGGATTTCCCCCACTGCAGAATTAATTAGCATACTGTTCGGTGTAGTTTAGAGATTTTTAACCTATTAAATATCATTCGACGTTTTGAATAGTATTTACTGCTATCAACCATTGCTAGTATTAACCATTATTATCTTGATTGTTTGTAGATGTTATCACAATTTAAAGATTTTCAAAAGTATTTAATCTACAAAAATATATCTTAAATAACATTAAAACATATATTAACATACTGTAGTATAAAATTGTTGATAAACCTTTATTATATTCGTAATATTCAAATTATTGAATCCCTTTGTTTTAACCGTGGTTTTGGGTTATCCGTGACCCTCCAACCGGTCATTACCCCGGATAATCGGGAGTTGACTATACTTACTTCCCCACTTTATTTCAGAAAGACACATATCTTCATCTGGGTTACATGTTTTTATGGTTTTCAGGCACTTTCCCGAGTTATCATCTTGGTTTTCACAAACATAACATTCCATTGAATAACCTGAAAACAACCATTAGAAATTTACTGATAATAGATTAAACATAGGCTATAAGTTATAATCTAGTAGTTTGGAAAACAAACTTTGAGACGATGACTTAGAACTTCAGTTAGGCTTACTGCTAAATTGAAGCTATAAGTTAACAGTTTGACCTTCCAAAAAGGTTTGCATGGAATTTTTTAATAAATAAGTTTAAGTGTTGTCTGTATTAACTAAGAATGAAATTACAAGTAGGTCTACTTTTATAAAAGACATATGTAGGTTTTCATCACCAGTTTCATGGACGCATTTAGGTACGATTATCGAAATAAAAATAAAGTGACTGGTGGAGCGGCCGCACAGCGACCGAACATTCTATTTCATAACCTCAAATTTCCAATAACCATTATTTAAATATGGTACACACTTAACCACGTTTATTGCACATTTTCAAATATTTTGTACGTATGTGAAACTGCCCATAAAACATTTTCATGGGTAGTTTCAAAAAATATATTTTGTATCATATTCCGATGAGTTTGTATTGATGAATTACAAAAAAAAAAAACCACGAATAGAGACATTTTTAATTATAATTTATGTTTATTCAAATATAACTAGGCCTATCAATATGAACTCATCGAAATAAGATACAAAATAATTGAGGGGTGTAGTTCTGTATCTGGGCTACCTTACTATCGAATGAAAATATCGAAGTTTTAACAATCGATGTATTTATCGAACAAGTTTAATTGAACATTATTCGGTTTTTTATAATCATATGTTTTTTAACAATAATAATTGAAATTGTTTATTTACATTTTACAATTACTATAACTTAAAGTTAACAGAAATGGAAGCCGAACGTGATTGTGATTTTGTGAATTTTCGCTATTTGTGTAAAAATGTGTTCAGTTTGATCGAAAAATGTGTTAGTTTTCTTCAAGAAAAAGAACTTATACCTTATAATCCTAATTGTAATGTGAGTGGAGACAAAACATACGTGGTGAAAATTCCGTCAAATTCCGATGCCGAAAAAAGGTCAATGGCGGCCACGACGTAAGAATTAATGCGTTGGAAAACACCTTTTTTGAAAATGCAAAGTTCGGTTTGATTAACATTCTAACTTTAGTTTAAGTTATTATTTTTGTTTCTATTTGTTTGTCGGTTACTTTTAGTAGTAATCGATATAACGATTGATTAATTTGAGTAGTCAATATATTGATGGTTAAAACTTTGATATTTTAATTCGATAAATACATCGATTGTTAAAACTTCGATATTTTCATTCGATAGTAAGGTAGCCCAGATACGGAACTGCACCCCAATTGAGAAATATGCTTTAAACATGTTTAACTGACAATTTAAAAAACGTTTATTGGAAATTTCTAACCATATGTTTGTTTCCACGAGGTTATGAAATAGAATGTTCGATCGCCACGCGGCCGCTCCGCCAGTCTCTTTCAATAATCAGACTATAGGCCTAGGGCAGCAACTTCTTAGGAGCGTAAAAATAAGAAAAATTAAAATCAAAATATTATTTGTTCAGTAGCCTCATTGGGTTCTGTATTTGATGACAAAACAATCTGATCATTTGAATTAGGCCTAGTCATCTTACATCCCTTACATAGATCCTCTTCTACATAGTCGTGGAGACCGGTGAATCGTCAAGTCTCGTGGAGGGGGGGGTTATATAGGTGTGTGCATGAAAGTGTAACATGGACTGTTTTTACAGTATCAGGTGATAATTTGTTTTAGCATTCAAACTACTAGGCTTGAAGAAGGAATTTCAGTACATTAGGGCTCAATGATTGTACTATAAAATCCCCACGTCAACATTATATTGCTTGGATGTGCAGCATCCTGAACTTCTTCCGTTTCCTCCTGAGCACTGGCACTAAGTTGGTGAGTTTACATCTTACATGGATTCTCTTCTACAAATTAAATATAGACTTAACCTATCTCCAAAGAAATTGGATGGACCTATCCATTTCCAAATTGATTTAGACCACAAATTAAATAGACCTACTTATTTCCAAAGAAATTGGACAGACCTACCCATCTCCAAATTGATTTAGACTAGATAACAAACACTCTCCTGCAGTGCACTTAGGCCATAAAATTGACCTATTCCAATTTTTAAAAGGAAATGGAAAATTTTAACCAGACGTTCTGCAAAATGTGTTAACCAACTAATCATTTTCCATTTATTTAGCCAGGAAATAACTCCCAGATTAGGTTGTAATGCCAGTAGAGAGGCCTTGGGCCAATCATTAGTCATTGGCCTGTCATTGTAATGGAGAGATTTTCTGCGATACAACAAAATAATTACTGCCAACTTACCTAAATGTGCCACAGCTAATAAAACGGAAGAAATACAAATCAGTTTCATTGTGAAATTTTTAGTTAGAGGTGATTAACAGCGAAACCTTATAATGAAAATACACACCAAACTTCCAAACACACGACCACACCTCCTTTTCGTTGACTTGACGGTTTTGTTAAAAAAAACTGAACAATTAGGCAGGCTAGGTTGTGACCATGGAACTTTGTAGTTCAAAACATATTCTTTGATTAAATCATAATAGTTTTTACGTTATATTTTAAATTAAACTTTGTAATGCCATTTTCTTGTTTGTTTGCTGGCTTGGTAAGCTATCACTAATTTGTTTTGGTCAACATTGGAACTATAAGTAGTATTTTAAAATTAAGTAGCCTTAGTAAAAATAACTAATACTAAACTAATAAATATTAAAATAATACCGAGTGGAGGGGATGGTGGAGAAACCCGAGAGGAGTCCAGGAGGTATTGGAGGAGGGTGGTGCTCCTAATTTGAATAAGTACTCTCACAATCCTTCATCTCGATATATTGCATCAGAGATACTGCTCTTGGAGGAATGAGTAAATCAAACCAATTACGTTTCTAGTGAAAACAGTCACTCATAAGATCGACTAACTGCTTTAGTCTATACCTCATACAAAAACAAATGTTTCGTTGAGCAATCTGCAAAGGGAACCCAGCGTTCAAGTTCAGGAAGTACAGGCAGTTTGAAGAGACTGTTAGTAATCTGACGTTTAATCGTAATGTGTTGAATGAGGTAAGGGTGATTGCCACTTTCGGCAGCACGGTAAGGGGCTCAAGGTCAAGAAGGAGGTCATCAACAAGACGTTTATCGTTCATCAGATTCTCTGGGCAACCTCAAGGCCGGATTTAAGCATAGGCTACATAGGCGCGCGTATAGGGACCCACACCACACAGAACCTCATCTTAAATCAAAAGAAAAAAGGTCACCAACTTGGAACTGGACGGCAACAAGGGCCCGCGCCACTGGCTGCGCCTAGGGGGCCACAGCTCCTAAATCTGGCACTGGGCAGCCAATGCTTGAATACGACCCTGCAGGTACCTGCCTCACTATGGACTGAATCTGAAGCCGCACTCAACGGGGAGCATGCCAAAAAGAACAATTGGCTAACATATAAGTCCCACTCTATTATAGACTGAAATAAAGTAATCCGTAAACAAATTGTACATTTTGACACTAGAGCATCTAACTTTACAGTCAAATTTAAAAATCTGCCCCCTTCATCCCTCACTACTAAAAAAAAATGAAAAATAATCTGAGTATAACTATGGTATTGTATAACAGTGTAACTCCGATAACAAAATTATTTGTTTTTATAGTGGTGCTCCTTATCCAAGCTCAGCTGGTGTGTTGGTGTTGATTAATAAATTCCTGGAGTGGATTGCTGGATTCATTTTCGTTGTGTTGTGGGCATAACCATAACATAACCTGAAAAAACTTTACTCAGCCTTAAAATTATCATGTTCACAGCGAGTTCACACATCTAACTGTCGCTCCAAACCAATTAAGATTATTTAGAATGACCGTGCCAAGTGGACAGTCAACTTCGAAATATAATAGAAATAGAGAGCCAGCAAATTTATGGATGGTAACTATGTTTTTCTGTAAATAAATCTAGGTCTATCTCTTCATACACTCTTGGTAACATTGTGTTCAACTAGTATTCAATTAGCAAAGCTGTTTTTTTTTGCCCTTGGGACTGCAGTTATGTATTAAACCTATGATATAAATATCAAACTATCGATAGCAAAAATTCTGAATCTATCGATATCAGTAATATTAAAATATCTCGGTGTGTTTTTTAATTTATCCATCAAAATTTATTAACATTTATCGAAATGTGCATTAAATGGATTGGCAGGGCCCATTTTAGCTTCGTGCTGCCTGTAGGCCGTATGAAACTTGCCGCCCCCTTCCCCCTCAATTAGGGATATAACCTGGAAAGCGAAAAGTACAGTTGTACAGTTGTCGCAAAGGGACCGCGTTGGCGGTGGCTGAGCGAGATTGTTCTAGGCCCGCAAGGTGCTATTTATCTTCTCTTAGCATCGATTTGAAGTAATTTTTCACCCTCTTCAGAAAGGGTGTGGAAACGCGAGTGACTGGCAAGACGTGTGTACTGCTGTACTACCCAATGTCTCTACTGTAGTTAGTACTGATTCATCACCGGGAGAGGAATTCTTGCGGCGATATCACAGCGATGTACAGAGACCCTGACAAGCGCCGGTGGCTCACTGCTAGTGTTTGGTTCCGTATGAATCGCACCATTTGTTTCTTTTATCTGTACTTCGCACAATAAATACTTGCCGTGATCTCGCCAATGAACATCGGCCATGTGTACAAGCGTGGTGGTGCGGCCGGCGCCTACACCAACCCAGTGCTGCCCTTCATAACTGGCAGGGACGAATAAAAGAATGAAATACTTTGGTCCCTCTGCCTCTTCTGCCTTCAGCATAGCATATCAACTAGTTATTTTTACTTTATATTAAAGTTGAATTACAAAGTCTTTAAAAGAGAAGCTTTTATTATAAGTAGGCTAACAATATTTCAAATCCATCTAATCTGTAGACAAATTTATAATTAAAAAATGAGCTCCCAGAAGTTTACCGCCCCCTAAAGATTTGCCGCCCTAGGCCGCGGCTACTTGGCCTATTTAGAAAATCGGCCCTGTGGATAGACCTACAAGATTGTGAATCAGACTGAAACCTAAAAGAGAAGGAATGAGAAAGGCATTGTGATAACCTAGTGGTTGGGAGAACCTCAAATCAGTGGTGTAGTGGAGTGGTAACAGCATTTCCACGCTGGTTTTCCACAGTTTAATAAGTTATCACAATAATTTGATTTTCTTACAGTTTTCACACACATTTATCACTGAAGATTTTACGAGTTCACCACTGCCTCCATTGGTAAAAATTGCCGAAGTATCCGAAGTATAAACTTGTACAGCACGCTGCGGCAGTTAGGTTAAATGTCATTGAAGAAATATCAATGTCATTTTTGTCATTGAAGATTAACAAAACCTGTCATAACTTAGTATAATAAGTCAATAAGTATTTATTTGGCTGCTCAATACAAACAGTACAATAGGCTACGTCAATCAATTCACACAATGCGCAGCAAAATATGGAAACACCCCCATCGCAGCAAACTTATATACTCAGCGAATTTGCAATGCATCTATCTAAATACCGCAAAAAGTCGCTTACCAAGATTCTTTAGAATTCATTCATAAACAAGCAATATACAACATTTTAATCAAATTCTCCGCAAGAATAACTTGGAGGGGGGCTGAGTACGCAGGTTTCCTGCAACAAGGAACCCTAAACATGGCTTGTTATGCAAATATAAATGTAACTCAAATGGGTAAAGCCACGTACCAAGTTTCATCGATATATTTGATAAGTAAGCGATAAATGCCATTTTAATTATTCTCTAAGAATAACATGGGAGCTGAGTACGCAGGTTTGATGTAACAAGGAGCATTTAAAAATGGGTTTTCATGCACATTTTTTATAACTCTCCACTAGGTGAAGCCACATACCTTGAATATTATTAAGTTATGTTCATAATTAAGGACAACGTTATACATTACTTATTCTCTATAAGAATAACATGGGGGCTGAGTATGCAGGTTTGCTGTAACAGTAACCATAGAAAAATACTGGATTTTTGTGCAAATAACAATAGACCACAACCAGATGAAGTTATTTACCAAGTTTCATCGGTATACATTGATAAATAAGCAATAGGTATATAAAATTGTTCTTATCCTCCATAAGAATAACAATAGACAATGTACTGTGCTTAGCACTTTCAATATCTCTGTACCCAATTGATGTAGAGCAATGATCAAACAAAACCAAATTGTGTGTTTTTTCAAGCTGAATCCATTGGTGCAAATTAAAATTTTACTTTTTTAAAGATAATTTGTAAAGAATAAAAAACGAGTTCGCACGCAGCACGCTGATGTGAGGGAAGTGAATTTCCACATAAAAAACTATAAAAACTCAAAATCAGTTAAAAACATACAATTGTTCCAATGTTTATTAAAATCTGAAAATATTGATTTTTTGGCTGTTCTGATACTCCTGGTTCTATTTAACTGCAATGCTGGGAATACAATTTTGCGCATTATAATTTTTGGAGAAGGTCCAGTCAGGCTTTAAAGTAGGCGTGAGGTTGTTGGGGATGATAAAAGTACACAAAAAAATAATTAACAGGCTTTTCTAATGTGAAACCCCCATAAGACAACGTACTGTGTTTGGTCAATACACATTTCCTTTAATAACTCGGTAAATATATATGCTAGAATGACGAGAGAGGGCTTAAAATTTTCGCCACACTAATTCCCATCTTTTTAAATTCGTTAATTTCACATCAGGGGCTTTTCTGACCATTTTTGGGCCCAAAAACTCAAAATTTGAAAGATTAATCCCCCAAAAAAGGGTTTAGAGTTTTCCGATTGTTTTGCCCAACGAACTTGTCCAACTGATTATAGAAAGGAACGTCCCTACCAAATTTGAAGTAAATCGGACAAAAAATGTGACCGCTAGAGTGCCTGCACATATATATTATATATATATATATAAAATTTTGAACGAACCCCCAAAACGTGTTCAGGGGGTCATGTTAGGAACTTCTATGGTGGTCCCAGGCTTAAGTTTCACCGTGCGGGTCATGCTAATAGTTCAATTTCCATAGGAAATTCACTAATAAATGTTGGTGTGCAAAACCCTCCCAAAACACTTCGGGTAGGTCGATCTGCCTGGTTTTCGAACTTAGTCATAAATGATGCTTTACACGTTTGTGCCAGATTTCATCAAAATCAGACCATTTTACGAGAGTTATCGTGCTCACGGACATATATATATATATAGTTTTGAACGAATGGAGTTTTTGGCATCTGGGGACCTCAAAATGAAAAGTTATCATGGTCCCGGGCCTAGGTATTACCATGCCGACTATGGTAATAGCTTCTTCCCTGTAGGGGAAATTCGCCCAAAGTCCATGTACAATCATCCATGCTTAAAAATAAATTAAATTAAATACCCTACTTGTCTTGGCGGTGTAGGCATACACAACTTACTTAAATCTAACTTTCCAAAAACCTAAGGAGGGTACTGTGGTCTGTTTCAAAGAATTCAGATTGACTGTAGAAAGGATGAGAAAGGAGCAATTTCTTTAAAACTATTGCAAATTTGGATGGAGGGAGGTTACAGACAGGGGCTGGTAGAGAATTTAAGAAACGGATACCTGTAACAGGAAAACAATGATTGGGTTTGGAAAGTAGATTTCTAACAACAAATATATCATCATTGTGCCTAGTGCTAAGGTCATGTACATCACTGTTTGTAAGGTAAGAAGCTTGTCTTATCTTAATTACATCGATACTCTGCAGAATGAACTCAATGTAATTCTTAATCAACCAATTAAAAAGCTTTTCTGAAATATGTAGATGAGACCTGTAGTTTTCTCACCAATTAAAGAACTTTAGGCATTAAACACAAAGTTTCAAGGTAATTAGGTCTACATAGAATAAAATATAATCAAAAGTATTCCCCTCAAAGTCTTTGGTTCCATTTTAGCGAATTTCCCCTATTAGCGAATTTCCCCTATTAGCGAATTTCCCCTATTAGCGAATTTCCCCTATAGGGAAGAAGCTATTACCGTAGGTCTCATGGTAAGACTTAAGCCCGAGACCATGATAACTTTTTGTTTTGAGGTCCCCAGATGCCAAAAACACTATTCGTTCAAATTGATATATATGTATATATATATATATCTATGTATATATGTGTGTGTCCGTTACTGCGATAACTTGAGTAAAAAACGTCCGATTTCGATGAAATTTGGCTCAAATGTGTAAAGTGACATTCATGACTTTAAGTTCGAAAACCAGAAATATCGGACCACGGGAAGAGGGGTTTATGGGGGTTTTAAATTTTCCAAAAATCAGTTTTTTGCATTTTTTACCCTAAAATTTTTAAAAAACTTAATTTTGATTTTGACCATATTATAGAGTAAAAAAAAAAAATAATATGGTATTTTGAATTATTAACCTAGGTTAAGTGGTTGCGGATAAAATCCAAAAAAACCTGCTCATAAAATCTCCCATGTTAATCTTATGGGAAAAAGGTTTTTGGCTTTTCCTCGGTTCATTTCTATGTAAACTTCACATTTGCTTTTACCAATCAGTTTAGCTCTACAAAACAATCATTTTGGTGTTTAAATTGTGATTCTACGTCCAACCGTTGCCGTGATATTCAAAGTGCTAAACACAGTATGTTGTCCAGTGTTATCCTTATGGAGAATATTTAAAATTTGTTATCTCGATTATTTATGATCGTATATTGATGAAACTTGGTAGGTGGCTTCACCTAGTACTGGTATATTAATATTTCCACAAAGAATTGATTTTTTGTTGATTATCCTCTTAGCAGCAAACCTGCATTCTCAACCCTAATATTATTCTTATGGAGAATACGGAAAGCTTTATATCTCCCTTAATTATGAACATAAATCATTAAAACTTGGTATATAGCTTCACCTGGTTGAGTTGTATTGATAATTGCAAAAAACCCGCATTTTTATCTTCCTCATTGCAGCAAACCTGCGTTCTCAGCCCTAATGTTATTCTTATAGAGAATAAATAAAATGCTATATATCACTTATTTATTTAAGTATTTTTATGAAACTTGGTAAGTGGCTTTATGTGGTAGTAAGAAATATATTCATTCATAGGAAATTCGCTGAGTACGCAGGTTTGCTCCGACGGGGGTATTATGTTATTATATCCGTAAAACCCCTTGAATAATATCTATGCATTGTTTACATCCTGCTATTTCTTCCATTACATTTTTCATTTCCTGTTTTTACATTTGACTTTTTCTACAGATCAGAAACTGTGACCTTTATGACGATGAGTACAGCGACTGCACAAGTATCAGGAGTCGATTTCAACAATACTTTGTGTTTGGCAAGATGGAAGATTGCAGCATGTGGCAACATGATTACAATAACTGTCTAAAGTGGAAGTTGAACAAGGATGCACCGGCCGCTGTGGGTTGAAAATGTCATTACAAATCCAAATAGTTTACATTTATACATATCTAGTTATTTGATTAGTCCAGTCCCTTATTTTCTTAGAAGAAAAGCATTGACAGTTAATTATCTATGAAAAATAAAAGCAATTTTGCTGAACTGTCGTATTAAAATCAGGGAAAGATAATGGCTCACTAGTCACAAGACTACCTTAAAAATGGTCTATACCAGTTTTGAGGCTGAGATTGGGTACAGCAAATGAAGTTGTCATTACATGTGGTAAGTCTTTTGGCTGTCCATTATGACAAACTTCCCTTTCACCTTTGGTCCCTCCATTTGCAGCGGCTAGGGAAAGAATCTCCGGGTTTGGTCTCCACCTGCCAACCTGAGAATGGATGGTACCTGGCTGTTGTACATCGATACCCTGTCAGTTGAGTTGCCCAGTTGGAGGGCAGACCCGTTTTGAGAGCCTCATCCCAGCTGTCACAGGGGCACGGGAGTTGGCCCTCTGAAGGGTCGATTTGGCTGCCGTCCCATTCCACCCTTTTCTTTCCTGCTATATCCTATCGTTCCGGTAACCTGCGCAATATTCCCGCTTGTGGAAGATTTGACTAGCAGCTATGCTGGGGTTTCCTATACGCAACAATGATGATGATGAATGGCTCACTAAAAGTTGTAATTAGACATTAACTTCTGTAAATTCTAAAAAGTCCGAATGAAAGCGATTTTGGTGTTATTGTGTACAGAGTGAATATTCGTGCTCTAGCACTGATTATTGGATAGTCTGACAACAGAATATTAGACAATATAAAAAACTCTTTATTCACATATTCCTTAAAAAGAGTTTTATTACATCCTGTAAAGAGTTAGTGTCAAGTAACTGCCTATTTTAAGGAAGTTACAAAATGCTAGGGGTTAAATATTCAGGTTCTGGTACAAGACAATCAAGGGGAAATATGTAAACCAGATTAGAAAAAAAAGTAATTGCAAGTTTTTGGTCAAAGGTTATTTGGAAGAATTCTTCCATGGAGTAGTATGGACGATTGACTAGCCATCTGTGAAGTGCAGGTATTTCAGCTCCTTTTCATTTCATTCTAAGCTCCAGGGTTTATTGAATTATATCAATTTCTTAAAATATTAAGCCCTTAACTAATCCAACCAACTTCAGATTCAAAATATTTAAACAGGGACCTTAAAGTGGTATTATGCATCATGATTATTTTCATTCATTTATCTGAAAAAGTTGACCCCTGAAAATATTAGAAATCCCCCACATTAAAATCCGTTTTATCAGTGTCATTTCTGTTTAATACTGTTTTTTACAAAATTAGTATACTTAAGTTTATAAGTCAATGGTAAAATGTATCACAATTTAAACAAATCTTAGCGATTTGTGTATGATTATGATTGAAGTTAGACTCAGTGAAACTTGAGTTTATGTTTCCGTGACTCATTGTGGTCGTAATAACAAACCTTGGAGGTTTATTGAGATGCAGTTTTATGCCTCAGGGAAAAATTCTGATATGCTTAATTTTGTAGGAATGTTTATTTAAAATCAAATGGGAATGAAATTCCTAATAAGTTACAGTAAGTTCAGGGTACTGCCAGTAACATATTATTAAGAAAATGTAGGCTACACCAGTTAGAACAAACCAAATATTACATACTTGGTAGTAATTTGAAATAGGCTGACCATAGTAAAATCTCGTTTTTTTATATATTTTGTTAATATTTGATAATTATCTATTTTTAATTAGCAGTGAATATGTCCTCATTATGTTTTCAATCGGGACATAACAGTTATATTGTACACTGTACCAACTGTTTAATTTATTCTACTGAAAATGAGATCACTTGATGAAATCACTTGTTTTAGGAACAAGTGATTGCAAATGAAGAAATACGCCGGAAAACCCGGTTGGAGCCTCACTTCAGAAACCCGGTATGGGAAAACCGGACCGAACCACCACCGGATTGGAGCGCTCCTCTGCCTCCGTTCCTAGCCGAGAGCCAGAAAAACACATTCTTGGAACTTAAAGCCCAAGAGATCAAGGAAGGGAAAGAACTAAAACCTCAGTTTTCAATATGCTCAATCATGTGATTGAATCTAAAGTGAGAAACTTTTTTATAATTGTGCAAAAGAGGAAGGCAGTACCGTCTCAAATCTTTTCAATGAGATCAAAATTTAAGTGTTGAAATATTATTTGGAATTAGTAAGAAAATCCTACGTCACAAAGTTGGTGGTGGCTTAGTTCCAACTAACGAAATGCAAGGGTAAGAGTCAAGATTTTAAAAACATTTTTGAAATTCAGTTTTCAGTTGGAGAGATGAGTACATATTTCCCTGTACATATTTCTAGTCGTTATTAAAATATAGTGATAAATAAAATTGTTAAGAGAAAATCTCGGGAATTTATTAACCTTCCTTCCTCAGCCAAAGAATGGATGTTTAATGCAATTATGCTGTTATGAAACCTATGATTGACGTGATGTAAGCGACCAGTAATGGACAAGGTAAATTAATGGAAACTCAATAGTTTTCAATGATTCTATTTATAATAAAACTCTTCGCACAAACACATTGGTCCAAACATTGTGTCCATTGGCTACCGAAATAAGTGAAATCCTAGGCCAACGACAACATACAGTGGGCAGCAGCTCTGTCACTTAATAGATAGACTACGTGATAATTATATCTGCTGAATTCTATTTGGCTAAATGGTGTTTATTTGGGTTGATGTCCTGCTTAAGAACCCCAGGGATGTATTACTGGAAATTGTTAACATGTTCAGTGCTGAGAAGTGCACCCTATGTTGTACCGTGGATGCACCCAGTGAGGTCTTGCTCAAATAAGTTGATCATTTAAAATAGCCACCAATAACAAACTACTGATAACTTATTTATTCATTTGATTAGTTTTAAATTAGCACATATACATAGTCGAATATCTAAAAAAATGTAACAAAGGTTTCAATGATTGAATCCTAACATTGGTCCTATTTCTCACTTCATCTCCTAAGTTTTTCTAAACGTAGTGAAAAATTACATAGTGTATAACAATCGCTCTTGTGTAGAAGTTCCTAGAAGACAAGACAGATGGCTGCACCATTCATGCAAAGATGACCCAGAAATGTATACTATAAATAGAAGAAAAATAACTAAAATCTGCTCATCGACCAGGGGCGGATCCAAGGTGGGGGGCGGTTGCCACCCCCAAACCTAAGAATTTTTGTGTTTTATTTTATTATTCAGGCATACGATGAAAGTTTGAATAAATCTGAATGAAAATGTAACCACCAGAAGCCTCCCGAAACCCCGTTTTTCGGTTCCGTGAGACAAATTTTGCTGCTCCTGTCTACAAGGTTACATAAAATTCAAACTAACGAACCTAAACGTTCCTTTAAATGAAATAAAATACACACCTGTCTAATGGTGCTATATGCTTCGATTTTAGTATATAACACATTACTTAAATCCATGTATTTAACCTAAAAGCGTCTTACAAAAACATGGATATTCCCGAGTATTGTGAAGTTGTTGCAGTTTTGCCAGATGACGGACCGAAAATGCAGTGTTTTCAACATAGTCTTGGAGGTAAATTTTAGCAGCAAAGGTTGCTCCAATTGTATTCGGTGATTATTTTTTACTGGATTTCGCCCGCCTACCGTCGTTTGCTATCAGGGGTGTTTTGTTTACAGGGTAGGTTTGATTTTTGTTTAAAACCGCGTAGTCCGTTGCTAGGCAATAAATATCCAGTGGCTAGGCTAGAAGCAAAAATTGCCTCGAATTATATGTAATGTAATAAGAGGAAACAAAGATTAAATTGCGTGCAAACTGCTCATTCGCCAAGTATTTTATTTCGTAAAAATGTGGTACGAAATTTCATTTTTTGAGTGGTTGACCTTGGCTGTCAGCCTCTTTCCTAATTGGATCTTCGCATAGTATAGTTCAGTATTGCAGATTTCAAATACGTTTTGTAAATAGTTACGCGTGGGTAAATACTAAAATAAATTGTTTATCTAGTTCTTGTTCTTAGACGCCTACAGATGACGTAGATAAAAGTGTAATGCCTAAATATTTAATTTTTATTTACAGTCGGGCGCAGTAGAATTAAATTAATTTTTGTTTAGCTTGTTTATAAAGTTAAGATTGCTTTTTTCTTGAGAACAAGGTTATTGATATATTATGTTAACTTACTTTCATTCGTTGTATTAATTAATATAGTTAAAAATAATAATGGGGGTGCCAGGGACCATCCACAGGGAAGGGGGAGGGGTAACTTTTGGTGACCGCCCCCCCCAAACATGACCTCTGGATCCGCCCCTATCATCGACATCAGAGTAGACTCTTCTGAACATGTCAAGGCATCGTATTGGTCCATCTATAAACGTCGAGGCATCGTATTGGTCCATCTATACACGTCAAGGCATCGTATTGGTCCATCTCTACACTGATCACAAATACTGAGTAAAATTGGTCCTCTGGACATAGGGTAGAACAAGGCATGAAGAACTGTTAGAAACTCACTCAATAGGTATCAAGCTATAACAATATTGAAGTCGTAAAAAACATTAACAATTAATTCCCCTTTTAGCAGCTTGAATTATTGAGGGTCTAGAAACAAATTGAAAACATTTAAAACCTGAAATATTAAATGACAAGTAAAGACGATTATCTGAGATACTTTAAATTAAGGTTTTTAAAGAGATTTATAAATGATTTGACTAGTGTCACAGAGATGGAAATTCAGTTTGCTGACGGCATAGTGTTAAGAAAGGGACCCAAAATTACATCCCGGCAGCATGAAGGGATTGGTTTGGGGTGAATGGGTTTTTCCTGGATTTTGACAAGACTCAATTCCAATGAAAAACAGTTAATTTCTTGAGCCTAACCCTTAGCTGTTTTCCTTTCACTGACAAACTAGGAAAGAGACTGTGTTGAGCAATTTCCTCTCTCCAAATCATTCAGGCCGGTATACACGTGAGTTTTTTACTCTCAGAGGATTTGTGCTAGTAAAATGAGTCATGTAAACGGCGCCGAGAGTCAGCTCTCCAACATTATCCGAGAGTGGCAGGAGCTCTCCGAGAGTCACACCACACGAGTTGACTCTTGTTGTGCATATGGGATCAGCTGTTGTATCAAAACAAATCACCAACAGTGTTAACACTTCTGCAAGTAGCGTCTGAGAGTAAAAAACTCTTGCGTGCCTTTAGGTCTACTCAAGTTAGTTGCAGACATAAATACTCAACTAGGCTAACAATTTACCATTCTTTACTTATAAATTATGAAATAAAGGCATCAATTACAATAAATTTACACATTTTTAATACAACAAATGTTTATTATTATTTGTTTAAATAATTTTACAAAATAATGCCATACGAGTCATTGTTAAAATATCTCCCACAAATTCATGCTGAAATATTTTAAATAAAACTCAAAATTTTTAATTTATTGATCAGTAATGATCTTAGGAAAAGCTTTTAGGGTAAATAATAACGTGCCTATTTTAAGGGAAAGCCAAACAAATCAGTACATGACACTCGATAAAAGAATATTACTAGGCCTTATTATCCAGTAATCTAATAACATTTAAAAAAGAAAGCAAATTTTTATAAAATTTGCCATTAAAATTTTGGAAAAACCTTATGAATGGTTGTTTAGAATTACGTTTAATTCAAAGGGAAATTAGGCCAGTTGACATGTAAACAGAAATAATTTTGTTTGGTTATTAACGCGTTTAAAGTATTCTTGACAAATTACCTGTTTAAGAGTGATGTAATGACATTCTGACATTGAGACTATAATTTTAGAATTAAAGCAGCTCATAACCCTGATAATGTAGTGGATTGTCACTACTAAATGCAAAATACGCTATACACAACTTGTTATATTTACGGAAACATGCTGTTACAAAAACCTAGCTCGCAATGCTTTACAAGATTAACTGTACAATGTTTATACTAAAACTTAAAATGAACAACACCGGTCGAGTTAAAATAGTAAGACTGTTGTACACAGTACAAAATAATTAGTAGTATAATAAAGACAATTATTGCCAAGGAAGAATATAAAGTTGACATTTACAAATGTTAAAGAGCTGTAGGGATAACGTACAGAAAACTTAAAAGTTAATCTTTAAAGCACCAACTGCCGATATGGCGGCAGAAGTGAATAAGGCCACCTGTAGATATATCGGCATGTAGTCACTATCGAAAAGTTGTCATAGCAACCGAATGAATACTTGAATACTTAGACCCATATATCAACATTGAGTCAAAAGTTTAACAATTCAATATATTTGATTTGTTACTATTGATATATCAAAAATTTAATTTTAAGAGAAAATTCTCAAAAACGGTATGGTGTTTTTCGACATGCACGCGCGAGCCACAGTCAAGTCGGTCTCTTTGGGTTCGGTAAAATAAAAGTATATGGCGCTCAAAGAGTTAACTTGAGAATATAAAATAGAATATATTTTATTCTTGGGAAGAGTTAATTCCCAAGTTATAGAATGAACGATAGTACTGTTTGAGTAAAAATAGTAGACTGTTTTTCTTAAGTAGTACTATGAAATATAATGAAGAAAAATACTATCACAAAATAAAATTAAGTAGACATTTACAAATATAAAGAGCAGTAGGAATAAAATACAGAAAACTCAAGTCAACTTAGAATATAAATATAATGAATAAAGGGGGTTACTTAATGAACAATAGTACTTGAGAGTGAAAATACCTGACTGTAGTACTTAAATAGTACTGCATTATATAATGAACTAAAATATTATCACGGAATAAAGTTGAAATTTAAAAATGTAAAGAGCTGTAAGAATAAAGTACAAACAACTTCAGCATATAAATATAATGAATAAAGGGGTTACTTAAACAATAGTACTGTTTGAGTTAAAATAGTTTACTGTTGTACTTAAATAGTACTAGGGAATTTAGTTAAGAAAAATATTATTATGGAAGAAAATAAAGTTGGCATTTATGTAAAGAACTGTAGGACTAAAGTACATAAAACTAAAGTTAACTTAAGAATATAAATATAGTAAATAAAGGTTAAAATTTCCAAGTTATCTCCAGGGGTTGGGGACAGCATTCAGTAGGATGGCCGCCTCATTGTCCAATTCAAGATCTGAAACAGAGCCAATCACGTTTTAAGGTCCATTTGTCTTGAAGGGCCCATTTTCATTTTTAGGCCTAATTAATTATACAGGATGCCCACAAAAATAAAATTGGTAAGTTTATATAGATTTTTACTTTCTCCCCCTTATACGTAGTATATGGAGAAAGTATTGTTTTCGTCAGAATTTTCGAATTTGAGTTGTTAGTGGAAATATTCGTTTTGGTGCTCCCTGAACCCAAAAAAGTGGTTTTTACGTGATGTCTGTCTGTGTGTGTGTGTGTGTGTGTGTGTGTGTGTGTGTGTGTGTGTGTCCGTGTGTGTGTGTGTGTGTGTGTGTGTCTGTGTGGATGTGTACAGAGCTAGAGCCCTAACCTATGGACCGATTTTGATGAAATTTGGTATGTAGGTACTAATCCACGAAATCTCCAGGCGTTTTTTTCATTTTTTTGAATTTTTGATTTTTAAGGGTAATTATCCCCCAAAAAACATGAAAAATCCAAATTTCTCAAAAACGGCTCTAACGATTTTGATTAAACTTTAGTCGTTTGTAGAACTTTAGTTCTCCAACAAAATGACACCACCTGCATTTCTGTAAAAATTCGGGTTCAGAAATTACAGGACTTAAAACATCCAAAATTCAGTTTTTTGGATTTTTCATAAAAAACATAAATATTAAAAAATATTACTATTCACCATTAAAAAGAGCTCTAAAAACTAAATAATTTAGTATTTTGAATTACTATTCTACGATTGCTGGTTTCGGAGAAAATTGAAATTTTCATTTAGCGGTAAACGCAGTACGTTGTCAAATGTTATTCTTATGGGGAATACAAAAATTACTATTTCTGTCTTATTTACTGATCAATTTCATTAAAATTTGATGTGCAGGTCAAGTTAGCATTGACCAACAGAGTTAATTCGAAATATGTTGCCCCTTAATAACCCGGGGGGGGGAATAGGGGGCATTTCCCCTCTTAAAACCACGAGTGTAGCAATGGATTCTGTAGTGCCTCCAAAGCAGGGATTTGGGTGGATGTTTTTTAAAACAACTTGTTTACAAGATTTTCTGTACATTCGACCATGTTTTGTATTCTATATTTAGTAAATAAAAAGTAATTTATTCATTAAAGTTGGGCTAAAAGGGAGAAAGTATGTGTCAGTTTCCTGATACCGTTTATTTACTTTCTCCATCGATAATTCAGGTTTTCCCCATCAGTAAATATTGTTCCCGCTACCAGTCTCGTAGTTCCAAAACAATAGTTTCAACTTACAACTCTATCAATCACTGATAGGCTTATATTGGTCACATCATCTTATTTTACTAGCCAAAAACTACGACCAAGCCCATGTTATCAGCCAAACATGGCAATCCAACCTCAGTTTTATAATTGAAAACTAGCCTAGAGACAGTCAGTGTGCGTTTTATAATCCAAAAACACCGACTGGAATATGTGTTACTAACCAAAAACTACAAACGCAGCAATAATACACAACAATGATAAAATGGACCTCATATACTGTAGTTGAGCTGGGCAGGGTCTTTTCTACCGTACACCAGCATGGTTGGGTCAGGTATAGCAAGGAAACTAACCCATTGAATACTTTTCTCGGAACGGTTCCGTGATGGCCGTTTTGGCCCAAAATCTTTATCTCGGAGTGGTTCCGTGACGATGTAATACCATATGTTTTTTTTCAAACATTTTTATTTTTTTAATTTTTCGTTATAATTGTTTTAACTTTAAGCTTATATTCATGAATTTATTTTGTAGGTAAAATATTGCATTTTGGTCCATTTTTGTTTTGGCAAACGGGTAAATAAATTATTCGAGAAAAAGTGGTTTTGCAAAAAAATTTTTTGTTAGATAAAGTAAAAAACCAAAAAGTTTTATGGAAGGACATAGTTTTTGCACTTTACTAGACAACTGATTAGACATTTATTTTATTTTTACTATATTCTTTTTTCAAAAAAATTAAAAATTTTATTTTTATAACAAAATATTTTAAATATGACTTTTTATTAGCGAATTTCCTTTGGAAAGTGAACTATTAGCATGACCCGCACGGTGAAACTTAAGCCCGGGACCACCATAGAAGTTCCTAACGTGACCCCCTGAACACGTTTTGGGGGGTCGTTCAAAATTTTATATATATATGTATATGTATATATAGACATATATATATATGTGAATGCACTCTAGCGGTCACATTTTTTGTCCGATTTACTTCAAATTTGGTAGGGACGTTCCTTTCTATAATCTATTGGACAAGTTCGTTGGCAAAACAATCGGAAAACTCTAAACCCATTTTTTGGGGATTAATCTTCCAAATTTCGAGTTTTTGGGCCCAAAAAGGGTCAGAAAAGCCCCAGATGTAAAATTAATGCATGTGAAAAGATGGGAATTAGAGAGGCGAAAGTTTTAAGCCCTCTCTCGTCATTCTAGCTTAAATATTTACTGAGTTATTAAAAAAAATGTGTATCGGCTAAACACAGTACGTTGTCTTCTGGGGGTTTTACACTAGAAAAGCCTGTTATTCCTTTCTTAGAGTACTTTTACTACCCCCAGCAACCTCACGCCTACTTTCAAGCCTGTCTGGACCTTCTCCTAACCTTATAATGCTCAAAATTGTATTCCCAGCTTTGCAAGTAAATGAAACCAGGAGTATCAGAACAGCCAAAAAATCAATGTTTTCAGATTTCAATAAAAATTGGACAAATATATGTTTTTACACTGATTTTGAGTTTTAAACGTTTTTATGTGGAAATTCACTTCCATCACGTCAGCGTGCTGCGTGCGAACTCGTTTTTTGTTTTATATTAACATATTAAAAATAAAATGTATCCAGCTTCAAGAAAAACACTATGTTTGCCTAATAAGCAGCAACAGTAAATTTTTTATAGTTTATTTACTAAAACACTGCAAAATATTGAAATTTAATTGGGGTTCTGGGGCCATGCAGTCATTAAAAAACTAAGTATCCAATGGGTTAAACATGGGCATGTTAACATAGCCGTGAAATGATGACTTTTAAATTAAAACAGATTATGTATCATTATTCACCATACCAAGACAAAAACTAAACATAATGAACACAAAAGAATACATACAAGTTTACTGCTGAATAAAAAAACCTATCATTACCAAACCTAACTGCCGCAGCGTGCTGTTAGTGCAGAGGTCACTATTTTAAGAAAGTACCAGCAAGGCACAAAATTGAACCAATAAGTGGTAAGGTTTTGGCAGTGGTATTCAAAAGACCACACTAATATTACACTCCACCCTGTTCAAAAGACATTTTTTAAAGAGAATTGCCTATTTCACCAGATAAAGTTAGGACTATTTTCTCCCTAACAGTTAGTGTCTTGGATTTCAGTTGAAGAGGCCACGGGTTCGATTCCCAGGGTGCCCTGATGACTTTGAAAGAGGTTTGGACGGTTCAAAATCAAAATCAAAATCAAAATCTTTATTGCCGTAACAATTTGTACATTGCATAGCATCGTCATGATAACACTAATATTATATCACAGATAATTGTGCATTACATATCACTGTCCTAACACTGTCAAAACTGAACATAGACTGGAACTTCAGTATAAAATAATTACACACTATAACAATCACAGTGATGGCTAGAAGGAGACCGACTAACAGTTCCGTACAAATATTAAAAACCATAACAACAGTAAATATATTAAAACTGATGGGTTTTGATCACGTCTAAAAACTCATTAACGCTATATACAGCTAACTCAAGTAATAGAGTCTTAACAATTTTTTTAAAGGCTAGGTTGTCCTCTAACGTTAAATGTCCTTTAACGTTGGTTACATACAAAATGCCACAAGTGTTGACGAAAAAAAATTGGTGGGGTACAGGCTTTGGGTTAAACCATAACAGCATTTGTCAAAATGAGATGAGAAACCGTACAAACTTAGAATACCGTCTCGGATTTGAATTTGAGACTTCCCAAAAGAAAGATTCTACCTCACTCGTAGTTTTTTACTGCTGTGCTTATCTCACTAACGTTTCTGCAGGGAAACACAAAATAAGCATGCAAAATACCACAATAATGCAGCTCTTACCGAAATTCTCTGCTAGTTCGGGAGGGAAGTTGATGAAGTAATGACACATGATGAGCCCCTTGCCTTGGACCACCCCGTGCACCTCTACCAACCCCGTCAGCATGTCCGTCAACGGTTCAGACAGGTTGACTGTGACCACTTGACGGTCGCCTGTTTGAATGTCGAATGAACGACCGCTGGGATTAGTCTGAAAACATATCATATTACATTATTACAAGGTCAGTCATTGATCTTCAAAATTGGTTGTGGACTTAAGTCTACCCTAGGGGAGAGGGGGTACATTTGAACAGCCAATTCAACAGGAGGAACGTCCAACTGGCCGGCAAATGTCCGGTTTTGTTTGATAAAAAATAGGTTACAGTTAAAAATTAATAAATTCTAGTCGATTCGTATTAAATCCAGTAGGCGTACGGGTAGTTTAAATTAATATTTAGGGTAGTTCCGTGTAAACAAAACCACTAATAATGTTTATTCTTTTTATTTACCTTTTATATTATGTATTACGGTAGTTTATAAAGCTTAAAATTAAAATTATTTTTCAGTTTCATCATTGACTATAGTTAATAGAGTTAAAAGAAAAGATACTCTTTATAGATTTTATGCATCTGCAATTTATTACCATTTAAACAACAGCTCGTCAGAAAATCTACTTTATATTCTGGGTAGAAAGGTGTTGTTGTTAGCTAAAGAGGTTTTTTTTAATAGTTACTTTTAGGATAACATTCTACGTTTTCCGGGGAGGACCCCCCCGTCCCACCACTCTACTGGGGATATTTCCTCCCGGTGGGGCTTCTGTCCGGTTTTGGCCATACAAAAAGTTGGCAACACTACCCGGAGGGTGTGGTCTAAAGACGCCCCTCTGTGAAAGTTTGAAAATGTTGTGTTAAAACCCACAAAGTTTTTTTAATGTATTTTTTTGTGATGTAAAAAAAACGTCAAATAGTTTGCTATTGTTATGCCTATATTTTCCAAATTTAGAGTGATTAAAAACAGGAATTAGGTTAGGCTATAGTAAACTTAGTAGGACAAATTTACAATTTTAAACAACACAGTTTAACAAACTTGGTTCGCGGTCATTTAGGTCACTTGCTTGGCCGGCGCCGTAACCTTTGTAAAATGTGTTGCCAAAAGACAAAATATATTATAGCCAAAGAGTAACAAGTAATATTCATTAGATTGTACAGGAAAAGCTCGTTGGAGAGAGGGTTTAGCTTTGGCAATCGTTGCATAATGATAAAGTACTTAAAGATAAATACTTGCAATTGTAAATACCTTTTTGCTCCCAAATACGATTTTAACAAAAACTTTGCTTAGGGGAGAGTGGGGGGAACTGTGCGCAGCGGGTAAGTGGTCGCATCATTATATTCCATAATTAGAAGTCATAGAGCACTCCAGTTGATGCTGGAACCTAGCAGAAGGAGTGTGAACTATAACAATGTTGTGGTGACGCCATTTTAATGGTCAAGGTCAGTAGATTGGACATGGTGGTTAGAATGAGTCACTATCATTTTTTGCCGCTTACAAAATAAGAAGATATAGGCCTACCATTATTTTTTTACTTCGTAGGTTTTTGCATAAGTTAATAGCTGGTGCCCGGCGCTTTGCTGCCACAGAAGAGGTATTGAATTTGTTTTATGTCAAATATTTGTTCATTTTCAATATGAGCTCCTTCGCTTCGCTCACTCACCTCCCGGATTAGCTCGTTCGCTTCGCTCACTCGCCTCCCAGCGATATGGTTTTAAGATATGACCAATAATATACCACTTGCGACTCTTTTGGGTAACTGGGCGCGGCTGTGCGCATGCTTCCCCCTCATATGATACAATGCTAAGGATTCGGTTTTAACTTTTCTCTCCCATTCTTCATTCCAGAGGCCTAGAAATTGTGTAAGGAAGATGGAAAACATGCCTACTCTCTGGAAGCATGGTATATAGTGACTTTTGACATAAATTACATTTTGAACCCAAATGTAGTTAATAAGACATCATCTGACCTTTGCTCAATCTGTGGGAACTAGGGGAAAGGAACAAGGAATTGTGGTATAGATGTGCATTTTGTTCACTATGAGCCACGCCGAGTGCATGATGGGGGGAATTCCTCCAAGAATTAAGCTACAATTGTGACTTTTGTTAATTTGTTTTAATTTTTTTCAACCTTAAAAGTTCATTACTTATCAGTCTAATCGTAAGAAGACTTTTTGGTTTTAAAAGTTATTTTCATTACAAAATGTATAATTCCTATGTGTATGTGTTGTATTACCTATATTAACTTTGATAGCAAAAGTATTATATAGCTCACCCAAAAATTGCACTTAAACCGCGCATAGTTACCCTACCCGATGCACAGTTACCCAGCAGTCGGAGAACTGGGCGCTTTTGCACACCTTGACAAATTAATTTCTGTACAAATAACAGTTGAATCGAATAAATTGAAATTTTCTCCAAAGAAACTAGAATAAACAGGGAGGAGTTAGACGACTTCGTTTGAACTAATAACTTACCTTGATTACTGTTCCGATTAAACTAACATTCCGATTTATGTGTTTAGGAAGCAGGGAACCATTTACTTTTACCCTCTCAGCATCTGCCATAGTCATACTGTACTAGGCCTAGTTCTTGATCTGCAGGTAAATAATTCTGAATCTGAAGGTTTATTAGACTATTCGCGTTTTCGCGATACAGTGTCAAATTTCAAACAGGCTTTGGTTAAACTCAATCAACAATAATTAAATTTAATTGTGAAGAAAAATTATAGAAGATGTAAACTAAAAGTTAGGTTAGCTTGTCGCGGTTCGCGCTTTCGCGGGAGAAGACGAAGACACAGACACGAATCTAATCGGCAACGGCAACAGTTCGTTCATGGTTCGAATCACTGCTACTTCACTCATATATACGTCTTGTCACGCGGAGGTTTACATTATGATTACGTGATTCATAATGAATGCTTTCAGTCACTTTTTTGTTTCTTAATTGTAAATAATCTTAATTTTTGTTTCAAGAACGCATAACACTTCGTATATTAAAAATACGATGCTACTTGGACCTGATAGCAGTAAATAGTCTGTGCCTATGATTAAATTTGATGATTCAGATACTGGGAACCAAAACATGATTTCTTAATTGTAAATAATCTTAATTTATGTTTCAAGAATGCATAACACTTCGTATATTAACATCAGCTAACTTATTTGCCAGTTTCTTCTCAACAGTGTTCACAAGTGATTAAACTCGGAAGTGCTGCCATCGGCACTTATAACTTTCAGTCATGTCCTTCATTGTATGTTTCCACTTGTCTTTAGTTGAAAACACACGAAGTTAAGACAGCTCTGCGGAAGTTGGAAGCAATAAAATGCTGCGGGCCAGATACTGTACCGCCAATAATTATTGTGGTCAGATAGTGCAGTAAATTTCTGGCCGGTTCCCCAACCGTTCTCTCCATACTGAAGATATGTTTCCTGAAGTATTTGTAGCATGCAATCGGGGGGGGGGGGGGTAACCCAACCCCTGCGGCGCTCTTAACGGGTGGCTGGGTTAAATGACAACACGAGTGGTGTGGGCGTACCGATTATGGTGGTCTTTATTTGTCATCTCCTAGGGCTAAGAACACAGTCAGGATGGTACAACCACCCAGCCACCGGACTGAAGGTCCGTGGGGTGAATAGTCTTAATTTAGCAACCCTTAAGTTACGAATTACAATTCCCTTAAGTTAACATGGTGAAATACAGTTTCAGAATATTACAAACAAAAGATCAAGATCAAGGGAAAGGAGAGACAGGGACAGTCCTAGACCTAAGAGTCGTTACCAAAAAATTGTCAAGGGTAATTTATCTCTTTTGGAAGTTAAAACCCCTTGTTAACTCTGAATATCTGAGATTAGCCTATTTTTGACTTTTTCAATCCCACATACAATTATATGGACTAATCACCTGGGGTCATTCGTCCCATACTCAGTCAATTCTTTTGCTACAGAAACGTATTGTTCGTACTATGGCTGGGGTTGGCCCTGTGGAACACTGCAAGCATAGACTAACTACAGTAGTTACAGTAGTACTGTAGTTAGTCTATGCTGCAAGCCACTCTTTGTTCAGTTTCAAATATGTACAGTCATTAATCTTTACATTTACACAGCATTAGTTTACACAAAAACTAACCTACACCATTTACATACCAGGCAGGAATTTCATACTCATAATACTAGTGGCAAGGGTACACTGGACATTCCGCACCCCAGGCTGGCAATTAAAGGTAACTCTTTCAAGATTTATTGTGTGAAATCTTATAATAAGCTGCCTGTTTCTCTTGGTCAATTAACAAACCCTGATAGTTTTAAGGGTTAAGGTTTACTTATGGCTTGTGAACAACCCATTTTACTCTATAACAGAATTTTTAGAATCAGTGGTTGTCGAGCAAACTGCCTAATTGGCTCGACTGTGTTAAAGATAATTAGCTTTAAGTAACTGACTATGCCCATTTCATGTCTTGTATTTTGATCAACCGCAATAAATACTCTTGATTCTTGATTCTTGATCACGCCTGTATGTAGTATATTCAACCTCTCTTGAGTTACAATATCCAATTAATCTTTCTGGTGGCACCTCTGTACGTAAAAAAATATGTTATTGTTATTTCCCGCCAAAGTGCCAAGTTCTTTTTCTTCCTTCGCTCCTTCTTCCAGTCCTTCTCCTTCCTAGTGTTCCTAGTTATTATTCCCATTTTATTGTGTCGGCCTTAGTTTTGAAGTTAGTGTTTTAAAATACAATTCAAGTAGTTTGGATAATAGTAAGTACTGTTGTAATGTATTTGTTCTATTATTTTAACGTAAAATTAGTTTTTAGTGCTTATTTTCTCTAATATTCAATAGGTTTTCTGGTTATTTCCCGAGTCTAGGTTAAGTTTGAAAAAATAACGTTAACAAACTTTGATGTAATAATTATTCATAAATAGTATGAACAAATCCTTGGTTATTAACCCTAACAGTGGCCAATGTTAGAAGTGGGGAATGGCCAACCAATTTTGGCGATTTTGCAGACCTTTTTTAAAAAATATGTATAAATTACAATTTTGGGGTAAACCTATCAATATGTATACCCATTTTATTCAGAAAGACCAGGGGAATCTGAATATATATAACAGATATGAATCTGGAAAGGTAATTTTTTTACAAAATACAAAAAAATAAAATATTCTAAAATTCCCGATTGTAATTTCAAAAGTAAAGTTTTGTAATTTCTACATTAGATTTTTTAGGCAAAACCCATTATATACATTTTGTAGTAAATTTGATTCCCTATATAGAAATGTCTAACACATGGGGAAAATATTTTTTTGTACATGTGTTATGTAATAAAATACGAAAAATCGCAACTTTTGTCGAGTAAGACGAATAATTAGTGAATCGGAGATAACTCATGTAAGGTAATTTTTTATAATTATAATGTACATATATTTTTGTAGGTTATAAACTAAGGAAAACAAATATATGTAATATTGTGGGGAGTAAAAAAATTATTATTAGCCTACCCGTTTACTATACAAATAACTAGAAAATTAGCATTTACGTAAAAACATTTCCGACACACTGAAGTACAAAAATCTTGTACAGATTTTCTTAGGCCAAAAAAATTATAAACATGTAGTAAATTCAATTCCTACACAGTAATGTATAACACATGGGGAAAACATTTTTATTTACATGTCTTATGTAACTTATATAAACAAATATACACGTGATACTATGAATGATAGGCCTAATAATCTTATGCTAAAACACACAAAATATTAGACTCACTTTCACTTCACCAATTGACTAATTTATCCCTTTCCAGTAATATTTATGCATAAAGATTACTGTTATAAACACCCAACTGTCACTATAAACTCTGGATTTAGAACAATTTCTGAAATAATCACCGATAGAAATTCACTTGCAAAGATGTAGGTTACTTGAGGTTAATCTGACAAAAGCAAAATTCGGCTAAACACCTGCCTAACTGATATTTACTTGCGTTGCTCAAAGTAGTAAGAGTGACCAGTGCTGCCATTTGTCAAAACAAAATTATTCTACGTTTCTTCTGCTACAATTTGACACAACTATTGACTAGTTATAAAACTTCCTATATATATATATATATATATATATATATATATATATATATATATATATATATATATTTACAGCGTTTCATAATGGTCGCCGGGCGACCATTGGCCATTTGTCAGTTTTGGCAAAAACAGCTGTTTTATAAAAATCATTTGCTCTTCGTTATCAATGTATCGTTCAAATAATCAATACGATAATGTACAGCCACTCTTCTGCGGTCCATTGGTACCAACTGCAACTCCATAAGACGACATTTACCCCAGTTCTGTTATTTTGTCCCAGGCCATGTTTGACGAATTTCTACGAGTCAGTTGCAGGTATTGATTTGTACTAAAAACCCATTCACTTTATATAGTCGTTACGTTCTTATACAACTGCTATACAGTTCATTTATATTATAAAATGAAAGTTCAGAATGTCATCTTTCAAATGGTATATAACTTGTCCACTTTCGAGTTAATTATAAATTACTTTTTAGCATAGGAAAATTTTTGGACATTAATGGTCGCCCGGCGACCATGGCCATTTTAAGGGTAAGCATTGAAATGGTCGCCGGGCGACCATTGGCTACGGCTAGGGTTAATGTTTTATTTTTTATAGCCCCAATATGGAGTATTGGACAGCAGAGTTCTGGGAAGAAAACTCCACAAGTTGCATTGAAAAGTTAAAAAATGAATTAAAGTGGTCGAAGGTAAGCCTTGTTCTTAGACAGCCTCTATAATAAGGTAGCCTAGTAACAGTAGTAATCAGGTGTAATAGTTTATTGTACCTGATTAAATTTTTGAGTTTTGATAATAAAATATTTGCTTAACACGTTCGCGGCGGCGCGGCAACATTTGTTGCCGCTCAGGTCCTTAACGCCATCCTGACGGCAACATTTGTTGCCGTCGTGTATTGCTTTATTAAATGACCCGCCAAAAGTTCAGGATTACAGCTAGAACATTGAAACTTCGCCCAGCACTAGTCAGACATGTGTGTTATTCACAGAACAGCTGGGTCCCGCCGTACAGTGCTGCCTGCAGATCTAGCAGCCGTTTTCCGACCTACGCGTCAGTGACAGCTGTGTTTTCGCGCGCGGACATTGTTAGTCGTCTGTTTACGTTATTGTTATTTATTTATTATTTATTATTTAGTTGTTGTTATTTATTGCAACTATGGATCCTGACGATCCTGATTATGTATTTAGTGACCGCTCAAATGTATGTATGTATGTATTTATGTATTTATTTGAGATGTATGTATTTGAGATGTATGTATTTGTGTATGTAAAGTAAATGTAAAGTAAATGTATGTATTTACTGAGATTTTTCACCGCTCAAAAATGATTGGAAGCTGTTACAACTACACCACAGCCATTATTACACACTAAGGTAAGATTTTATGACATTTTTATATTTCAGGATGGGGGGAGGGGATCGCGAAAATGGCCGCAGCCGCGAACGCGTTAATTATACCTACAGTGTATTTTTTAGTAAATTTAGGAACTTTAGAGAGTTCAAATAAAATAAAATATACCTATAACTTAAGGGTCATCCAGAAAGTAAACAACATACCACGCCGAGCTCAGCTCCCCCATGACTGTGTGTGCTGTAGTCTACTCATCTTCCCGGCAAAGTGTGAGCTGAGTCTCGATGGTTAGCAGTCACACATCTTATTTGTACCTAGCGATTTTAAATGGTGTGGCAATCGAAAGACCTGCCAAATGTGCGATCTGCAGTTTTATTTGGTCTCTGAATGCAGCCAATGCTTCTAACAATTTAAATATTATTTATATAATATAGGCCCTACTAATATTGTAGCCCCATTTTTCTCAATTGCTTCAAATCATTTCTCTGGCGGACGATGACCTGCCACTCAGATCCTCGTTGTGCACATTGGATCTTCCTCCATTGAACATTATATGCACAATTTTCACCCTGTTTGTTTACACTTTCACCATGAATTTTCTTGGTGTTTGTCAACAAATTTCAATTGTTCAAATTTTGTTTGTATTCATAAACCGAATAAAACTGCAGATCTCACATTTAGTGAGATTTTCGATTGTCGCCGCCATTTTGTTGAAACTCGTAACCGCTCAGCAATATGACTCATCTCACACATTGGCTGGCGAGTACACTGCCGTACACACAGTTACAGAGCTGGGAAAGCTGTGCTCGGCGTAGTGTGCAAACGTTCTTTACTTTCTGTATGACTCATTATACATCATGTACCTACATAAATAGTATCAGTTAAATCGTACAGGGAGATACCAGTTCCGGACAGGGCCTGTAATGGTTCCGGAACTGTCCCAAGGCACGAACAGAACGAGGGAACAGTTCCAGTTCATTTGGCATGTCACTAATTGGGGGGTATTTTGAGTGTAATGATCTGTTTACAAACTCTCAAATTGGATTCCAGAAGGGAATAGTAACTAACTTGTGTGTTTAAGAATGGAAACAGCGACGTCCCTAAATAACAGTCTAAAATACAACAGACTAATCCTTTCACTAATTGGTAAAGACTTTGTGAGTTGAATTGAATGCACCTTGATTGCCTGACAAGAGGTACAGCAAAGCACAGCGGAAGTGTCTGCAGATTTTTGCTTCACATGCCTTCACTTAAGAATATTTTTTACTAGCTTATTGAGTAAAATGTTTTAAAATAATTTTTATTTTAAACTGCATACAATATTTGACTTTGTTTGTAATTCTTTCTAGTTCTAAACCGGAATGCCTCTGGCATCGATGTTCAAAGGAAAACGAAAAGAAAGAACATTGTTCTCATAGAATATAAATGTTGCAGGGCTGTTCCCTCCAAATTCCTCTTAAATTGTATTTAAATATTAGTGCTTTATTTTATATAAGTTTATGTTCCAGATTCCTATGCTGAATAAATCTCAAAGTCATTTGCTGAAGGAGGGACAGCTGGTTAGGTTTAAAGGAATGATTCAGGATATGTTAAACCCAGTTTATTACATGTCCAAGTATGAAGTGCATAACACAGTAACCAATGAAAAGAGCTTAAGATCTGGAAAATATAGAGATTCCCTTCAGTGTGCGGTAAGTAAAAATAATTTTTATAATTATTATCATGTTGGTGTTTAACCCTCCAAGTGATGACTATATTTCTCTTTAGTATTTTCATATATCGAGGTATTTTCACTGTCTTGGATGAGTTTTTTGAAAATCCATAAAAAATATAAACAATGAATTTACCGTAGGGACCTATATCAACCTTGCATTCATTTTGGTCAGCAAGAAAATGGAAATCTAAAGACAGTATAACTAGTTATGAATAAATAAGACTGTTAATACATACATTTTATTTACAATTTAAAGATGGGCTAAATGATTCACAGATTTCAAAAATATATACAGTACTTGGTTAGGGTTAAAATAATTATTTTCTAGAAAAAATGGCTTAAACGCCGACCGCATCACTGAAAATGGTATCAAAATTGAATAATTTTGTAATTGGTTACAAAAACACATTGGAATACTTCTGATCGATCATTCGATTACAAATTCCTTGTAGAATCATATGGCGCTGAACCGAAAATGGTTAGAGTATTGATGTATCGCACCGTAACGATGTATCGCAATGCTAAAACGATCACGATCGCGACATTAGCACTATACTCTTAGCGGAAATGGATCGCGATCGCAATGTCTAGCACTTGAACATTAAATATATATATTTCTGAAATAAGTTTATAGGCTTACATAAGAGCAAATGTAAGTTACTTGTAGCCTATATTTCTAAGGAATAAAAAAATAAGGCAAAGCCTGTTTTTGTATCTTTTAGGCAGTGCTGGGAAGTAGCAAGCTACTTTTTTAGTAGCGTCGGCTGTAGCTCCGCTACTTTGGAAAAAAATATCTTTAGCTGTAGCGCCCTACATTTTTAGAGTAGATGTAGCGGATTATGTAGCTACTTGTTTTGCTACTTTTACAATCTTGCTTTTAGAGTATTGGTAAATAAAATATATTACTAGCAGAAATTATCTCAGCACTTCCAATATCTTACCCTAAGGAGTGTGGGTTCCTTCATTCATTTTGAAGGAGTGTGCCTAATCTTTTTTTAAGTTTTAGTATAGGCTATATTGTGTTATAAACTCTTTTTATGACTACGACAAGCTTATCGTCACAATAATTTGGTACCGGTACTTCAAAGTATTAATATTTATTATTTTTGGTATCTTGTCGAAACATAATTGCACTTGGTTCCTAAGACAGGATATTGGTATAAAGTTGGACGTTAGTTATGGCAAGCAGTAAGCTTAAATGTGAGATAAAACTAAATGAAGAATAACGACATAAACTAATGCAAAACTATATTATACAATAAAAAATGCTGTAGTATAAAATACTCTGTTTTGAGATTAGGCTCCTGTTAGAATGCTACACATTGAGTTCAACTTTTGTAAACAGTAGTTTGTTAAAACAATAACTTAGGAAGTGAACAGTTTTGTCTTAATGTATTTGTGAGTTTGAATAGCCAGGAAATAAGCTTGAAAAACGGCTATAAGAGGAGAACAGATCCTGTGTTCCTATGGGTGACTTAAAGTCATGCCTGCTATATCTCTCAAAAGGAACAAATCATGCTGTGTGTGGTCTACCGCATAATTCATATTTGTTGCAGATTACATAATCCACTTCTTGGTATAAAATGCATGTCTGGCTGTAATATGTCTCTCAGAAAATTTACTGTTGCATGTTAGAAAATACCATTCTTCATGTTAATTGTGTAACAATTTTGTTCAGGACCATGAAAAAGTGCTGTTTGAATCAGATGCATGTGTGCATCAAGAGAGGAGGCCCATGTACTGCATTACAGTGCCAGCTGTTAACCAATGGGCTCAAGTATCCTTTTTCGCCGACTAATTTAAAATAATTTAGCCTACATATTGAGTATTTATAGTTAGTATCATTGGTAAAGGCCCATTTCTCCTGGTAGAGCATCCCGTCCTAATCATTTATTGACAAACCAGCGCTTTTGTTGGGAGTGGCAACCGAGCTTGGCCGGCAACCTCCTGCTCTTTCCACGAAATTCTATTTTCTACTACAGTTCAAATTTATAAATTTATTCATTAGGCTCTACAGCACAAAATGATAGATCAGTTTTTCCATCTAGACAAAGAAAAAATTTGAATCACAGTTCTACGATGTCCCGTTACTGACATAACAGGGAATTTCAATTTATTAGAAATTCTAGTAGGACATGGAATTTCTTTGAAAGAGTAGGGTGATGCCGTCCTTGCCGGGTGGCCGCTCACAACAGAAGCGGGTCAATCCAAATGAAATCAACTAATGGGTGTTGCTGACATATTTTATTTAATTTTTATTTGCTTATTTTCTGTTACTATATATATCTGAGAACACAAGACAATATTTTCCAAAATTTTTTCATCAATGCTTTGGCTGCTAGCGGCCATTTTGTGTAAGAAGATTGTGCATTTCACACGTTTTCAAGGGTTAGCGATAAGTCTAAAAACTTTTTTATTTATTAAGATATCAACTTGAAACAAAAATCATCTAATTCTAAATGAAACCATCTACAATTGATGTTATGACCAAAGTTGTTGTATCTTGTAAGCAAATTACCTAAGATTTGACTGAAAATTTAGGTTTCAATTAGAATAAATTGCTGACTTTATGAATTTATTTCCTATGGAAGGGATGAAAACACATCTTCAATATTTTTTCCCCACAAGGATGTAACAGGTGCTTACACTTAGAAAAAAATTGAGATCTGTCACATCCATCCTTAAAGTTTTACGAGCCTTAAAATATTGTCGTTTTAGCAAAATATCAGTTTTTCGGAGTGCTGCATCTCAAAAAGGACTAAATATAAAAATTTGAAATTTTGTCAAAATATACTTCTAATAGATGGTAATTGAAATATAAAAATGCATCATTGTGTTTTGAGCATAAGTATTTTTTTCTTTATTTCTTAAAAGCCGATTATCATCCTATGTCAGAGATATGGCGATTTCCGAATATAGTTTAAATATTTTTTTTTACCATAATACATATTACATAAAAATACATTTTTTATATAATACATATTATATAAAAATAATATTGTATACTTTGATATTTAAAGTAATTTCAACACTTAGTTGAAAGAAACAAGACTTCTCAGGAGAATGATATCTGGCTGTGGACTCTAATTAATCATGTTGGGACCTGAAAGTTGCAAGTCTCAACAGGATTACTGCCATTGCTGTAGCTCATTTATTCAGTAGCAGTGCTAGTAAGTGGTTGTGTTATACCAGTGCCAGTCTTGTTTTATTAATAACTAAATTGCTGTTAAGAATTGTGTTTTTTTTTACTATGTAAAAAATACAAGACAATGGAGTATAGTGTTGGTGTTTTTTCCAATGAAATTTGTCATAAACAATATTACTTGCCATTTTCAAAGGAGATCTTTAACGTAAGTGACCTACCTGAAGATGAACAAATCTTGATAAAGTTAAGAGTTGCTCAAAATATTGCCTCAATTTGCCATTACCACAGAAAAAAATATGTTGATAAATATAATCATATTTTTGGAAAAGTTTGCTGCAATCCTTTACCAGTACAGCAACACAGGCAGGCAGTAAAAAAAAGTTTAAGAGAAATTCAGCTAGACTATCTTAAAAGACCAAAGCAATTTGATGTTGACTTGATCCCAGGCAAATCCCTCTGCCCTTCATGCTACAAAAAAATATTTACTGCTGAAGAAAATCCCTCAGAGCATGACAATGAATTTGCTGCTGATTCAGTAGAATTTTGTGAGACTGACAGTTTACATAAATTAAATTCTGTTTGTCAAGAATTGGATATTTCCCCAGTCTCAAAAATAATAAAGCTAAACAAGTCCCAACGAATCTCCGCTTTAGAAAAGAAAACTCTAAAAGTTTCTAATGCAATCAAAAGAAAACTAGAAACTTCATTTGATGAAAAGTTAACCGAAGTTGTTCTCCCCTCTACTAGTGGTTCTAATGAAAGCGAATATGACAGATTAATAGAAAAACTTAAAGAAAAATGTGCCATAAGTAGTAAGGAAGAAAAAATAAAAATAATTAGTTTGCTACCTGTGTCTTGGTCAAAGAAAAAGATTTGTGAAGAGTTTAAAGTAAGTGATTATTTGGTACGACTAACAAGGAATCTAGTAAAAACACAGGGAATTCTTCCTGATTTGACCAAAAAAACAGGTAATCCTTTAAGTGAGGAGGTTGTTAACGCTGTAATTGAATTTTATCAAGATGATGACGATAGCAGAGTTTGTCCAGGGAAGAAAGATTGTGTTTCTATTGGAAAAAAACAATACAAACAAAAGAGGTTACTCTTATTAACTCTGAATGAGTTATTTGTACAATTCAAACAGAAATATCCTCAATACATTATTGGTCGCTCTTCATTTTGCGCCTTAAGACCTAAATGGTGTGTGTTACCAGGAGCTTCAGGTACACATAGTGTGTGCGTATGTCGATACCACCAGAATGTAAAACTTATGACTGAGGGATTGAAAATAAATGTAAACTACAAAGATTTACTCGATTTTATGGTCTGCAGTACTGAAAACGAAGATTGTATGTTTGATGAATGCACTTCATGTCCAGGACCTGACTTATTAAAAGAAATTCTCCAAAATGAACTAGAAGAACTCGAACTTCCAGATGAAATAACATTCAAACAATGGGTTAGCACTGATAGAGCGAACTTGATAACTGAAGTTTTACCTTTCGAAGAGTTTTTAGAAGTTTTAATAGAGAAGCTAACGTCTCTAAAGAAACATCACTTTATCTCCAAAGTACAATCAAAGCACTTGAAAGACTTGAAACAGGGTGTCTAGCAACAGGGAAAATCGTGAAAACCGGGAAAAGTCAGGGATTTTAAAAACATATGAAAAAGTCAGGGAAAAGTCAGGAAATTTTTACTTTGGTCAGGGAAAATGGTCCCTACGTAATATCGCCCCTTATTCACTCAGACAAAAGTTCCAATATTCCTCCCACTTGTGGTGATGTTGCAAATATCATAAAGCGAGTTTCAAACTGTCGCCGGGGAATAAACTTTCTCCTAATTCTTGGAAGACGGGCCGGGCGAACGTGCCGTTGTCATGGCAACGCGTCTTAAACTACTCCTAGCCACTGGCTAGGGCAGTTATTACTCCGCGCCGGGCAATAGCAGTACGCCGTCGCCGAATGCTTGTTACGAGTTGGTGGAAGAGGATAGTTTGTTACGTTCTTGTTGTTTTCGAGTGCGTGTCTCGTCAGCGATAGTTAATTTAAATATTGAGTTGGTGTTTAGAAAAACTCAAAATGTTCTCTTGTTACTTCTTCTGAATCAAAATCCGAGGTAAGTGTCTATGATTAATATTTACTTTTAGTAGAAGAGATCACGTTTTTATTGCCTAATTAGTAACTGAACATTCACAATGAGTTGTTATCAGTTTTTCCCAAACGTCAATTATTAACAATAGAAATTAGACAAATAATAAAAATAAAACTGTTCGGATAATAGGCAAATATAATAGGTCTATAGTGAACAACAAATTTTACAACAGAATGAAAGATAAAGACATGTTCTTTTTATTTCAATCCTATAATCCCTTAGAAATTCCTTTGATTGATGGCTACAGATAAGCAGACGACTACTGCGCGGCTCGAATGAACTTTTAGTTCATAATTTTCCATTATGATCTTCTAACTCTCGAACGGAACGTCGCACAACGTTGATTGTCATTTAATTTAATTCGTGACAATTAGACGAAAAAAATGAGCCGTCATTCGTTTTTGTAAGACAATTACTTTGGAATTTAGAATTTTGAAGTAGGGAGCCTTTATCTCATGAATAAATTAACGGCGGGCGCGGCAGGTCGACTCCGACCGATGCCGAACAATAGAACACCGGAAATGAAATAGTCCCGTGGACTTAGGTAAATAAACCTAGTTGATCAATATTTATTTATTTATGTATTCTTTTCTTTTGGTCCTTGTTTTGAAAAATATAATTTTGTAAATCAGTATAAACATTCTCTTTGGTTGCAAAATCATGTTCATTATTCTGAAATACAATTACAATATTAAAATCATAATCTAATCTCATAATAACTTTTTTGCAACACAAACAATTATCATTAAAATTTAATTAAATATTTATGGCCTTTTATGCCCAACTATAGGATGTAGACGATTTAAATCCTTTATTCATATAAGCCAAATAAAAAAATTGTTTTGCCATAACAAAGTAAACAAATTACCAAATTATAATATATTTTAAATGACTTGAAAGTTAACTCTTGATTTACTTGTGAACTGATGCATTATAATTAGTTTGTAGTTATGTAACAAATTACTTATGAATCTAACCATTTAGGCTAGAGTAGGCTATGTTTTTTTTTTCAAAAGATGTAATAAATAATAAATTTCAATTCTGTTATTAATACTAGCTTAAGTAGTGTTTTCTATTTATATAGTAGAGCTTATTTAAAGAAATTACTTTTGGAAAACAAAAATTAAGGATCTCTTGCTGGTTACATACATGTATTCAATTGTTTATTATTACTTCATATGTTCCAGATAAAATTTTTTTATTAATTATCCATAAGTTACATTTAATTTTTTGAAAATTTGAATTAGATTTCCAAGAATTAGAATCAGAATCAACCAAACAGATGCTTGCACTGCTATGTTACTCAGCCTTTGTCTAGGAAAGAAACACAGAATAGGCCTATGTTAATTATTTCTCCTTCTCAGTTGCCTACCCCTCTAGTGTAAGATGATAACTATTCTCTTTCATAAAATATGATATTTATTTGATTGTGATAGATTTTTTTCTTTTACTACATAACAATAAAATTTTTTGGAAAAAGACTTGTTTTATAAAATTATTTATAACTTTTATTTTTATGAGCTTTCAAATATCTTTATATTTATACGTAAATAATTGATTTCTACACATTTCACAGCTTTACATGAAATGTGTAAAAAAATTGCTTCAATATATTATTCATGGTCGCTTTCGAAATTTGCAAAAATGTTCATATTTGCAAAAATCAAACTTTTCCAAACTTTTCGTCGCTACACCTAAACAAATAGCTAAAACAAAATATTCTACTGTCTGTACTGAAAAATAATATATAAGATAATATATAGATATATACTTATATAGCTACTCTGTAGCTAATTAAATGTAACCACTACAGACGGCGCCAAAATATGCACAAGTCTACCTGCCATTATGGAAACTCAACATTGACAGATAGGGTTAAATCATTTTTAAATTCTAAAATTAAACAAGTTTTTTTAATTAACTTTCTGAATCTTTCAGGCTAATTACAAAATATAAAATGTTCTGTGAAACTGTCTTCTTGTCTTGTTTAGCTCAGTCCTCGAGGCTACATGGATTATTTATTCCGTGGTAGAATCAGGAAATGTCCAGGGTTTACAGTTAAACCAAACTTAATACATTTTAGGCTAAATTATGTTTTATGATGTTTTGTTTCCATATAAGGCCAAATAAATATCATTCAAAATTGCTTTCCATGCTTTGATCAGTTTAATATTTTAATACCAATAAAATATAGCCTAAATAATGTTTGCATTTTTAGTAATATAAAAATGGGTTTTCCAGAATCCAAGATGACATCAGTGAAAAAAGCAGTTTTTCAAGTGAATTGGCTTCAAGAGCCACAATTTGCAAAATGGCTTGACAGCGCATCCAATGATAAAAATTCAGCTATATGCAAACTATGTATGAAAACCTTCAGTTTAAGTAATATGGGGCGCCGAGCAGTCAGCAGCCATAAGAATAGCAGTAAACATAGACAACTTGAGGATGCTAGTTTTAAAAGTATTTCAATGCAGTCATTTCTTCTGTCACCAAATGTTGATAAGCAAAATCCCGAAATCAAGACCACAGAAACCAATAACACCTTAAGCCTGAGGCCTACTTCTCAGACACAATGCACAACATTGGACAAATTCAAATTAAGAGAAAACGTTACTCAGGCAGAGATTCTGTGGTGTGTAAACACTGTTATGCAACACAACTCTTTGCGGAATGGAGAAAATAGTGTCAATCTTTTTGCTAAAATGTTTCCCGACAGCCAAATTGCAAAAGATATGAAGCTCCATAAAGATAAGATTTCTTATAGCATTGTTTATGGCTTAGCCAACTACTTTAATGAAAAACTTAAAGATGAATTGAATGACAGTTCAAGCTATGTAATTGGGTTTGATGAGAGCTTAAACAAGATAGCAGAAAAGACCCAAATGGATCTAAGCGTAAGGTTTTGGGATGAAAAATCAAAGACTGTGAAAGCCCGGTATCTTGGCTCAGTGTTTATTAATCAAGCTAAGGCAACAGATTTATTAGAAGCTTTCAAGCTCGGCATTCAAGGCCTTGATTTTTCAAAAATATTGCAAATATCTATGGACGGGCCTAATGTCAATTGGTCATTTTACAAATCTCTAAAAAGCGAAATCAATGAAGATTCTGCTAAACTGCTTGAGCTAGGCTCATGTGGTCTCCATGTTGTCCATGGGGCATTTAAAACGGGAATGAAGAAAACAGATTGGAAAATCATCGAATTTTTAAGAGCTGTTTTCAATCTGTTTAAGATGTCTCCAACCAGGCGAGGAAACTTCTCACAGATCACTGGAAGTAAAATATTCCCTCTGTCATTTTGTACAATTCGATGGGTTGAAAATTCTAGAGTGGCTAGAAGGGCCTTAGATTTATTACCGGCATTGAAGAAGTATGTTGAAGCTGTTCAGGGCACTGAGAAGGAACCTACTTGCAATAGTTTTTGTATTGTGCAGTCGTGTTTATTGGACCATCTTCTCCCAGCCAAACTTGCTTTTTTTATGTCATTTGCTGACCAATTAGAGCCATTTTTAACTGAGTTTCAGTCAGATGCACCTATGGTCCCCTTTTTGTATGACAGCCTCCTTGAAATGATGGCCCAGATTATGAAGAAATTTGTAGCCAAAGACCACATGGTGAAAGAAAATTTCTACTTAACAGATGTTTTTGTTAAAGAAGATGGGCTTTTTAAGAATCTTGTTAAAGTGAAGGAAATTGATGTTGGTTATGGCACAAGATCTGCACTCAGACAATGCGTTGGAGTCAAAGAAAAGGAAATTTTGAAGTTTCGCAAAAACATCAGAACCTGCTTCCAGCATTTTGTCCTAAAAATGCAAGAAAGATCTCCACTAAAGTATCCTCTAACCAAAACTGTATCGTTTTTGAACCCTGAAAAATTGACCACAAATGAAGAAAAGGTATTGGAAAAAATGTCTCAGACCTTTGATACCTTGATCCAAGCAAATGTGATTTTGCCAGCCAATGCTGATAGAGCTGACAGCGAATTCCGAGAAATCATCTCAAAGGCTGGATTTAAGTTCAGGTGTGAAAACTACCGAAGGAAGGATAAGAGGCTTGATGAGTTCTGGATAGAGGAGGTTGGGTCAGCCGTAAACATCAAAGAGATTATTAAAAAGGTCCTTTTACTATCCCATGGGAATGCTGCACTTGAGAGGGGCTTCTCAGTCAACAAAGACATTTTAGTGGAGAACTTAAGAGAAGAGAGTCTCATTGCTCAGAGGACAATTTTTGATGCGGTGATCGATGCTGGAGGCATGGATGCCTTCAGCTCTCAGCCAATCCCGAAGAAGATGATACATTCTATGAGGAATGCCTACAACAGATTTAAAGAATCAGAAAAGCAAAGAAAAGAGGTAATTAAATATTTGATTTGTTCTATTTCCGTTATCATTTTTCAGTTTTACAGTAATGACGAACATTGGAGTGTTGAATCTATGAGTTTAAATCATTAATAGTTTTAACTTTTTTGTTTCTTTTATGAATAGAGGAACCATGATGTTTTCAAAGTTTTAGCCTAAACATTTTTTAGAATTTATGGGTAGGCCTATTCAAATTTTTTGTTTGGAATAACTATTACTGATTATTGGTGACATTGGCCATTTGCTCATAAATCTTAAACCGAAAGTATATATATATATTTTAGAAATGAAAATTTTGTAACGTATATGAAGTTGTATAAAAATAAAATGTCTTATAGCATTGTTTATGGATTAGCTAACTACTTAAGTGAAAACACTTAAAGATGAATTGAATGACAGTTCTTAGTTTATAAAAACTAAGAAAAATTACCTGGGTGTCCTATTTTTCCTTTTATAACATTTTGGGAAAGGGATTAGCTTCACTTGGTTTTAGGCATCATCCTGGTACCTGCAAATTAGGCTACGTCAGAGTAATAAAATGTCTCAAGTACTTCAAAGTATGACTCAGCAAACTCGTTATAAGACAAGTGTGTACATGTTGGTACAAAATTGTATTAATGTATCTAATTCTTGGTAAGAGCAATAATTTAAATCATTAATAGTTTTAACTTTTTTGTTTCTTTTATGAATAGAGGAACCATGATGTTTTCAAAGTTTTAGCCTAAACATTTTTTAGAATTTATGGGTAGGCCTATTCAAATTTTTTGTTTGGAATAACTATTACTGATTATTGAGTTAATACCAAGCTAAAATAATCAACAATTTAAAATTTTTGTCAGTTGTTTGAATTTGTATTATAACTATTAATTACTCAATTAATTCATATTTTGATTTTAATAATAGATTAACCACTGTTTGATGAGTGCCTTAACATTTACAGTAAAATCCTCCTTGAATATTAAAAGGAATTTCCTTTCAGTTAATAAAAAAAAAAACTATTTGTTTTAGAATATGAGTGAAAAGGACAGGAGGGCTGCGGAGAAGAGAAAAGTCAACTTTCAGGTGAAGGAATTGGAGGCAAAAAAAGCAAAACTGCTCCAAGATGCCCTTCAGAAAGCTGAAGATTTGGCTGCAGAGATTCAAATGTTAAAGAAAAGCTCTTAAAGTTGATATAGATATATTGCTTGTAAATAATTTGTAAATAAATTTTTTGTCAGATTTGTAAATATTGATTATTACTAACAGCAGTATCCAAGTTCATCATAATTGATTGGTAAGTCAATTTAATTAAACAACTACAATTTCAGCTGGTGTCGGGTAGATATAGTTGAATCCTATCGTAAAATAATTAGCCTAGTTATTATATTTTTAATCTATTAGTATACTGTATTAATTATTATTAGTCTTTGTTTTGTCGAGTTTCGCTGAGATTTGGCCAGGTAAAAGACTTCTTGCAATATGGAAAAGTCAGGGAAAAGTCAGGGAATTTCTTTGAGCTAATTTGCTAGACACCCTGTTGAAAGAATCGATGACCGAAGATATCTGCATAGTTCTTGGAGATTTTGCTGAGAATTTCACCTTTGTCGTTCAGGACGAAATCCAGAGCTATCATTGGAATAACCCCCAAGTTACACTACACCCTTTTGTCTATTATTATTTGAATGATGGTGAAATTTGTCACCGAAGCCTTTGTATTATAAGTGACTGCCTGGATCATAGTACTGTGACTGTGCACTGTTTCCAAAAACATTTGACTGAGGATGTAAAAAAACTGCTACATCTGTAAAAAAAATTATTTATTTTAGCGATGGAGCAGGCAGTCAATATAAGAATAAAAAAAACTTTTTGAATGTTTGCCATCATTCAAAAGACTTTGGTCTCTCAGCAGAATGGCATTTTTTTGCCACGTCCCATGGCAAGAATGCCTGTGACGGTATTGGAGGGTGTACGAAAAGGGCTGTTTCTAAGGCAAGTTTGCGAAGACCATATACAGACCAGCTAACTTCGGCAGAAGAAATGTTTAAATTTTGTTCTGAAGAAATTAAAGGGATTTCCTACATATTAGTACCAAAAGAAGAAGTAGAATCAAATGAAGCAAATCTGATTCAAAGATTTAAAACCTGTGAAAAGGTTCCAGAAACAAGGTCATATCACAAGTTTGTTCCACAGAATCCTAGCACTATACGGTGTTATATTCATTCAAGAAGTGACACCTACAGTGACCACAGAGTTTCTGTTTTGCCATATTTTGAAACAAAATTTTTCAGAGAGGATGACATTGTAGTGTGTGTTTATGATCATAACTGGTGGATTGGTGAAGTCAAAGATGTGAGTTTTGAAAACGCTGACTTGTTGATTCATTTCTTCTATCCCCATGGACCTCATACTTCATTTAAGATTTCTAAAGATGACAGAGTTTGGGTACCAGTGACAAAGATTTTGAGGAAGTTATTACCAATGGAATTTACAACTATGACAGGTCGAGGCTACAACATAAGCATCAAGTTATCTGAAGAAATATCGCGATTACACAACACAGTGGTGTCTTTTGGACAGATGTAGCAAAGTTAGTTCCGCCAAAACTCTCAAGGAACTGTTATGCACACAAACCAAAAATATTTTGTAACTGTTACTTAAACATGTATTACACAAGTCAAGAAAAATAAACAAAAATGTAAGTAGGCTATCACAGATCTAGTTTTCAACACACATTTTTTAAATATATTTTAGTCCTTATTGTTGGAATTTTTGAAACATTTCTACACCATTTCATTTATTCATTTATTTAAGTTAGTTAGGATACAATTTAGGCCTATTAATATGCTAATAAAGGTATATAGGGCTTAAGCAATTAATTTTTTTCTGTCCTACTCTTTTTAATGTGGCAATTCGGAAATCGCCATATCTATAACATAGTATGATGATCGGCTTTTAAGAAAAAGAAAAAAAAAATACTTAAGCTCAAAACACAATGATGCATTTTTATATTTCAATTACCATCTATTAGAAGTATATTTTGACAAAATTTCAAATTTTTATGTTTAGTCCTTTTTGAGATGCAGCACTCCGAAAAACTGATATTTTGCTAAAACGACAATATTTTAAGGCTCGTTAAACTTAAAGGATGGATGTGACAGATCTCAATTTTTTTCTAAGTGTAAGCACCTGTTACATCCTTGTGGGGAAAATATATTGAAGATGTGTTTTCATCCCTTCCATAGGAAATAAATTCATAAAGTCGGCAATTTATTCTAATTGAAACCTAATTTTTCAGTCAAATTTTAGGTAATTTGCTTACAAGATACAAAAACTTTGGTCATAACATCAATTGTAGATGGTTTCATTTAAAATTAGATGATTTTTGTTTCAAGTTGATATCTTAATAAATAAAAAAGTTATTAGACTTATCGCTAACCCTTGAAAACGCGTGAAATGCGCAATCTTCTTACACAAAATGGCCGCTAGCAGACAAAGCATTGCTGAAAAAATGTTGGAAAATATTGTCTTGTGCTCTCAGATATATATAGTAACAGAAAATAAGCAAATAAAAATTAAATAAATTATGTCAGCAATAAAATATTTTTTTATTGGTTGATTTCATTTGGATTGACCCAAGCGCTGGTTTGTCAACAAAGGATTAGGATGGGATGCTCTACCTGGGGAACTGCGCCTTACCCGTGACATTAATTAACTATACACAATAATACTACAGGTGCCTTAGCTAACCTAGAAACCTAACCTATAACACGTCTAGAATTGTTCAATATGCAGCCTCCCCTAGTAAGATGAAGTTCCTTAACACTCCATCAGGACAAAAAGCAAGAAAACAAGACCGTGGGGACAACCACACATGAGCATCATGAGGGCTCTGGGGTCAAAAGGAGCGCAGACACTGACGAGAATATGGAAGTGGAAAACTCAAGGTAAAGTAACACATTTATAAGCATTAACCTTTCGATGCCACTGCTTATATTAAGCTTTGTTGGGTACTTAATTCAAACTTGATTTAATCTATATTTATAAAAAAGGATGTTGGTTTGTTTGTTTGAAAATATATTTGAAGTTTATGGACTCGGGACACCGTTGAACCGTTTGCCATGAAACTTGGTATAGGCCCTATATATGTAAAATTTCACGGAGAAGGTTTTTAAGCCATTCATTTTGTCCTAACTCAAACAAAACTCTTGGGTTCCTCCCAAGAGGCCCGAAAGGGTTCCCAAATAAACCTTATGGAATCTATTGTTGTTTACATCAAAGCTAATGACATGTTTACTTGAATAGGTGATCTTGGTGATATTGGTTTTAGTTGGTAATAGCATTTAAAGTCAATGGTAATAGTCAAAGGCATGACAATGTCTGCCTGGTAACAGCTAATAAGTTATAATTTAAAACAAAATATTGGAACATTTGATTAACAAATGCTGTGCTAGAAAAATAGGTTTAGGCCTATGATTTAAATTATTTCAACTTCACTACTGGACTCAACTGTCATTGGGTTGTTCTACTAGCCTAATTAATGCTTTGTTACTGGTACTTTAGATTAATAAACAAGAGATTATCTAGCCATCAATTAGATAATTACAAAACCAGAGTTTAAACCGTTCCCAGGGTTGTACTCAGCTTTCACAGGCCCCTGGGCAAGCCTGGTGGTGCGGGCCCTTGTTGACGTCCAGATCCAAGTTGGTGCTTTTTTTTAGAAATTAGTGTCCTAAATAAGACACCGGCCCAGACGCCGGGCCCCCTCCAACGAGCCCGGGCCCCCTGCCCCCCCTGAGTATGGCCCTGGCCGTTCCCTAAGAAAATATAAAATAGGTACCCCAGTCACAGCAAATTTCCAATACATATATGAACCTCACTACCACATGAAGCCACTTACCAAATGTTATCAAAATATATTCATAAATAAGGGAGATAACATTTTACGTAGTCTCCATAGAATTAACATTAGGATTGTGTATGCAGGTTTGCTGTAACTTAGGAACAAAAATGAGGATTTTATGCAAATGTTAATATATCCTCAACCAGATAGCTGTAATGTGTGGAAGAACGTTTTTAAAGATTGTCACTTATGATTTTATTATTACCTCACAGCTATTTACATGGGTATAAATTCAGTCCTTCACTCAAAACGTTTCATTGTTGCTTCTTTGTTCAGAGGTTTGAATTATAAATCAGCAAGTTCTTTAATTGCTGTCAATAAATTGCCATTAAAATTAAACAAATGCAATTGTTTACAGATCTACTGATTGTGAAGAACCTGCCAAGAGGCTTCGGTCGTCTGAGGCCACAATGGAAACAGAGAGCTCGGGAAAACCCAGTGGTCTGTTTAACTTAAACCTGCCAATACAAGATAACCAGGCTGAAGCATGTTTGATAAATGTAAGTTATTAATGCTGTAAACAAAGAATTTTGATAGTCAGCAAAGAATTGTTATTATTGGTTTTCACAATGAGAACATATTTTATGTTATTACTACTTGATGTTCCATTCTTCGCATGGGATCTAGCAGGCGTAGAGCCAGATGTTTTAAAAAGGTTTACATTATAATCAGCTGACTACCGAAATAAAATACCTCCATAAGATTAACATTGGAACTATGAAGGCCTGTAGATCGAAGCCCTGAAAGTGGATGTTTTAAAAATTCCCAAAAGGTATATCTAGAGGATATTAGCTTTTGATTGATACCAAGTATTTGGGGTCGAAAATTGCCAAACAAAATTAAAGAAATTCTTTGAATAATATAGGTCAGGTGGATGAATAACAATATTTTATTGAAGTAACTTTGTGGGAAGTTATAGGGGCACAGTTGGCAAAGTTAATGCTTTCTTATAATTTTTCAAGAGTGAAATGGTCTATTTGGAATTAACTCCCAAAATATTATTACCACGTAGGCCTATCAAATAAACAAATTAAATAAGAGATATTCTTTAGCTTTTTTTGTACTAATCCATGTACTATTATTGTATTTGGTTAGTTCTAAATAATAGACTAGACGTATATTCTAGTCCATAGTGTTTTCTTTGAGCTAGAAAACCTTACTACCTTACTATTAGGTAAGGTAGCAGTACTAAGGGAAATGAGAGTTTTCAATTGCCGTTAAACAACAAATGATTGTATTTAAACAATCATTAATGATTGGATTGTAAAAGATGATTAAATTTGAGATGGAGTCTAAGATACAGAGGTTTCTGTATAAAAGTTAGCATGGAAATTTAAATACGAAACGATGAAGCATCTTTTTATGTTATTTTAAAATATGAGAGCTGAAGCGAAATGCCACACACTACAGATGAAGACAATAAATAGGCTTAAGTGAAAAATGCAATAAAGATTCTAAATAATAAATTAATATTAAAGCTCCCTCCTAATACTTCCCTCTAGATCTAAGTGTTTTTTATTTATTTTTATTTTTAAGTTAGTCTTCAACTTAAATTGTGTCACAGCTGTATGACCTGGATGAAGCGTCCTCCCTCAAGATGAACGATGTCATCGAGGCTGTAGGCTTCCTCAGCTACGACCCGGCTGCGGTTGCGTCGTCCGACGGGTCAGCTGAGCAGTTCCTCCCCCCCTCTCTTGTGCCGCGGTTACACGCCGTGGCTTGGAAAACTGTCGGCTCGGAACCACCAACGCAGAGTGAGTTTACAATCGTGCTGGGATAATAAGCAACTCGTGCCACCAGTGTTTATTTTACAATCTAGTAGTTTGTGCTTATAAGTATAAATATTTTAACAATTTTCAGGCTAGGAATAGATTATACAATTAGTTTAATTTATAAAAATGTGCTTAAAACTTAAATTAACAATTCAAAGAGACTGATTGTTTAATGTTCCTTCTTGATTACTGTCCAGAAAGTACATTTTGTTCTATTTATACTATTAAGATTATCTTTATATATTATTTCTCAAGGATTTTGTGTGTCCGTAGGTCTTAACTCCAACCACCCCATTTCAGCTTGGCGCTCAAGAATCAAAATTATAATTTTATTTCTCCATTAAAAAATATACTATGTTGTAAAGAGAGAGAATTGTCTAAATAAATTATAACTAAGCGCAACTAGATTTACGTGGTGTACTGTATTAAGATAAACTTAATATTTCTGGTAAATAATTCATGTGGACTAGTAAATACATCATTACACAAATATTCTTTCACCTTTCTTAAAAAAACCCTATTGAAAACCATCTCTTTATCTAATGGATAATTTGTTTGTAACTTATACTTTTCTTCTAAATCCTTCTGTTGTTGTTGAAGATGGTGATTGTATTCTTGGTTGACTACTAGGCACTCTCATCTTCTATAAAACTATATTAAGTAAAACAATTTTAAATTTAAACCAAATTTATACGAGTCATGCAGTTTGGATTTTTTAAATTTTGAGGCCGAGTGTGTGGAGTATATATCAGGTTGTGTTAAAACGTTCAATATATTGACAAAATCGATAAAACAACAAAAATTCAACCACTCCATCCACTAGCTAGTGAGTTCCATCCACTAGCTAGTGAGTTCCATCCACTAGCTAGTGAGTTCCATCCACTAGCTAGTGAGTTCCATCCACTAGCTAGTGAGTTCCATCCACTAGCTTGGCGCTCAAAGGGTTAGTGAAAATTGGTTCATGACTGCTCCTCCTGGTTGAAGTTCAATGTTAATCGTTGCCCATTGTGTCCTAGGCAATGTCCTCACTGATGCGGCCAGACTCCGTGACGACCTGCGACTGGTCCTGACCCAGCTGTTACTGGGCGATGCCCTCGCAGCTGACTACCTCATTTGTCACCTGATTTCCCGTGTGTGAGTGGAATTATTATCTTAGCCTCTAGATATCTTATTTATCTGTACAAGCCATCACCCAGAGGTCGGAAATCAACCAAAAATAATTCTACATGAGCCAGTACACACAAATGCGGTTGTTTGTGTTTTGCCACATCCTGCGTGAGCAGTTAAATAAATAAATTTGAGCCAGTGTCATTATGCTGAACTTCATGAGTAACCTCTCTCTCCCTATCCCTCTCCTCCCTCTCCCTCTTCCACTCACTCCCGAGTTAAAACGGATAACAGAAGGGCGTTACCATTCCAGTAGTCAGTAGTACTTTTTATATTTCATTAGTCTTGAAACATCTGTTCTTGTTGTTGTGCGAGTATTTGTTGTCATATCTGATGTGAAATATACAATTCAATCAATTACTGTTCTTCCATAAGGTTAACATTGAAACTTTGAAAGCCTGTTGGACGTAGCTGAGGGCTGATGTAAATTATAAGGGGTTTTTGCACAGCTAGAAGACAATACCTTTCTAACGGTATGCGTGAATTTCTCCTACGATGCACACACGATGAGAAAAAAACAAGGGATAGTTTTGTGCTTGCTTATTGATATAATGATGATGCATGACTGTTTTAGTTTAGTTATACTAGTTTGTTTGGTATCCTGGTATAAACAATTTAGATTAGAAGATGATCATCGAGACCCAGGTTGTCCAATCTAACACGTTGGCCTTCTATAGGGTTTCTTGGTTTGGATTTTCGTTGGGTAAAAAGGTTTAAAGACGACAAATTAAATTTACACATGTTTTCATAAAAAAGGTTGACGACTTCTTTGTACCTTTGCCTATCCACACAGACTACACGAGTGTGAATGGAACGTATCCAGTAAAGCAGGGGGTGAGCCGTTACATTTTGGGTTGTACAGTAATGATGAAATTAATTTGCCAGGACTTGTATTCAAACCTATGACAACCCTCTACAAATATAAAAATTGGGTTACAAAAACTAGGTGAATTAGAAATAAAACTGCTTATTTTTATTCAATAAATGTTTTGCAGATACTTGCGTCAAGACGTGCTGGTGTTGGGAAAGTTTTCGCTCAACATATCCAACATCCCCAGTTCGCCGGCGGACTACACCACTCAGCTGTACCGCTTCCTGGAGACTCTTCTGGACAAGAGCCACTACCTGTCCATGTCCATAGAGAACATGAACTCCACCGTTATGATTCCCAAGTGAGTCCAAACTCTAATGCAGTTTCCTCAGTGAGTCCAAACATTCATGCAGTTCCCCAAGTGAGTCCAAACACTAATGCAATTTCCCAAGTGAGTCCAAACATTTATACAGAGTTTCCCAAGTGAGTCAAAACATTAATGCAGTTTCCCAAGTGAGTCCAAACTCGAATGCAGTTTCCTCAGTGAGTCCAAACATTAATGCAGTTTCCCAAGTGAGTCCAAACATTAATGCAGTTTCCCAAGTGAGTCCAAACATTCATGCAGTTTCCCAAGTGAGTCCAAAATTTATACAGACTTTTCTAATTTAGTCCAAATGCTAATGCAGTTTCCCAAGTGAGTCCAAACATTCACACAGTTTCCCAAGTGAGTCCAAACATTTATACAGAGTTTTCTAAGTAAGTCTAAACACTAATGCAGTTTCCCAAGTGAGTCCAAACATATACAGAGTTTCCCAAGTGAGTCCAAACATTCATGCAGTTTCCCAAGTGAGTCCAAACATTCATGCAGTTCCCCAAGTGAGTCCAAATTTTTATGCAGAGTTTCCCTAGTTAGTCCAAACATTTATGCAGAGTTTCCTTGAGCTGGATCAGAACATAATTTACTGAAAGTTCCTAATTTCTGTTCTCTCAAGTAATACAATTTGTCAGTGACACTACTTCATCCAAATCGAGACAACACAATCTTCCAATTTGGAACGAAGCAATCTTCCCATAAAGAGATTGAAAGTTGTAACTTAGTAATTAAAATGTAGGAGACTAAACTATTAGATTAAAAATAGGTTTATTCATCAATGTATACTGTAATGTACATTGAGTGGCGTCACTGACTATAATTAGTGTTACAATAATGAAATTAAATGTCATCATAGGTAATTCTTCAAAATTTTATATGTTTTACATTTTGAGTTTATTCTTGAACTCTTAAAGAAGTTTAAAACTCACCAATATTTCTCAGCACTCAGCAGAAAGTTTATCTAAAAAATCCTGAATCAGGAATAAAAGCAGCATAGATGTTTTTATTAAAAGATTCCAATCCGTGAGCAATTTCCCTCTACCAATTTGGGTTGCTTTAAAGAATTTGTTTTTCAAGATTAGAAACCCACTTTAAAACACTGCTATTACTTTAATATTTTCCCTGAACCTTTAAGTAGTTCTTTAAGGAAAATTAACACCAAATAACTTGAAACAGAAATGTAACATTGACTGATGTTTATTATTGAATAGGAAAAACTACGAGACCAGTCGTTTGGAGAGCGGAATGTTGCAGTTGAGCAGCAAGACACATCTGGTCCTCGACGAGACAAAACTCGAGCCGGGAAGATTGAATGATAGAGGTGATTTTATTGTTAATTGGCAGGTTACATTTCTATGGTTAATAAACCACTTATATGAGGAAATTCTTCAAGGATGGCATAAGTCATTCTAATCACAATAGTGTTCTAACGGTCGTTCACTGACAATGTGGAACGTTATAGATAACATTTTGTTATCGCAAGCGAGAGATTTATAGTACTTGGGTTAGAGCTCAATGTTACTATATTGAATGAAATCCTATTAAATATGCAAGTTAGGTTCTCTTCCAGACCCTACAAATAAATTAAGGTTGTCAGAGTTGAAGGCCTCAATAAAACAAGGCAAACTCAATCGGAAAAGGCAAACATTAGTTTTAAATTTCGCCAAACCAACTTATGTTCCACATTTTACTTTATGAAAAAACTAATGTACATATTTAATTGGAGTAAAAAAAGCGTTGATTTAATTTGTTATTATCTTTATATATAATTCTGTAAGCAAAATTTTTAAGTCAAAATTGTGGGAATTTGGCTAGTTGCAGGATGATGGGAAAAAAATTAAAGGTCTTGATCCACGGACTTTGGAAAAATAGCAGGATTTCTAAATATTTACCAGCAAACGAGATGTAACGTAAAAATTCCCAAGAAAAGCATGGAGATTAAAAAAGTCTGCTTTGTTTACATTAAAACATGTGATTGAGTGTGTACTTTGTTTACGAACTGACATGTGCTCCTACCTGTAACGTTTTATTTTCCTCAATATGTAAAGAGAGAAAAATTCAGGTGATGCAGAGTAGCCCCAAGCAAGGTTAGAGGCTATGGCCCCTTCAAGCCACTAATACAATGTAAAATATTCCATAAATACTTTCATTAGTAGCATTTTCATCTGCAATACTTTCCTCAATGCTTATCTTGTCATGTGTTGCCATATTTGTACTTTACAAGCTAGTACAAGACATGTGCAAGAGTGGCTATACCTGCTTAACGACTCACTGCACAGACAACTGACGTGATGAAACATTAAAGTTTGATGATCCGTGCATGTTGAAAAAGTGTATTTGTTTCAGTGCAAATGTATTATTAAAAAATTAATGTTACTGTCACACACTGCACACTGTGCATTATGATGGTCTGTTTAACACATGTACTAACTGTTTCTGTTACCCACTCGTTGCTCTGTCCTTATATCTGCTCTGTTGCTTGTTGCTCTGTCCTTACTCGTTGTTGCTCGTTGCTCTGTCCTTACTGGTTGTTGCTCGTTGCTCTGTCCTTACTCGTTGTTGTTGCTCGTTGTATTGTCCTTATATGCAGATGATTCTAACCTTAAAGTGTCAGGGAAAACTATAGGAGAGCTGGAGTCAAAGGCTTCCACAGAATTAGAAAATTTAACTTTATATTTTCATTCAAATAATTTATTCCTCAACACCAATAAAATAAAATTCATTACCTTTTCTACTAAACAAAATAGAAACCAAAATTATTTGGTATTAACCAAACATTCAAATAGCTGCAAATAAAATTTCAGATGTTCGTGAAACTAGCTTTCTTGGAATGAAAATTGACAAATTCTTAAGTTGGTATGTTCATGTTAGTTGCATTTTGAGAAAGTTGAGTTCAGGTCTCTATGCTTTAAAACAGACTAGTGGCTTGAAGGGGCGATAGCCTCTATCCTCGCTCCAAGTAGGAGCACATGCCAGTTCGTAAACAAAGTACACACTTAATCACATGTTTTAATGTAAACAAAGCTGACATTTTTAAATCCCCATGCTTTTCTTATGGGGGATATTTTACGTTGTTTCTTGTTTGTTGGTAATTTATAGAAATACTGCTATTTTTCCCGAGTCCCTTGGATCAAGCAAGACCTTTAATTTAAGCCGTCTCCCATCATCCTGCAATTCGCCAAACACCTACAATTTTGACTTAAATATTTCACTTGCAGAATTATATATAAAGATGTCCTTTTTTATGTAGCTTTTCAGTTTTAAAAACAATTTATTACGCTCATATTCCATCTCATATTTTTTTAGAATAACATTTTATGGCTCAACCAGTAAGAAAAACATGGACAAGATCTTAAAATAAAAAACAGAAAAAAGAAAAAAGAATCATGCTGAATTTAAAATGTGACGCTAGTGTAAAAGATGAATTTAGCAATGTAGTGATATTCACAGTTTATGGGTTGTATATTTATGAACCAATCATGTCTGTTAAATTTAATAATAATAAAATAGATCTAGGCGAACCTCACCCTTACAATACTAGGAGGAAAGCTGAAATGATTAGAGAGCACCATAGATTAGAGGTGTACAAACATAAACCATCGTGTATGGGAAATAAATTCCTCACTAAATTACCTACCTCAATTAACAATAAACAAAATCACAACACTTTTAAACATAAATTAAAGAAATTTATAGCTTTGCTTTACCTTATAGGTAAACTCTACAACGACGTCAATAAGGCTTTGTATTCTTTTGATGAAATTTGATTTGATTACTAGAATAAGTAGCCATATAATTGTATTATTTTTAATGTTTAATTATGAATAATAATAAGATTTGTTTTGTTATGACACCATTCATGTATATTTTTGTATATAACGAATAAAGAAAGTTTGAATTGAATTGAATTGAATAGTAAGTAGGGGTGTGCGAGTAGTGATTTTTTAATCGAGTCGAGTAGTGCCAATTATTTTCGAGCTTAGAGTATTTGCCATCAGTTGGTAGTTTAAAATAGTGTAATGGGATTTGGATACCACCCTAGATTTGATTACCTAAACATGGTTTCTAACTAATACAAGAGTAGCAGTACAAAGTTTTGGCTAGTACAATCAAACTGGATTACGTATTGTCAAACAAAACACGTTAGTTATGGCCAAAATTCTGCGGTCCGATAGTCATTTTCGGCCGATTTTACGTTATATGATTGCCTTTTGCGGCCGTTACTACGCGTTTTGGCCGGTCGCAATCGTTCGCGGTCGTCATTTGCGGCCGATTTTGCGTGATGTGATTGCCTTTTGCGGCCGTTACTACGCATTTTGGCTGGTCGCAATCGTTAGCGATCGTCCGGAAATCGGTGGAAAATACTCGCTCGAACTTTCAAGCAGTTTCCAAAACTTTTGAGTCGAGTCAGAGTATTAAAATACTCGGCTGAAAACTCAAAGTTTCGAGTACTCGCACACCCCTAATAGTAAGTTTAAAGTTGCATTCAATCTGAGAATATCTAGCAACTTGACATTTTAATGCCTCATTGTATAGTTGTTAGTATCAAAGTAGAGGTAGTGTGTTCAGTAGTACTTGCATTTGAAATGCTTGTTTTAGCGAATTTCCCCTATAGGGAAGAAGCTATTACCGTAGTCGGCATGGTAAGACCTAGGCCCGGGACCATGATAACTTTTCGTTTTGAGGTCCCCAGACCCCAAAAACACCATTCGTTCGAAACTGTATATATATATATATATATATATATATATATATATATGTGTGTGTGTCCGTGAGCACGATAACTCTCGTAAAAATTATCCGATTTTGATGAAATTTGGTATAAACGTGTAAAGTAACATTTATGACTTTAAGTTCGAAAACCAGCCAGATCGCTTTATCCGAAGGGGTATTTTGGGGGGGTTTTGTACCCCAAAAATGTTTTTTTTTTTTTGATTTTTTACATATAATTTTGGAAATAGTCAAATTTTAGTTTTTACCATTGGATTCAGCTTAAAAAAACACACAATTTGGTATTTTGATCATTTCTCTACGTCAATTGGTTACCGAGATATTGAAAGTGCTAAACACAGTACGTTGTCTAATGTTATTCTTATGGAGGAAAAGAAAAATTTTATATCTCGCTTATTTATGAACGTATACTGACAAAACTTGGTATACGGCTTCATCTGGTTGTGGACCATTGATATTTGCTAAAAAAAACAATTTTTTGCCAAAGGCTCCCGTAGCAGCAAACCTGCGTACTCAGCCCCATGTTATTCTTATGGAGAATAAGTAACGTGTTATCTCCCTTAATTATGAAAATAAATTAATGAAATTTGGTACGTGGCTTTACCTAAATGAGTTATATTGATATCTGTATAAAACCCCACTTTTTGTTTTCCTTCCTTCAGCAAACCTGCATACTCAGCCGCCATGTTATTCTTATGGAGAATAATTAAAATGTCATAAATCGTTTATTTATGAATGTATATTGATGAAACTTGGTATGTGGCTTTATGTGGTATTAAGATACATATATATGCATTGGAAATTCGCTGAGTACGCAGGTTTGCTGCTACGGGGGTATTTTGTATATCTTCTCTGCTGCACAGTTGACACTATTCGATGTTTGTATATGAACAAAAGTATGAATAAAGATTATTTTATTTTATTTGTCCCAGGTGTGCGCAATTGCCGCGCCCTGAGCTCCGTCATCAGCCACCAGCGACTGGAGTACGACTTCCAGTTCTACCCGGTGGAGTTCCACACGGACATTCCCGTCCTCATCTTGTCCGAGGGGAAATCCATGCTCCCGGTAAGCCGTTGCGGAATAGAACAGAATGTAATTTAAAAGTTGGCAAGGAAAATGTCTAAAACTATGGCTTATTTAGGATAACCAGCAAAGAATACACAAACAACCTACATTTTATAGAGACTTGTTTTGATTAAACTAAAGCAATTTATAAAGAAATTGTACTGGCTGATGTCCCATTCTACGCTCGGGGACCTGGCTCGGGGATTGATCAGCTGACTTCCTAAATAAAATATAACTCCATAAGATTAACGTTGGAACTTTGAAGGCTTGTGGGGTGAAACCCGGAAGGTGAATGTTTTACAAACCCCCAAAAGGCACACCTAGAGGGTAAGAGCGTTTGCCGGATACCAAATATCTATTAAAAATAATAGTTTTAGTGTTTAAAATCGTTGGACAAAAATCAAGAAATTTTTTTAATAATATTGATGAAAGAATTGAGTTTGAAACACCACAGTAATTCACAATATCATATTCAGAGTGTTAATTACTCCCGTAATTTGAATGATTAAATAGAAAAATCCGTATTTATTTATATTTGTCCAATTCCACAGTCAGAAAAAGAAATAGAAACATCTCGGTGGTTTTGTTAGCATTTATAGGTACAAAGATAATTATTTATTAGATTAATTTGTCCCCCCCAGCATTTCTTGATATTCAAATCCATGCATTCTAGTCCCTGAAAATTCTATAACCATATTAGAATTTACCTTATGTCTTTGTAATTGTTTGTTTATTTTTCACATTTGTCGGTTAAGCTAATCTTCAAAACCATGGCTCAACTATTGGTTTTGATAAAGTATGAAGGAAGATATGACATACTGACACAAAACACCCTTCAGAAATAATTTATAAAGATTCTTCTCCTTTTTATGGTAAAATATACAACTGTCCTTCATATGGATTACAGCTTGTCTTTCATTAACTGTTTAAATGTGCCTTACTGATTTCTTTCCAGGTTGTAAATAACTCTTCTTCCTTATTCAGGGTGTAATATTTTGCAGTGTATTCATCTCATATTTTTATTCGGGTGTTCCACAATTAATATTTGATACTTGCCTCCCCAGAGTGACTGCCAGGTAGTGCTGCAGCCGGACCCGTCGTGTTTGTCGACAGTCAGTGAGGTGTTCACGGCCGCCTCCCACTACCTGCAGGAGCCACTGTTGACTCAGCTGCGGAACTATCTCTCCACAGTCGCCAGAGTTCCGTACGACCTCTCCGATGAGGTTCAGAAGGTGAGAAAATGTCAGTGTGAAGGGGTTTTGGGCTCCGTGCAAGCCTAGCGGTTGGCTTCTTTTGACTTCGGTTCAAGGGGTCGCGGGTTTGATACCTGGGATGTCCACATAAAGAGAGGTTTGGACTGCTTTCCGATTTTCAAATACAAAATAAATATTTTAGCCAAAAATAAAGATTGTGTAACACATTAGTTTAAACAAAAACTCTATCCTTAAGAAAAAAATTAATTTTAAATAGGATTTCTTGTCAATTTAGAATTAAAATTGTTAAACAACATCTGTGAAGTGGCTTAGTAATAGGACTCTTTCCACTTTAAGATATTTAGCCAAGAAAAATTCCGTAACTACCACAATCATGTGGAAAGACTGGATGTTGCCAATTATTGGTTCGCCCCCTCCGTTTGTTTCGAACACTAGAAGAAAATGGTTAATTTCAAAGGCTTAGGTTATACATTGAAGGCTATCTCAAGAGGTCTTTATGTCCATACAAATCAATCTATTTTAAAATTGGTATTTTTCATAAAAATGTTAAAGTTTCCGCTAATTTATTGTGAAAAAATTCTTTACTTGGGCTTAGTACAGTGTTGTAGATTATTCAACCAAACCTTTGCTTTGTTTTTTTCATATCAAATGTAATAGATATATTTTATATTTTTTAGATAGTGCAAGAGGATTTCGTCAAAATGAGGCAAGAGAATCAGAAAACGACGGCTCAGGACCTGCACTCCCTGCTGGTGTTGGCAAGGTGAGGTTGTTAATTAGTCAACCTGTGTGCTTAGAGAACCACACCACACTAATTATTGTAACATTTAAACAAAATCAAAATTTTGCACCCGCTAATGCATTTTATCGAATTTTGAATGAATAACAAAGTATCTAAAGTTGAACTTGTTAGTCAACTTGGTCTTTGAAGATTCAGTAAAATGGTTTTAAATTACAGTCTCATTGTTTTTTTCTCAATTTTATTTTTTGTTTATATTGAAACCCAAAGTCAAACACGGAGTGACATTGTTGCAGGACAAAATTTTAGGGCACAGAAAAAATTACTAATATTTTAACATCAATTAACACATTCAGTGCTAAGATAAAATGAATAAACTTGTCCTATAACTAAAAATGATAATGTTGGATCTAAAAGTCAAGATTCGAGGAGAAAAATGAATTCCCAGGTGTTTTTCCAAGGAAATAACAGTCCGAAATCCATGGGTCAATAGTGACCCGAGCGCCACCAGGTGTTTCGCTCCATGGTGACTTGCAGTGCAGGTCGTCACGCCGTTGCGCCATGTCGGTCGAGTCGTCGTACCGAACTGGGGAGGCTGGCTGGTTTTGCAAACTGTCAGTCGACTGAACACTTATTTGCACTCCCATCAATGAGGTTGCATAGACTTATACTGTCTCTGTTGGTTGGTTTTCAAAAAAGACGCCCGCACAAATGAGAAATTAGTAAAAACCCGCCAAACAGTGCTCCCAATACTCAAAACATGCCAATTACGCAACGAGACTGACATTCCGCCATGTGGTTATGATTCAGGGGGGTTTATCAAAGCGTAATAGTAGGCCTGACGCCACCCTCCATTCCAACATCCGTTGTCTGCCCCCAAACCATTAAAAAATAGAAACCAAGGTCACCGGGGGAAGTCAACATTATCGACCCGTATGGCTACAAACTTTCAATAGAAAACATCCAGTGGCTGGCTCTCAATAATACAAGCAATAGTAGAGCGCTCTGCGGGTCTATGTTGACCCGGCTGCCACTGTGTTTCCCGCCACGGGTCACTGTTGATCTGGGCGCATACAATTTGTTAAAGCTATGGAAAGTAATTATCATGTAGATAATAAGTTTTTAGTACAGTAAAAGCATTTAGTTATTCTTATCAATAATATGAAAAAATGCAAGATAAAAAGCCATACACAAAAAAATGCAAGATAATAAGCCACACACAGCTGTAGGAATATAGTGTTTCTGATCGCCAAACTGACAAATTATAACCTCAAATGTAGCAACACTTTATGGTTTGCCATTCCTTTGTTGGGCTGATTGTGTACAAGGAGGTGTTGCAAGCAGGCTGAAGAGGGCCCAAGCGCCCTAAAACAACCCCAGTGGGCCAGGGACTTTCCCGCTCACTGGAATCTCACAAAACGAACGAACGAACTTTCTGCATATTTGGAGAAAGTTATAACTGATAGACAAAATGAGACCCATTTGTATTTGGTTGTTATCCAATTATAATGGGAATGTTGATTGTATGAACCTTATTCATAAATTATATTGATCCTAAAATTGAATTGGTATTAAAGAGTCTTTGTAATATTTATTATGTTTTTAGATGCTCACTAAACCAAATATATCTGTAATTAGCATAATACTATATACTTGTTGCTAGGGGTGTGCGAGTACTCGAAACTTGGAGTTTTCGGCCTAGTATTTTAATACTCGAACTCGACTCGAAGTTTTAAAAAATACTCGAAAGTTCGAGTAAGTATTTCCCGCCGATTTCCGGACGATTGCGACCGGCCAAAAAGCGTAGTAACGGCCGCAAAAAGCGATCGCATCTAGTGAAATCGGCCGAAAATGACGATCGCTTATGATTGCGACCGGCCAAAACGTGTAGTGACGGCCGCAAAAGGCGATCGTATTACGTAAAATCGGCCGAAAAGACGATCGCTAACGATTGCGACCGGCCAAAACGCGTAGTAACGGCCGCAGAAGGTGATCGCATCACGTAAAATCGGCCGAAAATGACGACGGAAAACATAATATTGGCAAAAGTGGCGACCGGACCACTTAATATCGGCCGTAACTAACGATTTCGTCATCTAATATTGATTATAGGAGATGTATGGACCAGGTGATATGGGCCAAATGACTACCGGACCGTAATTTATCGGCCGGAAACGAATGTCAAACTGCATTTTGTTTGTCAATACATAATCCAGTTTGATTTTACTGGCTAAAACCTGCTTCACATGTATTAGTTAGAAACCATGTTTAGATTATCAAATCTAGGGTGGTATTCAAATCCCATTACTCTATTTTAAACTTCCAACTAATGGCAAATACTCGCTCGAAAATACTCAAAACTCAAAAATAATTGGCACTACTTGACTCGATTAAAAAAATCACTACTCGCACACCTCTACTTGTTGCTAAGTCCATCCACATTAAAAAAGTACTTAAATTTGGCTGGTCATGCAATGTATTTGGATACCACCACCTTGGGGTCACAAGACCCGTCACTTTGATGCACGCATTAGCAGACTGAATATGCTCAACCGTCAGTTTGGTAAAATAAGTGGTTTTGTGTTACAGAAGATTTGTTTAATGTCAAATATTACATTATGGATATTACTGTAAGAACCAAAATCAGGCTGTTGAGGACGATTCAGTATAGCGTTTGCAGCAAGTTATTTGTATAAATAAGCTTTAGCATAAATATTAAAACCTACCTTTGGATAAACATGTTGGTTATTCTTTTCAGTAATGTTAAAATCAAAGAAATTGGAAAGCTTCCTTGCCCATACAGAAGAAATTAAATAACCTTTTGATTAGCATGATACATAATTCTACTACTGAATAAATGTATATATATATATATATATATATTAATCACACCATTATTTTACAGTATGTTCACACTTTAATCACATTTATGGCGGTAAATATGTGTCTTCAATGGCACAAAACGATAAATTTCTAGAATTTCAGGGCTTGACGATGATTTTCATGACAATTACCCTGTCCCATCTTAACATGTATATCTACTGCCTTGAATGTTGTACAGTGTAAACGTAAATATATTTTGGTTGTTAAGCTTTGTTTATCACATTTTTTAGCCATGTTAATTCCATAATTTCTTTCAGATACTTATCTCTCAGTGAAGGATGCCAGTCACTGACTAAAGAGTGCTGGGCTAGAGCTTTAGAGATGGAACGTGAACGAAAACAACGTATGACTAGTTTGAGTAGACGCTAAACTGGAAAAATGTGGAGTGGACTGGATCAGCGGTGTTAAAAGAATTTGATGTAATTATAACTGTCTCAGGTTTTTGTGTTGTAAATATACATGTTTTTTATGTTTTATTTGTTTGTCTGTTACCCTTCTATAGATAATATTTTAACATGTTCAGTGCTGCGCGCCGGATTTCTGGCACGAGCAGAGATTTGGCTATTCCCTGACCAATATGTATGCCAACTTCAAAACTCTTAACAGGGAACACACTGATTGTTGAATCCGTAGACCAATTGTCTCATAAATGCTCCGACCCACACAGACCGATACGAAATAAGACTTGAAAGACAGACTGTTACGATGTTGCTGGCATGTAAAAAGCTTGGTACACTGGCGCACATGTGTAATGTCGGGCTACTGGAATGGTCTGCGATGCTCATGTATGAGACATCAGAATCGGACGCAATTCCAACGGCTCATAGGGGATAGTCGGTATATATTTATGGATTTTTATCATGTATGTCGCATCGTGTTAAGGTTTTATGAAAAAGCGTTGTCTGAAAATGTCTCAAAATTGATAATCTCAGGAAAGAAATTGTAGTAGAATTTTAATATTTACATTAGGCTACAGGGGGGGGGACTGGAGAAACAATCTTGATATCTAGAGATTCTTCTAGTGTAGAGTGGGTCTAGTGGCAAGAGTACGTTGATGTAAACTTGTGTTATTGAGGACAGCATATCAGCTTAAAACTAAGTTGGAAAAGCTCTTATGCCGTGAAGATTTGGTCAATTGGGAAAAGGATCGACAGCTAGCTTACCTGAAGAGTAAAATCAGGTATAGCGCAGGAGACACAAAAAACACTTGGTTTTTCGTCCTTTGGGGACTTCATCAGAAGGGAAGAGACTGAAGGAGAAAATGGCTGCCTGTAAACTGGTTCTTCAAGCCAATTTCCCCCTCCAAGTGTTTTTGTGTCTACTTTATGTGTCTCCTGTGCTACACCTGTTTTAATTCTACTCAGGTGATCTGTTTATCCTTTTCCCAATTGACAAGGTCAGTAACTAAGATAAATCTACAGCAAACACACTTTTGGGATAAATTTGTTAAGTAGGTAGATCATGGTATTTTAAAATTAATAACATGTAGAGGTATTTGTTACATTGAGCGAGTGTTAACGGCAAACTCAAGGGGATTAGGAGTACTTTTTATAAAAGAACTTATGCTATTGACGGTCACAGCAGTGATGTTCTAATGATATCAAATTTAACAACAACAAAAAAACTCACTTATGGAAACCAAACATTTCATTCATAAGAATATATATTTAGCATTTTGTATTTTATATACATAAGAAAACATTACAGAAAACGCCACACAAATAAACCACTTCAAAACTAGACCTTTAATGTAAAAATGAAAACTCTTTAGGAGGTAAATACAATACAAAACACATATACATCAATTAACACATTTACATAATAATGTAACAATGGACTTCTTCAGAAAAACCTAAATCTATTGAACAAAGAAATCCTAACTATCAATCTAATAGATTTATGGAATATTTTAACAATGACTAAACAAAAAAATTATACATTATTGGTTTCAGGCAGTGAAAACTACATTTTATGTTTAACAAAACTGGTTATTCATAAAAACTTTATTATATAGAATAGACCAGACATTACCAAGAGCTTACTTTATATTTAGAATTGACTTATTTCTTAAAAATTGTACTGAAATCAAATGATAAATGTATGCGACTTTCATGAAAGCCAAACAACTTTCCTGGGTAGGAAATCAATAATACTAAAAACTCTGACCCACATGAAAAACATGCTATAGGAAAATTTGATGTATTTTTTAGGAAAAATACTGAGCATTGGAGTGGGAGGTCTATATAATACATCCATCATCAATTTTTTCCCAATTTCAAGTCACTGTCAGAAAATTAACAATTTTTAGGGCTTTTAAGTTTAACAACTTTTTTCCAAATTTTGTCCAAATACCTATGAATTTAAAATTTTAACCAATGTATATTTTTCTTACCTCCAAAATTAATATGAGAGGTGTGTTAACAATTAGATAACATGGTCTTTGGACAATACTAATGATCTGGTTTCACCCTGGAATAATGGGGTATTACTTAAATAGATCAGACTCGCTACATTTTAACACGAGGGGGAGAAACTTGACAACACTGAGAGAAGAAACTTAAGAGAATTGACTCGTTTTGCTCCATTCTCCTTTTCCGGGTTTACACAAAAATTAAGGAAGGTGAATAAGCTTACACAAAAGTTAGCGATAAGTACACAAGCCTAACAGTTAATTTAATTTAATCATAAGGAAAAACCATACATTTTACCACACACTGGACTGTAGTATAGAATAAAAACCAAAGTAGAAGATAAATGCTAGTCAGTTATTTTGTTTTTTATATTTTTCATTCAAGGTCTGATTTTGTCTGCATTAACATCTGATCAGTTCCGTTTCCAGCCGGGAATCCTGAAAATGTATTTAAAAGAGGGGATACCTATTTTAACCAATGTACAGATATATTTTGAGCTAAAATGGTTTGTAATTTTTTAAATGTATTATTTTCAAGTTAACCTCCTCCCATCCCCATTAAAATCAAAATCCGCCATCAAATTGTTATAACCTAAACACTATTGTCAGAAAATATAATTTTTTAAGATGCACTTGGTCAAAATAACTAAGGGTGTAAATGTAAACTGCATGCTTGTAGACAATTTGATAACAAGTGTATGTACTTAGATATATTGTAGAAATTAAAACAAAGCTTAATGTTGATTTATAAACTTTTTTTAAGAAACGGCTTGTAACTTTGACAATTCAACAGACCTATTTTACCCTTCGCTTTCAAAATTAAAGTGAAACTCTATTCAGCCACAAAACTTAAAATAAAAAATTTATCTTTGAGTTGCTATCTCATTCACGTTTCAAATAAAAGATTTACCATTTCAAATTTGTTAAAATACCGTGCAAGCCGTTTCCAAGATTATTTTAACAGACATCAAATGGGGTCAGAGTTACTGAGTAGGCTTGTATAAAATACTTCAGTTTTTTCTATAAAAGTATTTATCTTCTAATAAAGACTAGATAACATCGTTTTTAGAAAGTCAAATAAATGTTAGTAACAGTACATTAAAATAATTCACACAATAACAATTCCAAGATGAAAAATGTTCTTGTTTAAATTATATAAACAATAACAATAAATGGTAACTAAAATCTAAAAAAAAAACTACATAAGAAATAGTTTTTAAAAATAAAAAAATCATTAATTTTTAAAAAAAATTTCTCTCATTCAAGGGAGTAAGATTAGAGGTTTTTCAGATGACTCAATACTTGAAATATTGTTACGAGTTTCAGATTTTAAACAAAATATGGAAAAAGTGTTTTCTCAGATAAACGTTGAGAAACAAAACTTTTAGAAACAAAAAATTGAGGTCCACTTAGTTGAAATTAAATTAGTGTTATGCATAAAAGGTTAAAAATCACAACTTTTTAGGTCAAATTTAGGAAATCCAGTTTAAAAATACATGAAAAATAGATGATCTTACAAAAGGCTGAAGAATAAAAATACTGCATCCAAGAAACTCGTAACAGATGCTAAAGGAATTATTTTTTTTTTAAGTACATGTCTCTCTCTATTGATGATTACAAATGAATTACATGTAATACATTTAATATAATCATATTGATTGGCATCAATAGAACTAGTCGTAGTAGAAAAAAAATGATACTGTTCCGATTATTTAAAAAAAGTATACACATGGGAAACAATTAACCCTTCCCGGACAAATTTAATTCACAACTTTAGTTAATATTACTTTTCATTAAGAGCAACACTTTTTTTACATTTGCTCCGTAACTGTGCATGTAACAAATAGATGTCAATAAAACAAGTAAAATAATTTGGTGTAACATTGTACAGAAACAAATTTACAGATACCTCCATCAGCGGTACTAAACAAATGTACGAAAAGACGGATATATCTGCTCTATATTAAGAAACTTTTTTTAATAAAAAGTAGTTTTTGTTTTTGAAAACAAAACTACATCAGGAGACAACTTCTTGTACATTGCGACCTGTCGCTCGTTTTGGCCCTATCCCAATAGTGTGTCCTGAAAATATACAACTTTACTTTTAAAGGCGAAAGCTTCTATTATATAGGCTAAGCCTATTATTATTATTAATTACCAAAACAATATCATTAAACATGATATAAAACGTAACGTATATATATCTGTTCATTTTTCCTGAACACCAAAAAAATCAATTAGGGATAATTTTTACTGTTTAACTCGCAACAAATGAAAACTTGGAAAAGATGGATAAATCTGCCCAAGATCCGGAAGGGTAAAAAAACAGCATTTAAACAGCACTCACTGTAAACTAGGACTATGTCGCCTACCTGACATTACAGTCTAAGAGTTTAAGGCAAATAAAAACAATGACAAAAAAATGACAGGAGTTTTTTCAGGCTTTTTTTGTTTTTTTTTTTGTATGAAATAAATTGCAAACAAACACTTAGAATGTTTTTTTAAACACTTTGTAACAAATATAGTAAATAACAAAACACAAAACTTGATTTGCAATCATTCACGACACCCATGATGTAAGAACCAGACATAGGTGTGCTCCAACGCCGACCAAATTCGGAAATGTTCTGCGCATCCCCCGAAGTTGACATCATTTGTTTTGATTTTGAACATGTGTTTTATTTTTACCATAAGCTTTCCGTTCTGATGTAAACTTTAAAAAGTAAACAAACAAGATGAAAATGACAGATGGTGGTTTGTTGGACGACTACCAGCTGATTTTTCCCGAAGATGACGTCACTAAACCTGCGCAAGAGCACACCTATGTCTGGTTCTTACATCATGCACGACACCAGACTAAGGGAATGTTAGTGATCTGACTGCTGGCCTTTTGGACTTTTGGTGAAAGAGTTGAGGATTTTTTCTCAAAGCAGACTTTAATGGACTTCGATTGCTGATCCCAAAATGCAAATTGAGATGACAAAAGATGAGTTGATATAAAATGTTATGTACTTTCCAAAATAAGTAGAATTTAAGAGTATTATTTCTAGCATACTGATAAAATAAAATTGCACATTTACTAAACACACATTGGGATAAAAACCGAAATTTAAAAAGAATGGAAGAAGACACAAATAGGACATTTTACAAAAAGGAAATGCTTGTTTAAATTATTAGTTCAAAAATAATACTAATCCCACAAACTCAGTCAAAAATCATGTTCAAAACCATCGATGTGGTTGTAACAAAAAAGAAATTCATATGTTAGACAACTTGGAATCTCCTTTTTACATTTGTACATTTTAAACTTAAAGACTATTCAGTCATAAAAATTGTCATATTAACACCTATAACCTTACTGAAATCATGTTGTATTACTCTTCGATATAAAAAGAAAACATCACACCTTTGTGACAAATAAACTATTTTGGCATTACCTACAAAATATTTACAAGTACCAAGCTGATAAGGCTTTGTTCTATGAGGTTAACACTCACTCTATATAAATAAAAACTGGGATGACATAAGCCAAAGAACTCAAGAAAATGTATAAATGTTCTTGAAGTCCCTTATATTCTGCTCGAACATCACCAAAAGTGGTGAGTTTTTATTGTTAAATAATGCCAGACAACTGTTTCTGTATCTCCAGGTGCTTTTTAGACGACAGATGTCTTTCAAAAACGCTTTTGTACTTCCACGACAAATCACAATACACACATTTATAAGGATACTGGTCAACCGTGCCCGGAGCAGAAGAAAAACCATCCGGATCCGGGCTTTCATCCATATGATTTTTCAAATGTTCTAGGAGTAATTTTCTCAACTTGAATGTTTTATCACATTTCGGACAGGGGAATATCGATGTAGAAGTTTCTTCGTTCTCTTCTTCTTGGTTGAACGACAGATCCACCATTAGGCTCGGAGTCGAGCTTCTAGACGCTGAAGTAGAAGCGCTTGCTGATTGTGTCGGTTTCTGAGGAGTCTGACTACGATCTTCCCCACCGTAAAACTCAGCTGCTTCCCTTTTATGCATCATCTTATGCTTCGGTAATGAGTTTATCGATAACAGCTTGTTACAAATGTTGCAACGTACGTGTTTCGCTTTATATCTTTTCCTCAGAGAGGGTTCTAGTGTGGGAACGTACCCTGTGGTGTAATGTCTCCAATGAGAAGCCCTGTGACTCTTTCTACTTTGAGGTGTACTAAACTCTTTTCCGCAGATATCGCAAGAATAAGATTCTCCCAGTTCACATTCTACCGGAGGGGCTTCGATCTCTTGAGACTCCTCAAAGTCGTCGTTCATGTGTTCGTCCATATGTAACGGGTAAAGGGATTCGGGTAGTTTCTTGTCGCAGAGTTCACACGTCAGCAGCACTCCGCTTTCACTGGTCTCATTATCCTCTGCAGTCTCATTATCCTGCTGGTTTTCATGAATCCGTTGATGCTCGAGTAGACCTTGCTGTTTATGGAACACGATATCGGGGCACAGCTTACACCTGAAGGTGCTTGCTTCTCTCTCTGGATTCTTCCTGATAGGTGTCGACTCTGTGTCCGACTGGTACAGATGTTTGTGAGCGAGTTTTCTATGGCGCTGAACATTAACCTTCCACAAGAAAGTCTTATCGCACTGATCACATTTAAAAGGTTTATCCCCTGACCCTCCCTCCGGCTCTATTCCTGAAAGTCTATTTTCACAGGTTAAAGTGTGTTCCCTTAGTTCATTAGCGGAGACAAATCTTTCAGTGCAAGATTCGCATTTGAAAGTCGGGCCGTCACTTAGTGAGGTGACTGAGGACGATCGGCTATGTCTCGGAGACTGGCAGGATTTGTGACTCTTGTGGGTCGCCAGAGCCGTCTCTGTTGGAAATATTTCCAAGCAATTAGTGCAAGGCCACCGATCATATAGGCACTTGTCTTCGTGGATCTGCAAACATTTACTGTACACAAACTTCTTTTGACATTTGGCACATTCGACTGAAGGCAGCCTACTTTCAGGGGTGTATGAAGCAGTTTTAAGCTGGAAAGGGGAAGGAGTAGGAGTGTGATTTTGAGATTGTGTCTGACAAATGCTCTGGTGAGATTCCAGTTCTTCTGGACTGTTAAACTTCATGTTACAATTTTTACATGTACAATTAGACGCACAATTCTCTGCATGACTTTGTTTAAGTTCTACAGAACCAAAAACTTCTCCACAATCACAAGTTAACCTTTCTATACTCGGCTTACAATTTTGCTTGTGGCGGTTTAAACTTTCTTCACTCAAAAACTGCTGGTCACAATTTGGGCAATTTTGTGCTCTAATCGGAACAACGGTTTCTCTTTCGTTAGGTTGTAGAATGGGCCTGCAACGTTTTAGTACCCTATGCTTGTAAAGAGAATTTTGAGAGGCGAACCATCTCTTACAGTCTTTACATTTTATGGCACCACTATGAACATTGTTTATGTGAGGTAAGCCAGTTTTTCTAAATCTTGTACAAAATGGTTTGTGATTTAATAAACCGGTCTGGGTTTTGAAACCTTTGAAGCACCAATTACAGCGGTGTTGAACAGAATAATCTGTATGGAAATTCCCCATATTGCTGACAAAACCGGGTTTATGTTTGAGACTGTGTCTCTTTAAATTCCCCGAGGTCGTGAATCTTTTCTTGCAAATCCTGCATTTGAAAAGCTTATCGTCCTCTTCAATCTGATGATAACTCGGTTCATTGTCTGGCACCATCTCCAAGTCGTCTTCCGGGTTAACAAGCGGCATCATGTGGGAGGCTCGTCTGTGCTTTGACAACAGTTCTTTAGAGTTATACGAATTACCACAGGTAGAACAAGAAAATACTTTCAGTTTAACATTTGCATGAACTGCTTTGTGGTTAATCAAGTCTCTTTGAGTGGCAAAAGGGGTGTAACACATCCAACACACATTCTTGTTCAAGTTCGGATCGGCAATATGTACTTTGATGTGCTGCCTGAAACCGATCTTATCCTTGAACGTTTGTCTACAAAATTTGCAACAGTAGGCACTTTTTCTCGCATGATACCCGGTGTGACTAGAGAGAGCACCGAGAGTAGGGAAAGACTTTAAACAATATTTACAATAATGCAGTCTACTGTCCCTAGTCCGGCTAAAGTGATTGGGCTTAGCGAAGTCTGGTAGTTCAGGAGGTGGATTATTCTTTACTTTGCCAAAATCCATATGATTTTGTTGCATGTGGTTTATGAGATCGGTGGAGGTCTTGAAGGTCAAGTTACACAGTGTACAAGCCAATACTGAGCCATCCAAGAGCACAGTTACTGGCACTGGAGTCGATGGTTTCGGAGGAGTCTGAGGTGGTGGAGTCATTCTACTGTTCATCTCTTCCTCCCTATATCTCTGATCATTGAAAAGAGACCTTCTAAAGTCTTTGAGACAATCTTTCCGGTGCTTGACGAACAAAGACTGGGTAGTGAAAGACTGGCCGCAGTGAGTACATTGCTGCTTTTCTGATACACCACAGAAACGTTTATGAGAAACGAGAGCTGGATTTGACATAAAACTCTGGAAGCAAAGTTCACATTTTAGATCTTCTCGTACTTTCGAGTTTGTTTCCACGTTTGTAATTTCAAAATCAGATGACTGTGAGGCTGTCTCTGATGGAGGTTTTCTAGATGAAACTCTAACCTCCATCAGATGTTTCTTCTTATGAGTGTGCAGGTTTCGCATGTGTTTGAATCTGCTCGGACACTGAGTACAACAGTAAGGACCTGATCCTCTAGCATAATTTGCAATATTTCCCATTGCAACATTGAGCAAAGCTTTCCCTCTCGCTTTGGTAGGACCTTTGCCCAATCGAAATAGTTTAAAATTCATTCTGTGCCGTAATGACTTAGTGTGCCTCTCATAATAGACATCGTTGGAGAAAGAAACTCTACAAGGCTCACAATGAACTTTTCCATTCTTTAATCTTTTGGGAGTATACTGATTTTCCATTGCTTCATTTAAAAGCTCCACATTTGGTTTAACATCTTCCGATTCATCAACAAAATTTTCTGATTCTCGTTTAAGTAAAACGCTGTGGAAATTTAGCGGATCCTCCTCATCGTCTTCCTCTTCAGCTTCAGCTTCAGCTTCATTTGCGCTCAACGGTTCTTCTTTTATGTGAGTCACCTAAAAATAAAATTTGAGGATTATAAAAATGTAGAAAATTAATTGAATTATTAGTGTACCTATTCGATTTTGTAATAAATATTGCGTGAAACAACTGGTAAATTTTATAAACTGTAATTATTATTTATTGGTAGAGGAAATGAGAAAAAGTAAAAAAAAATCAAATAAAACTAGTTTAAAACAGGCTTTAAACAAACTATGAAGTATGCTGAACGTAACGTGGAAGATAATAATTGTTTTATACCAAAATATGTGGTCTCTTGAAAGGCATTCCAGGGTAAAATTATATAAAAACCCAGCAGAATTTTCAGGAAGTGAGAGTACGATTTTTAACAAAAAATAGAGTACAGAATGTATAACAAATCCTTAATTTTTCCATTTTTCCTGCCGGTAATTATGATTTTCCTGCTAATACAGTTACCTGCAATCAGCTATACAGTTGTAGAATAGTATTTTAACCGTTAACAGCGTTTTATCACCCAAAAACGATGATTTGATCTTATATAATATGTCGACAACAACAATGTATTAAACAAGCCGAAAACAACGACCAAGCCACCTTTTATCATATGAAAAACACTGTCAGAACGTTTACTATAGGGCAAAACGCTAATCGATTTTTGTCAACAGGATTAAGTGGACACAATTGGCAACTTACTCGTTTTTATAAAAACAAAAAATGAATTTTTCCATTTTTCAAAGGTAACACAATTAAGAAGCATTGCATTTGTAGGCCAAAATTGTTGACTTGAACATGTTCTATCATCTGAAAGTGCGTCAGATTAGACTGACACATTAACGATCATATTAACCCATTCAAGTTTAAAGACGTGCATTGTTCGTCCTAGCACGCGAGAATACTAAAGCTGGCGGATCACGCCTGACCTCTAACTTATACAGTATTATACTGTGTTTCATGACTAAAAACAGGCATTATCGGTCCTCTATGATGTGCACATTGTTCCCTTACTCTAAGAGTGGACAGCTTGCCACCTGTAAATTATTTTAGTTATTTTTATTTCCTATTGTTGTCATTGTCATGATGAACCTCAGGATTTTATAGATATTTTATAAAGGATTTTACAGGTAAATGTACAAATTGAAGTTTTTCATGTAAGGAATTGAATACTGTTTAGGAATTTCACCAGGAAAAATATTAAGACTTTTTTTTAAACCAATATTTAAAAAATGTCAATGCCCATTTTTAAACTGTGCTTTTATTTTTTGTTTGATTTATGTATACATATGTAATATATTTATACTAGTGGCTTACAGGGGCTATAGCCCCTAACATATGTTTTTGTGTAAAGTGGATAATCACAGCTGATCATTAGTTCATTTTGCTTATTAATAAAAACACTGTAGTGATATTTCCATAAGAAAATCATTGGATCTTTGAAGTCCAGTGGGGCGTAGCCACGTAATTTTTGATATTTTTCCCACCGTCTTTGGCCTTCAAGCTTTAAAATGAATCGTCATAACCTAACTTCTTCCTAGCTCGAGCTATTTCGTGGGGACCAATTCGCTTACGGAATTAAATATTAAAAAATAAAATATAAACAAATTACCTAAAATTTATTTCTTACAATAGCAAATTTCATGTAGATCAATTCAAACACAAGTGTTAAGTATTTAGGTTTAAAATTTATTTTTTTTATGATTTTTTAAACATTATAAATTTTTCCTTTTTAACTCAATCCTATGCAACTGTTTTGGCCCAACTAAATCAGACTGCAATGGGTTAAAACCACAGTCAGGTCATATTTTTCCTGTGAAAAATACAGTCAGGTCACACTATACAACAAAAAATTGTGATTAGGTAGTATTTTTTCAGTCTAAAGTGATTTGACAGTTTTACCAGCTAAAAAGCGGTAATTTTCCTACAATTTATAAACAGAAATAAAAAACAAGGACACTTTTTCAGTCAGAAACAATGACCAAGCCACATATGGCAATCTAACGCGGTTTAATGAAACTAAAACGGCAATCTCACCACATTATATTGAAAAAAATTCAGCCAGACCATATTTTAAAGGCCACAAACCTTAACTGGAACGCCTTTTATTGCTCAAAATTGCCAATTTACCATGTTTAATTGCTCAAAATTATAATTTGTTCTATTTCATGTGTCAAACTTACATCAGAACAGAATAATATATGCCGAAAATGGCAATTTAACCATACAAAACAGCAATCGGACTGCATTTTCTCGGCGATAAATAAAGACATGATGTATCGTATAGCATCAAAAACATTGATCAGTGTGTTATGGCCAGAAACAACTATTGGAACATATTTTCTTCCGAAAGGGATGCTTTAATCAAAATCCCTATATTAAATCCCAATTTTCCCAGAATCCCTGGTGCATACCCTGAGTAAGCTTTATCGAATAACTTACCACAGAAGTAATTGAGTCACACAAAATAATATCAGGCTCGACATCTTGGGAGTCATCATCTTGACACTGACTTCCCCAATTGTCATCAGAGTTTTCTTTTTCTGCACTTTCTTCTGTCACTAAATCCCTACTATTGGTATCAACATCCATTCTTTCATCGTTTTGATTGTTCAGAGAAGTTACCTTTTCAATTACAAACGAGGAACTATTTTCAACAGAATTTTCATTATGTTCAAGATTGTCGGAATTGCCTGAATTCTTCTCAGCTGCCGTGTTTTCATGATTCTTAGAGCTATCCTCAACTGTTGCTGATGGATTGTTTTCATCTGTTTCGGTAGATGTTGGGACTTTATTAAGTAAATCAGTATTATCACCATTGGTGACGGCCTCTGTAGGTTGTGGGTTACTGGAATTTTCCTGATCTTCTACAGTTGCATCACCTTTAGGGTCATCGGTATTTGGATTTTGGCTCTCAGCTTTATCGGTATTGTCAATCAAATCCGGTGATTTTTCACCTAAGATCACATTATTTTCAGTATTTTCTGAACTGGTATTTTCATCGATACCATTAACATTTGGTTCAGTTACATCCATTTGTTCTGCTTCAGTAATATCTGCAGCATCATTTAACTTTTCATATTGAGGTATTATCATTTCACTTGAAACTTCATCATGACAATCATTATTTATTTGGTCCTTTGGCGTAGAATCTTTGGTTATCGCTGCATTTTCTGAGCCACTCTCAGCAGCCATGGGATCAGCATTTCCCAGCGGATCAGAAGTCTCCGCATCAGGCCAAATGTGGTTATCGGGCGAGTCATTTTCAAAGTTCTCATCTGCAGGAATTGTCACTCCAGTTAATCCATCTGGCAAGTCTGAATCAGGGGAGGGAATGTCTTCGTGTTCAGAATGGTTCTCTCTTTCGTTTATACAAACATTTTGTACTGGTAAGATTTCAACCTCATTAGTTTTAATCAAGAGCTCAGGATTTTGGAAATGACTGATTGATTGATTTTTATATTTTCTATTGATGATGCTCCGTCTCAATACTGGTCGATGAGCAACAAAAACCTCCTCATCGTCACTTGATAAATCAATAATATCAGATGACTCGACTGTCAAAATGGCCTCCTTCAGTTTTTCAGCTTCAATCTGAAAAATGATTGCTCTTATAATACAATTTTATAAATTTAAAACAAGAGATATTTTTAAACAAAACAATTATACATTTAACATACTACATATTGCTAACAGATTAGATAATCTTACTTCTTAAATCCCTGAGGATTTTTTTGGATGGTCAGCTACATTTTTATTTCATGGCCTATTTAAAAAAAAACTTAGTTATCAAATTGAAGGAATTTTTCCCTGGATGATTTGAACTACAATATAGGCTGTCACTATGTTGCTTACATTTCAAGTTTGCACTGAATTGCATTTTATGTTTTAGCGAATTTCCCCTATAGGGAAGAAGCTATTACCGTAGGTCTCATGGTAAGACCTAAGTCCGAGACCATGATAACTTTTCATTTTGAGGTCCCCAGATGCCAAAAACACCATTCCTTCAAATTTTTATATATGTATGTATATATGTATGTATATATATATATATATATATATATATATATATATATATATACCAATTGACGTAGAGCAATGATCAAGATACCAAATTGTTTGTTTTTTTATGCTAAATTCAATGGTGAAAATTAAAATTTGATTTTAATAAAATTTGCATGTGAAAACCCCAAAAAAACCATTTTTGGGGTACAAAACCCCCCTTCGGATAGTGCGATTTGTCTGGTTTTCGAACTCGTTCAAATAATTGGTACTTTACACGTTTGTACCAAATTTCATTAAGATGGGACCTTTTTTATGAGAGTTATCGTGCTTACGGACACACATATATATATATATGTGTGTCCGTAAGCACGATAACTCTCATAAAAAAGGTCCCATCTTAATGAAATTTGGTACAAACGTGTAAAGTACCAATTATTTGAACGAGTTCGAAAACCAGACAAATCGCACTATCCGAAGGGGGGTTTTGTACCCCAAAAATGGTTTTTTTGGGGTTTTCACATGCAAATTTTATTAAAATCAAATTTTAATTTTCACCATTGAATTTAGCATAAAAAAACAAACAATTTGGTATCTTGATCATTGCTCTACGTCAATTGGTTACTGAGATATTGAAAGTGCTAAACACAGTACGTAGTCTAATGTTATTCTTATGGAGAAAAAGAAAAATTGTATATCTCGCTTATTTAGGAACATAAACTGACGAAATTTGGTATATGGTTTCATCTGGTTGTGGTTTATTGTTGTTTGCACAAAAAAAAAACAATTTTTCGCCTATGGTTCCCGTAGCTGCAAACCTAGGTACTCGGTCCCCATGTTATTCTTATGGAAAATAGTTCAAATGTTATATATCGCTTATTTATGAATGTATATGGATGAAACTTAGTATGTGACTTCACTTAGCTGAGTTCTATTGATATGTGCATAAAAACCCATTATTTTGTGTTCCTTGTTGCAGCAAACCTGCGTACTCATCCCCAATGTTATTCTTATGGAGAATAATTAATATTTTAAATATCAAATGTTTGTGAATATATTTCCTATGAATCTTGTTAAGTGGCTTAATGTGTCATGTTATAATTCATTGGAAATTCGCTGAGTACGCAGGTTTGCTGCGACGGGGGTATTTTTTTATCACCATGAGGAGAACGGGACACAGTCTAGTTTGTTATTAATGGATTAAGTCAAATTGCCATCAGCATGTGGGGATAAGAAGAAAGACTTACGTCAGAGATTTATGACCCTATATTCAAATCCTCCAGGTTTAAATTTGACATAAAAAAGTTAAAGTAACGATGACTGTAAACAAAAATCCTTACCTATCATTGCAGTATTATTTTAAAGCCACATAAGTTTCAGAGCTGCATTTCTAATTAAATACTTATATTTTGACGATGTTCAAATAATGTAAAACTATCTTAACAGTCTGAATAACTATTTTAAAAGTATTTCCATAGGGAAAAAACTGGTCTACTATTTTAAACCATTTAGTGTATTCCATCTACAATAGCTTCATCTGATAGAGCATATAAAGAAATAACTAACATCATGCGGTATGTTTCTTTTAGGATTTATTATGTAACGAAAAAGATTGAACGATGTATAAGCTCTGCACCATTAATGTGTTTAATTTTAATACAATTTAAAAAAATAACAAATCTGCAAATTGTGTTCAGTTTGAATGAAAAAAATAAAATAAAAACTGATGCCCCTTTTATTTGGGTCAACTTTAATTGGATCTGGTGAACCCGCACCATTTCTTAAAGTAATGATTATCAAACTGAACGCTAATAGTCTCACAGGGCGGTGGGCGATGAAGTAATCAATCAATAAAGAAACAACAGGGTACCAGAGAAATGGCGATAGATCGAAAGAGTTAAAGAATTTGAAAAAAGTTATAGACTGGTTAGGTTTACAATGAAAGACAGAAATTGAGAAGACTGAAAATTAAAATTAAATATTCTATAACAAATCAAACAAAATTGTGTAGCTGTATTAAAGTTAAAGGTATGAGAAAACTGATATTCTTCCCACACGTTCCACATAACATTTAATTGCAAAATGTGCTCAGTTCACAGTCCTGCCTCGCCTAGTCACCTTTCTGTGTTGTTCATAGTAAACTAATGTTTCAGTATGGGCATTACTCTGTATATTAGAGTTTTCATACATTTCCAATCAAAATTACAATATTGTGACACAATTTACAATATATAGGTTGAAGTTGATACTACAGAAAACAACATGTTTTGATTTTTATTCACCTCTTTGACGCTATGGGGGTGAAATCATTTTAACACTTTCGGCGCGCTAAAAACTTGAAACATCTGGAAACATGAAAATCTCATATTTCAACCTTGAGCCTTGACCCAATTCTGGGTCACCTGCGCAGAGTGTGTTAAAAAGCTCATTAACAGTAATAATATCTAATATAACAGTAGGCCTAATTATATCATTTGGTGCGTAGAGGTGCCTACTAAATATGCTTGTTAATATACTTTTTTAGATAAAAAATATTTTCTCCACATAACCTTTGCAGGAAAATAAAGTAGAACTACAAAAACTTCATATTACCCAATTGTAGTATAGATTAGCGAATAACCAAAAGAAAACCAATATCAAACTCTTCTTTACCTTGGCATAAATGTTAGGGTTGGTTTTGCGTAGCCAGGAGTTCAATTTCTTTTGAGACACATCACAATTGTTCTTGAACCCTTGCCATGAATCAACTTGATGAACGCAGCCAACACAAATCATGCTTGGCATCCCGTCACTATCGGACACCTGGAAAAATTATATTATATTAGCAGACTATTCAGTAAAGTGTTGTTAGGAGTCTGTTAGAATCTTCTGCTTAACTTAATTGACTTAGTCACAAAGTTTAAGGTAAGTCCAGTTTGGATATTTGCAATGTAAAATCTATTATTACTATTACTACTTGTAGCCTTTACTTAAAAAAAAGAAAATATTACAATAGATGTAAACAAAACCAAGAAAGGGAAATCTGTCGTCATAGTAAAAGTTCTATTGCCCTAACATATCAATATGTTCATTATGATTCCTGCACGTATCAACATTTAGCAAACGTCAAACATAACAATCCCATTGGCTTAACAAGTTTCGATGTTCATCTATGCAGATAACAATTTTATTTGATCAAATTGTTAGTTACCGGTATATAGGTAATTGTAAAATTCATTCACCATAGGGAATGAGCATAATCCACGGTTTGGGTTTTCATAAAAAATCACAGGAATTTTTGTATAACCAGGCTGTGAGGGCTAATCTTATATAGGCCCTAAACGAATTTAGTAATTGTTATTGATATGCAATTTTATTTTTAGGGTCACTTTTAAAGTGTTTTCCTTAATAAAAACTAAAATATTCAAAGGTAGACTTTCGATTGATTCCAGTTTGCCATGATTACTCCCTACATCTCACTTGGCTGGTTGCCAAATTATACCAGACGGTGGCCAAAACGGAATGGAAGGTGCGACCAGATCCATTTTGTTTTACATAAGCCGGGGCCCCAAAATGCCTTAATTTGTTTAAAAATTATTAGAAATTCAAACTCAGATTATAATAGCGGACAAATAAATTGACAGCTGGGCTGTAGCCAATAGCATGCTTGTACGCTGTCACTGTTGCCATAGGAAAATATAACTCAAATGTTATTCCAATCAGCAGGTGTGGAATTTTGGCAATGCTGCACGTCTACTATTGGCTGATCTCGGTTGAGAGCCTGGTAAACCATGCCCTCAACTGTCAATATATTTGGCCGCTATTATAGGTTATAATGTAATTTCTCTGAGGTCAAAATTATGAATTGTCATAGTTATTTCTCAGCAGTTGGATTTATATGCACTGTTACTAGCCTCAAAAGTTGTATAGCCAACGTGAAATCCCCCACAGCACAGGTTTTATAAGTTTAATTGCCTGTCTGAATTATACTACCGTTTAATTGCCTATCTGAATTATACTACCATCTCCTGGAAAACATTATAACTAATTGTTGATTCCTTAATTGCTTCATTTTATGAAGTTTTTATTTCAAGTTGTTGTAAAACTGGGAACATACTAACTCTAATGGCCTAGTACTGTTAACAGTCAACCTATATTTTTTTTAAATATGAACTAACATATACTAATTATACTACAATACAAAATTAACTGAGGTGGGCAATCATCACAAAAGTGGAGGTGGTTGGGAGGGAATAGGGGCAATTCGCTTCTGAGCTGTTACCAGGGGTGCCATCAGAGCTGTTACCAGGGGTGCCATCAGAGCTGTTACCAGGGGTGCCCTCAGAGCTGTTACCAGGGGTGCCCTCAGAGCTGTTACCAGGGGTGCCCTCAGAGCTGTTACCAGGGGTGCCATCAGAGCTGTTACCAGGGGTGCCATCAGAGCTGTTACCAGGGGTGCCCTCAGAGCTGTTACCAGGGGTGCCCTCAGAGCTGTTACCAGGGGTGCCATCAGAGCTGTTACCAGGGGTGCCATCAGAGCTGTTACCAGGGGTGCCCTCAGAGCTGTTACCAGGGGTGCCCTCAGAGCTGTTACCAGGGGTGCCCTCAGAGCTGTTACCAGGGGTGCCATCAGAGCTGTTACCAGGGGTGCCATCAGAGCTGTTACCAGGGGTGCCCTCAGAGCTGTTACCAGGGGTGCCCTCAGAGCTGTTACCAGGGGTGCCCTCAGAGCTGTTACCAGGGGTGCCCTCAGAGCTGTTACCAGGGGTGCCCTCAGAAGGGGGAGGGGAGGGTGGTGCATAACAACGCTACCTATTAAATTTAGAAATATGTGAATTCTTTAAAATTTAGTGAGGATATTAAATTTGAGATTCTGGGGGCAGAAATAAAATATTTTTAGAATCTGTGTAAAATTTAAAGGCAGAGAAGATTTCCATAATTTGAAACAATTATAAACAAACTTGTCAACTGGGAATTTTTAGTTTGTCAGACTTTTTTAACTGCCCAACGAGCGCACTATTCGTAACTGTTCAATAGTAGGCTGATCAACGCAACCCATGTGTTGATAAGGGGATGGCGATACTGAAAATAAACCAAAATTCCCAAGGTTAGAGTCATCGGTCATCAATCAGTTAGCAATTAGAGTGATACCCTGCCGGGTGTTTGATTATGTGAGAATGTTAGTTCGCGGTTTGTGGCTAGTTAAGTGGTGATGCCAATAGGCCCACTTGGGTGCGCACGCTAAAAAAATATTTGTTAAAATAACTGAGAAAATATTTAAGCGTTAAGATATCCTATAACCTTGTAACTAGCTTATTTTTTATTTTTGTCTTAGTTCTATTTTCTCTTAAACAGTTGATTGGTGTATGTAATTATTGTTCAATAAAGTTGTGTGTAGTTTTGCAATGAGTTCCATACAGTAGGTGTAGACAGAGTAAAGCCGAATTGACGGATTGGCTCAGGTCATCGAAGGCCACTGCTTACCAAGGTGGTAACAGTAGTTTGGATTATAAATTGATGTCACACAAAATATGTAGGCCGATGTTAGTTAATTTAGACACTAGCTGTTACCCGCAGGCTTCGCCCCGCGAATTATTTATAAAAACTATGACAATTTTGTGTGCTGCATTCTGTGGTTAGCCTGTGGAACTACTTCGAATTAAGATCAGCTGTTTGTATGTTCATCAGCTCAAACAAAATTGAATGTCCATAAGGAATATATGTGGGAACTTTGAACCCCCGCGGGGCATAGCCCTACAGGATTTTCACAAGTTTAATATGCCTATATCTTACTCAGGACTATCAAGTACCTCTCTGCAAAATTTCAGCTCAATTGGTCCGGTAGTTTTCACATGATGGAACTTCAGAGTTACGTACAAACATCCATACTTTCACATTATAATATTAGTATGATGGTAAGTTAAAAAAAAATATGATAGTTACTGCGATTGACTTGACTTACATTACACAATTTTAACTACTAAGGGTCAAAATATTTCATGAGATCTTGAACATTTTCCTTCAGCTGTCAAGGGCAGCTTGAAATACGAGTCCCAGATGTTGAAACAAAAGATTAATTTTAAGGCACGTCGTTTTAGGGAGGCTTTACACAGGAGTAGCTTGCTAGTTTTTCAGCGGCCGATTTATAAAGCTTAATATTTTCCTTCAATTCTCACCGAGACCTTTCATTCAAATATTACGGTTCATAAGCGGCACACTTTCAGTTTTCCCAAACGTTCCTGGTGCGGTTTGGCTTTATTAGTAAAAAATTGTAATTCTTATAACAGTTTAGCGCAAAGCACTGGTGCTACCCCTATAGATCCCACTCGCACCCTGTGCTGGAGCATGGCTCAAAAGACACTCAGGCTGGTACTGGCTTCACCTCTGTCTCTTTCCAAATACTTGTCTTGGAGACCATCTTTCCTAAGTAGATGTCCTACAAGCCCATTAACATATACATTGCCAAGCAGTAGAAAAAAATATCTTCTTTAAGAAAAGGAAATATTAAAAACACCACCAAAGCATCGTAACTTGGTAAGAACAGTAAAATGGGTCACACTTATTGGTCAGTTTCAACTGATAAGAGTATTTTGCAAGTAGGGTCTACCACCATTGTTCCGGAAAATCATATTACTTAGGATAAATGTTTGAAAACTCTCAACAAAATATCTCTGGACAGGGAATTAAAAAATTAGTTCCCTGAGAGATGCGAAATTTCAAAAATCAAATATCTTTTATTGTAAAAAAAGATAGATGACTTTGAGATTATACTCTCCACAATTGAAGGAGGTTACCCCTTACATTTTCCACCATCTACCCATAAAATTGATTGAGCGGGTAGTGAACTCACTAATTTTTCAGAAATCAACTCCTTTGCTCAAAACAATAATTTGGAAGGAGCAAAACCAACTAAACTTGCGCTTATTAATTTTGTAAATCATAGTATCAATTCACTAGAAGCCGAGGAGACTCATAGGCTGCCTCACAGACGACTCTAAAACTTCTGATTTGATCAAACAAAATATTTTTACCCAGTAGCTTGAATCTCTTGGAGTAAGGAGCTACAATAAATTCACCAGGGTGTTTGGGTACAACACGAGAGAGTGTGATAGGATTGCAGCTGCCCACAACCTAAAACTGTTTTAACAAAAACCTACTATTCAGAGGAAAAAATCTTGGAAGAAATGCCCCTATTTCACTAAAAAAAGTCAACCAATTCAAAACCATACTCAAAACCATTCTTGCTGACAGAGCATGGCTTCAGGTAGGCGAAATCCCAACTTAGATTTACGCATCAATACAACAATTGTTCAACCCAATAAGAATTTTCACTGCATGACAAATCCCATCCTCACAAGATTCAAATTCAAAATCATTTACCGTCATAAAAAACAATGCAAGATAGCATTGACTAAAGTCCCATGTTGCTTAGCCTCAAACAAAAGTAGGCTAATGCTAAATTTAAACCAAGAGTGAGTCTTTTGGAGTCCCACATCATGTACTCCATCGCCTTGTGGGGAGGGTACAAGACTCACATAGGGAAAGTTTTTACCTGGCAAAAAAAGGCCATCAGGGTCATCTTTGGGCTCGCTCCTTGGGAGCATTGTGAGAGTTACTTCATAAGATTAGGTATTTTGACTGTTCCTGCCTTATATTTTTATGAGTTAGTAATATGCATTAGGAATCAAAAATTAATGAATCTATGTCAAAGAAATCATACTCACAATACTCGGTTCAAATCAAAATTTTCTACCTTCACAGACTGTCGGTCTTTGAAAAAAAACCTCTTTACGCCGGTTTAAAATTTTATCAAATGTTGCCTAACTTCATTTCATCCATTGCTGATGACAACAAATTTAAAGTAACACTTAAGAATTATTTGATTGTGCACTGTTTTTATTCTGTGGAAAGTATTATTGAACACCTCAGGCAATGTAACCCCCTGTGTGACTCTCTGACCCCTCCTCTCCCTACCAATCACATTCTGTAGTGGCTGAAACTTATTCAGCACTTTGACCTGTTCAACGCCATCGGCCTATGAACGGAAACAACAAGTAACAAGTAAGTAACAAGTAAGAGTCAATGGAAAGAGACGTAGCATGTTTGAAGCAAAGTCAACAAAGTGGAAGTGCAGTGTCTCAAGGTTCAAGATACTTTACACCTCTCATCTCAAAACAAAAATGAACTAAACAAACACAGAAATGAGATCTTCATCAAACTCAAAATCTTTAGCCTCTACCTACAATACTTTGTCCAAATTTTAAACAATTCATGGAAAAACTACGTACAGTAGACGCCCTCTTTACAGCCCTCCATGGGGCCGAGCCCTGGATCTGATAACTAAAAAGGCAGTTAAAACGAATAATACTATGGTATTGAATTACTAAGCACTAAAATTTGTAAAACTAATACGACAGTTAAAAAATAGGTACCAAAAATAGGGAACAAGATGCAATACTTGATAACTATGGAAATATATGATCGGCTTGTTGAAATTTGAACGGTTTTTTCGGTATAGTATCGGGACATCGGCTACAGCGGCGACGTGAGTCATTTCCTGGTAAGACGGTGGTTGAAGCGATGACGGTTAAGGCATCAAGCGATGACGGTATGCAAGGCGTCGTCAAGGTTGCAGTTCCGAAAAGTTCACATTTTCAAATGCCCTGATACAATTATTTAAAAAAAGCTTGAATCCTTACGTCAGTGCTATTGTAAGCTCCGAGTACACTAGGCCTAAAAAAACTTTATGCAATACAAAACCACACAATGCTAGCCTCTGAAGACACTATGCTTTGTAGCTGTTTGTGATGACAAATAAAGTATTAGTATTACTGCTATTATATTGCTAATACGCTGTTAGTATTATTATGATTTGAATAACATCTACTGACGATATAGTAAATGTTGCAGCCCCACCTTCTCTAGGTGATGATAATATCCAAGCCTGTTCGACACTACTTGCAAATACGCCTGAATGTTCGCCCAAAAGTTCTATGAAAATTTGTCACTGCTTAACACATTCAGTGCGGTAAGTTATAGATGATGTAAGGTTCACCCAGGAGCTGAAAATTTGTATTCACTAAAAACATTGTTACTACATGTAGAAAAAATGTTTGAGTGTTAAAAAAACTATTCAGATAGTCCTTCCTGTAATTAGTGCCGATATATTTTTGGAGCTCATGAGCTCCACCCGCAGTTTTGGCTCAGCGCAATAGTAGTAGGCGCCTGCCGCGACGCAACATGCACCACAACCCCACGCGACTGAAGCACACTGTTCACCGGAATGCACTATTATTTCCTTCTAGAAACGTAAACAAACAAAAACCCGAGCACTGATAAGAGCCGGAATGTTGGGAACTTGGAAGAGCGCGCAGAGGAAGCGTCCCCCCTCCACACCTTCAAGGGGGGGGACTGACAACCGACCATATTGCGGACATTGTACGGGTATAGACAAACTCGTGTTCAAGTTTCATTCATCCATCTGCAGTGGCTGAGACACAGTATTCCTTTGAAAACCGACTGGCAAGGCCAGCTTGGACCTCATGAGATCCACCCACACTGAATATATTAACAACAATGTACAAATTCAATATTCAGTACCTACTCCTTAAGCTTCCACACTACTCGCAAACAAGCCAAACATTCAGAACTCGGCCGCATATTCATGCATATTCGCCACTAGTGTGGAACAGGCTAACATAATTAGATCCATCAGTGATTCATTCATATAGGCTAGCACTACTGATCTACTTTGGCCATAAGCCCATAACCAACAACTTGTTTTATAAATGTCTACATTCAAAAACTGGTGACAACCAGAAATATTTATGTGCGAAGAAGCCCCAGAAAACCCAACCACTTGTGTTACAGTTGTAGGTGTGGTCAGTTAAAATTAGTTAATTAACACAGTCAACACTTCAATTGATAAGCCTACTGGTTACCTAATTTTTGAAGAGTTGATTGTGTATTGTAGGATGGCCGACGCCCCAAATTTTAATACACAAATGGAAACCAGGAGTTGTAAACAAACATAAACCGAGCAGTTTACAAATCTTTAAAAAATCCACTTAACTCTAGCCATGTTCCAGGCAGTCAATAGATCCTATCAATAACAAATAACCATAATATTATACTATTTATCGTAAGATTCTTAATCAAAGCTTTATGTTAAAAACTATATTTGGCATTTAGAAAGTTACTGCTTAATAGGTGTAGCATGAAAAAGTACAGTAAGGTTGTCTTGAAAAAATCATCAACACAGTGAATAGAGCCTGTCTGTTAACTGTTAAACCAGCCTTTTACCTAGGCTATTCAGTTATGCCTACGTAAGCCTGACTTTATTCATGCAATTGCCTTTTCTATTGCTGAAATTCTCAATAATTGTTTTTATTTATTTATTCAAGCTACCTATTTGATTTGAAAGAACTGGCAGCTAGTAGGCCCTAATTAAAATATTCTAAAACTCAACCATTTATCATAACATTTTTATAGGTACCGTAAGCTTAAATTTTTGCATAAACTCTGACTTTAGTTTGAATCTTAGGCCTAAATCTGTGGGACTCTGTCATGAAGAATATCGTACCGTCACAGATTATTTGGATAAACCTTGGTCCCTCATGCATAAATTAGCATGCATGGATAAATGTACAAGGCTGTTTTGAATATTCAAAACATATGTAAAGGCAAAGTTTTTCCTGGAGAGTTTTGACTGCCCCCCCACAGAACTACCGAGTAGTCTGTGAGTGCTTCGCTCTGCCTGAAGGGGGCTGATTATCATATGAGTTGTCATCCTCCAGCCTGATCAGCCTGCACAAGACCGAAATTCTCTTCACTAATTTCCCTTCCATTTGACTGCTCTTCCAACATAAGCTTTTATCAAACCTCTCTCCCAGAATATTTACAGCCTGTGCCTCTTCCAATTTGTTCATAAAAACATCATTGGTCTCTGAAATATTTTGATTTGTTATGGTTTGTTTGGATGCTCTTGTTTGGTTTTGCTTGTGTTGAGTGAAAATTTGTTGCTTAAGTGTTGTTATTTATAAAAGTTATAAAGCCTATAGGCCCTACAGCAGTCAAAAGGGAACATAAAGGTACCGTAACAGTAAATTGCAAGGTGTAATAAAATTTGTTTCAACAAATAATTTGTAGACAGAATCAGTTAGGACTTCAAAACTTCAGCAAGTCGATTTCAAAAGCCAGCCTATAATCACTAAATAGGCTAAACTGGTTGTTACGGTATGCTAAATAACATAAGATAAGCCTACCACCTGTTATGTATAGCCTACTGCAAGTTGCGTACATGTCTTGTGATTTTATTTTTGTTGCCTATCCTTGATAAGTTCAAGTAGGTTGACTAGCTAAAACTAATTTGGTCAAGCCACTTTCACCAAGTCAATCAATGGGAGTCATAACTGTAGCCTATCCATAAAACTCAACAAGTTTAATCAGCAAGGGATGTTTGTTTTAGGAATAAATATAAGAAAATATTTGGTTGATGAAAGTGAGACTTAGGGGGCCTAAAATTAATTAAAAGAACTTAACATCACTAATTTCAACTTTGGTTCTAAAAATGTATTTAACTAATGGAAAAGGGCAATGAACTTAAATCTTGATACTAATGGGCAAAACGAACTTGGTTATATAAGTAAACAACCTACTTCTCAAGATTTGGAAAGTGTTTTGGGTGAAATGTGTCACTGATGAAAGCACCCCGATTTATTGAGCCAGTATTTCTTTTTGACAATGAATATATCATTTTGACCACATTAACGGACTAAGATTGTGATTGTAGACATGTTTGCACTGATAAAATGCATTTAATTTCATTTTATATGTCTCCCAATTCCGAGAATCGTTAAAAATAGTTTCTATACTGACCTTAACAGACACACAATCAAGGATCTTCTTGGATAGGGGTATGCCATTTCTTGATGTATTTTCTCTACCAAATATTGGAATGATGGTACAGTCATCCTTTAAACACAAACGGCAGATGCCATTTACATCAGAAATATCTAATTCTTCATCCATTGTTCTTAAATTACATCCCGCACTCGGAAAAGAAAGTAAACAACACCGCGGTTCATCACATCACGTCCACCATGACACTTGCATTCGGCTTCGGCTGCTTCTGCTCTGCTCATCGTTCCATTTCGGCCGCTTCCGTTCTCGATTCTTTGCCTTTCCTCTCTATTTCTTCAAAAGATAAGAGCGCCAGGGTTTCGGTTACATTGTTCAAAATAAAGTAATTCAGCGACTTTCTTAACTATTTATTTACAGGGAATATTATTCTTGAAGATGTCAATTATCTTCAGGAAAATTTCATCACAAGTAATTCTGATAATTTTATAGAACTTTTGGCGTTGTCAGCTGACAGACTGAATCAATATCCACTTGATCACAAAAAGTGGAGGGGAGGGGAGTAAAGATTGTTGAAAGGAAATACCCTTATCAATCTATTTCTACATTACCACCATGAAAGATTTATCTTATTAACAACCACTCATGTTGATAGATAATGGATTATTAAACGAAAATACTGGTTTTGTAGTTATTCTCCAAACCTATAAATGATCGTAAGAGTAATGTAAATAGAAATACCTGTCTTTAAAATTGTTGAGAAGGAAACTCTATAAGGTCTGTCAATCTTGACGTTAACAATATGAAATTTCGGGATTGGTAGTTAGTCTAAACTAAATAACATTTTCAAGTAGTTTTAATTTTGAAGTTTTGCAGAGTGACAAATTCAATGTTATAGGATCTAAACATTTATTTCGTGTTAAAAGAATCAATAAGGAACTTTGAAATATTCTATGAAAGCACGTATCGAATCTGTAAAGAAAAATAATTATACCCACCCAAAAAATCGCCATGCAAATATTTTTGATAGAAGAAGTAGGTCATCCCGTATCTCTAATTAAAAGTAATATCAGGTACAGATACATTTTTCTGCAGATTAACGAGAATAACAAACTCGTCTTAAGAACTCTAGCATTTGACTGTTTTCCTTACACATTGTGTACACGGTAACCCTCAAATAACATACAGTACCGTATTGGTATACTCAAAAAACCGCCCAAACTTCTTAGGAACCCATATATATTGGGTGCTCGATCAAATCAGATCACAATTTAAAATCATATTAGGTTTTGGAGCATCGTTTTCAGTTATTTGACCTGTATAACTCACACAAGCTCCCGTACCTAAATAATTTCATTAACTGATTATTTTGAACAATAATTTGTCCCTTAAAGTTGATTTTATACTCGAGTGTGATGAAGAGAGGACGAATCACAATCACATTTTCTGAAATCAAACCAATCAAAATATGACAGCGATACTTCTCGATAGAGACACAATTTACCCGATCATGCAGTTCTTGAAAATGTCTCTTTCTATTGACGATCGACTACCGTTATCACTTCTTCTCTTCTCTCTTTTCATTTTGGTCTATACAGAGGTCAAGGAGTAGACCGCAGCGGTGCTCTGCGACGTGCGCGGTGGGATTGCGCACAAGCCGATTCATTGGATGCCGAACCCTGAAATGCAACGAGTAGAAAAGAGAACTCGATAATCGACGCTCTCTCTCACACTGATGGCCATTAGGATCAAAAACGTCACAAACAAGTTGAAAGCTTTGCCCAATGCAAGAACGTCTATCAACTCACCAGTTCAAATGGCTGGCTTTCTGCATTACACTCATGAAAATTTACGCTGATTGTTCTTTCAAAGCCAGTTCTCATGTAATTATGAAATGTGTAACTCGGTAAAACATGGAGATGGAGAAATCAATATTGCTTTAACATTCAACAATAATCTACCAACTTGGGAATGACCTAAAAAATAACAAGTCTGCATACTCGATGTGCATGAACATGTATGTATAGGAATGACGTAAGCCATCAACATCAATTACAATGGAAAAGCGATTAAGGATTTCAAAGTCTTAAAGAAGTGACATACAATTCAGGAATGACGAAAGTGCCTTTCTCCCTAGAGCAGACACAGGTAAACGCATAGACACTTTTGTTTATAAATTCCTGCAAGTGATTGGAATTTCATATATTCATGGATAATTATTTTGAAAGATACGCGGGATTTTTTATCAACGCAGATATTCTGGATAATGTTCATTATTCATACTTTTAGTGGAATCGTGTAAATTATCATTATTATGTATTAACACCTAAAGTAAAGCGCAATTTATTTTAGTTGCCTTGTTTCCGTCAATGATTCTTTTCTTGTACTATTTAGGCAACCGTTTTTGAGGTTACTATATCACCAGGCTCCAGTAATTTGTTTTTCCCTCACATGAGATCAGAATCAGAATAATTTATATGCAATTTTACATGACAGAAGTGTATCGAAAATTTGCATAATATAAAGCTCACATGCCTGAACATGGTTACAGTTAGGATACAGACGCATAATAACTCAATAATGAACTTAGCATGATGAACTTGTTACCTATACAAAGAGAAGGATATTGACTATGTAGATTGCCTTGCATTCGATATAGTTACTTTCTGTTAGAATAAATGCTTGTAGAAACTTTTATTTCAGTGGATTTTTTAATATTTGAAGACAGCAAAAATGCCTATATGATTATTTGTCGAGTCCAACCAACCATTGTACTTCAACTGTATAATCAAGTTACGAATACTTGTAGATTCTGACTGCGGTATGTAGACATTTTGGAACCAGTCTAACAGGTAGGCTGGTCGCTATAAATATCACAAATTCCTTGAAGCCAGCAATCTTGTACGGTTCGAGAAATCTCCCAACAATCCCTATGGCAATGTCCATACATTCCTATTTTAATGTTTCGTAATTTGCAATAGTAAATTTAATCTAAAACATTCTACTTTCCATTAACTTGATTTTTGGCACTTAATTTACATTGCTATAAGGCTCATGTTGCCTGATCTTTTTTCAAAAAGAAATCTTTATTCAGTAGGCCTAGATTGCTTTAACAATTTATTTAAACGTCCTATACATTTTATTTATAAATTTAAAACTCATGTAAAACCATAGCTTACGAGTACCAAACACGTTCTTTTGTTGTTCCGGTGCTTTTGAAACAGTATAAACGATGTTACAATTATAGAGAGAGTTGTGTATAGCCTGTAAGAGTATGTACACTGGACTATATATTCATGAAATACCGGTACGATTATCTGTGAAACCAAATGTAAATGTGTACAGAGAACGAATACTTCATGGTGTACATGGGCTGAATAAGTAAACGCCCTTATTCACGAATAAGTTTGTTTAAAATAATTAATCACAAACAGGCGTCCATTAACAAACTGGATTGATTTATTATGCGATATTATTGATTCGAATGAAACCCATTTATTGGATATTAATTATTAAATTGGTAGTTTCTTAACTACAATCATATTTACTAGTTGACTCGATAGAGGATAATGTAATCAATTCGTCAAAATATTAGTAAAAGGTGAGCGCCTGCAATTGTTTTAATGCACTTCCCACAACACATTCATGCAATGCTTGCGTCTTCTAGTGGTCAGGAAGGCGCTTTTCGGCAAAACCTGCCTTATTGGTATCAGTGTGTATGTATGACATCAAAATTATTTACTTATATTTTGTAACATCTTCATTTTTCAATATTTCAATACCATTTTCAACCTCAAAGACACAAAAAACCAGTCTGAATTGTCCTCTGGAATTATCATGCTGGGATAGTGCTTGGGTTTACCTCTTATGTGACACTCTCACTAAGAAAATACATACCAGATAGATCCCAGTCTTAACCAGAAATTTTTACTTGATGGATTAAGTAATAATAGCATAGATTAAGCATACTCCTTAGGAGTATGCTTAATCTATGATAATAGTAATAATACTTTGAGAAAAAAAACAACTGTAAATAAATTACAACTTAAAGTAGGAATGGTGATACTTCAAAATGCCTGAGAGATGCAACAATAACATACAATTTAATATAAGGAGTATAGCTGATAGGCCAGTCGGCCAATTAGCAGATTTTACTACGGGAGGTGAAGCCAGTTTTTGAGCAACGCCGACGGCGGCACCGACGCGTCGCAGCGCTCCCGTTAAATTTGAACGGGAAAAGAGAAAAATGGAACGCGTGCTCAGTTTAATTAGAATCTCCACCAAGATTGTTGTTTTGTGGACAAATGGCATTTTAATTCGTATTCCTGAATACGTTTTTGTGATTTTAATACCAATTATTAAGTTTACCATATTTGTCTGAGTTATATTTAATAAATGGAATAGTAAAATAGAATTATAGAACACTCTTGCAATGTGCTCACTTTTATTACGTTCCCTGACAATATAAGATTTATTTTACCCGAATAACCTATTGGTGAGATTACTGAAAACAAAAAACTACCCATCTTTTACCGGTATATTTTAAATAAAAGTAACAATGACACAAAGTAATAGAATAGGTACTGTTATTTTTTATTACCTTTAATAAATACATGCCTGTCGAGTTACGATTAAATTTGGTATCAAAAATTCTAGAACTGATTTAAACATCGCAGCCATATTGGATTCAAATATATTTTTAAAATGTAAAGGCAGGGTCGGCGCTACCATACAGGCGAACTAGGGACTGAGGACTGAGGGGCGCCTAGCTCCTAGGCAATGACGGCCCCGGGCGCCGTTAAGAGTGGGGCGGGTGTAAAACTGGAAAAATATATTCTCCATAAAATCAAAATACTAACTTTACTATCATAAACAGACTTTGGTTCTTAAAAGAGCCAAAGTTGTAATATGTCCAGGAAGTTTGACGTTTGCAGTTGGTAGCTATTGTTTGTAACACAGTAAAACTAGGAAAAACGTAACCTCTAGCGGCAAACGATCTGTAATAGGAGGGTAGAGCGAAGATTGCTTGAATTGACTAGATACAGTTTGAATGCAACATGCCTGGATTGGGAAGGGAGGTGTGGAGTTTATATCGTGCGTTTCTAGGGCTATACAGTACGGCTGGCTCACCATCACGTCGCTGTGACGTCTCGCGGTTACATCCACTGCGCCACCAACCCCCAGTTAATGAAGGTTTCACGTTGCAAATAATTCATATAATGCTGAATTTCAGCAGGTGGTAGAACACCTCCAGACAAGTATTTTCACAGTCCCCTGGTTTCCTCCTTTTGTTTTCTCCCATCCCCCTCAAAGTCAGAAAATGCAAGCTTTTACTAGGGTAAATTTGTTGTAACTCCATCACCATTCACCATTGGTAAGGAATTAAAACTTGTCAATTTTTGAATTCCTTATTATATTCTCTATAACAATCATCGAGTGAACGTTAGTATCAATTCACTAAATGTTGACAATATTAGGACGATTAATAAACTTTAAAAAATTGTCATGGGGTGTTATGTTTTGTGCTATAACTTTATTTAAATAACGTCAAAATATTTAAAACTAATACTTTTTATACATAAGGTTATAAGGTTGTAGAAAATGTCTTCCAGGACATATTTATATGCAAAAGTATAGGTTTATGTTATACATTTTGTAAGGGAAATTTGTTGTAAGGTCATGTTGTGAATAAGCCATGATCGGGCACCTCATCACGGCCGCATACTGACTATTCAGGAGTCTAATACCTGTTGTCTGAACAATAGTATTAAGACAAAATAAGTTGTTTTAACATTTTAAATCAGTGCAATCAACATTTCGTAGGGGTGGACGAGTAGTGTTTTTTTTTAATCAAATCGAGTTGAGAATTGAACCAAACTACTCGAGTATCGAGTCGAGTAGTTCTGTAAAAAGTAAAAAAAAATACCCCCGTAGCAGCAAACCTGCATACTCAGCGAATTTCCAATGCATATAAATTTATCTTAATACCACATACCAAGTTTCATCAATATACATTCATAAATAAACGATTTATGACATTTTAATTATTCTCCTTAAGAATAACATAGCGGCTGAGTATGCAGGTTTGTTGAAATAAGAAACACTAAAAATGGGTTTTTATACAAATATCAATATAACTCAACTAGGTAAAGCCACATACCAAGTTCTATTAATTTATGTTCTTAATTAAAGGAGATAACACGTTACTTATTCTCCATAAGAATTACATGGGGCTGAGTATGCAGATTTGCTGCTACGGGAACTATCGGCCAAAAAATGGGTTTTCGTGCAAATATCAATAGACCACAATGAAATGAAGCAATATACCAAGTTTCGTCAGGGTAAGTTGATAAATAAGCGAGATATACCATTTTTCTTATCCTCTTTAAGAATAGCATTGGACAACGTACTGTGTTTAGCACTTTCAATATCTCAGTAACCAATTGACGTAGAGCAATGATTAAAACAAAAAAATTGTGAGTCTTTTCAAGCTGATTCCAATGGAAAAAATAAAATTTTACTTTTTCAAAAATTATATGTAAAAACTCAAAAAAAAATTTTGAGATACAAAAGCCCCCCAAAATACCCCTTTGGATAGGTCGATCTGTCTGCTTTTCGAACTTAAAGTCATAAATGCTGCTTTACACGTTTGCACCAAATTTCATCAACATCGGACCTTTTTTACGAGAATTATCGTACCCACGGACACATATATATATATATATATAAAATGGTGTTTTTGGGATCTGGGGACCTCAAAACGAAAAGTTATCATGGTCCCGGGGATTTTAATAAATTTTCTTATTAACATTAAGGTGCCTCTTCCATTTGGCTTCAATTAAAACACGAAGGAAATTTGCCTTTACCATGCCGACTACGGTAATAGCTTCTTCCCTACAGGGGAAATTTGCTAAAAACTTATTTAATTTTTTTTTGTATTGAAAACAATTTTTTGTACATATTAAACTTTAATTATAAACATAAAATTTTATTGAATTATTAATGTTATTATTTATTTTATTTTAACCTTAATTTCACCATGAAGAATAATTATTTAAATAAAAATATAGATATATACTGTTTTCAACAATCATAACAAACAAAAGACAAGTATTACAAATATATATCCAAACAACAATTTTAGGTTAGTTTATCAAAACCTGAACATTTAAACAAGAAAGTGATTTTTTGAACCTGACCCAAACACTACCTGTGCCCCTCTCTTACTTATCTTAACTCACAAGTATCCATAAATAACCCACCTATCATTGTCTCCTTTCATGTGAGCTAAAAATAAATGTGACTTATTTTTCTTTATTTCAGTCATTTATTTTGTTAAATATTGGTTAGTGGCGTAAACGTGGGTAAACAGCAGGAGTAGCTTATCATTTCAACTATTTGGGGTAAACGGCGGGAGTAATCAACTACTCGACTCGAATTTTCGAGTAGTCTCTAATACTCGCTCGGCCTTCGAGTATTAGAAAGTACTCGACAGGTACTCAAAATCTCGAGTACTCGCCCACCCCTAACATTTGGAAATAATTGTGAACACGTTAAGGGTGAAAGTTACCATGGCCTTGTGCTCAAGATATTGGTGATTTTCTAAAATTTAATTTTGAAGTGAGTTTCAAATGCCCCAACCATAAAACATGCCCCTATTCTTACCATGTAATATGATAATGATGATGATGAACTACTACCGATCATTGTTGAGTGGCATTTGCTTCATACAACAAAAATTGAAATATTTCAACGCCACCATGGATCCGAAATTTTTGAATGAGATAATGTTTTTAAAATAAAAAGGTGGTTGTGACCCATCATTTTCAAGTATCTTTCCATGTTAAAACCAGTGCTGCAATCCGTTTTTAAATAGCACCTTTCGTTCTCATGATTTTTAAATTATTAACAAAAATCATTCAATATCATTACACCGAAAGGTGATATTTAAAAACAGATTGCAACATTGGTTTCAGTGTGGAAAAACGGTTTAAAGTGATGGATCACAACCCCAACTTTACATTTGAAAAAATATCTCATTCCAAAATGGCGGATTAAAATTATAGCGGCCGAATAAATTTTAATTATTTCAAAATGAAGAAAATGCCACTCAACAATGATAGGTAGTACTTTATGGTCATTATTTGACGTAATTACAAGAATATGGGCATGTTTTAAGGTTGGAGCATTTCAAATTCTCTAAAAAATTGATTCTTTAAAATCACCAATATCTTGAGAACAAATCACGATTTTCAGAAACGGATTGCACCATGCACTGTAAAAATTTAGTTCTATATGATGGGTCACAACCTCACCTTTACTTTTGAAAAACAACATTTGAATCCAATATGGCGGATCAAAGATGGCGGCCAAAAATATGAACTAAGTCAAAATGAAGTATAAGTTGATCAACAATGATTCCATCTCCAACAATGATTAATTGTGTCAAGTTTTCTGGAGTCGATATCTCAAGAAATGTAGAAAAATACAGGGGGACTCATTTAAAGCTCAGCCTGTATGATACCCAATTATATTTATTTCAATTTACTGGAACTGTGTTATAACTATTTTCTATAATAGGCCTACCTATACTTGTGCTTGTATGATAGCCAATAATATAATACTAATTACTTCTCTTATGTAGTACCGTATTATATGAATTTTTATATTTCTAAAACTTTTTACAAATCATTTGTAAAAACATATTTTCCAACAAACACACAAAATGAAACCCAGTGTGTTTTCAAACAGGGTACAAATAACTCAATGTAGTTATAAAATTCTTTAATAAGCTTAAAATCAGTATGCAATAAAACCATTAATCAAGCTACCCAAACAACAAAAAAACAAAAACATCATATTTTGTTTTCTGTTGTTTCTTAATAGTTCACAAAGTAACGTGTTGTAAATACAAATGTTTAAAGTGTCACAGATAAAATGAATGAAACTGTATACCGTATCATAAGAGCATTACAATGGAGTACATCTTAACACATGTTTACTACATGGTAGTATAGAACAACATAATATATAGACGACTCAGTACTCAACACAGAACTAAACATTTTGTCATGACTAGGGAAATTCTTCCTGGAATGCTTTTTTCGAGTGCAGAATTGACTCAGTCAAGAACTGTCCTAGCAGGGAACCCGCTCAGTAAGAAATGTTTTATGCCCGAATTTACCATGTGCAGGCTCCTGCCACCACGTGTACTGTACCAACAGGCCATGCCCTCTGACCAACTGTAGCTCACCCGTCGCCAGGGATGCCAACAGAGATAAAGAACAGAAAAAAACATTTTCATAAAGTACAACACCTTTAAACCACAAATCTTACCTTTGTTAGTTCTTTGTAAACATAATTTAAAGCTGGTGATTAATTTGTTGCTTGAAAACGAACATTTATTTTGTTTTCATGAACTGATAAAAAGATTGGAAAATGTGGCTGTAAAATGGATTGTAATTGGCTGTAAAATGTGGATTGGATAAAATGTTGAAACGTTTATGAATAGTAAATAATTACAGTTTAATACCTAACGCTGTGGCGGTCAAGTTCCCTTAATTCCCGTTTACAACACATTAGTTTCAGAGGGTGCCATAATTTTATTTTGAATGCTGGAAGTTTGAATGTTGGCAGAACTGCTGTTGGTATGCACGGAGTAGGAACGAGGGCGTGGCTGGTTGGTAAAGTACACCAGCTGCAGTGTGGGGTGCTGAGGGAATTCAAGCATGAAACATTTATTACTGAGCATGTTCCCTGCTGGGGCAGTTACTGAATGAGCACGTTCCATAACCTCGCTTTTTCAATCGCTGAGAATTTTGGAAAACCGATTCTCTGCTAATTCAACTTGTTTGCTGCAATAGTCATAATAATGTGGTCCCATTGCTGTGACAGGCTCCCTTTGAACTAAAACAGTAAATATTTTCATTTACTACTAAACTATAATAGTTATTTACTAGGTAATTTTTTCCAGTTTACATAAAAAACTATTCTTTATTTAAAATGCATTGTTAGTGATGGCGAGTAAAGGTTATATCAGAAATTGGTGCAGATCTATTCAAACACTGATTAGAGAAGACGAGTTTTACGTTTTGTGATATGGAATCTGCCCCGCCTGTCTTCAGGTTAGAAGAATACCTAGAACAAACAAAACTAGTGGCACGATCCAGGCAAAACTAAACAAAAAAAATCACAGAAAGGCTAAATCAGAGAAATGTAAACACAGTTAAAAAATAAAAGTATTACAAAGTTAAAACAATACAAGTTTTATTTTTTAATACTTTCACAGTTTCCTGATTTGGCTTTTCTATGAGTTTTTTCAGTTTTTCTGGATTGTGCTACTAATTTTTTTTGTGTTCTAGATATTCTTCTTACCTGAAGAAGAGATCAGATTCCAGATCTCAAACTGTCATTAAACTTGTTTTTCTTTAATCAGTGTTGGGAAATGTCTGCAATCATTTCTTAAATAACACAAACCAGAATTTGTTTAGTGATCGTTCACAATCTATATCTATAAAAGGCAAAGCCCTGGCTGACAGACTGACTCACTCACTCAGTCATCACTAATTCTTCACCTCCCATGTAGGTAGAAGGCTGAAATTTTGTACACTGATTCTTTAGGCATAAAATAGGAAAACTAAATGGTTTTCATCCTGATCTGACCTTAGGGCTCCGCCAGAGATCCCGACAAAGTTCCCAAACATTTCTTACGGATATTCATTTTTGTTTGAGCTAATGAAAATACAAACAGCTGATCTTGATTCGTAGTAGTTCCACGGGCTAACCACAGAAAACAGCACACACAACTGGCATAGTTTTTATAAATTATTTGCGGGGCGAAGCCTGCGGGAACAGCTAGTCACTATATAAAATATACATTCGTGTGTCTTTTAAGACAACCATGGATGATTTATGAGTGTAGAAAGAGCAATAATTCATAATTGCATTGGAAATTGCAAAAGTTGTCTTTTTGATGAGTGGCAAATAAAAACAAATATAATACTAGACAAATATCTGAACTGTGTTTGAAAGCCACACACTTACAAACCCAAAGCTGTGTTTTTTATCCGCAGCACTTTGAAAGTAGATCCTAGAAAACTGTACAGATGGCAACACGACTGCACCAAAACTGTCACACACGATACCAAAAATAGTGGCATCTGGTTAGCGTATGCTCTGGAATGACTTTTCGCCTCTATTTGGCTTAGTACCGTTAGTGTTACAGTCTACTTCTGTCAACAGAAAGCAAAAATTACTTATTTAATTTTAAAACATTTGTTTTGGTTGTTTTAGCGAATTTCCCCTATAGGGAAGAAGCTATTACCGTAGGTCTCATGGTAAGACTTAAGCCCGAGACCATGATAACTTTTCATTTTGAGGTCCCCAGATGCCAAAAACACCATTCGTTCAAATTTTTATATATGTATATATATATATATATATATATATATATATATATATATATATATATTTATATATATATATATGTGTCCGTAAGCACGATAACTCTCGTAAAAAAGGTCCGATCTTAATTAAATTTGGCACAAATGTGTAAAGTACCATTTATTTGAACGAGTTCGAAAACCAGATGAATCGCACCATCCGAAGGGGGGTTTTTGGGGGGTTTTGTACCCCAAAAATGTGTTTTTTGGGGTTTTCACATGTAATTTTAATTTAAATCAAATTTTAATTTATACCATTAAATTCAGCTTAAAAAAACAAACAATTTGGTATTTTGATCATTGCTCTACGTCAATTGGTTACCGAGATATAGAAAGTGCTAAACACAGTACGTTGTCTAATGTTATTCTTATGGAGAAAAAGAAAAATTGTATATGTCGCTTATTTATGAACGTAAACTGGCAAAATTTGGTATATGGCTTTATTTGGTTGTGGTCTATTGATATTTGCACAAAAATACATTTTTTGCCCGATAGTTCCCGTAGCAGCAAACCTGCATACTCAGCCCCATGTTATTCTTATGGAGAATAATTAACGTGTTATCTCCTTTAATTATGAACATAAATTAATAGAACTTGGTATGTTGCTTTACCTAGTTGAGTTATAATGATATTTGTATAAAAGCCCATTTTTAGTGTTCCTTATTTCAGCAAACCTGCATACTCAGCCGCCATGTTATTCTTATGGAGAATAATTAAAATGTCATAAATCGTTTATTTATGAATGTATATTGATGAAACTTGGTATGTGGCTTTATGTGGTATTAAGATAAATTAATATGCACTGGAAATTCGCTGAGTATGCAGGTTTGCTGCTACGGGGGTATTTTTTAATGTCTCCTTTATTTACGAGAAATGTCAGTAGTTTCTCGCCTTTCCCAGGTGCCAAGCACCTTGACCCGAACTGTTAAGAGCTGTTTGTATCATCTGGCGTCCGAACATCTACATGACAACTATACTAACCACAGCAAACAAGTCACGAAGGGCTCCAGTCCTCTGCATCTCCCATAAGACCAATGTTAACTTTCAAATCCCACCCCTCTTCATCGGATTATCCAAAATAAATGATTTATGGTTCATTTAAAAAAGAAAAAAATACCTACCGATTATTTTGATATTTTACATCGTTCAATCATTAAAAAATTGTAAATATTAAATATTCTGGAATTTTTTTGGACAATTATTATTTGTGATGTTGAAATTTTGCTCACTGAAATCGCTAGGTATTATTCGCTCTTTAAAGTGAGCCATAAATCAATGATATCGGATAATCCGTAAAGGAGCGAAGGGTTTTGAACGTTAACATTGGCCTTATAGGGGAAGCACGTAGACACGCAATAAGTTTGTGACTGAATTATGTTGACGTTAGGGCAACTAATTCAGAGAGAAAGCAGAAGTGAGTTTATATCATTAAAATTCATTGATTATTTTTAAGAAATTTTTTTAATAAAATGATAAATAACTTGAAATAAATTTGTTTTAGTTTTTTAAACATAATAACATAATAAACATAAAAATTAATCACATCCATTATAAGATTTAGATATTAGATTTCCCTAGTTTAAATTAATGAGACTACTTAACTGATAAATCATTTAAACAAACTATTGTACAATGTGGAGTATAATAAAATTTGTCATATACAAGATAACCGTCAATAAAGTGTCTCAAAGAAAATGTTGAATAAACTTCAAACTTACAACAGAAAAAACTGGAAACACTTAATTGATGAGCCTTAAAGTCCGAAACTCAACAGTGTAAAAATAATCTAAGCGTTAAAAACAGCGTACATTTTCTTTGAATATTTTTGTTCTTCACATATACATCCATACACTATTTACATTTCTCTAATATCATTATTCTAGTTGTATTTTAGGCTATACCCATGGTTCATTTAGCGTGTTATATACATCACGGTGTTGCAACAAAGAAGGTTAGCGGATCACAATCCACTTAATATACCAAGACATGATGATGAAAATATGCTTTAGACAAGGAAATATACAAAGTCAATGCCACATACGATCAAAATACTTGTTAATAATAAGTGGCTATATAGATAAACAACAAATTATGTTAGTATTTTTACGTGTGATTTGTGTAGTAATCATATTCTAGATAAATTATCAAAAAACTATATAGTCACTAACTGGTTGTGCTGTTTCAAAAAATAAAAATAAACTAAGTTTAGAAACCTTAAAAATAGAATTTTACACATTTTTATCTAAATTAAAATGAATACATATTAGGGGTGTGCGAGTAGTGATTTTTGTAATCGAGTCGAGTCGAGTCGAGTAGTGCCAATTATTTTTGAGTTTCGAGTATTTTTGAGCGAGTATTTGCCATCAGTTGGTAGTTTAAAATAGTGTAATGGGATCTGGTTACCACCCTAGATTTGATAATCTAAACATGGTTTCTAACTAATACATGAGTAGCAATACAAAGTTTTGGCCAGTACAATCAAACTGGATTACGTATTGACAAACAAAACACGGTTTGACATTCGTTTCTGGCCGATGAAACAGGGCCCGGTTGTCATTTGGCCGATTTCACCTGGTCCAGACATTGCTTATAATCAATATTAAATGACGAAATCGTTAATTACGGCCGAAATTACGCAGTCCGATCGTCATTTACGGCCAATTTTACGCAATGCGATCGCCTTTTGCGGCCGTTACTACGCGTTTTGGCCGGTCGCATTCGTTCGTGGTCGTCATTTTCGGCCGATTTTACGTGATGCGATCGTCTTTTGCGGCCGTTACTACGCGTTTTGGCCGGTCGCAATCGTTAGCGATCGTCCGGAAATCGGCGGGAAATACTCGCTCGAACTTTCGAGTAGTTTTCAAAACTTCGAGTCGAGTTCGAGTATTAAAATACTCGGCCGAAAACTCGAAGTTTTGAGTACTCGCACACCCCTAATAAATATGTTCTAAAACTTAAGAACAATTGTAAAAGGCATAAGCCTAAATGGTTATTTTAATTCAAATCCATTTGTTATTTTGCTGACTAAAATTATTCTTGATTTTAAATAACTTTTCCTGTGACGAATAAACAATTCTTTATTTACAAACTCACTGGGTTCCTATTCACTATAAAACCATCTTTAGTTAAAACGCAGGTACAGTGTTGGTCTATATGAATGTTTTCAATGTTCGAATCCTTGTTTAACCACACTGAAATATCTTGACAGTTGACATTTCTTTTTGCGGAAATGTACAGGTGTGTCAAGTTTTTCATGACACCAGAACGGAAATAAAATTCGCTTAAAACTTCGGGAGAGAATCTCACTGCCTTTCTAAGAGTCAAAGATTTGAGAGATTTAAGTTTTTCAATACTTGCGAAACAGTTATCTGAAATATTTCGGCAAGTAGAAATATGCAAAAGTTTGAGTTTTACACATTTTTCAAATTGATTGAAAATATTGTCAGTCAACAGCTCCCCGAAGACTCTTAGGGACTCGAGCGTAGAGTACCTCGAGGATAGAAACGTGATCAAATGTTCGTCGCTCACTCCTCTAACGTAATCTATATCAAGCGATACGATGTTTCGACAGCTGGTTGATATTGATAGGAATTGATCAGATGTTAGAGAGCTGTGTGATAAGTTCAGATCAGTCAAACTGGTCAACAGAACAATATCGCACAGGCATTCGCTAGGCACAGCCCAACTTTTCCCGAGGCTGAATGTTTTCAAATTCCTATACCTATCGAACAGCTGTTTAATACAAGTCCTATCGATGAAACCGCAGCAGACCATTTTGATTCCACACAAATCGGGGCAATTTTCAACTAAAGCGTCGACAATATCACTCGTATCTGTTCTCCACTGCAATTCTACATGTTTTAAAAGTTTCAACTTAGGTATAAGATTCAAAACACAACCTAAACTCATGTTTTTGTTGACTCTCAACTCCAATTTATTCCATAACACGGGATCGCTCGCGAGATTATTCCAATGTTCACTGACATACATGACGGATAACGAGATATCGGAAACATCGAGATACGAAAACACTTTAAGTAAAAGCTCGTCAGGTAAATTGAACACGGAGGCCATTTAGACATTGGGTAAGCGAGCGAGTAGGTGTTTTTAAAAATAGTACCGAGTTAAAAATACCCCATCTCGTTTCTAGCGACCTACAAATGATATGTGAGGTATTTTCTATAGTCTGTATTATTTTTCTCAATTCACAATTACATCTATCAGATTTCTCCACAACAGCAAATATATATTCCAGTTGTGCTAATATCTTAAAAATATCTCTCATTACCTATTTCATATAAATATATATGTACTAAGGTTTAAAATTGATTTTAAAATAGATATGTTCAACTTATGTATAAACTATATGCATTCAAATATAACAACAAACCGAACAAACATTAAATGTAAAACTATCACAACACAACAATCGGAACATACGAAGTACGCTAAGTAAAAAGACTAATAAAAAGAGAGACCACAGACAACTTAAGGCCCCGCGTAAACATTTACTGTCTGGTCTTCAATATAGGAATAGTCAGCCTGACCTTAAATCCTCACTATCTAAAATCCCCACTCGGCTTTAAACAACTGATCCTCCCCTCGGGTCAAATTAATTGTCATTTATAACAAGAGTAAACCACATTGAAACATCGAAATAACTGTACCGAACTCGAGTAGAACTATTTTGAACACAGAAGTTTTTGAGTTAGATTTCTACACCATTTGAGTCACTTTGTTTCCGCAGAATTTCAACAAGTTTTTTTACGTGTTGCACGCCGGACACGATCCTTTCTGGGTTTGTTCTCTCACGTACTCTTGAACGTTGAACACTGTGTTATCTGGGTTGCCACACTTGCGAGCTTTCAGCTCCCTGAAATCATAATATTTATTTTTAGACCACAATCTAAGCTCTACATTGGATTATATTCACCCATTTTACTCTAAAGTTTTCACCCATTTTACTCAAAAGTTTTCACCCATTCACTCATTTTACTCGAATGTAAAAATGTTGTATATACAATTACATATAAAAACTAGACCAACATGAGAAGAATTTCCAATAAGGATTTTGCAGCAGACATGTGAATATTTTTGTAATTTGGATACATTTTTTTATAATATTCAATGATTTTTACGAAACATCGTGTGTAGTTTGTCTAACATTTGATATTATTGGTCCTTACACGCCGTTGCACATGTCAGGGTGTCCACAAGATCCTATTTTATAAGTCCCCAAGTATTTTTCACTTTTCCCGTCCTAATCTTCAGCAGCCAAAACACAAGCTATTCCTACAACAGAATTAGTAAATTTCAACCAACAACTGAGATATTTAAAATCCCTGAAAAGTTTCAAAATTTACCTTCTGGAGAGTTCAAATCAAAATTTAAATCTCATCTTCTTGAAAAAAGTTATTGTATTGTGGATGAATTTTTGAAGATCAGAATAACCAATAAAGAGCATGAAGAGAACATTTCAAATAAATCTAATTTTAAGTAATAAGTTGTAATGCTGATGCAAAATTTTGTCAAAGCAATAAAATTTATTTATTTATCTATACTTATTTAATAGGCGAGCAGGTTTTTTGTAACAATCACTCCTCCTAAACTACAGAACCGATTTTCATGGTTTTGGTGTCATTGGAAAGAGCCTAACGTGAAGTTGTGCAGGAAACCTTTTTTATAGAGAAATAATTTGTGAGTGAGGCCCTGGGACCCCTTAAAGTTGAGTTTTTCCCATAAGCTTAACATTGGGAAATAACTATAAGTTTAAGCAATCAGCTGGATACAGTAAACACAGTTAATCAGCAGGCCATGTTGGCTTTGGAACGGTAACACAATATTTATACTGGAATGTCAGTATATTATTACGTTGTGATCGCGAGTGAAGCCGCGACAGGCTACTAGTTTTTATTAATGCTGCCAAAAATCAGTATATATTTAAGAAACTTTTTAATACAACTCAACAAATGTGTCCAACAACCCCAAATAAGATCCTCCGATAATACAGATACAGATCTTTATTGAATAAACCATACCAATCCACCTCAGATAATTGCTTGTTTCTTTACAATTTATTAAACTACCTCCATGCACAACTCTGCAGTTGCATCTTGCAATGGTAATCTGGCTGTCCAGCTGGTCTTGATTGCTTTTAGTGACGAGAATATTGTGCAGGCTATCTTGGATAAGACCTTATATAGGGGTGTGCGAGTAGGTACTCGAAACTTTAGTTTTTGGCCGAGTATTTCAATACTCGGACTCGACTCGAAGTTTTAAAAAATACCCAAAAGTTCGAGCGAGTATTTCCCGCTGATTTTTGGACAATTGCGACCGGCCAAATCGCATAGTAACGGCTGCGAAAGGCGATCGCATCACATAAAATCGGCCGAAAATTACAACTAGAAAAATTAATTGGTCATAAAAAACAACTAAACATGTGTCAATGACAACTGGACTGCGTAATTTCGGCCGTAAATGACGACGTAAAACATAATATCAGCCAAAAATGATGACTTGTAATAAAGGAACTTGTAAATAATCATGTAATAAAGGCTGAAAATTACGACGGTATACATAACATTGGAAAAATGGCAACCAAGTCACTTAATATCGGCCATAAATAACGATTTCGTCATCTAATATTTATTATTAGCGATGTTCGGATCAAGTGATATTGGCCAAATTAAAACCGGACCGCGTTTTATCGGCCGGAAACGAATGTCAACCGTGTTTTGTTTGTCAAACCGTGTTGTTTGTCGAACCGTGTTTTGTTTGTCAAAATATAAGCTAGTTTGATTTTACTGGCTAAAGTTTTGTATTGCTACTCATGTATTAGTTAGAAACAATGATATCAAATCTGGAGTGGTGTCCAAATTCCATTACACTATTTGAAACTACAAACTGATGGCAAATAATCGCTCGAAAATACTCAAAATTCAAAAATAATTGGCACTACTCGACTTGATTAAAGAAATCACTACTCGCACACCCCTTACCCCCCCCCCCCCACTTGTCATACCTTATAGTGGGGTAACTGACAAAAAAATGCATGGGGATAGTAAGCCTGCTGGGTTCGGTTTTACATCATTTTCAAAACTCATTAAAACAGTTGGTATTGCCAAACATTTATAAAGAATTAAGAATTAAAGAAATTTTAATATAATTTACCTAGCAATAGCCATAAATGCTAGTTCTACGTTGAGCCCAGTTTTCGCCGAAGTCTCCATGAACGTAACGCTGTATTCCTTAGCAAGCCTCTCTCCATCCTCTTTGCGAATCATCCTCTCTGAACTCAGGCAGTCTGCTTTGTTTCCTGCAAAAACCAAAATAATTACTATAAATTAAAACTATTAACCAATTTAACGAATATGAATAGTAACATATACAAAACTGAGGCCTCTTTAAATGACATAACAGTAGGAAGAGATAAGAAGAAGAACAAGAAATGAACCTTGAAGCTTTTTTTAGCAACTTGTCAAAACGATAAATGACAAGAAAAGTAAGTTTTGGCAGTCAAATTACTTGGGTACCAATTTCTCATTGAACCATTAAACAAGATCCAGAAGGACGTAAACCGCTGATGGGCATTCCGATACCGAAAGACAGCAGCTCTTTGAAGGAAATGTTTGCTAAAAATACCAAAATGTTCAGAAATAAAGAAAAGCCTCCGCTTCGCGTTCATTCAAGTCTTTTGCAATTTTGAATCAACATAACTTTAGCAGAAAAGTCTTAAATCAAGGATAACAATTTATTGGGGAGACAGAAGCTTCAGACCATGACCTCTCCAAGAGAAAGACCTGCAATTTTCTTATCTCAGAGAGCCTAACACAAATTGAACACAATCATTCCACAGTGGAGAAACAAGCCCACACTGAATCAGAGTCACTGATGCACTGGAGACAATATCTCGTGGGAAGATCATTTTGACTGGTACTGACCAAAGATCTGTAGCGTGTATGTTCGATAATAACGCTTTTGAACAAATAAATTATTAACAGCCCACTAACACTAACGCTATTATTGTTAGTTCATGGCACTAACTGGTTTTAGATACTATATAACTTACAGACCATAAACTGAGAACCTATTGGCCGAATATCTTTCTAATTCTGTTCTGTTTGCTGTTGTGATCAATGTCTGAAAATGATCCAAGAGTCACTTTCCATCCTAGAGTCACGAGACTTGATCACTTCACTAGATAAGAAACAAAATCCTTTCCTGAGAAGAAATCAGGAAGATGACCTCATCTTGTACAGTTTGTGCCGAGTTGAAGCCTAGGTGTAGGATCAGGAAGATGACCTCATCTTGTACAGTTTGTGCCGAGTTGAAGCCTAGGTGTAGGATCAGGAAAATGACCTCATCTTGTACAGTTTGTGCCGAGTTGAAGCCTAGGTGTAGGATCAGGAAGATGACCTCATCTTGTACAGTTTGTGCCGAGTTGAAGCCTAGGTGTAGGGTCAGGAAGATGACCTCATCTTGTACAGTTTGTGCCGAGTTTAAGCCTAGGTGTAGGGTCAGGAAGATGACCTCATCTTGTACAGTTTGTGCCGAGTTGAAGCCTAGGTGTTGGATCAGGAAGATGACCTCATCTTGTACAGTTTGTGCCGAGTTGAAGCCTAGGTGTAGGGTCAGGAAGATGACCTCATCTTGTACAGTTTGTGCCGAGTTTAAGCCTAGGTGTAGGGTCAGGAAGATGACCTCATCTTGTACAGTTTGTGCCGAGTTGAAGCCTAGGTGTTGGATCAGGAAGATGACCTCATCTTGTACAGTTTGTGCCGAGTTGAAGCCTAGGTGTAGGATCAGGAAGATGACCTCATCTTGTACAGTTTGTGCCGAGTTGAAGCCTAGGTGTAGGATCAGGAAGATGACCTCATCTTGTACAGTTTGTGCCGAGTTGAAGCCTAGGTGTAGGATCAGGAAGATGACCTCATCTTGTACAGTTTGTGCCGAGTTGAAGCCTAGGTTCTGCAAGTATCAAAGACTTTTCATCAAGGCAACAGCGCTACTGGAACGGTTCCTGAATTTGATTTAGTTCTCCTATGCAGGACTTGACTTCATCAACAGTAATTATTTGCAGAAAAATTTCAACTGTTTGGAATGCCCTGTTAGATTCATTCCGATAGTTACCGTACATGATTTCTGTCTCAAAAGGTAAAGGAATTCCTTAACTGTTGCGGGATGGCTTCCAGCTAAACGAACCACAACTCAAGACAAAAGGGACAGGTAAATCGACAGGTTGAGAGGTACAAGGAGAAAATATGGAAGACAGTGTTACTTGCATTGAAAAATCAAGGTCTATACATCAGTCAATGGGAGGAAGTGTTGGATGAGGTCCTGCATGCAATCCTTAGCCTACTTTTATTCCACTGTTACCTCACTTACATACATTAATCTACCTTTTTATGTAAGTGGCTAAAACACTCCTTCAGGACCTTTACACATTTCACTAAAATGAAATTTCTAATCCTGGCGTGGTAAACTTAGTCGTTGGGTAAAATTAATAATAACAATATGATCACTTTTTGATAAACTAAAAATCTATATTCTTCTCTCACCACTATGATATGAAATAGCAACACATCAACGTGTCCTTATCACTTTATAATTTAAAGACAATTATTCTTCTGTCTAACTTCATGGCTGTATTATTAAAATTTTGAACTTCTTATTATTTTATTTGAACTACTATTAATTTTCATTCCCCCTACTTTTAATGTTTGGTTTTGGGTAGGACTATTGGATTTTGGTAGGTAAGGTATGTCCATCTCGAAACTTGAAAACTTCAATGACTTCAAAAACCCTCTTGAAACATTGTCCCCTGGGTCTCAGCCTCTGGTCGCTCTACTCGCAATGCTGCCACGCCTGACGACCTCGTTCCTCGGATCCCTGTTGTGGACAGACAGTGTCCTTGGTCTCTGTCGACCCCCTCCAACCTTATCTTGTTATTTTACCCGTATAAGCATATTATTTGCTTATGTAATGTTTTAAATCCATGAATCACATTAAACCCGTTTAAACCCGCCTAAATGCTTGCTGATATCACGACTCATCCTTGAGCAAATTATTGGTAAAAAATTGCCATACAAAACCTCCTGACTTCCAGCTAATTATTTTGTTTCTCAAGCTTATTTACCGAATTATTTTAAGATTAAAGAATTCAATATTTTTAATCACAGTAAACTTTGTACTACTGCAAACATAACTCTACATGAAACAATGTCCAATTACATGAGTAAGTCATTCTATGGATATAGTCAATCCGCCCATGGTTCTCATTGCTGGGACCGGTACTTCTTATAAAGTTTGGCCAGTTCAGCAAGTCTTCGCATGTAGAGTAGGATCTGGATATTATAGTTGCTGGACTCTAATACGAAAGGATCCGCTTGAGTGACGGTCGAGCGTCTAGTCTTCCTACAGGATCTAGCCCCTTATGGGGATGATGAAGTAACAACTTTAATAACTAGACTACTGAGATAACTATTACTCAATACAGGTATTTACTGGCTACTCCAGATTTTTCTGAAGGTCTATCGTTCTTGAATTGCAAGAAGGGCAATAAAGAGGCCTCTATTTAGGCCTATGCAAGATGGATTTTCAAGGTAGGATCAGGTTTAAACAAAATTGTGCATAGGCCTATTCACAATTTAACTACCGTACTTTCATATTCCATCCTGGTGTTTGGATCCACAAGGGTCACGTTGATAATATAAGGATTGTTCATTTGGTTCAACAATGACTTACCTAACAGCATTATAACAACGTCATCCTGAGCATATTCTCTGATTTCGCCGAGCCAGGCTCGAATATTGTCAAAACTGGTTTTGTTTGTGACATCGTACAAGAGAAGCAGAGCTGGAACAACAAACAATTAAAGATAATAACTTAGGTAAACTGACACCAATAATTAAAAATTGATTCTTATATGTATAATACCTTGACTGGGGAAAACTATTAATAAAGAACAACTTGTAGGACAACTTGACAACCTAAATTTCAAATTCCATCTTGGTAGGTAGTATAAACTAATTCAGTCACCTCAGACTAGCAATTAGACCTGCAATGACATACCGATAATAACATATATACCCAATACAGAAATTATTTACTACATTTAATACATATTTAGCAATCAGCACCCACAACTTGCAACTTTTTGAAAAAAAAAATATATATATATTGGATCAAAGTTTTATAACAAACTTCCCGTCGATATTAAGTCAGAAGTGTCGTATGACAAATTTAAAACAAAACTAAAGAAATTTCTCATCAACAAGGCGATGTATTGTTTTCAAGAGCTTTAAATTTTCCTATTTTCATGTTGTTATTGTTGTCGCTAGCAATGGTTCCAAAGTTTAAAGTTTAAGTTTATTTTTTATTTATTTCTTATTGTCACACTTGTAGGCCCAATATATTTTCAGATTGCAATGTATGTATTTGTTTCTGTGGATGTGCTCCTGCTCAAGGGCTATTCAAAGCTTGTTATAATAACCTTGACACTATTCATGTATACCTATGTATATATATTAAATGAATAAAGGCATTTTGAATTTGAATTTGAAAATTTTTCATTGAGTTCACAATTCACCTTAAAATACACCTTAGTTGCTTTAAATAGTGATTTATACAAACAAATAAACACTGTATTCCATTTAAGCTTAGCATCGGCTATAAAATTGGGTTACAAACCAATAACAACACTTCTTTAAAATTATAAAAACTGTAATTTTAAAATGATTGAGTTAAAACATCTGGGTTGTTGCCAGTACACATTTTGTTTAATTTTAGCGAATTTCCCCTATAGGGAAGAAGCTATTACCGTAGTCGGCATGGTAAGACCTAGGCCCGGGACCATGATAACTTTTCGTTTTGAGGTCCCCAGACCCCAAAAACACCATTCGTTCGAAACTGTATATATATATATATATATATATATATATATATGTGTCCGTGAGCACGATAACTCTCGTAAAAATGATCCGATTTTGATGAAATTTGGTATAAACGTGTAAAGCAACATTTATGACTTTAAGTTCGAAAACCAGCCAGATCGCTCTATCCGAAGGGGTATTTTGGGGGGGTTTTGTACCCCAAAAATGGGTTTTTCGAATTGTTTACAAATAATTTTGGAAATAGTCAAATTTTAGTTTTTCCCATTGGATTCAGCTTAATAAAACACAAAATTTGGTATTTTGATCATTTCTCTACGTCAATTGGTTACCGAGATATTGAAAGTGCTTAACACAGTACGTTGTCTAATGTTATGGAGGAAAATAAAAATTTTATATCTCGCTTATTTGTGAACGTATACTGACGAAACTTGGCATACGGCTTCATCTGGTTGTGGACCATTCATATTTGCTCAAAAAACTATTTTTTACCAAAGGCTCCCGTAGCAGCAAACCTGCGTACTCAGCCCCATGTTATTCTTATGGAGAATAAGTAACGTGTTATCTCCCTTCATTATGAAAATAAATTAATGAAATTTGGTATGTGGCTTTACCTACATGAGTTATATTGATGTTTGTATAAAACCCCATTTTTTGTGTTCCTTGCTTCAGCAAACCTGCATACTCAGCCGCCATGTTATTCTTATGGAGAATAATTAAAATGTCATAAATCGTTTATTTATGAATGTATATTGATGAAACTTGATATGTGGCTTTATGTGGTATTAAGATACATATATATGCATTGGAAATTGGCTGAGTACACAGGTTTGCTGCTACAGGGGTATTTATTTATAGATAGTTTTAAATAATTTTATTTGGGCTACTGAATATTAAAAACCTAACGTTGAATAAATAGTTTTAAATAATTTTATTTGGGCTACTGAATATTAAAAACTTAACGTTGAATAAGCTAAACATATTTCTGTTGGTAATTCAATTCTTTTAACCCTAGCCGTGGCCAAAGGTCGCCCGGCGACCATCGAAATCGTACCCTTGAAATGGCCATGGTCGCCGGGCGACCATTAAGGTCCACAAATTTTCCAATGCTAAAAAGTAATTTATAATTAACTCGAAAGTGGACAAGTTATATACTATTTGAAAGATGACATTCTGAACTTTCATTTTATTATATAAATGAACCATATGGCAGTTGTATAAGAACGTAACGACTATATAAAGTGAATGGTTTTTTAGTGCAAATCAATACCTGCAACTGACACGTCGAAATTCGTCAAACATGGCCTGGGACAAGATAACATAACTGGGGTAAATTTCGTGGTATGGAGTAGCAAGTGGTACCACTGGACAGCAGACGAGTTGCTGTACATTATCGTATTTATTATTTGAACGATACATTGATAACAAAGAGCATATGATTTTTATAAAACAGGTGTTTTTGCCAAAACTAACGAATGGCCAATGGTCGCCCGGCGACCATTATGAAACGCTGTAAATATATATATAGGAAGTTTTATAACTAGTCAATAGTTGTGTCAAATTGTAGCAGAAGAAACGTAGAATAATTTTGTTTTGACAAATGGCAGGACTGGTCACTCTCACAACCTTCAGCAACGCAAGTAAATATCAGTTAGGCAGGTGTTTGGCCGATTCTTGCTGTTGTCAGATGAACCTCAAGTATAACCTACATCTTTGTAAGTGAATTTTTATCTGCGATTATTTCAGAAATTGTTCTAAATTCGGAGTTTATAGTGACAGTGTAGTGGTTGTGTGTTTATAACAGTAATCTTTATGCATAAATATTACTGGAAAGGGATAAATTAGTCAATTGGTGAAGTGAAAGTGAGTAATGTTTTTGTGTGTTGTAGCATAATGTTAGACGATTGTTAGGCCTATCATTCATAGTATCGCGTGTATATTTGTTTATATACATAAGACATATAAATAAAAATATTTTTCCCATGTGTTATACTTTACTGTGTAGGGAATTGAATTTACTACAACATGTTTATAATATTTTTGGCCTAAGAAAATCTGTACAAGATTTTTGTACTTCAGTGGCTCGGAAATGTTTTTACGTAAATGCTAATTTTCTAGTTATTTTATTGTAAACGGGTAATAATATTTTTTTACTCCCCACAATATTACAGATTTGTTTTCCTTAGTTCATAACCTAAAGAAATATATGTACAATATTATTATAAATATTTACCTTACATGAGTTATCTCCGATTCACTAATTATTCGTCTTACTCGACAAAAGTTGCGATTTTTCGAATTTTATTACATAACACATGTACAAAAAAATATTTTCCCCATGTGTTATACATTTCTATGTAGGGAATTGAATGTACTACAACATGTTTATAATATTTTTGGCCTAAAAAAATCTTGACAAGATTTTTGTACTTCAATGTGTCGGAAATTTTTTTTACGTAAATGCTAATTTTCTAGTTATTTGTATAGTAAACGGGTAATAATAATTTTTTTACTCCCCACAATATTACATATTTGTTTTCCTTAGTTCATAACCTAAAAAGATTTATGTACAATATTATTATAAAAAATTACCTTACATGAGTTATCTCCGATTCACTAATTATTCGTCTTACTCGACGAAAGTTGCGATTTTTCGTATTTTATTACATAACACATGTACAAAAAATATTTTCCCCATGTGTTATACATTTCTATGTAGGGAATTGAATGTACTACAACATGTTTATAATATATTTGGCCTAAAAAAATCTTGACAAGATTTTTGTACTTCAATGTGTCGGAAATTTTTTTTACGTAAATGCTAATTTTCTAGTTATTTGTATAGTAAACGGGTAATAATAATTTTTTTATTCCCCACAATATTACATATTTCTTTTCCTTAGTTCATAACCTAAAGAAATATATATACAATATTATTATAAATAATTACCTTACATGAGTTATCTCCGATTCACTAATTATTCGTCTTACTCGACAAAAGTTGTGAATTTTCGTATTTTATTACATAACACATGTACAAAAAAATATTTTCCCCATGTGTTATACATTTCTGTGTAGGGAATTGGATTTACTACAAAATGTATATAATGGTTTTTACCTAAAAAATCTAATGTACAAATTACAAAACTTGACTTTTGAAATTTCAATCGAAAATTTTTGAATTTTTTATTTTTTTTTATTTTATAAAAAAGATAAATTTCCAGATTCATTTGTTTTATATATATTCAGATTCCCCTGGTCTTTCTGAATAAAATGAGTATGCATATTGATAGGTTTACTCCAAAATTGTAATTTATACGTATTTTTAAAAAAAAGGTCTGCAAAATCGCCAAATCTGCTGGCCATTTCCCACTTCAACATTAGGCCACTGCTAGGGTTTAAATATTCGGCTATCACTGATGAGGTTTAATGAATAATAATAATAATGAATTATGGTAATGGTGACACTGGAATCATGAATCTAATAAGTACATACCGTGATAGCTAACAGAAAAGATCTGTGCGTATGAATCTCTTTTCAAATTTCAACTTATATTATTAGAGTCGTGAAAATCCGCAGTTTACTTCATATTATAATCTTGTAATGGCTGGTGCTATCACACCCAAAATAAAAATTGACTGAATCCATTTAGGCAGGTTACTAGATTAGGGTAAGACTTTCATAAGCAGAACGATATAAAAACTGAATGAAATGATTCGATACGGTACGGTATAACGATTTTTTAAGTTATTCGGGTTTCGATTATGTTATGGTTCAGTTTAGGTGTCATGGAATTTGTCCAGGTAACAAACGTTGATTCCACTATTACTTAAACGTGTACCCTATTGCCAGGAACAACATTATCATGTCATGTTTATTTCCAGTTTAATTTAAAAACAAACTTACCAAAACAAGAAACATGACGTTATAACTAACAAACAATAAAATATTTTGCAATTGATCAAAATATCAACTTAATCGATATACCGTATCAAACAATTTCATTCGGTTCTTTATATCGTTCCACTTATGAAGTCTACCCCTAGATTAATAATAATGTTCTACACAGGCATCTTTGTGTTAGATATAACACTGCTGAGCTAACTGCTTTTGAAAAACCATGCAAGTGATTTTTCAAGGCTGATAGGTACACTACGTTATGTAGTCCTTGGTCCTTGGCTTGCACACCACTTATTCACCCCTAAATAGCATGAAAATGATGAAATACAGATATTAACATGTTCTTTTGTATAGGCCTAATATTTATTATAAGTACTTATATATGGTTGTTTATATCAAATAATAGCTTGTTTGTAAATTAATCCTTAACTTAAAAATTAAATAAGTTAACCAATTACATCACATACCAATCACAAATTATGTATCAATCAGGTTAATCCGTTGATTTCCAGAAATAATATTGAGGTTATGTTGCTGTTATTTTTATTTATTCTATTCTGCATCTGCAGGGCGTCAGGGCGTGAGGGCGTAGCGAGGGCGGAATACAAGAATTTGAATAAAGACTATTTATAGACTAGCCATCTTTATCGGCATTGGTTAAATTATTGATTTTGAAGGATTTATAATCAATGGTTAAATGTAGAAAATTTCTTCCTCATATGCATTACCGTATATAAAAGTAAAAAATAAGTTAAAACCAAAGCTCTGGCTAGAATGTATAAAACCTTGGGGGTTTTTACGCTAACCCTCCAACTTCCTGAAATTTTGGAGAGATTAAATACAATGCACTTATTCTTTAGGTCTAAAGTAGGTAAAGGGTTTTAATTCCGATTTCACTTTAGAGATCCGTTTTTTTCTCATGGATTTGTTATAATAAAAGAAAATACAACATATTTTTAGCAATATAATAGACTTATTATAAATTTAAATCGGGATTGAGGATTTTATCTAAAGCTAAAACATAATTCGGTAAGGGAAGGACTAATAAAGATAATTTTTGCCCTACTTTTACTAGCTGCATCTATTTTTTAACTCCAAATATTTTTTGTAGTTTACTGTACATAGGGTACTGTAATTTGTATGAATCCTACCCTTTTGCTGGCAATCATTTGCTTACACGTCCTTCCAGTTCACTGTTTTATTTATAGTTGTAATGGTTGTTGCAGTGGCGTAGGCGTAACTGATTTTTTTGGCCCCCCAAACTTATTTTTAGCCCCCCTCCCCCATTTAACATAATCGTACAATTTCACACTATCCCTATCCATTTACTAGATTCTGGGAAAAGGTTGTTATACTTTAATCGCTGGTTGTATGAGCCAGAGCCAGACGTTTCCTAACTTCCAAATACATAACGTTAGATCCAGCATTGTTTAATGTTAGTGATAAAATAACGCCAAGAGTCTTTATTTAGTCTTAAATGTTGAATGAAGTTTCATAACGTCTAGTGTAAAAAAATCCTAAAGAATTAAGTTGACAGTGTCACAAACCTAAAGGTTCGTAACGTTCAGGTCCAAATCAGTAACTCACTCTGTTCCCGTCCAAATGTGGAAAAGGTATTTGGAGTGGATTCAGATTCAGTTTGGAGTGAAATACAATGCGTTAAATTATAATGTAGGAGCAAGGGCCTCCGAGTGACCTTCGCCCGTTTTCGGGCAACTATTTTTGACCGCCGAGTGTCAGTCGCCCAATTTCGGGCGACTTTACATGCTTCCAGTTGTGTGAAATATTTCCGCATGCGATTGAGCTATCCCGGACATTGAGCATACCAACGTAATCAGTGGATTCTAGGCTTCATAATGACTACACACGACCACCGTTCGTGCTATTTTTACTATCATCTGTGACGGAATTTTGAACGTCTGTGATAGAGATGTGCGATCCAGTGACTTTGCTGGATCAGTGACTTCAGTGACAGCGCCAAAGAAATATCAGTTACTTTTACCGGCGACTTGGCACCAGTTACTCCCGCTAGAGATGTGCCAAGCAGTTACTTGAGCGAAACAGCTGCAGCTAGTTCCACAACGGCCGCGGAACTCGTTCCAAAAGTAGTTCCAGCTGCAGCTAGTTTGGTCTTCGTTACTCGAGTTTCAAAACAGTCAGATGCTGCAGCTGTTTTCGGAACTAAACGTTGCAGCTCTACTTTCAATGGTTTTAATATGCTGTTTGTAGAGAAAACTGATTCCTAAAATTAATGTCTTTGCTAAAGAGCAGTTTTAATCTTTATAGATAACAATGGCCTGTTGTAATGTAAATTTATTTTTAGAGTTAAACACTAAAAAACACATAACTTATATGAAGTTTTAATAGCCTAATATTTAGTCAAATTAAAAAATGAAATCGAGTAAAACATTTAACACGTATTTGTAGTTGCTGTTTACGAAAACATTTAGTTTTCAAATTTTAATGTACACTAGAAATACACAATAACATTTCAATACGGACGCATTAAACTATAAAATAGGTGGAATGCAGCAAGGAAACAAAACCAATATTTTACAACACATTTTAGCGATCTCTTCGCGATCAGTATCCTATTGAGGCTAGACAGGAGGAATGTACAGGAAATAAATCAGATAAATCATTTCCTGTCTCAACAATAAAGTGTAGACCCTGGCATTGATTCAGTGGCCCAGACCTGGGGTTACGCTGCATCTGTTTTGGTTTCTCGGTAACTCCCAGTTTCAGTTTCAGAAAATGAGCTGCAACTAACATCCAGTTTCAGTTACAGAAACTGGGCTGCAGCCTAGGGTTGTTAAATATTTCTGTACCGGTGACTTTGGCGCTAATATTTGTTCGGCACTAAAGGAGCTGGTGCCAGGAAATTGTTCTGACCAGCTCCAGTGACTTCGGTGACAGTACGAATTCACTCACTCAAAAGTCGCTGTCACTGTTTGGTTGTTTCAATGTATCCCCGCTAGGTTCGTGGCGCTGTCACTGGAGCTGGAGCTGGGCGCTGGCGCTGGCACTGGTCACTGTCACCGGTCGCTGTTTGGTTGTTTCGAGGTCGTGCCGCTGTCGCTGAAGCTAGGAGCTGGAGCTGGCACTGGTCACTGTTACTTGTCGCTGTTTGGTGGTTTCGAGGTATCGCCGCTAGGTTTGTGGCGCTGGCGCTGCTTGGAGCTTGGCGCTGTCGCTGGAGCTTGGAGTTGGGCATAAGACGAGATGGACGAACTACGAACCAGCGCCAGTGACTTCAGTGACAACACGAGCCCGCATTGTTCATGCAAGTCACTGTTGTGCGTTTACTAACTAAAGCGCTGTTAATACAATTTTCCGATGACTGTTATTTGTATAATTAAGTAGTCTTTTTACAAGCTTTCTTTATTTATGATTTAGTAACAACTTTATTATTTACTTCTAGGTAATTAATATTTTTTTAGTGATACTCCTAAATGTTTTCGTAGTTAAATGAGAATTTGTAGTTGTACTAAGAATTTTAATTATTACTTGTTGTTCCTATTTTATGAAATATATTTAATTCTAATGCCAATAAGTGAGCTGTTGATTCCTTTTAAGGTCATGATTAACTTTGATAAATAACACAGTGTCAAAAAGGGGTAATTTATCGCTGGAGTTGTTACGATGAACTGCGGGAGTAACTGGTGCCAAGTCGCCGGTAAAAGTAACTGATATTTCTTTGGCGCTGTCACTGAAGTCACTGATCCAGCAAAGTCACTGGATCGCACATCTCTACTGCAGCCATGGCTGCAGCTGGTTTGAAAAGTAGTTCCGATCGGAACTGAATTGCTGGTCTCGTTGGAACGGTTGGAACTCCTTCCGTTCTTGGAACGTTGAAACAAATTAGTTCCAGCTGCAGCGACACACCTCTAACTCCCGCAGTTCATCGTAACAACTCCAGCGATAAATTACCCCTTTTTGACACTGTGTTATTTATCAAAGTTAATCATGACCTTAAAAGGAATCAACAGCTCACTTATTGGCATTAGAATTAAATATATTTCATAAAATAGGAACAACAAGTAATAATTAAAATTCTTAGTACAACTACAAATTCTCATTTAACTACGAAAACATTTAGGAGTATCACTAAAAAAATATTAATTACCTAGAAGTAAATAATAAAGTTGTTACTAAATCATAAATAAAGAAAGCTTGTAAAAAGACTACTTAATTATACAAATAACAGTCATCGGAAAATTGTATTAACAGCGCTTTAGTTAGTAAACGCACAACAGTGACTTGCATGAACAATGCGGGCTCGTGTTGTCACTGAAGTCACTGGCGCTGGTTCGTAGTTCGTTCATCTCGTCTTATGCCCAACTCCAAGCTCCAGCGACAGCGCCAAGCTCCAAGCAGCGCCAGCGCCACAAACCTAGCGGCGATACCTCGAAACCACCAAACAGCGACAAGTAACAGTGACCAGTGCCAGCTCCAGCTCCTAGCTTCAGCGACAGCGGCACGACCTCGAAACAACCAAACAGCGACCGGTGACAGTGACCAGTGCCAGCGCCAGCGCCCAGCTCCAGCTCCAGTGACAGCGCCACGAACCTAGCGGGGATACATTGAAACAACCAAACAGTGACAGCGACTTTTGAGTGAGTGAATTCGTACTGTCACCGAAGTCACTGGAGCTGGTCAGAACAATTTCCTGGCACCAGCTCCTTTAGTGCCGAACAAATATTAGCGCCAAAGTCACCGGTACAGAAATATTTAACAACCCTAGTCTGTGATATGTGATTGTTTGTTGTTGTTATGGTGATGTAGGCTTTAGTGTTTTGTGTTAAGGTTATTTGCATTTGTAGACTTATTATTTAGAACAATCTGTGCAAACTATATATTTTACTATTCCTAATTACATTTTGAACAGAATTTATATCTTCATGTTCTTATTTAGTGTGAATAAAGTGGTTTTACATATGTGAGTACTGAACAAAAATCAATGTGTTTCCCTATTTTCTGGATTTGAACCGATGCCAAGTTACTATAACATTAGGTATGAACATCAGAAGTTACATTTTTAGATAGCCTATTTAATAAGCTTTAAGAAAATGTACAACTTTATACTTATTTGTTATAATTTATATCTTTCATTAATGTTTTAATAAAAGTCTGTAAAATGGCCAAAAATTGCTGACGCATTTCGTATTTTGTTTTGTTGTGGTGAAAACTAGTTGATGGTCATAAACCCACAAGGCGGCGGCTTCTTTACAACAATATTTCCAAAGCCATATTACAAGTATGTGTTCATTTCAATCAAATCATAACTTTGCTTCAAGATAAACAATCAAATTCCATCTAAAATATGTCTCAAGATTATAAAGTTAAGTAAAGTAAATTTACTAAGAAGTGGTTTAATACCTGCATTCAGAGTAATCCTATGGTTGCTGAGGCAACTAGTTTCAGTTTTTCTAGGAAACCATCATCAGGTCGGACAAGGAGTCTGCTACATCAGTATCTTCAATCGAAGATCGTCATCAAATTTATAAAACGTACATTTAAAAACGTACATACACACAGGAAAACGACGGACATGACTTTATGTAAACACAAATAAACACTAAACAGGGTTGCGACACGATCGGGCGGAAGGAAAGTCTAGAGTGAGAAAGTAGTAAGTATTTGTGTTTACGTAAAGTCATGTCCGTCGTTTTCGTTTGTGTATGTATTTTTTTAAATTTATATTTTTTTAAAATTTCATGACGAACTTCGTTCAAAGATATTGATGTATTGATGTAGCAGCCTTGTCCGTCCTCTGATGATGATTTCCTAAAAAAACCTAAACTGGTTGCAACAGCAACCATATGATTACTTTGAATATAGGTATTTAAACCACTTCTTAGTATTTACCAGTAATCCGGAGTCTAAACAACTTTTAAAAATAAAGTTAAGTTAACCCTTTCAGTGCTATGGACCGATAGGCTATATCGGTTTTTGAATCTGTTATCAATAAATACTGTTACTGTTTCATAAGCGATTGTACCGTTAGGCGCTCAGTCTGCAGTCTAAGTCTACCTCGTCTGCAAACTGAACTACCTCGTCCAGTGCCTAGGCTCTAATACCGCCTGGTCCACTACAGCTGCTAGTCTGATCAGTGGCTGTGCGGTCTAAGGCGTTACCTTCCCGGCTGGGGGTAACACTTGGATCGAGGGTTCGAATCTCTTCACAGTCGGTGGTTTTTATGTGCAACTCATAGAGAGTTCACCTGTCTGTGGCAGAGTTGAAGGGGAGGGTGGACCTTAAGCAAACGGTGGACGGCTCGGGTCCAAGCTGACGGGATGGGTGGATTCTTTGTGAGTTGTACATCTGATCAGGTGTTTTGCTACTTTTTACCTATCCTTTACTGTGTGTGTGTCCAGCGGAAGAACGTTTTTATTAATTTTGACTGTTCAGGCGTTCAAGACATTTACAAAATTAACAAAACATCACAGATTCATCTACTCCTTTCAGAAGCTTAGCACTGAAAGGGTTAAGTACTCTGTGTAACTTGGTTTTACTAATCAGTGATAGAAAATGTCTGCAATAATCTCTTAACCCTTTGAGTGCTAAGCTTCTGAAAGGAGTAGTTGAATCCGTGATGTTTTGTTGATTTTTTTAATATATTGAACGCCTGAACAGTTAAAATTAATAAAAACGTGCTTCCGCTGGACACACACAGTAAAGGATAGGTAAAAAGTAGCAAAACACCTGATCAGATGTGCAACTCACAAAGAATCCACCCATCCCGTCAGCTTGGACCTGAGCCGTCCACCGTTTGCTTAAGGTCTGCCCTCCCCTTCAACTCTGCCACAGACAGGTGAACTCTCCATGAGTTGCACATAAAAACCACCAACTGTGACGGGATTCAAACCCTCGATCCAAGTGTTACCCCCGGCCGGGAAGGTAACGCCTTAGACCGCACAGCCACTGGTCAGGCTAGCAGCTGCAGTGGATCAGTTGGTATTATAGAGACTAGGCGCTGGACGAGGTAGTTCAATTCGTGTCTACCAGGTTTCACCACATGTCAGACTCAGACTGCAGACTGAGCGCCTAACGGTGCAATCGCTTATGAAGCAGTAACAGTGTTTATTGATAACAGATTCAAAAGACGATATATCGGGCCATAGCACTGAAAGGGTTAAACAACATAAACTCACCATCACCAACAATGAATTTTCTACAAAGATATTAATATTTCAGGAATTTAAATATCACAATTTTTTTATTGAATCTGGGGGCCTATTTTTGAAACGGGTGAGTGGTGAGTCAGTCAACTCACCTACCAGCTGATTGTTGCACTTTTTTAATTCACCACGTCTCATGTCAATTGACGGATAGTTTATCTGTCAAATCAAATAGCCAAATGTAAACATTGACAAATTTATAGGCCTAAACCTTCTATTGCTTAAGCTAAATCAATTGGTATATTTGTAAACTTCACTTACTTTTGAGCATTTTAATAATAAACCATAGGTTATTCTAGTGTAGTTACACATTTTGTATGGCAAGTAAAAACCTAGTTCCAGTTTGCTATTGATTACTTCTGCAATTTCCTTCTAAAATGAAGAAGAAGAAGGTTATTTCTGGTCAACTCACTCATTTTAGCCACCAGTGTTTTGCCTGGTGAGTATAAATGGGTGAGTTATTGACTGATTCAGTAAAAATATCTATCGATAGTAAATCTATAAATGTGAAAAATAAATGGTCATTGAAAATACAAATATAATTTGTTCGTGGTTGGATGTAATTAACTGACCGGTTACTTAAATAACACCTGTACTTTTATCTGTTGGTCTGAAAATTAAAATAGTGGTTTGAGTCAAGTCAAGTCACTCACCTGCTCAAGTCAAGTCAAGTCATCTTTATTGTCACAACAAACGTTAACAAATTTTCTGATTAATATAGAAATATAACAGGTGACAGTGTCATTGTTAAATATGTCAAAATAAAACTATACATGTAATCTTAACTAACTAAAATGTTAACAATATAAAACACTACAACAAACTCTCCCAGCTGCTGTCTTCAAAAAATTCCTCAACTGAATAGTAAACTTTGTCAATTTAAATATCTTTAACTTTTTTAAGAGAAACTCTTTTGCTCAGTTGATTTATGGAATTAGGAAGTTTATTAAAAACTTTTATTCCCATATACAGTGGACTCTTTTCAAATAAAGTTAAGTTATGTTTTGGAAAGACAAATTTTGAATTTTTTCTTGTGTTGTGATTGTGCTTAAATTTGTGCTCCTCTAATAAATCTGGACGTTCTGTGATTAATTTGATTAGTTCATAAATATATAAGCCTGGTAATGTTAAAAACTGTAATTTTTTGAAAAGTGATTTACAGCTAGTTTTTTTGCTTTTTTTCATATGGTTCTAATAATAAACTTTTGGGCTATGAATATTTTTTCAGATTTTTTATGTGATTCCTATGATAAAATACCATGTCTAAGGACAGATTCAATGTAAGAATAATAAACAGTTTTACAAGTTTCTAGGGATGTTGACTGTATGAGAATATATAATGCATAGCGGAAACTATTTAGTTTGTTAGTTAAATAACTGATATGTTTTTCCCATTTTAAATTTTGGTCAAATATTACTCCGAGAAATTTGTGAGATTCTGTACAATTTATACTTTCAGATTATTTCCATGAGTGGAAGTTATGGTTTGAGGGCTTAAAGTAGACCAAATTGCTTTTTGAATTGTTTAATAACAGACCATTTTTGGAAAACCATATTCTTAATTCCGAGTAAGTTCTTTCAACCGCTATGATCATGTCATCAAAGTTACTATTCTTCACCAATGCTGTAGTGTCATCGGCATATAAAAATAATTTAGAAGGGCTCACCACTCACCCGATTAAAAAATAGGCTCCCAGATGTGAGATTCTGACACCGTCCCACCAGAATTACTGCCCACATAGGAGCAAAAATTGCCTTTCACAAAGGAGCGCATTTTTCACCAAGAGTAGTAACACCAGGTTATACATAGAGCTCATTTGTGAAATCGCCACTATAGCGTTTACGGTTCTCCTTAAGATTTTGAAATGGATCCTATCATGAGCCGCCGATTTATAATTTAGGTATCACTAACCTATACTTATGCTGGTTCACACTTGAAAATGAATTTACATCACAGAATTTTCACTGAACAGTTCAATATTTTATACTAACACTACTTAACTGTTTTACAATTTTTATACAAAGTGGTGAAATATTTGTTAAAATAACTCACTTTAAAAGTTTACTTTTAAAGTAGCCTACCTAATTAGAATTTTCAGTTGTATAGTGTGTAGGCCTAATTTTGAAAAGCACAACGATAAATGATATTATTACTCTGCTAAAAAAAATTATTCTTGATGTTTACTAACAAAATTGTTGCTATGTTGAATATAAATATAACAATTTCATCCCACCTCGGACCACGAGCCCTGCCGCCTCGGCTCGCGGGCCCCCCATACTGCCACTATTGGTTGTATGTATGGCATGTTATTATGCATAAGTGTAATTTCAGTATTTTGGTTGGAGGGGCAAAATCGGTTGTGATCATGATTATTGTGACTTTTCATATATCACAATAATATTTTCCAAATTATTGGGGGGGCAACTGCCTTCCCTTGTCCCCCCCACCCCCCTAAATTACGCCTATGTTATTAAGCATAAACAACCCCAATAGCATGGCTTTCCTCCAGTGCGACATGAGTTACTCATTTACTTTATTTTTTATATTCACTGGCTACAAAGCAAAACTTTGAAATTCATACGAATTCTGGTGAATCATGCTGCACAACATGACAAACTATAATAATAAGTCCCCGTAAAATGAAATGATAGTGAGTCATCCGTGACTTAGACCGTGATTTCTGACAGAATGAAAATTTACATGGCGAATGTGATAACTAATTGTAAATTTAACTTAAAAAACAAACAATTAATGATAAAAGTTAAACATGGATAAACTACTCTCACTGTTATATGGGTTTAGGTGAGCTTGAATTGTCGAAACTTTGAGGTTTATTGGGTTAAGAGGCTGAACTTTTCTTTCAGCCACAGAGCTTGATTAAGTAACTGGACCCATATCACCGAGTAGGGGATAGGATTGAGAAACAAACCCCCAAATAATAGAGATATATACCTTTTCACAGAAAGACAGAGTTTACTATGTTAGCTACTGCCTCATAGGGTTCCTAATGTTACATAGATAATAAATTACATAACATCCAGTTTAAATTTAACGCTTCCCATCTTCACTCTTCACCATGTTAAAATGAAAATTTGTCATTCTGTAACCGTAATGCACAACATTATCTCTAAATATTCTTTCCCAATCCTATAAAGAAAACCTTTACGTTTATTAATTATTTTAACATTATTACAGTCCCTAACATAGGACTATATATTAGCAAATTGAAATCTTACCAGTTCGAAAATGTATGTTATGTGGCAAACTGGTGTAATGTTACTGGTAAAGACACTTAAGTGGCATATCGGTAATGTTGAAAAATGATTTTATTTGGGAACCAGTACGGTTACCAATTTGAAATTTTGACGAACCGGTAATGTTATCAATTAGAGCCAGATTAAAGATAGATAATGTTACCAGTTTGAACGATTCTCTTACATGGCAAACTGGTAATGTTACCAGTGTGAAATATTCTCTTATGTGTTGAACTGGTAATGTTACCATATTGAACTGAGTCGCACCTACCGTGAGCGTCCCTGTAGTAAGCGTGGGTCACACTACGGAACCTCTCCTGTCCCGCCGTGTCCCAGATCTGCAACTTGACTTTGGCGTCATCGACCGCCACCACTTTGTTCTGTAAAACAAAATATTACTCAATCTACAAATCACAAAGGCATATTTTGTTGCTGCTGTTAAATTGCTGACGGCAACATTTACTTTTTTAAAGGCAGAAACAATATAGTTAACAAGGCTTGTGTATTTTCATTTTTCCTTTTTATAATTATTTATGTCAGTAAAATTATGTTTGTACCTCAACTCGAAAAGCTGGTGCAGTTATAATTATTTTCAAACAATACATAATATTCAAAGTTTAACAATTGCCATCAGTGAACATCAATATTTCAGAAATCGTATTTCTATACATTAAAATTATTTCTAAAACACCTTGTTATTTAATGAGATACCAATCAAAATTTCAAAATGTGATTGATTTTAATATTCAAAAATGGTTCAGTATCCTCAAAAACTCTTCAAAACTTTGAAACATGTTAATGTTATTCAAAGATCATTATCGTTGATTTCATTATCAAAAATTACCAAAATCAATAACACATAAGAAAGTATAGTTTGGAGATGCAAAACACATAGACTTACCTTTGATTGATGAACATGCAGTATGCAGAGTACTTATGTGATCATTGAACTAAGGAAATAAAATGAGCTTACCTTATTTTGAAGAGAGATAGAAGTAGTGATGAATTGACTTTTTTACCGCTCTGACACTATTTCTATGGCTATTTAAAGAAATGGATTTAGTTTTTTGCTTATTGCTGTTTTTATCTTATTAATTCATTAGTTATGCACCGATATACGGTAACTTATGACTGTGTATTAATTCACTGTTAATTGTATAGCAGTTAAATAATTCCACTCTTCTATGCAAAATACCCTTTGAATGTTCAGAAATATATTTTGTTATTAATGTAGCAAACACATTTTTAGCAGGTAAAACACGTTTTTTAAGGAATAAATATGGAAGTAACACATATTCATAAATATTTTAAATGTTTTTGCAACACCCTAAAAGAGTTGAGAAAGGAACATTTTGATTTTGTAATAAGGATGAAGAGGGAAAGCTATTTTTTTAACGTTTTAAGTATCAGTTAGGTACTGTGACAGAATTACATAAACCAATATTAATTAATTGACACTAAAGTGGCAACAAAGTTATCTAAAAGTTTATTCTTTATTATAAATATACACCTGCAAACTACTATATTTATTTAGTGTAGAAAAGCAAGCTCTGCAGATTACCAATGAAAGTTAAAACAAAATATTAAGCTCTGAGTCAAAGACCTTCAAAACGCAATGTACAGGATGCATGTATTATAGTCTCATTACAAGGTACACACCCAGGACTTTCAGGGCAGAGCTCACCCTAAAATCAATTCCAACTGTAGATATGAAGTTTCCCGACAAAAACAGATTGTCCCGAAATCGTACAAGAAGACAAGTTTTGCCCACTCCAGAATCTCCGAGTAACATCACCTGAAAAAGAGTAAATGTTGTAGATTAGCATTGCCAAACAGTGTTGTAGATTATCAGTGCCAAACAGTGTTGCAGATTATCAGTGACAGTGTTGCAGATTATCAGTGCCAAACAGTGTTGCAGATTATCAGTGCCAAACAGTGTTGCAGATTATCAGTGCCAAACAGTGTTGCTGTTTGCCATCCTCTACTTATTTATTCTCAACCCATTTGAACTCTCTGATACTTTGTCTGAAACATATATCAACAGTGAATGTAAGGACTTACATGTTCTCATGCTAAGTTAGGACCCTTCTCCCACCTTCCAACCACTGAGCTCTATGTATATAAATCTGGAGTCACCACTCTTAAGTTAGAAAAGCGTGCCGTTGTGGTTTTGGTCGTTATGTTGGCAAATGTGTTTTACTGATGCATTGTGGGAGTTTTTGACAGTTTGGTGGTTTAGTAATTTTATTCCCCATTTAAATCAATGTAAATTTAGTGATTTTTCAAAACCGTTATCATTGTTTTAAAGTACATTACAAGTTGAAACCTATTGTTAAACTGAACTTTGGAATCGTGCAAACTGTTTTAAATAAAAAGTAACCAATCATCTTGAATAAGTAATGATTTAGGTAACATGAAAATAGTTTTGTTTCTAGGTTTAGGGTAGTTGGTGAATGACATTGAAAAACGGGCACTTGGGTGGTTAATTTAATTATTTATTCTAGTTACATATCAACATAATAACATTAATAAATAATGGATGATTCCAATATTAAATTAAAATCCAATGTCAATGTAAACTGTTGACAGGAAACACTACAGTAGACAACCGGTCGGTGACTTAATTTTGACAGCGTCCACCCAACGAATTCTGATTGGTCCAGCTAACTCCAAGGTGACAACATAACAAAGTAAAAAGCTGAACTAGACGGCACGCTTTTGGGAAATGTTAGAGTCAAAGAGTAGTGACTCCAGATATAACATAGAGCTCAGTGCTTCCAACGAGCAAAGAACTCTAGCTTCAAATTAATCAGTTTCTTTGCAAAGGTTTAGAATATATATATTATCAATGAAAAGTACACTTAAGAGGGGGCTCCAGCCCTCTACGTCTACCTGCTTCTCCCATAAGGCCAATGTTAGCTTTCAAAGTTCATCTCTCCACAATGTTTTATCTGATATCGTTTATGGTTCATTGTAATGACTTAAATTATACCTAACGATTTCAGTTTGCAAAATTTCAATATCACAAATAAAAATTATTAAAAAAATTCCTAAATATAAATATTTACAATTTGTTTATGGATGAACAATTTGTGATGTCAAAATCCTGCTCAATGAAATCGCTAGGTATTTTTTTGCTCTTTAAAATGAATCATAAATCATCAATTTCGGATGATTGGTTGAGGAGGGATGGGCTTTTAAAGTTAAAATTAGCCTTATAGAGGTATCAGGTAGAAACATGAAAAGTTTCGTGACCGGAGCACCCTCTTGACAAGAAAAATTCAAAACAAGGTATAATAACCAACCTATTCTTCAACAGTTAAACTCTAAAACCATGTAGTTTTAATGATTACTAGTGGTTTGAAGGGGCCAAAGCCCCTAACCTTACTTCAATACTTTGCCCAATCTGATTTTATTCATATATCAGTTCGTAAATAAAATAGATACTTAATCACATGTTTTAGTGTAAACAAAGCAGACGTCTTTTAATTTCCTATGCTCTTCTTATGAGGGATGTTTTACGTTATTTCTCGTTTGGTGGTAACTTTATGGAGATACAGCTATTTTTCCCGAGTCCCTGGGATCGAGACCTTTAATTTGAGCCGTCTCTTCATCCTGCGTCTTGCCAAACTCCCACAATTTTAACTTAAAAATTTCGCTTACAGAATTATATATAAAGATTGTATGAAATGGAATAATTGGTTTTTATCATTGACTATAAAAATACTGAATGTTTCAATAATTAAATTTAACACATTTTGGAAATAAATTCTTCTAGATGTTATATGAATAATTTGTTAAAAAATGTTAATTTAAAACTAGGTCAAGTAGTTATTTACCCCAGACGAGACAAGTAATTCTTTATCAGAGGCAACTGTCAAAACCACCACAATCACTTTTGCAAATATTGAGTTTCTTCATATCGATGCGAGGGAAATATTGATTCATTTATATGCTCCAGTGATTTCTCTTTGAAAAAGGTTTTATTTTTATTACTGTGTCATTTTATTCACGTCATAGTTTTGTAAGTGGAATGAAAATCATCGGCTTTAAGCCTCAGCTGTTAGCCTCAATATTTTCTCAAAAACCGATGGCTTGGTAAACCGACTTGTCCTTGGGCCTTAATGTACAAGTGGTGTTGCCCTTTCAGGACATTTTTAAAATTGATATTCTATATGTAATATATGTTTTGAACAAACAAATACTGAACCCTGTGTAACACCTATTTTATATAAGAGTCGTATAGGTAAAATATACCCCCGTCGCAGCAAACCTGCATACTCAGAGAATTTCCAATGGAGATATTAATGTCTTAATAACACATAAAGCCACTTACCAAGTTTCATAAAAATATATTCACAAGTAAGCGATATATGCAATTTTAATTATTCTCTATAAGAATAACATTGGGGCTGAGTACGCAGGTTTGCTGCAACAAGGAACACAATAAATGGGTTTTTACGCTAATATAAATAGAACTTAACTAGGTGAAGTCGTATACCAGTTTTTATTCATTTATGTTCATAATTAAGAGAGACAGCATTTAATTATTCTCTATAAGAAAAACATGGGGGGTGAGTACGCAGATTTGCTGCTACGGGAGCCTTTGGCAAAAAATTGTTTTTTGAGCAAATATCAATAGTTAAAAAAAGATATTAAAAATAGTTAAATAGAGATATTATCAATAGTTAATATCAACCAGATAAAGCCGTACCGGTATACCAAGTTTCGTCAGTATATGTTCATAAATAAGCGAGATATAAAATTTGTCTTTTCCTCCATAAGAATAACATTAGACAACATACTGTGTTTAGCACTTTCAATATCTCGGTAACCAATTGACGTAGAGGAATGATCAAAATACCAAATTGTGTGTTTTTTTAAGCTGAATCCAGTGGTAAAAAATAATATTTGACTATTTCAAAAATTATATATAAGAAGTTCAAAAAACATATTTTTGGGGTAAAAAACCCCCCCAAAATACCCCTTCGGATAGAGCGATCTGGCTGGTTTTCGAACTTGTCATAAATGCTGCTTTACACGTTTATACCAAATTTCATCAAAATCGGATCATTTTTACGAGAGTTATCATGCTCACGGACACATATATATATATATCCGGTTTCGAACGAATGGTGTTTTTGGGGTCTGGGGACCTCAAAACGAAAAGTTATCATGGTCCCGGGCCTATGTCTTACCATGCCGACTACGGTAATAGCTTCTTCTCTATAGACGAAATTTGCTAAAATGAACTTTGAGAGAGTCCTGTACCCTGCCAAATACTTGATAAAAAATTAAAAACCTATTTTATAGAACTAAGATTTATAAAAACTAAAAACTTCACCCAAGAAATCTGTTGTAGTAGGTACATAAATAGTAATTGTTTTACTGTATCACAACACTATAGATGCGTAATTTATACACCATAGAAACACTCTTTAAGTAAAAAAAATCACTGTTGTGTAAAATTATCTCAAAGAATTTGTATCCAATATTTTGACGGAGGGATTGTTTGATGATAAAATCTGGTTAAAAGTAGAAAACCTAGAAGCTTTAAATCTTCCCGATTTCTATGTAATTATTCCCTTCTGCGGTATTTTATGTTTAAAAATTATTATATTATATATGAACCCAAAAACCTTCATACGACTAACTTTCAACTTAGCAAAATAATTAACTAGGATGGTCTGCCGTTACACTTTAGACGCATAAAGTAGCGAAGCAACAGTTACAACGTTAAAGCGCGAACAAAGAAGATCTACAGGTAAGAACGCTACATTTAGTAAACAAACTTAAAATAATGTAAACAAAAGAGTGACAGTTTTTAACAGCTGTTTATTTAATTTAAATGAAGTCAGTTAAAAACATGTGACATAAACCCAATAAAATATTTATCCCATTATAATTACATGTGAACTTTAAGACCCAGTGGGGCGTAACTTAGGAGGAATTTTGCAAATCTCTCTAAAGAAAAATATTCTCCTCTGTATCACCTAGATACTGGCCAAATTTCATATCAATCTAAAGCCATTACACTGTGATGCCGTTACAAAGAAGTGACAAAGTGAGGGAAAGAGAGCTTCGCTCAATAATTTATGTTACAGATATTATAATAAAGCCTGTTTTAGCTTTACTGATAAAACTTTACCAATAGTTGAATTTAGAGGAACCTAATATTAATAAACAAGAACATCACCTTTGTTAATGTTTTTCTTGAATAGAATTACAAATATGTATTCAATCACTAAAAATATGAGTTATCGATATAAATTAGATTTTTGGGAAAATGAAAACTAAGTATTGACAAATACATATTCATGCTAAACCTAACAACGCCAAACACTGTGTTATTTAACTGGCACCTTGAAGGCAGATTATATAATTTGTTCAACTCTAAATAACAACGGGACCAAGAGGCGTAACAGAAAGTTTGTTTATGGCGTTACAGCACAAGGAATAGGCTACCATTTCATTTTAAACACTCAAACAATTATTCACCTCTATCCGTTACAATTTAGAAGAGAGTTGGAACACATGATTTCTCACATGTTTGTGAGGTAAATTAAATGGTCTGATATTTTTGATAAAATCAGTGGTGGAACTTGTTATTAAAATTAGTTTCTGTGAGTAATATTTCACTTCCAAGTAAAAAAACAGAAAGTTGTTAGGGATGCAATATAATGTTAACCGTAGGTTGAATTTCATATTAAATATGTAATTGCTACATTTACAGTTTAAATTAAATAGAGCTATTGGTACCTAAATTATACAATAACATTATTTATACAATCTATTTTCATAACTATGTCAGCTTAACCCAGAAAAACATTTAATTTAATCTGTAGAATAATTTATTTATTTTTCTATCTAGTTTCGTTCTACCTCCAAACTAGCTCTTTATTATTAATCTCCATAGCAAATTGGCCGGGCACTTTCTGATTTTAAATTATAATTGAAACGCTCTAAATTGAGCAGCAGTAATTAAACAATACAGTAGCAGCAGCAGCTACAGCAGCAGTAAAACAACCCTTAAGGGCTGGGCTTGCTGACAACCCCCTAGGGCAGCCCTACTACCATGAATTTGTAGAGGCATCTTAAACATTCATAACCTTTTAGTGTCACATTATTCTAAACTATTATTGTACATCATGTCAGCCTTATAAAGTTTGGTACTACCTAAGTACAAGACTACATGTATTATTGAATCAAACTGGTAATTAATTTAGAATTATCCTTTAATTTTGGTAAATTATAAACATTTAGTAGGATTCTCTCAAAACCCCAGGTGCATGTTAAACTCACCTTACAGACAAGATCGCAGATTTGTTCGGGGTTGAGTGTGGGCCGATGGTTGTTGGCGGGAGGGGGAGAGTGGGGGGGAGGGGTGGTGGATGGAGGGGGGGACCGAGGCACCCCTCCGTTGGTCTGGAAGCTCGCCCACTGGGGTCGGGAGTAGACCAGCCGTCGCTCCACTCGCTGGTCCCCCATGTCAGCTCTAGAACAGACCGGGATGTCACACACGTTACCATTGCCTGGGACGTGACACGTTACCATTGCCTGGGGCATGACACGTTACCATTGCCTGGGACGTCACACGTTACCATTGCCTGGGATGTCACACGTTACCATTGCCTGGGACGTCACACGTTACCATTGCCTGGGACGTGATACGTTACCATTGACTGGGACGTGACACGTTACCATTGCCTGGGACGTAACACGTTACCATTGCCTGGGACGTGACACGTTACCATTGCATGGGACGTGACACGTTACCATTGCCTGGGACGTGACACGTTACCATTGCCTGGGACGTGACACGTTACCGTTGCCTGGGACGTGACACGTTACCGTTGCCTAGGACGTCACACACGTTACCGTTGCCTAGGACGTCACACACATTACCATTGTCCGGGACGTCACAAACGTTACCATTGCCCAGGACGTCACAAACGTTACCATTGCCCAGGACGTCACAAACGTTACCATTGCCCAGGACGTCACAAACGTTACCATTGCCCAGGACGATACAAACGTTACCATTGCCCGGGACGTCACACACGTTACCATTGCCTGGGGCGTCACCCATGTTGACATTGTCTGGGACGTCACACTTGTTACTAGGGATTAGTTGATTCTCGATACCACTGATTCTTGGACATTGGTATCGGTATCAAGATTCATTCGTTCAATGTCGATACCGATACCATCGATACCCCCGCCGTTTACCCGCACTACGAAGTGCACGGGAAGAGATACTCCCGGAGTTTACCCGCGCTACAAAAGGCCCGGGGAGTGTTTGGGTCGGCGGAAAAAAATCTTACCTTGGAGATAAGAAAGGAAGAGGGATGGGAGGGGAGGGATTGGGTCCGGTTGAAAGCAATGAATCAGTTGGCAGACCAACATTATTTCTTAGAGTCATTATCTTACAACCAAGTTTTTCCCATTATGAATTTATAATAAATTAGTTTTTGTTTTCTATATTGCTATAGCGTAGTAGTGAAATTAACATTAAATTATGTACAAAATTGCATTCCAAAATTTGTTTGATAATTAACTACAAAATACTACTGAATAATTTTAATTGTACCTAACATAAATTTGTACCGTTAACTGTTTTTAATAATAGTTTTAACAACTACAGGTACTGAAAAATCACAGATATCAATAGTATCGGTATCGAGAATCGATTTGTCTGGTATCTGTATTGAGAATCGATAAATTTGGTATCGACTCATCCCTACTTGTTACCATTGCCTGGGATCAGGGCAGCCACATGGTGGAGCTACCGAGACTGCTGTCTCTGGGCCCGGGCAAGGGCCGCAAATATAGGGAGAGGGGCCCAAGCAGTCAGAATGTAGCCCTGCCTGGGACAGGAGCGTGTTAGTGTTACATCTTTTCTCACATCACATCTGGGACCTTTTTAGTGTTACATCTTTGAATATTTTACCTAACCAAATGTATTTTGATTTATACAACTGACCGACTTAAGGTTTTAATATTTGTTGCACGATCTGTTCAGTTGTTATTTCGATCCTTACTATCGTTCACTTTAGAGGGGCTCCATTTATAAGCTTCTGCCTGCTTCTCTCATCAGGCCAATGTTAACTGTCAAAGCCCGACGTTCCTTAATGGATTGTACAAAATCATTCGTAAATGGTTCACTTTAAAGAGCAAAAAAACCTAGCAATTTCAGCGAGCAGAATTTCAACACCACATAAACAATCGTAAATACAGTAAACCTCATATTATCTGGACTAATGTGGTGAAATATTGGTCCATACAGCAAAAAATCCAGATAATCTGAAGCTAATATAACGTCGCATAAATAACGATCGGGACACTAGCGCCTGCAATATTGATGCTGCAAATTGCTTGGAAAGATGTAAAACAGAATAGATGTGTTTAACACGTATATTAATTTGTTGCGCTTGCAACTGGCACTTAGAAGGCACTAGGGTGGGAGGAAATCACGTTTTGACCGTAGTTTAAAATGTTTTTATTTCGGACAAGCTCGTCCCGTTAATCCAGGATCCGGATGATTCGGATCCGGATAATGCGAGGTTTTCTGTCCTGAATATATTGGAATTTTACTGAGTGATTATCATTTGTGACACCAACGTTCTGTTTACTGAAATCTCTAAGTAAAATTTTGCTCTTTAAAATGAGCTATAAATCAACAATGTATTCACCAGACGTTGAAACTTTTGCATGTTTTGTTAACATCGGTCACCCAAACAGCATTATAGCAATTCTTACAGATTCAAAAGAAATGAGTTTCTCAGATATCAGTACTGAAAGAGCTAACCATAGTAGTAGGTGTCGGGTACAGAGCAGGCAAAGAATAACATTTGCTCCATAAGTTAAAACCTTATTGCTAGTGAAAAACAAACTTTATGGTTTATACTAGGATGTATTTGATTGGCTCAGTAAGTCGTATTCGTCACCATAACTTAAAGAAATAATACTTTTTATTGGTTCTTTCATCTTGTGTTTTTATTTGTATTATTGGAATAGATCTGCAGTAATAAACCAGCTTTCATTGTCTAAGTGATTTTTATCATAGTACCTGGGGGCAGAGCTTTGCTCGGGGAAGGCCAGTAAGTTTGTTTAGATAACTTGCAGTAATATTTCACCACTCCCCCCTACTAATAATCAGATTTGTATAACTCATTTGCCTCTTTTTTACATTTTAAAGGTCACTCCAGTTGTTATTTATAGCTCAATGTACCTTTGATTTATTTTACTACTCTATATATGTAATCTTCACTCAAATCTTTTAGTCTCTGCTCTCAGGAAACCACATGTTAATAATCATAAACAACCCTGGTTGATTATTAACAGCTGTTACAATTCTTTCGTTTTAATTTGAAACTCCATAAGCCCAATTTTAATTTTTTTAACTTTTCATTTTATTTTTTATATTATTTGATTTTTCCTGGAGATGAGGCCTGTCTAGAACTTATTTTTATCCCAGAAATTAGTTATTTTGAACATTTGAAGGAAATCGTTGGAGCTGTTTTTGAGATCCGTGTCGCAAGCAAGCACACAAGTAAACCTTACTCATATTAGAGTATAGGATATTCTTAAAAACCAAATATATTATCTAACAATTTATGATTATTTATACTTATTTGTTTGTGTTATTGCTCTTCCTCTAATTTGTTCACTTAAAAAAATGGTTACTTTAACTCGATTATGTTTAAAACTTTTCTAAAGAGGTCATACAAATTTATGTTTTAAAATTGTTTTTTTAAGCTCACCTTCATCAACAATGAGTGTCAAACAAAAAGTGTAAATTGGGTTTGAAATAAATAAATAAATTTTGTTATGGTGATAATTAAAAAAAAATATATATATATGTCAAAAATGATCACTATTTAAAATAAACAATGTGGAACAACTATGGTTCAGCTATAATATAAGTAGTAATTCAAAAATCAAGAGTTAATTGTTAAAACTTCTTATCCATTAACAAACAAAGCAAATACAACTTACACAGAATGAACAAATTCTTTAGTAAAATATCCAAATCTCTCCACTAATATAATGAATGAATCGTCACAGCCACTAAAGTATTGTAAAAGACACAGAGGTTAGTAGAACCAAGGTTGCGTAGCAGTGAGACACGGCAAACGGCAAACGAGACACTAGTACACTCTACGAAGCCAACAGGTGCCACAACCATCTGATGATAAGCAATAATTAATGGAGCTATTGTCCTACTATCACCACGGGGGGGGGGAGGGAAATGGGGGGCCCCCATGGTACATTGTGTGTACCGTAGACCACCAACATAGGTCAAAACAAATCAAGCGGACGTCATCAACATTGTAAATAATAGTTGGATTAACAGTAATACAAACATAAGGAAATCCACTGCAGAAAATATCTGTTAGCACAAATGTAAACACATGGAAATAAAACAATTAAATGTTGTGATGAATAAAATGTATCTTGGTACGGAAACATTGGTTTAAGTAGTTATCTGATTGTTTAAAATTTTCTCCATATGATTAATATGGTACTTAAGTCATTGGGGTGAAGCCGTAAAGAAAATTTTAATTTAAACTACCTTTGCCCAATGCCATATTCGCTAGCTTCGCATTTTCACCATATTTCAATTTTAACGTAGAATAAAATCACACAGCTGATAAAATTCCAATAGTTGAAAATGTATTTCACCCTGATACCTTTATTAGTTTATAGCTTTAAAGGAGAGCTTGTATGAAAAAAACTAATATTTTCGCTCCTATTTTCTCATCGAGACCTTTCATTCATGAATGCTGTTCATGGGAGAAAGACTTATGGGTTTTTCTCAAAAGTTCCTGAGATGGTTTAGAATAAGTCTGATAATTCAGAATAAGTCTGATAAATGAGCAAATATACTAGCGAAAAAAAAAAAAAAATAACATCATCCTAATAAAATGACCAACGTGATTAAATTGAGTTATTATAATTTTTCAAATTTATAGGGTAAGAAAACTAGGGAAGATGTAATTTTTAAATGCAAGTCAAAGCATCTTAGCTACCAAGAATATCAACTTTAAAAGATTGAAAATCCTCAATGAACAGTATGTTCTATGTAAAAACAAATGTTTATTTGTTTGTTCCTCATGAGTTCCGATTGCGTTGAAACTTTGCATAGTAATTCAGGTTAACCCTAGGAACCTGAAACCTATGGATATAGGCTTGAAACCTATGACCTATGGCTTGAAACCTATGGCTATAGGTTTCAAGCCATTAATAAAGGTAAATCTTCGGGTTTCACCCTACTGGATTTTGAAATTGTTAATCTTATGGAGTAATTATTGTATTTGAGTTTCCACGGTCAAAATATTTTTACTAATGGGAAAAGAAACAGGAATTAAGAAAGACCTCGCCAATCAAATCGCGGGGCCAGCTAGTAGATTATATCTTCTCAAAAACTCAAAAACAAGTTGTCAAAACAAAATAAATTCTGTGAGAGGGGTAACATTTTTTAAGAAGGGTTCCCTGTCTAAACTATGCCACAAAGTCATTACTTTGATAATAAAATCAACACACCACTAATTAACAAAGTGAATAATAAAGTGTATATTGTGGTCCTTTTGACAGAGAATGCTTTTTGATATCACAGTTTAGTACCTGGGGGCCGAGCTTTGCTCGGGGGAATGCCAGTCAGTTTGTTTAGATCTTCTGTCCCTTTGATTTATTTTACTACTCTATTTGCCTTTTTTCTACATTTTTAAGGTCCCTCCAGTTGTTATTTATAGCTCAATGTCACTTTGATTTATTTTACTACTCTATATATGTAATATTCACCCAAATCTTTTAATCTCTGCTCTTAGGAAAACAATGTTAATAATCATAAACAACATGAGTATTATTTTGACGGTTCCCTAGTTGATTATGAACAGCTATTAAAATTCTTTTGTTTTGATTTGAAACTCCATAAGCCCAATGTTAATTTTTTTAACTTTTCATTTCAGTTTTTTACATTATTTGAATTTTCCTGGGGATGAGGCCTGTCTAGAACTTATTTTTATCCCAGAAATTAGTTATTTCGAACATTTGAAGGAAATCATTGGAGACGTTTTTGAGATCCGTGTCGCAAGCAAGCAAGCAAGCAAACCTTACTCATATTAGAGTATAGGATATCTTAATCAAATTTAAAGACTTAAATATTTTGTTTATAGAAATTGAATGGCGAATAAGCCCATTAATTATTCATAGCATTATAATATTTTATTTAGAAAATTAGTATAGCGACAATTTAATAGAAAGCGAGGTTTTTGTGTTCATCGTTACTAAACAAACTAACAAAATTAGAAACATAACTACTTTTTGTTGGTATGTTAAAACAACCAGAGAAAATAGCACAATGACTATGTATGTCAGGTAGAATGGGTGATTCATGCTTTGGTACACATTGACTCATCAGACATGTGACTCATTCAGAGCAAATCGAGTCGTCTCGTAAAATACGAACCGTTAATTTGTATTGTCTTCATGAAACTTTTTAATCGTAATGGAATCTTGATTTATTGAGAAAATGTTTCATAACTTCTTGTGGTTTGATTGCTCATGCAGTACGGTATACAGTGTGTGTAATGAATATCTATATAAATACAAGTACTGCAACTAATATCAATTATTTAAATGGTCAACTACCCAAAACTGTGTGAAAATTTTAAAAACACCTAGAAAATTTAAATTTGAAACGACCTTGTAAAAAGTTATTTTAATAACAAAACCTTCATTAATAATTCAATTTTAGCGAATTTCTCCTATATGGAAGAAGCTACTATTACTGTAGATATATATATGTGTCCGTGAATGCGATAACTTGAGTAAAAAACTTCCCATTTCGATGAAATTTGGCTCAAATGTGTAAAGGGACATTCATGATTTAAGTTCGAAAACCAGAAAAATCGGACTATGGGAAAGGGGGTTTATGGGGTTTCAAAATTGTTAAAAAATCAGTTTTTTACACTTTTTACCCTGACATTTTTAAAACCCTCAATTTTTGTTTTAACCATTTTATAGAGCTTAAAAAAACAAATAATATTGTATTTTGAATCATTAACCTAGGTTAAGTGGTTGTGGGGAAAATCCAAAAAACGTGTTCATAAAATCTCCCATGTTAATCTTATGGAAAAATGGTTTTTAGCTTTTCCTCAATTAATTTTATTGTAAACTTCACATTTGATTTTACCAATCAGTTTAGCTCTACAAAAAAATCATTTTGGTGTTTAAATTTTGATTCTACGTCCAATCGTTGCCGAGATATTCAAAGTGCTAAACACAGTACGTTGTCCAATGTTATCCTTATAGGGAAATATTTAAAATTTGATATCTCGATTATTTATGGGCGTACATTGATGAAACTTGATATATGGCTTCACCTAGTATATTGATATTTGCATAACAAATTGATTTTTTATTGATTATCCCCTTCGCAGCAAACCTGCATTCTCAGCCCTAATGTTATTCTCATGGTGAATAAGTAAAGTTTTATATCTCCCTTAATTATGAACACAAATTAATAAAACTTAGTATGTAGCTTCACCTGGTTGAGTTATATTGATAACTGCAAAAAACAAACAAATTTTTCTCTTCCTTCTTGAAGCAAACCTACGTACTCATCCCTAATTTTATTCTTATGGAGAATAATTAAAATTGTATATGTAGCTTATTTGTGAATATATTTTTATGGAACTTGGTTTGCGGCTTTATGTGGTACTAAGACATATATTATGCATTGGAAATTCGCTGAGTACGCAGGTTTGCTGCGACGGGGTATTTATTTTTTACCAAGTTTTAACCAATGACTGATTTTACACTGCTTGGATGGACGATATATGCTATTCGGGTTTTGTTCTATGTTATAGGGTTACCATGGGGCATTAGGAATATTCTTGGCTATATAATTTATATTGAGTTTTCACATTGACTATATATTTGCTCAAAAATACACACTTATACCATTTATAGTATAAATAGATTGATTGAATCTATCCATTTGAATATCTATATTTTGAGGCATTTGAAAGAAATTTGTTAAGAAATGGTTTAAAGATGGAGAGGAAGTTAAAATCGAACGAGGGAAAGCAGGATTGAATGTCAATTGTGTTTTGAGGCAGGTGATTTGTCCTTCGACACGCTTCAAAGTTTGATTTCAATACCCTTTGGTTCCATAGAGATTTTCAACAAAGCTGTAATTTAAATAAATTGTGATAAATTGAAATATAAATTAATGATGTATATATTATTCTTTGAGTACTTATATAAAGATAGATTTTTTTATGCTTAGAATAATATTAGAGAGATATTTGTTGATATTACCAGAAAATACTGATATCTTCAAATGTGTTTTAAAAAACGTTTGCAAAAACTTACTGAATGTGACTAATAATATTTAGAAGAATGTTTTTTTTTAAGTGAATTTCCTTTGGAAAGTGAAATATTAGCATGACCCGCACGGTGAAACTTAAGCCCGGGACCACCATAGAAGTTCCTAACGTGACCCCCTGAACACGTTTTGGGGGGTCGTTCAAAACGTTATATATATATGCGTTTGCACTCTAGCGGTCGCATTTTTTGTCCGATTTACTTCAAATTTGATAGGGACATTCCTTTCAATAACCAGTTGAACAATATCGTTGGGCAAAACAATCGGAAAACTCTAAACCCCTTTGTTTGGGGATTAATCTTTCAAATTTCGAGTTTTTGGGCCCAAAAAGGATCAGAAAAGCCCCAGGTGTAAAATCAATGCATGTAAAAAGATGGGAATTAGAAAGGAAAAAGTTTTAAGACCTCTCTCGCTATTCTAGCATAAATATTTACCGAGCTATTAAAGAAAATGTGTATCGGCTAAACATAGTACGTTGTCTTATGGGGGTTTTACACTAGAAAAGCCTGTTATTCCTTTGATAGAGTACTTTTATCATCCCCAGCAACCTCACGCCTACTTTCAAGCCTGTCTAGACCTTCTCCTAACCTTATAATGCGCAAAATTTTATTCCCAGCTTTGCAAGTAAATGAAACCAGGAGTATCAGAACTGCCAAAAAATCAATGTTTTCAGATTTCAATAAAAATTTAAAAATGTATGTTTTTACACTGATTTTGGGTTTTAGTAGTTTTTATGTGGAAATTCACTTCCCTCACGTCAGCGTGCTGCGTGCGAACTCGTTTAAATTAAGGTTATTGTTGCTATTGAACACATTTGAAATGTAAATGCTACTTAAAATAGTTGACCATACTGTGACTGTGACCAGCACATAAATGTTTAACAACGTAAGATAATCTTTTCAACGGTTTGCTGTTTTCATCATGGTCATAATTCTGGTCAAAGGGCACTTAGTTTTCTTATATGAGATTGCCTTAAGCATAATCTTTTGTCACATGTCTTTATGTGACAGTGTTTTATGCCGAGATAAAATTGTAAGTCTGATCAGTGCTATTAGTATTTATTTAGATAAGTTTCTTGTTGATGAACAATTATTAATGTCCATTGTATCTTAACAGAACTATACTAATTGAGGATAACTTGTTGGAAACATAATGAGATCAATAATTTAATATCTAATGACTCATTTTACAAACATATTAAAACAGAAACGAGTTCGCACGCAGCACGCTGTCGTGATGGAAGTGAATTCCCACACAAAAAACTTTTAAAACATAAAATCAGTGTAAAAAAGACATTTATTCCAATTTTTATTGAAATCCGTAAAACATTGATTTTTTGGCTGATCTGATGCTCCTGGTTTCATTTACTTGCAATGCTGGGAATAAAATTTTGCGCATTATAAGGTTATGAGAAGGTCCAGTCAGGCTTGAAAGTAGGCGAGAGGTTGCTGGGGATGATAAAAGTACACCAAAAAATGAATAACAGGCTTTTCTCATGTAAAACCCCCAAAAGACAACGTACTGTGTTTGGTCAGTAAAAACTTTCTTCAATAACTTAGTAAATAGTTATGCTAGAATCACGGGAGAGGGTTTAAAAGCTTTGCCTCACTAATTTCCATCTTTTTATATGTATTAATTTTACATCCGGGGCTTTTCTGACCCTTTTTTTGCCCAAAAACTCAAAATTTTAAAGATTAATCCCCAAAAAAGGGGTTTAGAGTTTTATGATTGTTTTGCCCAACAAACTTGTTCAACTGATTATTGAAAGGAATATCCCTACCAAATTTGAAGTAAATCGGACAAAAAATGCGACCGCTAGAGTGCAAACGCATATATATATATATATATATATATATAACATTTTGAACGACCCCCCAAAACGTGTTCAGGGGGTCACGTTAGGAACTTCTATGGTGGTCCTGGGCTTTAGTTTCACCGTGCAGGTCATGCTAATAGTTCACTTTCCATAGGAAATTCACTAATAATTAATGTAAAATAAAAATTTAGGGGTTAGCATAATTTTTGAAATTGAACAGATTATTAGTCGATCCACACAAATGACGATGGTCAACACATTAAGGTTAGTAATCTGTTATATTTTGTTTACTCGGTTTAAGAGGAGTAAACACAAATATGAGTGAAATTTTGTTGATGATATCTTTGAACAAATAAGAAATTTTGTGATTTCTTGTTATAGTTCATGTTTTTGCAATTAACAAAAATGTAGGGCATGAAACCCAGTAAGGCAAACACTTCATTTGGCAGAAAGCCCTTCTGTTATTGACCCAGTTATGATCCTAGAAACCACTTTACTCTAACAAGGGTAAATGCTCTTCTCTCAGCAGGGTGCCTTTACACAAAGTGGGATATTTACTATTGCCGCTGACCAGCTGTTTGGGTCTCATTTTGTGTTATGCTGTCCTAAATAAACGATTCCAAAGCCTTTGGTCACTGCTTATTCTATTTCTGATTAATTATTCCGTCATTATTAAAAATATTCGTCCTATCTCAAATATTTCAGAAGATACCTGAATAAACTCGTGGTAAGAGAAGTTCCAATTATTTATATTAATCGATTGAAAATGTTTGATCAGTTCATACACTAGGCGTGTTTTTAAAGTAATGTTTTTAAATTCTGCCGTTGGCATTCCTGCATCCTGCTCGGTGAACCTGCATCTGTTGGCAAGGCTGGAGACAACACCAGGGCAAAAATCGACCGTACATTCAAAATGTTGCTGCCGATTTAGAATTTCACCATTTGTGAGGAAAGCACTATGATTAAGTGTCAACGGTGTGAAATCGGCTGAAAGTCATCAGCAGATTGGTGATGTGTATGGCAAAGTTTTTCGTCGCCTGTGACAAATTGGTTTAAAAAATCATTACCTTCTACCTTGTACCGTTCAAGAAAAATCAATTCACTCCCCAAACGCTTGGTTTTGTGAACCTCCTCCTCCTCCTCAGCCAACAACTTTAATCCAACAACTTTCAGCCAACAACTTTTGTGCGTGAGAACAACTTTAAATAATTTTGTCGTGCGGTCACAATTACATAAATAACACTTCTTCACACCAAGAAACTCATAAGATAACAATGAAATTGTAAACTGTTTGTTCTCTCTTGCGGTTTGATCAACTTTATGCACCAAATCTTCAGCAATAACAAAAGATCGCCTACTTTTTCCTCGTTATGAACATTTATGTGGCCATCTTTAAATTTTCTACGTGAAATTTCATTGCTCATTATGTTTATGCCATACAATCTTCTAATTTTCCGATGAATTTCAGCCGCTTTCACACCATTAACACTTTTAAACTAAATCGCAGTGGCAGGGTCCTAAATCGACAGCGCCATTTTGAATGCAATAAACGTTAACAGGTTAATTTTTGTCGTAGTAGTGTCTCAGCCTTGCCAGTAGATGTAGGAACAGAGTGCAGGATGTAGGAATGCCAACTGAAGCGCTGCAATGGCGGAGATTAAAACCAGTACTTACTTTAAAAATACACCTCGTATGATTTAGCAAATCAGACAGTTTATGGTGGAAGTTGGGGAGTGGGGGTAATTATATTAACATAACTGCTGCCACATATGTTTCTTATTGTTACTTTTTGTTTTGATAGATCAATATTTTATGGATTAGTACAAAATCAGGTTTTACCTACGGACTTTTGAGAAAACTATATTTCTTTCGCCTGTGAACTACATACTTAAAATTATTATCACCTTGATTACTTGTTAAAAATGATTTGTTTTTGATTAAATGAAATGATTCGTTTTCTAAAGGGTGTGATCTAAAATTACAACGATATTAATTAGCTCAATAGTAATCCGATGTTAATTAAAAGATTATTGCGACTCTTGATCCTTAATATTGAATTCTACCAAAGTCAACTTTGCAACTGAAGTGGATAAAAATAGAAGTGCAGAACCTGAGATGATACATTATTGTGCTCTTTCAACTGAAAGGATATAGAATATTCTTGGTGTGTGTAATTTGCTTGATATTTACATTTCAGCGAGAGAGATTGAAATAAATATAAACGAGTATTTCACCCACATTATTGCTGCAGACTATAAATAAACTGTAATTATGCGTGGAATATGCATTTTATTGTTATGGAAATGAGAGTTTAAATAAACAAACAATGCTGAGATACGCTCTTCTGTTGTGGTAAATAAATTAAATATCAGCTCATTTAAGCAGGGCAAGCCGTGTGACTGAAATAATTTAATATACGGTATGCATGAAAATAAAATGTAAAAATTGTATTTATTATTTTTATTTGGATGCTAAAAGGTTATTCATGATGTGGAAATTTAAAAGCGAGAAAAAAAAAAAAAACTTGGGACCAAAGTATGCCAAGATGTAAAATGCAGATTTGGCCATAGATTGGACATGTCAAACAGTAAACTATTAGAATTATTTAATTTTCACCGACAGAATATTGGTGGGTGTGGTCAAATCAAATCAAAAGGTCTTTACTCACAATTTGCGCAAGTATTACAGAAATTTTAATACAAATGTAAAATGGCGATAATTTAAATATTATTGTATTTACTTCTTATAAACATCGCAGACAGTATAATCAATCTTATAATTTTTAACATAAACACATACAAAAAGTTATTATTTGTTGTTTTATTTAACCATGGACAATCATAAAACTGCATAGGCTTAGTTGATAAAATCTTTAAATTAATTTTAGAAATAATTTATTAATAATGGTATATGGTAGACATAAAAGAGACCAGTACACCAAAAACATACATTCAAGGGGAATCACTGATTTAAAAATTCCTCGAGAATATTGTGTTTTTTGTATCAAGTATACTTTTAGTTTCTTTTTAACTAAAGTCAAACTTACCAATTCTGAGGGACTTTTTTACGTAATTTTAATCCAGCAATACTAGGTTTTTTTCCTGAAAAAGTCCAATATGTATAAAGGGATAGCCAATTGGTTTTGATTTTGATTATTATAAGCATGATAGTAATCTTATTTAGGTAATTTATCCTCTATTGTTTTAACCATCATGGCTGTTTCCAATAAGTATATTACAAAAACAGAAAATCTGGAGAAAACACTTTTTACGAATTTTAAATTTTAAAGTTTTTATTTTATTTCTAAAAATTTTTGTTGTTACACAAGTAAAAAAAAAAACTCAACTATTTTTCAGTGAGGATTTGCAATGAATTATTTTTTTAAATTACAAGAGATGAAAAAAGTTAGGAAACTTTTATTATATGGTACAAAAATGACAGGTATGTACAATTGAGCGAAGAATGTTAAATTAAGATATTTAATAAAGCAGTTTTAAAACCTGAGACAGAGACCGACAGTCACGGTGGAGATTTATGATGGTATTTTTAAAAACAGAAAATAAATGTTATAATTCGACCACTTTCATCCAATCAAAAATAATAGCTTATATAAGATGGGTCTATAAGTAAAGGAAGAAGTCCTAAGTTTTAGAGGGTATCCTTACTAATATATAAACGAGTTCGCACGCAGCACGCTGACGTGAGGGAAGTGAATTTCCACATAAAAACTTTTAAAACTCAAAATAAGTGTAAAAACATACATTTGTCCAATTTTTATTGAAATCTGGAAACATTGATTTTTTGGCTGTTCTGATACTCCTGGTTTCATTTACTTGCAAAGCTGGGAATACAATTTTACGCATTATAAGGTTAGGAGAAGGTCCAGACAGGCTTGAAAGTAGGCGTGAGGTTGCTGGGGATAATAAAAGTACTCTAACAAAGGAATAACAGGCTTTTCTAGTGTAAAACCCCCATAAGACAACGTACTGTGTTTAGCCGATACACATTTTCTTTAATAACTCAGTAAATATTTATGTTAGAATGACGAGAGAGGGCTTAAAACTTTCGCCTTTCTAATTCCCATCTTTTAACATGCATTAATTTTACATCTGGGGCTTTTCTGACCCTTTTTGGGCCCAAAAACTCGAAATTTGAAAGATTAATCCCCAAAAAATGGGTTTAGAGTTTTCCGATTGTTTTGCCCAACGAACTTGTCCAACAGGTTATAAAAAGGAACGTCCCTACCAAATTTGAAGTAAATCAGACAAAAAATGTGACCGCTAGAGTGCATACTCATTTATATATATATATATATATATATATATGTCTATATATGTATATATATATATATACATATATATATATATAACATTTTGAACGACCCCCCAAAACGTGTTCAGGGGATCACGTTAGGAACTTCTATGGTGGTCCCAGGCTTAAGTTTCACCGTGCGGGTCATGCTAATAGTTCACTTTCCAAAGGAAATTCACTAATAATTGCAGAAAACCTGCATAATTGGCGAATTTCAAATGGTACTTCACTACGTCATGAAGCCCCTTACCAACTTTCATCAAAGCATCCTCATAAACAAGCGAGGACATTTCATTTATTCTCCATAAGAGAGACATTACTGTAGGACTGATTATGCAGGTTTGCTGTATCAAGAACCATAAAAATTGGGTTTTTATTTAAACACCAATGGATAACCACTGGGTGAAGCAACACTCCAAGTTTTACCAATTTGTGTTCATAAACAAGCAACATCTCGCATGTTTCTTATTCTCCATAAGGACAAACAACTGTCATAGTCTTTATAAATCATTTACGGGGCGAAGCCTGCGGGAAACAGCTAGTTACATATAATTACTTAAAATTTACAAATTAAACAAAGTCTAAAAAAATAATAAAATAAAACAAAAATAATATTAAACCAACAAAATAAAATGAAAATAATATTGAAAGAACAAAATAAATTACAAATAATAATAATAATAATAATAATATGGTATTAAAATAATAAAATAACATTTGTCATTTCCTAAGATAGGAAAGAGATTTTAATAGTAGTATGAGCATAAACAAAAACAAAGCTAATTATAAAGACATTCTTCTTGTAAAACCTGTTCCATAAATTTTCTTAGCTGTTTCAAAGTGCACACCATTATAGGGCGCTTAACATTTATGAGACAACAAAGAAATTAAACGAACGATAATAAATTGGTTCCTTTGGTAACCGATCCCCATGTACTTTGTGCTCTGTTTTATAGTCTTCAGCTCATAACCTTCTAATAATATCTTTACTGCCGTTGGAGAGACAAATGTTATTGCATACTAATGTGCGTATTAGTACTAATTCTATCACACATGTACTATGACATGTGTATCCAAGCAGCTACTCAAAGCATAACGTAGATAAAATTCTTGCTAAATGTAAAAATAATAATAAGAATCATGGCTGGCTTAAAAGTTAAGATACTGCTGCTAAGCAATTATTTGTTCATCTCAAAATTGTTTTTTTTTTACAATCGTATATGAATCTATCAATAATGTTAAGGAGCACAACAATGATTGTTTGTTTGAATCAAACCCTCAATAATACTATACAAAGTAATTTCTTATAAACATAAGTATCTGGGGGGCCGAGCTTTGCTCGGGGAAAGGCCAGTCAGTCTGTTTAGATGACTTGGAGTAATATGTCACCACTTCCCCCTACTGATAATCAGGTTTGTATAATTCATTTTCCTCTTTTCTACATTTTTAAGGTCACTCCAGTTGTTATTTATAGCTCAATGTCCCTTTGATTTATTTGACTTCTCTATATATATAATCTTCACTCAAATCTTGTTATCTCTGCTCTCAAGAAACCACATGTTAATAATCATAAACAACATGAGTATTACTTTGACAGTTCCCTGGTTGATTATGAACAGCTGTTACAATTCTTTTGTTTTGATTTGAAACTCCATAAGCCCAATGTTAATTTTTTTAACTTTTCATTTTAGTTTTAGCGAATTTCCCCTATAGGGAAGAAGCTATTACCGTAGTCGGCATGGTAAGACCTAGGCCCGGGACCATGATAACTTTTCGTTTTGAGGTCCCCAGACCCCAAAAACACCATTCGTTCGATACTGTACATATATATATATATATATCTATATATATATATATATGTGTCCGTGAGCACGATAACTCTCGTAAAAATGATCCGATTTTGACGAAATTTGTTATAAATATGTAAAGCAGCATTTATGACTTTAAGTTCGAAAACCAGACAGATCGACCTATCCGAAGGGGTATTTTGGAGGGGTGTTGTACCCCAAAAATGGGTTTTTTGAGTTTTTTACATATAATTTTTGAAAAAGTCAAATTTCAGTTTTGACCATTCGATTCAGCTTAAAAAAACACAAAATTTGGTATTTCGATCATTCCTCTACGTCAATTGGTTACCGAGATATTGAAAGTGCTAAACACAGTACGTTGTCTAATGTTATTCTTATGGAGGAAAAGAAAATTTTTTTATCTCGCTTATTTATGAACGTATACTGACGAAACTTGGTATACAGCTTCATCTCGTTGAGGTCTATTGATATTTGCTCCAAAAAATTGTTTTTGCATAATTCTCCCGTAGCAGCAAACCTGCGTACTCAGCCCCCATGTTATTCTTATGGTTAATAATTAAATGCTCTGTCTCCCTTAATTATGAACATAAATGAATAAAAACTGGTATACGACTTCACCTAGTTGAGTTATATTGACATTAGCATAAAAACCCATTTTTTGTGTTCCTTGTTGCAGCAAACCTGCGTACTCAGCCCCAATGTTATTCTTATGGAGATTAATTAAAATTGTATATATAGCTTATTTGTGAATATATTTTTATGAAACTTGGTAAGTGGCTTTATGTAGTATTAAGACATTTATATCTTCATTGGAAATTCGCTGAGTATGCAGGTTTGCTGCGACGGGGGTATTTTACATTATTTGATTTTTCCTGGGGATGAGGCTTGTCTAGAACTTATTTTTATCACAGAAATTAGTTATTTCGAACATTTGAAGGAAATTGTTGGAGTCGTTTTTGAGATCAGTGTCGCAAGCAAGCAAGCAAACCTTACTCATATTAGAGTATAGGATTTAGAATTTTACAAAAATCAAACCACCTATAGGGGGGAAATAGTTTTTTAAACAATTACCAAATGAAATTAAAAGAGAACAAAATTACAATACATTTAAACATGAATTAAAGTAATATTAGACAAAGCATCGTGCTCATTGTCAAATGTAAGCTGAGGACTTCATCAAAATCCAGAAATAGTTTTACTGGTTTGTTTGTTATACTGTATTGTTTGCAATACTTGTAATCCATTCGGAAACTCTTCCACATGTATGTATGTTACTGAATTCCTAGTATTCTTTGTTGTTTTGGCACTATCAAAATACATTTTAAATAACTGAATAAAATATATTTGGTTCCAACTCATAAGCATAAGGTAATATAGCAGTCAAAAATGTTTAAAAATTTTATTTTTTTATTATTTAATTTTGTAGAACTGAATTTTTATGTGGATACCAAATATTGTGGAAGATAAAAATTATTTTTAAATTTTACAGCAATTTTTATTAACCCTTACAGCCAAATTTAGCGTGCCCAACATCCTACTATTGCTTGTGTTGCAGATGGTATTTTTTATAGTATGTCATTAGAAACACCCAAGTTGAATGGTTTATATGTTGGCTAACCTGTCAGAGGTTGACGCACATGTTTCTATTTTCTGTTGTTGTTTATCTTCTGAAGTAAACAAAGTTTTAAAACAAACAAGGAAAATAAAAGTAATTTGCATGGTTTTACACGTTTCTGCTTATTTTTTTGTCGTTTTCCGAAAGTCAAGTTTTTCTTTGGTTAGGTACACTTTTTTTCCACAATTGTAATCCAATTTCATTACAAATTGGTGTTTGTTTTCCTCATGCTATAAGGAACAATAAAAGGAATCAGTTTCCATGACAACTAAAAACCTTTTGATAAAAAAATAGTTTGTGTTAAAAAATAAAAAAAATTATAAAATAAAAAAAATATATTTTTGACCAAAAAAAATTATACTACCTATTATTGTTGGTAATAATGTATAAAAATTGGTCAACAAATTTCAAGTTGATAGGTTAATATTTGTAAAAGTTATGTGTACCTAAAAATTGCCATTTAACATGGGCGGGATAAGGACTGCCGTCTTACCAAACAAGTAGGATTATGTTGTTTTACATGTCAGTAACGTTGTATCTGTTAGTTTTAACACAAATCTCTAATAATGTGACCAGATTTTGTAAGCATTCTAATATGTGAAACGTATTGTGACAAAAAACAATTTGAATTTGAAACTAAGTGGTAAATATGGAAATTTCTTTTGTGGTAAATATAAAATAAACAATTACATTCTTTTTTGAAATTATTCACTGTTTGAATGAGTTTATATTACATTTAAAAATTAAAACTTGAAAGTATGAGTTGGTTTTTTTCATGATCAATTTTGTTTCAAGATCTTGAGTAGAATAAAAACGAATGTAGAGTATAAATAGTATAGGCAAATAATCTATCCGTCATGTAAGTCTAGGGAAAGGTGAGTTATCAAATCAAATTCTGGGATATTGAGAGAAAATTGAGGGAAATAAATTAACACCACTGCTAAAACCAACTGTCATTCTTGTAACAGAGAAAGTTTAGCCCTCCTGGGGCAAGAATATTGTCACAAATTATCATTATCCAAGCTTAAGTGATTAAGGTGATTAATCTTCTTTCTTTTCAATTCCCTTAGAAGTCTTTTGTGTGGTCAGCCACATTTTTAGTTCATGACCGATTTTGATAATCAAGGTGCCAAATTAAAGTAATTTTCCTCAAGATGATTGGAAAGGAATTTATTTTCCCCTCAGTCCTCAGGGATCCACCCCACTGGCCCTCAAGTTCCCACGTTATTCTTATGGAATAAGAATATTTTATTTGGGTCACACTGGTTTTATTTTAATTAATTTAATTCAAATACCAGCTGTTACGAGAAATATTCCTAAAATAACTGTATCTGTGTTGTTAATTTTAAGTACTGTATATACAGAATTGCATTTTTTGAGTGATATACCTGTGGGTAGAACGGGACACAGCTAGTTAGTGTCCTTTTTAAATATAGAGGAAATCCCCAACAGAAAACTCTGTAAACCTGAACACCTAGGAATAAAAATATATGTGTTAATAATAAATACTGTGGTGAACTTTTGAATCTTTTGGTTGAAAAATATATTGCATGAAGTAATAAAAATAACAAATATAAACAAAAAACAGTCAAAGAAACAGTAACAGGTTTTTAGTATATTAAAATACACAATCTCCAAAAGATAAAGTATGGAACCTTTAAGGGCCAATGGGATCAAGCTCATAGGAAAGACGAAAGGCGATAGTTTAAGTTTGAGAGCGGCCATGTTGGATTTTACCTCCATAAGAACAATGTTAAACTTAAAACCATATATCTCGCTTATTTACCAACATACGAATATGAAAGATGTCTCAAAGTAAAGGTATTTTGAAGACGCAGGTGGGTTGCTCGCTGTTTTCTAAATAAAATAATACATTTCCAAAAATATAGTAATTTAAAGTCTATATTTGTATACATATTATGCAGTTTTTCCGAGTCATTAAAAAATAAAACTCCCAGCAAATACTAATCAAAACTTTATTAAGATTCAAACAAAATTAATTCCAAATCAATAGGTCAAACAGTATCAACAAAATATGCTTTTCAGTAAAGACATGTTTTGTGCGTTTTAACATTGAAATAGCCCGTAGCGCTAGGGTCAGCGACGATATTTCTTCTGACTCCAACGTCGTCTTAAATGCCTTATTTGGGTATGTAAAAAAATGGTTCAGAAAAATCAATTAAGAATGAAAATGTGTTTAAAATATAAATAAAAAAACCTAAATAAAATCACTGAAAATTTTTTTTTATTTTGAAAAAATGCCATTTCTCAGAGTGGAATTGAGCCTTTTAAGATCTGCGTGGCTTTATTTATTACCAATGAAACATGATGAGCTAAATTACATTAAATCTCCTTTACTTCATTAAAAGCTAAAAGTAACCTGTACAAGGATTTTTTTTTTCAATTCAATCTCAGCAAACAACGGATTAAAGAAATACCTTCTTTCTTCTACAACTTGCCTTTGAACCTTTTTCTTCATTCTTAGACTGAATTTCAATCCTTCTTTTTACTGCTCTTCTATCGAGAGGGAACTTCTCAAAAGAACATTCAAGTCATCATGAAAGGTATTGTTGGTATTCTATCAATCTGCTTCTTATATATTTGTATTTTAACTATTTTACTTTTGATAAATAGTTGTGCTGACTCAGTTTTTATTATTTGTTCAATTCCTTATCCCACCAAAACAAGTTAAAATAAAATTTTGATATTAATCTTTAGTGTTTGTTAATAAAGTTCAGTTGTCACTTTTAAATCCATAGACTCACTTTAAGTCTTGCTAAGGGCATTCTGTTAACTATACTTCATCTTATTTGTATTGTGGTACATAAAGAATATAGTGTAGCCTCTGAATATCAGCTTAGTTTCATCAGTATTTTAATTGGGTGGTAGTAATTATTGTCATTGTGATTATCACGACTTTTCATATATTAAAGTAATAATTCTTAAAATTATTTCTACCCCAAATTTATGCCTTTGCCTGTGCATGCTTCTACCCTACCTTTTAAATCAGACTGGTACATTTAACAAATATTGTAGGCTATTTGATTTTGTTTATTTGATTACCTATAGGTATCTTATTTGTATAATTTGTTAAATAGCTTAACAACATTTGTGATTGTTAGCTCAGTCAAGTACCAAGGGAGCTTGTTAACTAAGCACTTGTGTCAGGTTATCTCATGTAGTTTGACACCTGATGTTACAATGTAGTCATATCTCATCTGCCATAGTTACTGTTGAGTAGGTCGTTAACTTTTAAATTATTTAAAAACATATTTATAGGCAGGTTTGTATTTAATTTTACTATTACGATTTTATAGGATGTTAATATTCTGGTTTTTATAATAAAACTAGGTTGGCGTTTGTTTTTAATCCAGATAAAACATATTTTACATATTACTAAAAAAGTGTTGCAAAATTATTTTGTTGTTTCTTATATTGGTTGGGCATATACTCTAATACAAGCGACGTTTGCCAAAAAGGCTCTAATAATTTAATTATCATTTTTAGGCAACAAATTAGAATTAGTTTTTTTTTTATTTTCAGTTAAAACAGGCCGATTATTTAATAATGGATCTGAAATTGAATTTGTTTTATAATGCATATGGGTTATAGGATTTTTAATAAAAAAGTACAAGATGAAAACAACATTAAAACTGCCAAAGAAACAAGAGCTATCAAAAGCAAATTTGCTCTCCATAAGAAAGGCAAATAAATAAAGCATGAACTTTTGTTTGATTTAATTCCTAATATAGACAGGGTCTTGTATTCAAGGATTGCTTTATTTAAATTATATTCTATTATTACTTTTAATAACATTAAAACAGCAAAAATATTGTTTAAATTGTTAACTTTTTCAATTTTGTAATGGTTTAAAACTAGGTATATCCCGATTCCATTTGTCATTAAGACATGAATTAATGCCACTTTTTAAGAGAAGGTTGACTTTAAATGGTAAAATAATGGAAGGTTTGAGGGGGAAAATTTATAGAGAATATTTAAAAAACGTACAAAGTATTTCAATATTTTCATAACTCATTGTTAATTAACGAATGATTTAAAAAAAAAAAAAAAAAAAAAAAAAACTTTGGGGAAGTACTAAACGTATGCAGACCCATTTTGTACTAATTTCCAAATAAAAACTCAGATTGAAGCTCCATGAGATTAAAGATTTACAAAAGAATCAAAATAATTTTTATTAAGAGGAGGCACCAGTCCTCTGCGTCTTCCTACTTCCCCCATAAGACCAACTCTCAAAGTCCATTCCTCCTAGACGAATTATCCGGAAGTGATGATTTATAATTTAAAGATCTAAAATATAGCTAGCGATTTCAGTGAGCGAAATTTCGATATGACAAATAGTTCACCCAAAAAAATCATAAATATTGAATATTTAGGATGTTTTTGGATTGATTATTATTTGTGATATCAAAATTTTGCTTTATAAAATCACTAGGTATTTTTTAGTGAATTTCCTTTGGAAAGTGAACGATTAGCATAACCCGCACGGTGAAACTTAAGCCCGGGACCACCATAGAAGTTCCTAACGTGACCCCCTGAACACGTTTTGGGGGTTCGTTCAAAATTTTATATATATATTTGTATATATATATATATGTGTGTGTGTGTTTGCACTCTAGCGGTCGCATTCTTTGTCAGATTTACTTCAAATTTGGTAGGGACGTTCCTTTCTGCAATCAGTTGGACAAGTTCGTTGGGCAAAACAATCGGAAAACTCTAAAACCCTTTTTTGGGGATTAATCTTTCAAATTTTGAGTTTTTTGGGCCCAAAAAGGGTCAGAAAAGCCCCGTACGTAAAATTAATTCATTTAAAAAGATGGGAATTAGTGAGGCGAAAGCTTTAAGGCCTCTCTCGTCATTCTAGCATAAATATTTACCGAGTTATTATAGAAAATGTGTTTCGACTAAACACAGTACGTTGTCTTATGGGGGTTTTACACTAGAAAAGCCTGTTATTCCTTTGTTAGAGTACTTTTATCATCCCCAGCAACCTCATGCCTACTTTAAAGCCTGTCTGGACCTTCTCCTAACAGTATAATGCGCAAAATTGTATTCCCAGCTTTGCAGGTAAATGAAAGCAGGAGTATCAGAACAGCCAAAAATCACTGTTTTCAGGTTTTAATAAAAATTGGAATAAATGTATATTTTTACACTTATTTTCAGTTTTAAAAGTTTTTAAGTGGAAATTCACTTCCCTCACGTCAGCGTGCTGCATGCGAACTCGTTTCATTTTTAAAACAAGACATAAATCAACGATATCAGATAATCCGTTGAAGAATAACAAACAGGCTTTGAAAGTTAACATTGGCCTCATGGGGGATGCAGGTAGAAACGTGAAAAGTTTTGTGACTGGTGCCTTCGCTCTTAAGCTAATTTTACATTTCATTTGAAAAAGTAAACCTATGTAAAAGCTTAAGACTTTACCTTTAAACCCTGAGAGGGTTTGAAAGAAGTTTCAAAGCAATTTATATGGCATAGATTTACAAAAATATATATTTATATCAAATAACACTTTTCGTGTTTTAAGCCGTGAGATAAAGTTTCACGTACATCTGATCCATATAAACTATGCTACCAGGTATTCAGATTTATTACTCAGTTATCTTTAATGTTATCCCTTCAGAGGCATGAGTTTACATTACCTGAGGCGTTCGGACCATTATGCTGCATTAGCAAGATGTATTTGAGTGGTTAAAGGAGGAAATCCTTCGATTATAATGTTTAGTTTGTTAAATGCTGAAGGAAATCTTAAAAAGTAACAAGTAAAGAATAAAAAAAGTAAAAGATTAAAAGTTAGTTTTATAGTTAGTATGGTAAAGTTAATTAAAAGTAAATAATGAAAATAATTTAGTAAACTAAGTACATTTTTTATTTTTACTGTATTTAAATGCTCCGCAACAATTAAATTTCTTAGTCTTAGTCCTTAATAGTATTATTTTATAAACCTTATTTCCTGAAGTTTTAATCAATAATGCAAAGGAATTGACTGATTGCGCAGACATTTGATATGAAGAAGAGGCTAATACGTCACAATAAATATAGCAGCTTATTGTTGCTGTGTCTTGAAAATCATTTTTCTACCCCATCACTTTTCAAATGTCTCATACATTTTTTGTTATAAAATTGATATTTCATTTCTAATTAACTTTAAATTTAGAATGGCATTTTGTATTTATCGTTGATATGACAGCGGTCCACTCTCTCAAGGTCAATTGGTCTGCCCGGGAATCGAACCCGTGGCCTCTTGCACCAAAACTCAAGGTGCTAACTAACTATTACTCTAGCAAGGTGCATTTTTAAAGGACATTTTCAGACAAATGACTCTGAAAGGTAATTCCAATGATCTGAAACAGAATAAAACTAGGAATACGGTCTCTGGCCCTCCAATTTAGAAGACGAAGTTGTGATGTTCATATACGTAAGTATACATGAAACATATATGTTTGTTAATATAGAACATAGACAAAACCAAATGTTTTTATATCAACTTAATGATATGCTATAACAATTTATTCTCCCATGTATTGCAATAGTAATAAGTGTTATTTTAATTGAACATCTTTATCCTAAAGATACTTTGGAATTTGAGTTTGTTTAGTTTAAACCCTTCCCGCTGCTTGTCAGCAAGGTTGTGAGCAAGGTTCGGTTGAGATGTGTTCACCAGTAGTTGCGAGATGTGATTCAAAAGTTTGCATAAGGCCCGATCTCAGTGAGTACCGCAATTATTGATCAGGAGAACTGAAAACTCTTAAGGACAAAAGTGAATTATTAATTTGAATAAAGTAATTCAAAACTAGAAACAAATGCTTTAAAAAAATTCTGCAACAAAATAGTAATCATATTAGGGACAAATAAATACATAAAACTGTTCTTACTTTGCTACAAATACTTTACACCGGTTTTTAAAGTTCTAGCAGATTATTTTTTAACAGCTGTTTTGTTCAATAATTAAATTTTTTTACTGTTACAAGTGTTTTTTCATTTGTCCAAAAACTGACTTCAAAAGTCGATAAGAGATGGAAAATCTATTATTTTTAAAAAGTTTTTGAGAAAACCCCTGGTATTTAAAAAAATAGAATCTAAATCCCTGATAAAAATTAGTTCTTTATATTGAAAGCATGCAATTTCCGGTAGGATTTAGGATTTGAAATTGATACCAATCACGGAATCGAGACCAATCTACCTAAAGTAGAATAATCTGTTCTTATAAATAAACACTTATGTTTTTACTTTTAAAATGAGTAGACGGGTGGTTTTAGAAACTCCTCATTTATTTTGTTTCAATTTAATAATTCATCGGAACTTCAAACACTTAAATTATAATTAAAAATCTCAAAAAAATCATCTAACTCAATTTCATACAGTAATACAGTTTTTGATTTGTTATACTTTTTTTTTCTTTATTAACCCAAAAAATCAACAAAAACTGAATATAATTCTGACTTTTAAACATGTTAAACAATATTTTTTAATATTATTTAATTTTTATTACACATTGTTTCACAAATTATACATTAAACTATGTTATTATTATGTCTGATATGATAATTTATTAATGATGGAACATGATATTATGATAATGCAAAATATGAATCGATATCTACCCTTTAGGTGAAATTAAAATATAATGTAATCAAGGTTTTCATGCTGTTTTATCTAAGTTTTAATCAAGAACTTGTAAGAAGGAAGTTAATTACCAACCAAAGTTTGAAGAACCTCCATTTTATTTCTATAATCGCAATTCATCCAAAAGGAGTTTTGTTTATCCAAGGCTGAAAAAGAAAATATTTTGTGATTCCTTTCAAGTAAAAATTAGATAATCAAAAAAGCTTTTAATGTCTTTTAACTACAGTTTTATAATTCCTAAAATTTCAGCAACCAGTTCAATTTTAGAAATGATCTGTGTAATAAATACTACAAACATGATTCCTTGGATAAAGTGTATAGGTTTAAAATATTTTTAATAATTTTGAAGTAAAGAAATGTTAATGAACATATTTAGAATAGATTTTAAAGTGATTTATTGAATGGTAGTTCTTACTCAAAAACACTTAAGTTACAAGTTAAAGTGTGATCAATTTAATATTAATAATACAAAGACAATTATTGTTTTATCTTAATATGTAGTTGTGTAAGGAAGAAATGGTAAATTTATGTCTTGCACAGATGTCTGTAACCCTAAATTTACCTAAATGTCTGAAATTTGGAAAAGTCATAGAAAACGATACAGAAAAACCCCAATAGAACCTGAATTTTGGTTTTTGCCCCATTTTCTCTAAAAATTTGAGTGTTATAAAATAAAGGAAATACCAAATCTTGTTATCTAGTGCTTACAAAATCTTAAACCTACGTTGTAAACATTAAGCTTTCCTGGATTTGTTATTTTTTTAAAAGCACAAAATAAAGCAACACTAATCGTAATAATACATAGAAGCTTTCAATTGAAAATTTTTAATTTATTTTCTATCCTGTTAGATTAATCAGTATTTCTTGAGTAATAATGTAATATTTCTTAACATTTTATAAAAGATCTTAAAAAAATATTGTTTATATAATTATTTTTTTTTTTTAGTTTAACTTGTGGTTACGAAAAATAAAATAAAGTCTTTATTTTTTTGTTTCAAATAACTTAAGCTGTTATTCTCCCCTAATTAAAAGTTATATTCGACTGCGAAAGTTTACTCAACTGGACTTACATCAAACTTTTTTGTACTGAATTTAGTGGATAAGTTTGTTCTGGAATTTTATATGAACTTTTCATTATTATGTTAAAATTATCATATATTATTAAGCTTCAGTGCACCATACAATGGTATTTGCTATTCTGTACTAACATTTAATAATCTGTGATTAAAGGTTAATCAAATCTAATACTCCAGAGCAGTAATATATTTCAGTGAAGAATTTCATAATTTACTGGTATTAAGAATCTATTGATAAACAATTATAAATTTGACTACGTTTGACAAATTTTCGATTGATTTTATACTGCAAGTGGCGTTGATTGACTCTAGTCTTGATGGCCCTAGATATAAACGAGATCGCATGCAGCATGCTGACGTGAGTCAAGTGAATTTCTGCATTAAAACCTTAACAAGATCAAATAAAGGGTTTAAACCAACACTGGTTGCATTTTTTGTGAAAATTGAAAAATTTGATTTTTTGGCTGTTTTTATGTTCCTGGTTATATTTAAATTTACTAATAGGATGTCAATGTTGTGCATTATAAAGTTATAAGGAGGTATTTTCGGGATAACAAGTTGGTATAGGGGTAAAGGGGGTGATAAAACGATATTAAGATATGAAAAACAGCCTTTTCCAGTGTAAAATCCCTATAAGACAACGTACTGTATTTTGACAATTAACATTTTATTTAATAACTCGGTAAGTACTTATGCTAGAATAATGAGGGAGGGTTTAAAATCTTTGTTTTTTTTAAGTAAAATAAGGTAATGTGCAATAAGTGTACATTTGGGGCTTTTCTGACTCTTTATGGGCCCAAAACTCAAAATTTTAAAACTTAAAATCCCCAAAAAGGGGGTTAGAGTTTTCCCAACAAACTTGTCTAACTGATTATAAAAAGGAATGTCTCTACCAAATTTGAAGTAAATCGAACAAAAATTGCGACCGCTAGAGTGCGAACACACACACACACACACACACACACACACACACACACACACACACACACACACACACACACACACACACACACACACATATATATATATATATATATACAAAAGTTTTTAGAGACCCCTCAAAACGTGTTCAGGGGGTCATGTTAGGAACTTCTATGGTGGTCCTGACCTCATGTCTCACTGTGCGGGTCATGCTAATAGTTCACTTTTCCATAGGAAATTTACTAAAAACACACGTATTAAAATTGTATTCTTATAAAAACAGATACAGAGTTTTAACCTCTAAAAATATCTTTAAAAACTCATTTAATTATTTTAGAAGTATAATTTAAATTACAAATATTGCAATGAGTGATAAAACACAATACAGTGGAACCTCTATTAACCGTCACCTTCGGGACCGAGACTGTGACGGATAACTGAATAGACGGATAATAGAAACATCATAATATAAACGTGTTCAGTAACTACATTTTAAAATGTTTGGCACAGAAATTAAAATAAACTGTGTACAAAAGGATAATACTTCCCACTACATACATATTTATATTGTTTGAAATAATATAATAGCTCATACAGACGCTCAGACACTGCCATACGGCGCAAATCCTGAGTCTAATAAATAGTAATATTCTCATAGACGGACGACGGATAACAGAGAGTGACGGTTTAAAGAGTGACGGTTGATCGAGGTTTTACTGTACGTTGAACTACTATGCACATCAAGTGGCAATAGTAAGTGCAGTACTTATGTGAAGTACAGTTCAATAATTATGAGACTTATAAGTACCAAGGTACTTGTGTTATTATTGATCAAAATTATTATAATTTAATCATACCCTTCTTAGTTATCAATACATATGCTGTTTGTTATTAAATTGATAAATAAATAAGAAAATTAAATTTTATAAAAACTTCTTATTAAGTTTTGAACACAAACCTAACCTTATAACTTGTCACCAACCTTCAGAGCTATAAACGTTAAATATATAACACCACCAGAGATCATGCAAATTATAAATACATCGTCCTGGGCATTTATAACCATTTGTAACCTTACAAGGTGTGCATATTGAACACTTGTAATGTATGGAAAAAACTTGAGAATATGTGCTTTCAGAAAATGTAAGTTTAGTGTAAGTTGTTCAGAAGTTAACTGAAGGTTGTTTAATATCTTTTAAGACCATTTGAGTTATGTATATTTTTTTTAAATAGGCAAGTAATAAAAACAATCCTTATAGATTAGAAATTGTTATGAAACTAGTAAATCACTGATTTAATTTATAAAAACTATAAATACCCACCTTTAGGAACTACCGTGGCATATACTACCGGGGTGGGTAAATATCTACACCCCCTTATATTTTAACAAAACATTGAAAGGATCAAAATCAAAAGAAACAACGTTTACATTTTAACTGGTATTTGCACATTTACTATAATTTGCATGAGTTGATAGAAACAAACATTTATTTACTCCAAGCAGGCACTTCAAATATGGTGACCGGAAAACAAAATTAAATCTGCAGTCGGACACATGTGTTTAGTTGCTATAGTTATGTTCAGACTAAGCTGTCCCGTCATTGGCCACGCGAGACGCTACTGCTATGTAGTTTGTGAGCTTTAGGTCTCTCTAGAGTCAATCCTGAAGCTACTTTAAATCTATCTATAATATTATAAAGAAGAGGTGGTTTCTGCCTGTCTGTCTGTCTACCTGTCTGTCTGATGTTCCGGGTGAACGCAAAAACTACTGAACCGACTGGGCTGAAACTTTACACACAGGTAGATCTTGAACCCATGCAACACATAGGCCTATTCACTTCCTTGAAATCCCCTCGGGCTACGCCCCTTGAACGTCCTAAGTTTCAATGTTTACATTTCAGAAGAAAGTAAACATTCAGAAACTGTAATGCGATCAGCTGTGGGTACTCCTTTTGACAGCTTAAAAAGCAGAAGCAAGAGTAGCTGTTTCAAGCTATCTAAATTCAAATTGCATTGACTAAAGAACGGGTAAAGAAAACACCTGTGCGAATCACGGGTACATCAGCTAGTAATATTATAAAGAAGAGGTTGTTTCTGTCTGTCTGTCTGTCTGTCTGTCTGTCTGCCTGATGTTCCGGGTGAACGCAAAAACTACTGAACCGACCGGGCTGAAACTTTACACACAGGTAGATCTTGAACCCATGCAACACTATTCACTATTACCTATTCCTATTACTATGCCTATTCACTTCCTTAAAATCCCCTCGGGCTGCGCTCTGTGAACGTCCTAAGTTTCAATGTTTACATTTCAGAAGAAAGTAAACATTCAGAAACTGTAATGCGAACAGCTGAGGACACTTCCATTTGACAGCTTAAAGAGCAGAAGCAAGAACAGCTGTTTCAAGCTAACTTACCTTTCTAACCCGTGCGAAGAACGGGTACATTCAACTAGTAGGCTATAAGACTAAATTGTAGTGAAAGAAAGATAGAATTTATGGTTTACACAAATGGCATTTGGCGTAGCTACAATATAATTTATGGTTGAAACTTGGGAACAATAATCTGTTTAGTTATTTAGGAGAACTGAGTAGGATGACATGACAAGTACTTAGTTAGTCATCCGTGAGGAACGTGAAGCCCTGAACTAAAGGTATCAACCAGTTGTATCTGCAGGATAATTGTATCAGTTCGGAATCATTGTTTGAGCTCGTGTTTTACTCAAGTTAATACTCTATAGAACTGTAAACCGTCACGGTTATATGTAATGATGTGGGCTGAGTAAATTGATGTAGTTATGTGGTACACAATGTAGTAATGTTGTCATGTGTGCTTTTACACGAAATATTGATGCAGGGAAATAATAATGATGTAGGGGAGAACGATTACTATTATTGTCATACGTGAAGCAATACAGTTGGCCGCCCCTGCAAAATAAATATTACTACTAGATAAAGCAAAACTGTTGAACAAAGGGGAAACCTAACTGAGATTAGAATGTTAGTGTTCACATAACATAAACTGCAAATGGGATTTATTTATCTAAAGAAAAGGGGTTTGTCATATTTTGTCCAAATTCCACACTTGTAAATTTGAAAAAAGGGATTTTAAAAATCCAGCCAAACAAATTGTGTTGCAGGATCCCATATTATTTATATAGGTAACGAAAAGGTGTAATTATTTATACATCATAATCATATTGTATATCATTACGGTATGCCTAAAATATTACAATTGAAGTTTTAAATTAAAAGCTATTGGTAATTGTACTGTATTTAAACCGTTAATAAATTGTTGTATATTCCTTTAAGGGTGGGTTATTATTTAAGTTGGGGAACTTAAATTCTTTAACCTTCATTGATAATTATTTCATTACAATTCCAATATTTTAAAGATAGTAACGTAAGACTTTTGATTGACCCATTTCTTATAGTTGAAAGAAATAATAATAAATACAAATAAAGTAAATTTGAATGCTGATTTAAATTGATTAAAACATTCCTATTGGATACAACCAAACTAAACCACAAACAAATCACTTCAGATACAAGAGGGAAAACATTTGGCATGTTTTGTAAAAAAACATCGCTTGAGAGTTAATTAAAACTTCACAGATAAAATCCACTTTTGCTCTGAAGAGGTAGGTATAAAATAATGTAGAAAATAGTTTGACACTGAAATTTTATAAACAATATTTATAAATAATTTTAAAAAACTTAAATAATTTTATAAATTTGAAAAAATACCCCTTGCGAGTTATTTAAAACTTCACAGATAAAATCCACTTTTGATCTGAAGAGGAATAAAATAATGTAGAAAGCAGTGACACTGAAATTTGGTACAAAAAATATGTTCTCTAACTTGATTGCATCTACCATTTGTAATAGTGTAACTGTAAAAATTTGTTTACTATGTCATACTTTGGGAACAAAAAAAATCAGAAATATATTATCAGTAGTTTTAAATAGTTATCAAGATGTAGCATCGATATATATATATATATATATATATATATATATATATATATATACAATTTTGAATGACCCCCCAAAACGTGTTCAGGGGGTCACGTTAGGAACTTCTATGGTGGTCCCGGGCTTAAGTTTCACCGTGCAGGTCATGCTAATAGTTCACTTTCCAAAGGAAATTCACTAAAAAATAATGTCAAAACAAAAAAATGTGATCGTATTATGTTCTGAAACCTTTGTTCTCTGTGGTTTGATTGAAAAATTATACTCTACTGAGGCTTCACTTATTCTTCTCAGATGAACATTCAATAAAGGATTAAGCTTGATTAAGCTTGTCTTTCCTCCTGCTTTTGATGTAGCACTAACAATATCATATTAGGAAAAATACTCTATATCAGTTTTAGTTAATACCAGTATGAAATTCTATATATTCAGTATAAATTAATATTTATAAAGGAATTAAATTTAAAATTGTGATCTGTGTTGAGAATTGGAGCAAATCAACACTTTTGAAATATTGATGAATACAATATAATTTTCCAACTCGTAATATTTTACTGTATAATTATTTATTTGGCATTAGTCTTTCATTTAATTAAAATCTAGGTTCCCATCATCCATAGGAAAATCTCTCTCAACGAAACAAACAGTCACAATTACGTCCTGAAAAAAAAACTTTCATACAAAATAGGTATTTGATTTATTAACAGAAAATATGTGCGCCTGCTGTACAGAATCCAAAATTCAGAAAGTAAAATATGGTGATGTAAGAAGATAGTTGAAGATAAAATATATAGTGTTTTTATGAAGAAAAAAATTCAATGTATTGCTGTATTGGAGAGTTTTGGTTATTAGTGAATTTCCTTTGGAAAGTGAACTATTAGCATGACCCGCACGGTGAAACTTAAGCCCGGGACCACCATAGAAGTTCCTAACGTGACCCCCTGAACACGTTTTGGGGGGTCGTTCAAAATGTTATATATATATGTATATATATATATGTGTATGCACTCTAGCGGTCGCATTTTTTGTCCGATTTACTTCAAATTCGGTAGGAACGTTCCTTTCCTACCCCTTTCCTACCTTTCCTATCTGTTGGACAAGTTTGTTGGGCAAAACAATCGGAAAACTCTAAACCCATTTTTTGGGATTAATCTTTCAATTTTCGAGTATTTGGGCCCAAAAAAGGTCATAAAAGCCCCAGATATAAAGTTAATTCATGTAAAAAGGTGAGAATTAGTGAGGCGAAACTTTTAAGCCCTCTCCCGTCATTCTAGCATAAATATTTACCGAGTTATTAAAGAAAATGTGTATCGGCTAAACACAGTACGTTGTCTTATGGGGGTTTTACACTAGAAAAGCCTGTTATTCCTTTGTTAGAGTATTTTTATTGTCCCCAGCAACCTCACGCCTACTTTCAAGCGTGTCTGGACCCTCTCCTAACCTTATAATGTGCAAAATTGTATTCCCAGCTTTGCAAGTAAATAAAACCAGGAGTATCAGAACAGCCAAAAAATCAATGTTTTCAGATTTTAATAAAAATTGGACAAATGTATGTTTTTACACTGATTTTGAGTTTTCAAAGTTTTTATGTGGAAATTCACTTCCTTCACGTCAGCGTGCTGCGTGCAAACTCGTTTTTTATTTTGCATGCATTCTCTTCATTAAAAATAAAACTATCTGCTGCTTCAAATTTAGTATTTTCCAAAATAAAGCACCACAACTCCCTAATTATAGATAAAATAAATAAAAAATTGTGTTTTAATAAATACTGAACATTTTATATTATGTCTTTTATTCAAACAAAATTATGAATGCCAATAATGCATTTGTAAATGACAGTAAATGAAGGATGAAAAGTGTGCAGGAATGCTGCTTGGTAAATATAATTTATTAAATTCCTAAAGTAATCAGATTAAGACCTTACGGATGAAACGGCTACAATCTGATTTTAAAAGCAAAACTATCTTACTTTAATTTTAATTTGTGAAGGATAAGAATTAAGAAAAGTTGATGTTTGACTTTCTATTTCATTTCCTCTAAATGGAGATTCTCAAGACGTTAAAAGTTACAGAATAAACATTCATTATAATATGAATTGACCTCTCACAGCTAAATTATTTAAACATAATTTAATAGTAGTTCACGTTATTTTTAATAATTTTTACACAACTCTGTAAAATGACACTATTATGTACTGTTCATCAAATCTACAATAGAGGATTGTTGTATTGTAGTGTATTGTATTGTAATATTTATTTATGGACCTTTGATTCTAGCTGCAAAACACAGAGAAAAACTATTGAAAATATGATGAACAATAATGCAAAAGCATTATAATATGAAAATACTTGAACAAGTAATTATGTTTATTTTTGTATTTATTTGGACTTTACCTATCGCTTCTAGTGTTTAAAAGTGATTATGCAGTAGTTTTATACCTAAACGTAGTGTAGTTTTAAACACTAGAAGCGATAGGTAAAGTCCAAATAAATCAAAAAATAAATTCAAATCCATCGCTATTAAGAGTTTCAAAAGTAATTATGATTGTCTCTAGTTTAAACGTTAAAACGTCATACATAAATGTGAATGTAATAACACCAATATATAAATAATATTCATGGTAAACATTTAATAATAAAACACTCTCAAGTAACAAAAGGGCAATGTTTATAAAATGAAGCATGGATTTGTTGAAAATTCTAATATTAAATTGTTGCTTATCACAATTTATGCACTCTCATCACAAATGCTTGGAACTGTTCAAAAATTAATTGTAATGTAGCCTATGTGTTGTGAGATGTTTGAGTAATAACTATTTATATCAATATATTTTTAATTAAAATTCCAGGACCTGAAAATAAACTTCTACTACAGTCACTGTGAAATATTAGTAATTGCCTGTTTCATATTTGCCTTTCCTAAAACTCAAGTCTGGAGTTTTTTTAAAATATTTCCTTGTAACTCAGTTAGATTTAGCTAGTGTCAAATCAGTTGAATTTACCGAGATAAGAGAAACAAAGACATGTTAGATTGCCTGTCGATGTTGATATTGTCTGTAAACCGCCAGAATTATTTATTTTCAAAAACAACTTTGCTGTTAGTAGTGATCCATCTCTTTGGTTTAACTGAATACCTGAATATATTTGAATAACTATTCAGTTAATATTAGAGAATATTTATGCCTATAGAGCTAATATTGTTGATTTAAGTGTTTACAGATGAAATGGTAGAGAATAATTCAGTTTTGACTTAAAATATAATTTAAGTATCCCACGTTTTCCTCATTTTAGCGAATTTCCCCTATAGGGAAGAAGCTATTACCGTAGTCGGCATGGTAAGATCTAGGCCCGGGACCATGATAAATTTTCGTTTTGAGGTCCCCAGACCCCAAAAACACCATTCGTTCGAAACTGTATATATATATATATATATATATATATATATATATATATATATATATATATGTGTCCGTGGGTGCGATAACTCTCGTAAAAAAGGTCCGATTTTGATGAAATTTGGTACAAACGTGTAAAGCATTTATGACTTTAAGTTCGAAAACCAGACGGATCGACCTATCCGAAGGGGTATTTTGGGGGGGTTTTGTACCCCAAAAATGGGTTTTTTGAGTTTTTTACATACAATTTTTGAAAAAGTAAAATTTTATTTTTTCCCATTGGAATCAGCTTAAAAAGACGCACAATGTGATGTTTTAATCATTGCTCTACGTCTATTGGTTACTGAGATATTGAAAATGCTAAACACAGTACGTTGTCCAATGTTATTCTTATGGAGGATAAGAAAAATTGTATATCTCGCTTATTTATCAACTTATCCTGACGAAACTTGGTATATTGCTTCATTTCACTGTGGTCTATTGATATTTGCAAAAATCCATTTTTTGCCCGATAGTTCCCGTAGCAGCAAACCTGCATACTCAGCCCCATGTTATTCTTATGGAGAATAAGTAATGTGTTATCTCCTTTAATTATGAACATAAATTAATAGAACTTGGTATGTGGCTTTACCTAGTTGAGTTATAATGATATTTGTATAAAAGCCCATTTTTAGTGCAGCAAACCTGCATACTCAGCCGCCATGTTAATCTTATGGAGAATAATTAAAATGTCATAAATCGTTTATTTATGAATGTATATTGATGAAACTTGGTATGTGGCTTTATGTGGTATTAAGATAAATTAATATGTATTGGAAATTCGCTGAGTATGCAGGTTTGCTGCTACGGGGGTATTTAGTCTTCTTACTTAATTATCATCCCTTATAAATATAATTGTAGCATCGAATAAAAAATATTAGTAAACAAGGTTTTTTTAAGATTTGTAATGTTGTCTTTGTATGCTTAGTTAAATTTTAGGATTAAACTCATCACCTGTTATTGATGAGGGTCACGTTATGATACTCAAAATAAATTGTAACAAGTATAAATTTGAATAAATTGTTCTGCAAATAAATTTTACAATTTCAACTTATTTGAATGTGTAAAATATCAATATAATAGATTATAATAATGACAATGACACTTCAACAAAAATATCGCTAAGTTGAACAAATTGAAAAATTCATACTTGATAAAACTGAAATAAAACTACAACAAAAACCACTCTAGAGCCATGAGTGGGAGACGGAACATTTCGAGAGTTTTGTAAAACTATCTTTGAGAGGCCATTCATTAAAACTGTAAAACTTCACAGATGAAATCCACTTTTGCACTGAAGAGGTATCAACCTATTATTAAACAAGTTTGACATTGAATTTTAATATGTTCTCTTACTTGTTTTTGTTAACTAGCTGTAACAGAGGAAATGTAAATATATGTTAAATAATTCTTTTAGTAGCATGATACGTGTAGTTACAACTAAACAGGATGAATACAATTTGACTTACAACACTACAAAGTATATTTTCACTTACACTGTACTTACATACAAGCCGGTAAAATATACACAAAACATGGCCTCGGACCATCTTTTGTGTATATTTTAAACAGGATAAATAAAATACGTCTTACAACACTATTCTCTGATTACAATACATTCTCTGATTGGGCCTGATGATGACCGGTGTAACTAGTTGAAATCGATCGCCTTGTACCATCTTTTGTGTATATTTTACCGTCTTGTATGTAAGTACAGTATAAGTGTAAATATACTTATAGTGTTGTAAGACGTATTTTATTTATCCTGTTTAGTTGTAACAACACGTATCATGCTAGTAATGAAATTATTTATGTATATTTTACCGTCTTGTATATAAGTACAGTATAAGTGTAAATATACTTTGTAGTGTTGTAAGATATATTTTATTTATACTGCTTAGATATATGTTTACCATCATAAACTTTGTTTAAAAAAAATTGTTAAAAAGTAGGTTTAACCCTTTCATTGCTAAGCTTCTGAAAGGAGTAGTTGAATCTATGATGTTTTGTTAATTTTTTAAATGTCTTGAACACCTGAACAGTCAAAATTAATGAAAATGTGCTTCCGCTGGACACACACACAGTAAAGGATAGGTAAAAAGTAGTAAAATACCTGATCAGATGTGTTGTAACTTACTCATCCCGTCAGCTTGGATCCGAGCTGTCTACCGTTTGTTTAAGGTCCAGACTCCCCTTCAACTCTGCCACAGACAGGTGAACTCTCCATGTGTTGCACATAAAAACCACCGACTGTGACGGGATTCGAACCCTCGATCCAAGTGTTACCCCCGGCCGGGAAGGTAACGCCTTAGACCGCACAGCCACTGATCAGACTAGCAGCTAGGCACTGGACGAGGTAGTTCAGTTCGTGTCTACCAGGTTTCACCACATGTCAGACTAGACTGCAGACTGAGCGCCTAACGTACAATCCCTTATGAAGCGTAACAGTGTTTATTGATAACATATTCAAAAGCCGATATATCGGTCCATAGCACTGAAAGGGTTAGAAGAGCCATCAATTTTGTTAACACAAAACTGAAGATAATTTAAAAGTACCCACTACCATTACCCATTACCTATTGTACTCACTGGTATTCGTTAGCTAATTAATTACTAGATTTAGGAGTTTGTTTATCAGCAACCTTATATAGCGTTGTTCGATGCTTCACCAGTAACAATATTATATAACCTTGTGCGAAGTAAATTACTTAATGTCAGTATCAACTTTAACCAAGATATTTATTGGCAATTTAATTTATTTCGAGGATAGTCGGCTCATAAATATTAAACGCCCCATTATAACGTTCACTTTGAGGGGGTAAAGCAAATTGATGGTGAATAATTTTCAAGGAAAGACGCTCAATAAATGTTTATTGCAATAAATTTGTCTCTCAAAACTGTATTAAATATTTTTATTTAGATTTTTTTCGTTTTTCTTACAATCTTAAGGTATTTGTTCATAAAACTGAGTAAATAATTTAATCTTTTTTGTGTTCCGTAAGCGTTAGATTAAAATTTACTTTAGATATATTTAAGTAGACATGTTAGTATTTTGATGAAAATAAAAATACAGAAAACATAACTTATTTTACAGATTATTGTTGCATTTGATTTGTTCTACTAAATCAAACATTTTAGAACATTTTATTGTAGTTATTCATAAAACATTTGTTTTTAGAAATATACATTTATTTAATATGGAGTACATATTATTGACATGGCTCACTAAACAAGGAAGTGTTATTCAGAAATTTGTCGTATTTGATTGTGGAGGGATTGGGAGGGGGGAATGTAGGGGTGAAAGGTGATTATAGATCAGTCATGTTCAGGTTCAGATTCAGTACAAACTTTTAGACTTAGACAGATTTTGTGGTCAAACTGTGATCGACTTTCCAACAGTATTAAATGCTTTCAGCTAAAGTCATGATTAAGCTGTTTGTTCAAATATCTTTATATATAATTCTGTAAGCGAAATTTTTAAATCAAAATTGTGGGAGTTTGGCAAATTGCAGGATGACGGGAGGGCGCTCAAATTAAAGGTCTTAGTTCCAGAGACTCGGGAAAAATAGCAGTATTTCTAAAAAGTTACCGCAGCAAACAAGAAATAAGGTAAAACATCCCCCATAAGAAAAGCATGGGAATTTAAAAACGTCTGCTTTGTTTACATTAAAACATGTGATCCTACTTATAATGTTCTATGTTCCTCAGCATAAAAATCAGATGAGGCAGAGTATTGGGGAAAGATTAGGGGCTTTGGACCCTTCAAGCCACTAGTATAGTTTAGTCCTCCTACTTTAGACATAGCACTAGAACAATTAAATTGAGGGTTATAAAAAAATTACGATGTACCAGTTTATAGTTAGTACCATGATTAAATTCAGCTGTTTAAGTATACAATTTGAAATTGTAGTTTGCATCGAGAGTTGGAACAAAACCATACTCTTGAAACATTGTAGAACAAAGTAATATGTTTCAATACAAGGCAGTAATGTTGTACTGTACAATTGTTTATCCTTAGTTATATTTCATTAATCTGTATTAATAGACTCTTTATCAACCATCATCTGGTTATGCCCTGAAAAATATTATATTCATAAAAAATACTTTTTTATTTTGTAACAAAAATTTCCAATCCAACAAAAGAACAATTGAAAAAGTAAATACCCCCGTCGCAGAAAACCTGCATACTCAGCGAATTTCCAATGAATATATAACATAACACATTAAGCCACTTAACAGCATTCGTAAGAAATATATTGACAAACAAGCGATATTTAAAATATTAATTATTCTCCATAATAACATCATTGGTGATGAGTACGCAGGTTTGCTGCAACAAGGAACACAAAATAATGGGTTTTTATGAAAATATCAATAGAACTCATCTAATTGAAGATACATACCAAGTTTCATCCATATACATTCATGAATAAGCGATATATGGCATTTTAATAACTTTCCATAAGAATAACATGGGGACCGAGTACCTAGATTTGCTGCTACGGGAACCATAGGGAAAAATTTTTTTTGTGCAAACAACAATAAACCACAACTAGATGAAGCCATATACCAAATTTCGTCAGTTTATGTCCATAAATAAGCGAGATATAAAATGTTTCTCTTTCTCCATAAGAATAACATGACAATAACATTAGGCATCATACTGTGTTTAGCACTTTCAATATCTCAGTAACCAATTGACGTAGAACAATGATAAAAATACCAAATTGTTTTTTTTATGCTGAATTCAATAATAAAAATAAAAATCCGATTCAAATAAAAATTGCATGTGGAAACCCCAAAACACCCATTTTTTGGGGTACAAAACCCCCCTTAGGATGGTGTGATTCGTCTGGTTTTCGAACTCGTTCAAATAAATGGTACTTTACAAATCTTTTCCAAATTTCATTAAGATCGGACCTTTTTTACGAGAGTTATCGTGCTTACATATACATATATACAAATTTGAATGACGTGTTTTTGGCATCTGGGGACCTCAAAATGAAAAGTTATCATGGTCTCGGGCTTAAGACACACTATGAAACCTACGGTAATAGCTTCTTCCCTATAGGGGAAATTCGCTAAAAGTGGTAATATATCATGGTGGTTGAACATAAAAAAATATAGTCTTCTTCTGGATAAAATATAAACGAGTTCGCACGCAGCACGCTGACATGAGGGAAGTGAATTTTCACATAAAAACTTTTAAATTTCAAAATCAGTGTAAAAACATACATTTGTCGAATTTTTATTGAAATCTGAAAACATTGATTTTTTTGGCTGTTCTGATACTCCTGGTTTCATTTACTTGCAAAGCTGGGAATACAATTTTGCACATTATAAGGTTAGTAGAAGGTCCAGACAGGCTTGAAAGTAGGCGTGAGGTTGCTGGGGGTAATAAAAGTACTCTAACAAAGGAATGACACGCTTTTCTAGTGTAAAACCCCCATAAGACAACGTACTGTATTTAGCCGATACACATTTTCTTTAATAACTCGGTAAATATTTATGCTAGAATGACAAGAGAGGGCTTAAAACTTTCGCCTCTCTAATTCCCATCTTTTTTGATGTATTAATTTTACATCTGGGGCTTTTCTGACCCTTTTTGGGTCAAAAACTCGAAATTTGAAAGATTAATCCCCAAAAAATGGGTTTAGAGTTTTCCGATTGTTTTGCCCAATGAACTTGTCCAACAGATTATAAAAAGGAACGTCCCTACCAAATTTTATGTAAATCGGACAAAAAATGTGACCGCTAGAGTGCATACACATATATATATATATAAAATTTTGAACGACCCCCCAAAACGTGCTCAGGGGGTCACGTTAGGAACTTCTATGGTGGTCCCAGGCTTAAGTTTAACCGTGCGGGTCATGCTAATAGTTCACTTTCCAAAGGAAATTCACTAAAAAAGGTTTAATGAAATGTATTGCTGTATTGAAGAGTTTATGATTCCAATGATGCATGATGTAAATGGTAGTAAATTCTTAATAAAAGGGTAAAATATAAATCAGTAAATTCTGGCATAATCAAATCTTACAGATAAAACAGCTAATCTGATTTTAAAAAGAGAAAAAATATTTTACTTTAATTCTAATTTGCGAAAGAGTTAAGTCAACTTGATATTTGACTTTCCATTCATTTCCTGTAATTGGAAATTCTCAGGAGGTTAAACGTGGGAGAATAAACACTCAATATGCAATCTCTCACACTGGAATTATTTAAATTTAATTTTAATTTTTTAGTTACGTCATTGACTATATATAGTCAATGGTTACGTCCATGTTATGTGATGAATATATGCTAACATTGTTTGAATCTACAGAGCTTACATTGGTGGTATACAAATTGTTCAATCGCTATGAAAAAAGTTAAGAGGAAGTGTTTACAACAAATTATTTCTTAGCAGTATCTTAGAATGTTTTCATATATATTTTGAGGTACATTTTAGAATTAACTGAAATATTTAATTTGTATACAGCTTTTTAATAGTTTTAGATGTTGTTTTGAGAAATTTCAAGTTATGCACAAAAATGCCTAACTTTAGATAAAGAGAATAACAACAAAATACTTTGAACTATTTCAAATACTCAAATGAATAGCTAAACTGTTTTCTATTTGATTTTAGTTTTAGTAACCATTAATATCAAAGCATACCATTAAAAGACAGACAAATTTTAAAATATGATAAACAACATTCACATTTATGATGAGAAGAACAACAATTAGTTAGAATTGGCTAGAAAATTTTTAAAATATGATAAACAACATTCACATTTATGATGAGAAGAACAACAATAAGTTAGAATTGGCTAAATTGCAAATCCTACCGTTAAACACCGACTTATAAATAATCTTTATGATTCCAATGTATACCTAAGAAAATTAAATCTCACTACACAAATTATAATGCAGATTTATTGCAAATTACAATAATTGTTGCTGACTACACACTTTATGCTCACATGTTGGAAAAGCGTTGTGGATAGAATAAGCAGAAATATGTAATTGGTACTTATAATATATTCATGGATGATGAATCAGAATATATTATGTTTGTTAAAGACAATATTTCCATTTAATAGTCCATCATTATTTGTATCCATCATTATTTTATTTAAACCACGTTTTAGTTGAGTTTTCCTCATGTACAATTAAGTGCATCTGTTACTAATTGTCTGATATTAATAGTTTATTCTCATATTATTATAAACAATTTCTAAAATGTTCTGGAGTATAAATTCAATCATTGATTACGTATAATCACCCATTGATTTTTTTATTGTAACATATTCATATATACAATGCAGTTTTAGCGAATTTCCCCTATAGGGAAGAAGCTATTACCGTAGGTCTCATAGTAAGACTTAAGCCCGAGACCATGATAATTTTTTGTTTTGAGGTCCCCAGATGACAAAAACACTATTTGTTCAAATTTATATATATGTATATATATATATATATATGTGTGTGTCCGTGAATGCGATAACTTGAGTAAAAAACGTCCGATTTCGATGAAATTTGGCTCAAATGTGTAAAATGACATTCATGACTTTAAGTTCGAAAACCAGAAAAATCGGACCATGGGAATGGGGTTTATGGGGGTTTTAAATTTTCCAAAAATCAGTTTTTTACATTTTTCAACCTAAAATTTTTAAAAAACTTAATTTTGGTTTTGACCATGTTATAGAGCTTAAAAAAACAAATAATATGGTATTTTGAATTATTAACCTAGGTTAGTGGTTGCGGAGAAAATCCAAAAAAACCTGCTCATAAAATCTCCCATGTTAATCTTATGGGAAAAAGGTTTTTGGCTTTTCCTCGGTTCATTTCTATGTAAACTTCACATTTTCTTTTACCAATCAGTTTAGCTCTACAAAACAATCATTTTGGTGTTTAAATTGTGATTCTACGTCCAACCGTTGCCGTGATATTCAAAGTGCTAAACACAGTATGTTGTCCAATGTTATCCTTATGGAGAATATTTAAAATTTGATATCTCGATTATTTATGAACGTATATTGATGAAACTTGGTAGGTGGCTTCACCTAGTACTGGTATATTGATATTTCCACAAAAAATTGATTTTTTGTTGATTAGCAGCAAACCGGCATTCTCATCCCTAATGTTATTCTTATGGAGAATACGGAAAGCTTTATATCTCCCTTAATTATGAACATAAATCAATACAACTTGGTATATAGCTTCACCTGGTTGAGTTATATTGATAATTGCAAAAAACCCGCATTTTTATCTTCCTTGTTGCAGCAAACCTGCGTTCTCAGCCCTAATGTTATTCTTATAGAGAATAAATAAAATGCTATATATCACTTATTTATTTAAGTATTTTTATGAAACTTGGTAAGTGGATTTATGTGGTAGTAAGAAATATATTTATTCATAGGAAATTCGCTGAGTACGCAGGTTTGCTGCGACGGGGGTATTTGTGTTTGGGCCACTGTGCGCCGTGGCAGTGGCAGACGCAGACCGCTGCGCTGCAGGTGAATTGTTAAGGGGGGAGGGGGGAGCGCGGTGACCTTGAGACCGACCTTCCCCCCTGCCACCCTGGCGCCTGAGCTGGCCTTATCGCTCATTCATTCTAATTTCCTGGAATACCTCTACCTACCCCCCTTCACCCTGGCGCTTAGACTGGCGTTATCTCACTTTTTTTGCTTCATTCATTCTAATTTCCTGGTATTAAAAATTATTTAAAAATTCTCTGGAGGGACATTAATAATTTCGTTTGTTTAAACGTTTTCCTTTAATATATTTATATCAATTTGTAAATCGTACGCTTTGTAGTTGATTATCTGGTTAGTTTATTTGTTAGTGAATTTCTTTGGAAAGTGAACTATTAGCATGACACGCAAGGTGAAACTTAAGCCCGGGACCTCCATAGAAGTTCCTAACGTGCCCCCCTGAACACGTTTTGGGGGGTCGTTTAAAATTGTATATATATATTTTGATATATATATAAAAACATATATGTATATATGTTTTATATATATATATGTGTATATATGTGTGTGTTTGCACTCTAGCGGTCGCATTTTTTGTCTGATTTACTTCAAATTTGGTAGGAACATTCCTTCCTGTAATCAGTTGGACAGGTTTGTTGGGCAAAACAATCGGAAAACTCTAAACCCCTTTTTTGGGGATTATTCATTCAAATTTTGAGTTTTTGGGCCCAAAAAGGGTCAGAAAAGCCCCGTATGTAAAATTAAAGCATTTAAAAATATGGGAATTAGTGAGGCAAAAATTGTAAGTTCTCTCTCGTTATTCTAGCATACATATTTACCGAGTTATTAAAGAAAATGTGTATCGACTAAATACAGTACGTTGTCTTATGGGGGTTTTACACTAGAAAAGCCTGTTATTCCTTTGTTAGGGTACTTTTATCATCCCCAGCAACCTCACGCCTACTTTCAAAACTTATCCTAACATTATCCCAGCAGGTAAGTGAAACCAGGAGCATCAGAACAGCCAAAAAATCACTGTTTTCAGATTTCAATAAAAATTGGAATAAATGTATGTTTTTACACTGATTTAGAGTTTTATAAGTTTTTATGTGGAAATTCACCTCCCTCACGTCAGCGTGCTGCATGCGGATTCTTTTTATTAGCGAATTTCCCCTATAGGGAAGAAGCTATTACCGTAGGTGGCATGGTAAGACTTAAGCCCGAGACCACGATAACTTTTCGTTTTGAGGTCCCCAGATGCCAAAACCACTATTCGTTCAAATTTATATATATATATATATATATATATATATATATATATATATATATATGTATGTATGTATGTGTATGTGTCCGTTACCGCGATAACTTTTGAAAGAAACACCCGATTTTGATGAAATTTGGCACAAATGTGGAGAGTAGCATTTATGACTTTAAGTTCGAAAACCAGATCGATCGCACTATGGGAAGGGGTTTTATGGGGGTTTACAATTTTCCAAAAATCAGTTTTTTGCAAATTTGACCCCAAAATGTTAAAAAAAACTCAATTTTGGTTGTAGCCATTTTATAGAGCTTAAAAAAACAAATAATTTTGTATTTTGAATCATTAACCTAGGTTAAGTGGTTGCGGAGAAAATCCAAAAAAACGTGTCCCATGTTAATCTTATGGGAAAATGGTTTTTTGATTTTTCTCAGATGGTTTTACTAAAAACTTCACATTTTTGTTTATTAATGTGTTTAGCTCAACAAAACAAACATTTTGGTGTTTTAATCGTTGTTCTACGTCCAACCGTTGCAGAGATATTCAAAGTGCTAAACACAGTACGTTGTCCAATGTTATCCTTATGGAGAATAAATAAAATTCTATATCTCGATTATTTATGAATGTATATTGATGAAACTTGGTATGTGGCTTCAACTAGTTGTGGTATATTGATATTAGCACAAAAAACAAGTTTTTTTGTTGATAGTCCCCGTAGCAGCAAACCTGCATACTCGGCCCCCATGTTATTCATATGGAGAATAAGTAAAGTTGTATATCTCCCTTAATTATGAACCCACATTAAGAGAACTTGGTATGTAGATTCACCTGGTTCAGTTGTATTGATAATTGGAAAAAAAAACACATTACTTATCTTACTCGTTGCAGCAAACCTGCGTCCTCAACCCTAATGTTATTCTTATGGAGAATAAATAAAATGATATATATCACTTATTTATGGATGTATTTTTGTGAAACTTGGTAAATAGCTCTATGTAGTAGTGAGTCACATATATATGCATTGGAAATTCGCTGAATACGCAGGTTTACTGCGACGGGGGTATTGTTCCCTGTTGCAGCAAACCTGCTTACTCAGCCCTCATGTTATTCTTATGGAGAATAACTAAAATGTTATATGGCGCTTATTTATGATTGAATATTGATGAAACTTGGTATGTGGCTTTGCCTAGTTAAATTATATTTATATTTGCATAAAAACCAATTGTTTATGTTCCTTGTCTCAGCAAACCTACGTACTCATTACCAATGTTATTCTTATGGATAATAATTAAAATCGCTTATATGAATATATTTTTATGAAACTTGGTATGCGGCTTTATGTGGTATTAAGACAAATATTATGCATTGGAAATTCGCTGAGAACGCAGGTTTGCTGCGACGGGGTATTTTTTTTATATTTTTATAAAAATACTAGGTGATAGCCGCAGGCTTCGCCCCGCAAATGATTGATAAGAACTGTTACAGTTGTGTGTGCTGCATTCTGTGGTTAGCCCGGAACTACTACGAATCAAGATCAGCTGTTTGTATTTTCATCAGCTCAAACAAAAATGAATGTCCAAGAAATACATGGGAACTTTGTCGGGATCTCTAAAGGAGCCTTAAGGTCACATCAGGATGAAAACTATTTAGTTTTCCTATTTTATGCCTGAAGAATCAGTGTTCAAAATGTCATCTCTCTACCTACATGGGAAGGTGGAGAATTAGTGATGAGTCAGTCAGTCAGCCAGGGCTTTTCCTTTTGATATCGATTTAATATCTATATCTATCTATAAAAAAGGAAGTATATATGGATATATATATATATATACATATATATATATATATATATATATATATATATATATATATATATATATATATATATATATATATAAGCCTATGGACTCCGAAACCGTTCGACAGTTTGTAATAAACTTGCAGGCATTATTAAGCATTATTCAAGGATGGTTTGTGTGAAGTTTGGTGCAAATCTGTCCAAAGGGCTCCGACCCAGAGGGCATACAAGGGTGCAGTGTCAGGTTTTAGAAATTTAGTGTTTACAAAATTAACAGCTGTAATTAAAAAAAATTCAAAGTTTTGGGCGCAGCAACACGTGCCGGGTAACTGCTAGTATCTATAAAAGGGGCGACTGACTGACTCACTCATCACTAATTCTCCACCTTCCCATGTAGGTAGAGAGCTGAAATTTTGTACACTGATTCTAAAGGCATAAAATAGGAAAACTAAATGGTTTTCATCCTGATCTGACCTTAGGGCTCCGCCAGAGATCCCGACAAAGTTCCCATGTATTTCTTATGGACATTTATTTTTTTTTGAGCTAATGAAAATAGAAACAGCTGATCTTGATTCGTAGTAGTTCCACGGGCTAACCACAGACACAACTGTCATAGTTTTTATAAATTATTTGCGGGGCGAAGCCTGCGGGAACAGCTAGTTTAACAATAAAACTAACTAAACGTAACAGAAGTCAGTCTGCCCGGATGATTTACTTGATTTATTTTTGAATTAGAAGTATTTATATGTCACCATAGTAAACATTTAGTTTGACATTTTTTCTTATTTTCTTAGGGATTAGACCCAATGGCTTTCAAAGCTCTTAAACAAGTTAGCATTAACTTAAATTAGTGTTATGTCTGGTGATTGGTTATATTTTAAACAAACAACTTTTGTAACAGTCTGTAAAGGTTTACGAATTCATAAAAGTAGAACTTATAAATCTTATAGACATAAATTTAATTCAAGAAGTTTTGGAAGAACTCTGAAACTAACATTTCTGCACTTCCCTCTATTCAGTAGTTTGTACAACAATTAAAATATAAAACGAGTTCGCACGCAGCACGCTGACGTGAGGGAAGTGAATTTCCACATAAAAAACTTGTAAAACTCAAAATCAGTGTAAAAACATACATTTATTCCAATTTTCATTGAAATCTGAAAATATTGATTTTTTGGCTGTTCTGATGCTCCTGGTTCCATTTACCTGCAATGCTGGGAATACAATTTTGCGCATTATAAGGTTAGGAGAAGATCCAGTTAGGCTTTAAAGTAGGCTTGAGGTTGCTGGGGATGATGAAAGTACACCAACAAATGAATAACAGGCTTTTTTAATGTAAAACCCCTACAAGACAACGTACTGTGTATGGTCAATACACATTTTCTTCTATAACTTGGTAAATAGTTATGCTAGAATGAGAGGAGAGGGCTTAAAAGTTTTGCCTCACTAATTTCCATCTTAGTGGATTAATTTTACATCCGGGGCTTTTATGACCCTTTTTGGACCCAAAAACTCGAAATTTGAAAGATTAATCCCCAAAAAAAGGGGTTTAGAGTTTTCCGATTGTTTTGCCCAACGAACTTGTCCAACTGATTACAGAAAGGAATGTCCCTACCAAATTTGAAGTAAATCGGACAAAAAATGTGACCGCTAGAGTGCAAACACATACACATATATATATATATATATATACATATATATATATATGAACACATACATACATACATATATATATATGTCTATACACATATATATATATAAGTATAAATATACATATATGTATATATACAATTTTGAACGACCCCCCAAAACGTGTTCAGGGGGTCACGTTAGGAACTTCTATGGTGGTCCCGGGCTTAAGTTTCACCGTGCGGGTCATGCTAATAGTTCACTTTCCGTAGGAAATTCACTAATTAATCAGGAAGTAATTTTTAAGTAGTTATTTTTAATTTTAGAATCTGTAAATCCTGAAGCCCTCTATTTTTGTTTTAAATACATGATCAAATTAATTAAATGATTCCTATGTAGGAAAAAAGCACCTTTGTGAATGACAAGTTTGGTAACAAATGGAAAATATTTGATAATATTTATTATTTGTTCAGTATCAACCCAAGTTCCAATTATTTTTACGTATAGGCTATTCAGCGACCGACCTAAAAATTCAGCAAATGAAACTACTTTTATAGTTATTTTAAAATCACTTAAACACCCGAAAACAGTATAATATGTATAATACTGGACTCACTGCGTCAAACTTGTTTTGCCTCAAACTGGTGTCTGAGACAAGCATGAAGTTTGTCTGCATAAATAACCTTGTAAATCAGTAAGAGTTAACAGAATTACAAGAGCATAAATCAGTTGAACCTCCCGGGACAAGAACAAAAGACATGATAAATTACCTGTCGATGTTGATATTGTCTGATAACCGCAGAGGCTGAAACTAATAACTTTGCTGTTAGTTGTAATCAGTATCGGGCTGGTTTAATACAACTGAATCGAATATAGCGATGAAATGACGCAGAGAAATTTAGTTTTGATATGTGATATCCTTGAATTATCCTGCGTAAACGATCTATTCTTTTGTCTAATACTAGTCGAGACTTCAATCATTTTATAAAAAACTCCCCGGCTGTAGCCGAGTACTACAGTATTAAATATTATAAAAATAAAAATGTTGTCAAATATTTAGATCGTCAATTGTCTTTTTGTCGTAGTAGGAAGACTAAAGTATTTCATCTGTAATGAAGCCAAAATATTCTAATCAAGCTAATTCCACACGGATCCTAGGCTCCATTCAAACGTAGATTTTAAAAGCAAGATTTTGTAATTGCAATATTGGATAAAGACTCTATTGTTACTAGGAACCGCCCAATGGTCGAAATTCAACCACACATTATTTAACGAATATTTAAAAAAGTTTAATATTTAGTGGGTTTTATTGCACTTATCTCTTTCTACTTCTCTCTCCCTCCCCCTCCCTCCCCCTCACCCCCAGGTAATTTTTTAAATGTGGAGTTAAAAAGGATAGGGTAGAGGGGCGTTACCATTCCAGTAACCAGTTGCCTTTTTATTTATTCATGAAACCTCTCCACCTCATCCTCTCCCCAGCTCTCATTCTTCCCCTTCACAAGCAGGTTTAATTTTTTTTTAATGTGGAGGTAAAAAGGATAATAGAAGGGTGTTACCATTCCAGTAGCTAGTAGTGTTTGTATTTACATTATGCCTGAAACATCTGTTCTCCCTGTTTTGCTATTATTTGTTATATCAACAGCTGTCAAATATAGAACTATTTAATCAATTACTGTTCCTCCATAAGATTAACATTAAAATTTTGAAAGCCTGTGAGGCGTGGCCCTGAAGGCTGATGTAAATTATAATGGGTTTCTGCACATCTACAGGACACTACCTTTCTGACGGTATGCGCGAATTCCTCCTATGATGCACACAAGCTAAGATAAAAGGAGAACAAGTTTTGTGCTTGGCTATTAATATAAAAATTAAGTATATCCTCTGTTAATTAAATATTAACCATAAACCATAAATGATATTATGGCAATTAAGACTTATTCCAATAAAGAAATAAAGGGTGTTAGCCTAAATTGAAACTAGCCTGATACATTGTGATAAACAATTCCCAGGTTAGAGTCTAATAAAGTAGAAGGGGTTTTATAGTGGGTTGATTACGTCCCAGAAAACTGTAAAAAATTACAGACTGGAATAGGAGAAGGGTTGCCCTCCCGTGGTAGGGTGACCCACATGTTGGGTCACCGTGAGGGGTAGGCAGCGGGAGGAGTGGGGAATGAGACGAGTCGCCGATGGGGGTGGCAGCAGCACCCCCTTAGTCAAATGCACCCCCTCTGAGCGACCTAGCGCCACTAGCGTTTGAAGCGGCCGGTGACCGAACTAAACTTAACATGATAGTCAGCCTTCTACGGCGTTTTATATTTTTCTGTGATTATGATTACAGGCTGGCCTCCTCTGTATGCATAATTAATTTTCCTGCCACTGCCAAAAAATCTCTTTAAGCTCTGTATACATTAAACCTCGGATTGACTGGACTAATGTGGTGGAATTTTGATTCGGATAGCAACAAATCCGGATAATCAGAAGCTACTATAATATTGCATGAATAACGATTGGGGGTACTTTGGTATTATACGGATGCCACCCTTATACAGCGCGCTGCGGCAGTTATGTTAGGATGGGTTATCATAAAAATGATTGTAGGACTTTCCTTGTTTCGTTACAAATCGAATGATACCTGATGAGTCACACTTCCGGCCGCCAAACCCCCTCCAAATAGGCCAAGGTCAGGTCGTTGACCGGAGCGCGCGCATTACCTGTCACCGCCTGTATCTGGGTCAGTGTCATGAGTGATTTATTGCCGTGCACTACGTTACATTTGTTTTCATAATGAGTGACGTTCTTTTGGTGTGGGATTTACCTCGAAATGAAGAGGAAACCGTACGTATTTTTATGATAACCCATCCTAACATAACTGCCGCAGCGCGCTGTATATTTTGCGTAGTACATATTGTGGCGATCGGGTCTGGCTGCTAGCGGCGGCGACGCATTCAACACGATCCTAGCGGACATCGCTGCCTTTTGGGAGGCACAACACAAAGACCGCTCATCAGAATGATGTAAAATTTTTACAGTAAGTCAATAAAAGTACGTTTTTTCGAATTATGTAGTTATCCTTTGTATCCGGTAAAAATTAACCTCCAAATATAGTGGCATCCGTATAATACCAAAGTACCCGATTGGGACACTAGCGCCTGATATGTTGATGCTACAAATTGCGTGGAAACACTGTGAGCAAAATAGACGTGTCAATTTCACAGGCGTTCACATTAATGAATTGCGGTTGTGATTGAGACTTAGAAGGCGCTAGCACAGGAGAAAATCACATTTTTTTAAAAACGATGCCAACGGCATTTTTGTAAGTAGAGTACACAAACGCTTGTATGGAAAGCGGTCCAAACTCCTCAAATGTTTTTGGACACCCTGGGATTTGAACCCGTGACCCCTTGAACCGAAGTCCAAGACGCTAACCGTTAGACTAGCGAGGTGATAATTAAGCCCAAACGCAACGAGGTGATAATTAAGTTTTGACTGTACAACATTTTTTATTTCGGGCTACCTAAACCGGTTAATCCAGGATCCGGATGATTCGTCCGGATAATCCGAGGTGTACCGTACTGTAAATTTGACCATGAACATACAATATCATTGTTGAAAGCCATTTTAACGAGTTGGCACACTAAATCGGTTATGTTATATAGCTATAAATCTGACCACAACGAAATTGCCTTAACTGCAGTTTTGTCTCGGTTGTAACCATTGAACAATAAGTACGAGTAAAATATCTCCTCAGACTTGGGTACAGATAATATTACGAAGTTGACATAATTTTTAATTAGTATTTAGTAATTTAAATATCCTGACATTATTCATGTATATGTACTGTATATGTCTGAATAAAGAATTATTGAATTGAATTAACAAATGTAACAACTTTAAAATACGAATATCACTCACATGCATCGTTTTATCCAAGATCTTTCTGGAATTGAAATGTCAAGCAAATTACGTGTCACGGGTACTGGTAGTGTATTGCTGCGATACTGTGATCGTTCCATGCCTCGTCCTACCTATCTTAAGATATTTGAATAATACATTTAACAGAAAAACTTATTTACGGTAAATAAAAATACCCCCGTAGCAACAAACCTGCGTACTCAGCGAATTTCCAATGCATTTATATATATCTTAATGCCACATAAAGCCACATACTAAGTTTCATAAATATACATTCACATATAAACTATTTATGACATATTAATTATTTTCCATAAGAATAACATGGCGGCTGAGTATGCAGGGTTGCTGAAGCAAGGAACACAAAAAATGGGGATTTATACAAATATAAGTATAACTCAAGAAAGTAAAGTTACATACCAAATTTTATTAATTTATGTTCATAATTAAGGGAGATAACACGTTACTTATTCTCCATAAGAATAACATGGGAGCTGAGTACGCAGGTTTGCTGCTACAGGAACTATCGGCCAAAAAATGTTGTTTAGTAAAAATATCAATAAACCACAACGATATGAAGCAGTATACCAAGTTTCATCAGGATAAGTTGATAAATAAGCGAGATATACAAATTTTCTTATTCTCCATAAGAATAACATTAGACAACGTACTGTGTTTAGTACTTTCAATATCTCTGTAACCATTTGACTTAGAGTAATGATCTAAACACTAAATTGTGTGTCTTTTTAAGCTGATTCCAATGGAAAAAACTAAAATTTGAGTTTAAAAAAATTATATGTAAAAAACTCAAAAAAAACTCATTTTTGGGGCACAAACCCCCCCCCAAAATACCCCTTCGGATAGGTCGATATGACTGGTTTTCGAACTAAAGTCATAAATGCTGCTTTACACGTTTATACCAAATTTTGTCAAAATCGGATAATTTTTACGAGAGTTATCGTGCTCACGGACACATATATATACAGTTTTGAACGAATGGTGTTTTTGGTATCTGGGGACTTCAAAACAAAAAGTTATCTTGGTCCCGGGCCTAGGTGTTACCATGCCGACTACGGAAATAGCTTCTTCCCTGTAGGAGAAAGTGGCTAAAAGAAAATCCCAATAATAAGCCAAATTATTCTATGATAAATTTATGAGATTATATTTTGGGTGTTAAAGCAAATTAATATATGATAATAACCAAGAAAAAAGTATTGTAAAATAAAAATAAAGTTATTTGTAGATATACTAGGGTATAGATCAACACGTTCATTACTGAGATTTTTCCTTTTAAATATAAAATAATTTGTACTGCTCTAGGGTTATCCCCAATTACAGATAGATCCCACTAAAGGTAAAAGACCTCTACGTATTCCAGACTGGATATAAATATAGCTTGGACTTAAGATTCAACGGAATAAATCATCCGCCATTTGTAGCCTTTTCTCAAAATACAATTTAAAAGCAACATTCAGGATCACTGAAATGTTTGCATAAACATGAATACGCTAAGCCGGGAATGGCACACTCATGGCCGTGGTTATAATTGACCTCTCTTTGCTATCAGGAGAGATTTAGACGGAATCCGATTTATAGCCAAACACATATTTTTTATTCAATACACAAATATATTTACATTGAAACACAAGTAGCTTGTGATAAATAATCTCCGAGATCCATATACTATTGGAAAGTTTTTCACTTATAAACTCTGCTAAAAATGCTTTCAAAGGTGTTTTGAGCTTCATAAATCTGAGAGATAAGCAAAAGATAATGAACTGATTTACAGATCAATCTCTCCGCTCTGTTGAAAAGGTTTATCAGTTTCACAAATCAATTCCATCAAGCCTCGATTATTTGCCTCATTTTTAATGCGTAATGAAAACCAAAGTAATCAAGGAAGGAATACAGGATTGATTCATCAATTTAAAGTTAATTACGACCTTAATCACTTGATGAAAGATAAAAGGCACTGTTAATTTTATTTTTGCACTACTGACCGACACATTTGATTTGTTTTGCATTGTTGAGTATTTTTGATTTTTCAATTAGCATTCAGTTGTACTGTATTTGTAAAGTTGTTTTTTTTTTGTAATAATAAATCATTGAGCTATAAATTGATAGTTTAGCCAGTTTGGTTTGATCAGTAAATTGAAATTGGCCAAAATGTCAGAACATAATTGATTTAACATATTTTATTCATACTACGATCAATTTTATTTACAAGCTCAAACATACAAGCTATAAGATAGTATTACAGTTTCTCATAAAACCGTTGATAAGTTTTTTCCATGATAATTTTAGTTATCACTCTGTTAACATATTTTAATATAGATTCAGCATTTTTATGAAATAACTAATTATCTTAGAAAACAAGTATTTATTTACTATGTACAAGTAGTTTATGTTACTTACAAAAAATAAAAATGTTTAAAGAATAACACATCCAGATAAATAAATAAAACACTCAATATCTGAGTTTTGAAGAATAATAATAAAAACGTTTTGTAAAACTTTGGTTTAAACATTGTTTGTTAATCATAATTTCTTTCTTGATCAAATAACATACGCTGAACTGAATCTAGTTCTCTTTGAGTGCGCTCTAACTGAAAATCATAACAAAAGAGATGTACTGAACATACAAATGTTTTTATTGTCATCGTTTCTTGTGAAGTTAAAATCATTTTAATATTTTGATACTGCAATTAAAATAAATACACTAAAGGAATGTTTCTGGCAATTTTTATATCTAGCAATGATTTAAATCGATGATAGCATAGTAAAATGTTTTTATCAATTACAATTTTGGCATAAAAAATAATATTTTTTTATACAAAATTATCTTATATATTTAACTAGGACACATTAGTGAGAGTTCTCGCAGTAACAGGCACTTCATAAATAAACGGTAACCGTAAGCTGAACTCACTTATTTTAATTAAAACAAGTCGTTAAGAAATTTTCTTATGTTTAAAGAGATTACCTGGTTCATCAGAAACTTAAAATAATTATCTGTCTGACTGAAGCATTTTACCTGCTTAGCCTGTTTTGTTTAACAATTTTAATTTAATTTGAGCAATGTCAAAGGATCTTGGATAACGTGTTTTGGGTAGATTGTGTCAAGGTATCCTAGTAAAAAATATTCACGTTGGTCCCGGCTACATAAGTAGTCGACAGGTCATGTCAGAGGCAGTGCGACGTGAAAACTCTGACAACAGACCTTGGCTTCAAACTTTACTTCTACTATTAATAAAAAAAGGTTTTAGTTGAAAAATATAGCTTGATAGCTTTGTTCCAACTTTGCCAGTATCAGTTGGCATCACGGCAAAAACAATGGTGATGTACTGTACTTGTATTTAAATGACGAGTCACATGAAATAATTTTAAACATGATTTATAACAATAAGACGTGACAAGCTGAGCAGTCCTAAATAAATACCCCCGTAGCAGCAAACCTGCATACTCAGCGAATTTCTAATGGAGATATAAATGTCCTAATCCCTCATAAAGCCACTTACCAAGTTTCATAAAAATATATTCACAAATAAGCGATATATACAATTTTAATTATTCTCCATAAGAATAACATTGTTGCTGAGTATGCAGGTTTGCTGCATCAAGGAATGCAAAAAATGGGTTTTTATGCTAATATCAATATAACTCAACTAGGTGAAGTCATATACCAGTTTTTATTCATTTATGTTTATAATTAAGGGATACATAGCATTTAGTTATTATCCATAAGAATAACATGGGGCTGAGTATGCAGGTTTGCTGCTACGGGAGCCTTTAACAAAAAACTATTATTTTGAACAAATATCATTAGAACACAACCAGATGAAGCCATATACCAAGTTTCGTCAGTATACGTTCATAAATAGGCGAGATATAAAATTTTTCTTTTCCTCCATAAGAAAAACATTAGACAACGTACTGTGTTTAGCACTTTCAATATCTCGGGAACCAATTGACGTAGAGGAATGATCAAAATACCAAATTGTGTGTTTTTTTAAGCTGAATACAATGGTAAAAACTAAAATTTGACAATTTCAAAAATTATATGTAAAAAGTTCAAAAAACCCATTTTTGGGGTACAAAAACCCCCCAAAATACCCCTTCGGATAGAGCGATCTGGCTGGTTTTCGAACTTAAAGTCATAAATGATGCTTTACACGTTTATACCAAATTTCATCAAAATCGGATCATTTTTACGAGAGTTATCGTGCTCACGGACACACACACACACACATATATATATATATATATATATATATATATATATATACAGTATCGAACGAATGGTGTTTTTGGGGTCTGGGGACCTCAAAACGAAAAGTTATCATGGTCCCGGGCCTAGGTCTTACCATGCCGACTACGGTAATAGCTTCTTCCCAATAGGGGAAATTCGCTAAAAATGTAACAAAACTTTGTTAATTAATTGAAGTTCATAATGTTCTAAGTTATAAACATTCAATAAAAGTAATTCAAGCGAAACCATGCGTACCTTAGAAAACTATAATATAAAAGAAAAACTAATTACTCTAGGTTAGCAACAATTAAGACACAAACTATATCTATGTTACAAACTAACATTCAATGTTAGAAAGGAGTGATGTTTGATGTTATGCCATTTTTATAAGACTTGTCGGAATTCTTTATTGTGTTAATGATCTAGGGTTTATTCTATAGATTACTTTTTAGCGAATTTCCCCTATAGGGAAGAAGCTATTACCGTAGTCGGCATGGTAAGACCTAGGCCCGGGACCATGATAACTTTTCATTTTGAGGTCCCCAGATGCCAAAACCACCATTCGTTCAAATTTTTATATATGTATATATATATATATATATATATATATACACATACATATATATATATATATATATATATATATATATATATATATATATGTCTCTGTAAGCACGATAACTCTCGTAAAAAAGGTCCGATCTTAATGAAATTTGGTATAAACGTGTAAAGTACTATTTATTTGAACGAGTTCGAAAACCAGACTAATCGCACCATCCAAAGGGGGTTTTTTGTATCCACATGGGTTTTTTGGGGTTTCCACATGTAACTTTTATTAAAATCAAATTTTAATTTTCACCATTGAATTCAGCATAAAAAACAAACAATTTGGTATCTTGATCATTGCTCTACGTCAATTGGTTACTGAGATATTGAAAGTGCTAAACACAGTACGTTGTCTAATGTTATTCTTATGGAGAAAAAGAAAAATTGTATATCTCGCTTATTTATGAGCATAAACTGACAAAATTTGGTATATGGCTTCATCTGGTTGTGGTTTATTGTTGTTTGCACAAAAAAACAATTTTTCGACTATGGTTCCCGTAGCAGCAAACCTAGGTACTCGGTCCCCATGTTATTCTTATGGAAAATAATTAAAATGTTATATATCGCTTATTTATGAATGTATATGGATGAAACTTCGTAGGTGACTTCACTTAGCTGAGTTCTATTGATATTTGCATAAAAATCCATTATTTTGTGTTCCTTGTTGCAGAAAACCTGCGTACTCATACCCAATGTTATTCTTATGGAGAATAATTAATATTTTAAATATCGCTTGTTTTTGAATATATTTCTTATGAATCTTGTTAAGTGGCTTAATGTGTTATGTTATAATTAATTGGAAATTCGCTGAGTATGCAGGTTTGCTGCGACGGGGGTATTATCTTTCTTTGACAATATTTTCATGCTCTTTGCTCAATTCAATGACAATTATTTCGGTATTAGACACATTCGGAACTTGGATAGTTCAAACTTCTATAATTCAAAATCTTCTTTATTAAAAACTTTTGCTTGATCCCTAGTATTATTTAAGCAATATTTAAAAAATGTTTGTTTCGGTCCCTTGAGATTTGAATTATCCAAGTTCCACTGTATTTAACTTTTTCAATCCAAGAGGTGTTTTGGACATTTAAATTAAAGTACCCGGGGGCCCGAGCTTTGCTCGGGGGAAGGCCATTCAGTTTGTTTAGATGACTCGGAGTAATATTTCACCACTTCCCCCTACTGATAATCAGATTTGTATAGCTCATTTGCTTTTTTCTATATTTTTAAGGTCACACCAGTTGTTATTTATAGCTCAATGTCCCTTTGATTTATTTTACTACTCTATATATATGTAATCTTCACTTAAATCTTGTTGAGCGGAGCTCCTATACTACACTCTGGCTTTTTATTTACACGTACTCCTCCTGAACGGCTGTAGTGATCCTCACGAAATTTTGCTCGGTCATAGTACATCTATGGGAAGGTATAAATCTGAAATGGTCCAAATCGGACATAAGGGTTCTGCCCTACGGCCCTTTAAAGTTACCACGTTATTTTAATAGGAGAAATATTTTATTTGGTTTGTTTACTGTATGTTGATTATACAGCTGTTATAAGGATCAAATTTAAATGCAGACTGTTACTATCAGCTGTTTTATTGATTAAATAAATACTCGCTCCGCTCAATATTGCAAGCAGACAACTGCATTGTATACCTAGTAATCTCTGCTCTCAGGAAACCACATATTAGTAATCATAAACAACATGAGTATTACTTTGACAGTTCCCTCGTTGATTATGATCAGCTGTTACAATTCTTTTGTTTTGATTTTTAACTCCATAAAAGCCCAATGTTATTTTATTAACTTTTCAATTTCGTTTTTTAACATTATTTGATTTTTACTGGCGAACATATTTTTATACCAGAACTTAGTTATTTCCAATATTTGAAGGAAATCCTCGGAGCCGTTTTTGAGATAATTGAGTAACCAACCAACCAAGCAAACATTGCTCATATAAGAGTATAGGACATAAAATACCTGAGTTTATTATATGGCAATATCAAACCGATGTTGTAGTCATTCATAGCAGATTTCCATTTAAGTGGTTTTCATAATTTTCTGTGAAGTAACTTAGTACTTTAGATCCTGACAGTGTAAAGTAGGAAATCTGATCCAAGTCAAGCTAAATCCATGTTAACATGCCGCCCTGCTTAGGTACTTGATGCCTTAACTCTGATCCTTTCCTCATCCAGATTCAACTTTCTCCTGACTTACATGACAGTAAAATCATGGAATTACATTTTTAAGATTGTAAATAAACATACACAGTTATATTTACTAACTGGCTTGCTTTGTGGCAAATTCATAGGGCTACAAATAAAAAATAAAAAAGTTTCCCTTGTCAGTCTAACTTTACAAATATATTTATAACTCGCAGGTTTAATTCAAGTTAACACCTTTCTCGGTAAATTTTACAAAATGGTAGTGATATAGTTATTAATTAAAAATTATAATATAAAATTATATAATTAAAAAATATAATATAATTAAAAATATATAATTAAAAATCATAAATGTCAAGTTTACCAAACATATTTATCACTATCAAACAAAATAATATGACAAACTTAATGGCACCTTGTTTGCTGCAAGAGCATAAAAATAATTTTGTTTTGAATAAAATTAGATTATTTCTTACTTACTTAAATAAATTTAAAATTGAATATTTTTTTAATTGCAGCTCAATATGATTTGTTTTTAGATTCTACCCTTTTTATAAAAATCAAATTTTGTAAAAAACACATACAGACAGACAGACGCTAAACGAAAGGAGATAGGACATATGTTTATATAAACTTTTTTGCTTATTTTGACCCAAGGAATCACTACGTAAATTATGTCCCCACCTTTTTTTGTACACCCTGTATATGTGCAATGTGTAATTTAATATTTAATCATTTTTCAACTTCTAATTTAATTTTCCTCTTATATTTAATCGTCAATATCAACCGATTAATTTTATACCAATTTCCAGGAGATATTCGTGATGCATTTAAGAATACATTCTAAAATAAAGTTAGATACTTTAAAATACATATAACTGTAGAGTGAGTAATAACAATCATCAGTAAAAATCTTACTTAGAATTACATATTTTTGACTATTAATGCAATTTAAGAATAAATATTATTTTGTTCCATCAGCTACATATATAATTAAAAACGACAGCCGGTGAAAGTTGAATAAATAAAGAAAAGCAAACAATTCTATAAAGTTTGACTTGGACAGGAAATGGCAGACTGCTGTGAAGTTTATTTAAACTTAATTAAATACCAAATACTCAGTTGACTACTCTTTCAGATTGAATTAAACTACACGATATTCCTAAATCTAAAAGAGATCCGTGTTTATTTTCTCCTCACTTTTCCTTATGTACTTCAATACTAATGATTTTTCACTAAACATTATACAAGATTTTCAATACTGTTTTCATATTAAATATAATATTTTGATCCACAGATTTTAAATTAATAAGTATAAATTTGTTTATTTCAAAAACTAGTTTAAATACCCCCGTAGCAGCAAACCTGCGCACTCAGCGAATTTCCAATGCATATATATGTATCTTAATACCACATAAAGCCACATACCAAGTTTAATCAATTTACATTCATAAATAAACGATTTATGATATTTTAATTATTTTCCATAAGAATAACATGGCGGCTGAGTATGCAGGATTGCTGAAGCAAGGAACACAAAAAATGGGGTTTTATACAAATATCAATATAACACATTTAGGTAAAACCACATACCAAATTTCATTAATTTATTTTCATAATTAAGGGAGATAACACGTTACTTATTCTCCATAAGAATAACATGGGGCTGAGTACGCAGGTTTGCTGCTGCGGGAGCCTTTGGCAAAAAATTGTTTTTGAGCAAATATCAATGGTCCACAACCAGATGAAACCGTATACCAAGTTTCGTCAGTATACGTTCATAAATAACCGAGATATAAAATTTTTCTTTTTCTCCATAAGAATAACATTAGACAACGTACTGTGTTTAGCACTTTCAATATCTCGGTAACCAATGACGTAGAGAAATGATCAAAATACGAAATTGTGTGTTTTTTTAAGCTGAATCCAATGGTAAAAACCAAAATTTGACTATTTCCAAAATTATACGTAAAAAATTCAAAAACACCATTTTTGGGGTACAAAATCCCCCAAAATACCCCTTCGGATGGAGCGATCTGGCTGGTTTTCGAACTTAAAGTCATAAATGTTGCTTTACACGTTTATACCACATTTCATCAAAATCGGATAATTTTTACGAGAGTTATCGTGCTCACGGACACACACACAGACACACACACACACACACACACACACACACACACACACACACACACACACACACACACATATATATATATATATATATATATATATACAGTTTCGAACGAATGGTGTTTTTGGGGTCTGGGGACCTCAAAACGAAAAGTTATCATGGTCCCGGGCCTAGGTCTTACCATGCCGACTACGGTAATAGCTTCTTCCCTATAGGGGAAATTCGCTAAAAGAAGAATATTTAAAACTGAACACAACAAGCTTATTAAGGTTAATCCTCAAATAACTTTAAATTTAATAAAATTACTCTTCATTTAGTAGTACCTTTATGAATAAACTTTTATGAATGTGTAGGGAAAATATCAAATATTATCACTGGATATATTTATTTGGTGAAAACATAAAGTTTGTTGAAGGATATAAGATTTGGTTTGATGTTTGCAATGTCAGCTTTGACATCGACTCAGTCGTCAACTGATCCAGTCAAATATTCCTTGTAATAGGGTAAAGGAACTCAGAGGTACATTATAAGTATACCCGATAAATTTAAGGATGTTTCATTGTAACGCATACCGAAAATACCCCCGTCGACGCAAACCTGCGTACTCAGCGAATTTCCAGTGCATAAATATGTGTCTCACTACTACATAGAGCCACTTCCCAAGTTTCACAAAAATATATTCATAAATAAGTGATCTATAGCATTTTATGTTTTCTCCATAACAATAACATTAGGGCTGAGTACGCAGGTTTGCTGCAACGACGAAGATACAAAATGTGTATTTTTGCAATTATCAATATAACTGAACCAGGTGAAGCTATATACCAAGTTTTATTAATTTAGGTTCAAAACTAAGGGCGATATACAATTTTACTTATTCTCCATATGAATAACATGGGGGCCGAGTATGCAGGTTTGCTGCTACGGGGAAAATAAAAAAAAAATATTTTTGTGCAAATATCAATACACCACAACTAGTTGAAGCCACATACCAAGTTACTTCAATATACATTCATAAATAATCAAGATATCAAATTTTATTTATCGTCCATAAGGATAACATTGGTCTACGTACTGTGTTTAGCACTTTGAATATCTCTGCAACGGTTGGACGTAGAACAACAATTAAACACCAAAATGATTGTTTTGTAGAACTAAACTGATTGGTAAAAATAAATGTGAAGGTTTTAGTAAAATTATCTGAGGAAAATCCAAAACCTTTTCCCCCATAAGATTAACATAGGACATTTTATGGACACCTTTTTTGACTTTTATCTACAACCACTTAACCTAGGTTAACGATTCAAAATACCAAATTTTTTTAAGCTCTATAAAATGGCTATAACCAAAATTAAGTGTTTTTAAAATTTAAGGGGAAAAATTTAAAAAATTGATTTTTGGAAAGTTTAAAACCCCCATAAAACCCCCTTTCCATAGTCCGATTGATCTGGTTTTCAAGCTTAAAGTCATAAATATTACTCTACACATTTGTGCCAAATTTCATCAAAATCGGGCGTTTCTTTCAAAAGTTATCGCGTTAACGGACACACACATATATATATCATTTGAACGAATAGTGTTTTTGGCATCTGGGGACCTCAAAACAAAAAGTTATCATAGTCTTGGGCTTAAGTCTTACAACGCCACCTACGGTAATAGCTTCTTCCCTAAAGGGGAAATTCGCTAAAACAAGCTATGAATACCGAAAGATACTTTCCCACTCTAGATCTGGAAACCCCTGGAGATTTTTACCGCGCTGACATCAGCTGTTCTTATTAATTTAACGAGTTCGCACGCAGCACGCTGACGTGAGGGAAGTGAATTTCCACATAAAAACTTGTAAAACTCAAAATAAGTGTAAAAACATACATTTTTCCAATTTTTATTGAAATCTGAAAATATTGATTTTTTTGGATGTTCTGATACTCCTGGTTTCATTTACTTGCAAAGCTGGGAATACAATTTTGCGCATTATAAGGTTAGGAGAAGGTCCAGACAGGCTTGAAAGTAGGCGTGAGGTTGCTGGGGATGATAAAAGTACTCTAACAAAGGAATAACAGGCTTTTCTAGTGTAAAACCCCCATAAGACAACGTACTGTGTTTAGTCGATACACATTTTCTTTAATAACTCGGTAAATATTTATGCTAGAATGACAAGAGAGGGCTTAACACTTTCGCCTCACTAATTCCCATCTTTTTCATGCATTGATTTTGCATCTGGGGCTTTTATGACCCTTTTTGGGCCCAAAAACTCGAAATTTGAAAGATTAATCCCCAAAAAAGGGTTTAGAGTTTTCCGATTGTTTTGCCCAACGAACTTGTCCAACTGATTATAGAAAGGAACGTCCCTACCAAATTTGAAGTAAATCGGACAAAAAATACGACCGCTAGAGTGCAAACATATATATATATATATATATATATATATATATATATATATACATATACAATTTTGAACGACCCCCCAAAACGTGTTCAGGGGGTCACGTTAGGAACTTCTATGGTGGTCCCGGGCTTAAGTTTCACCGTGCAGGTCATGCTAATAGTTCACTTTCCAAAGGAAATTCACTATGAAAACAATGTAAACACTATTGTTGTCATTACATGGTGAGAAGTATTACTCACAACCTGATAAAAAATGCCTGAAAAAGATGTTTCATGAGTATTATTATTACAGTGTGATGAAAATTAGTGTTCATTACTCGTATCTAAAGTATTATTCTGGTACTTGATTGCATTTCCACACTCGTCACGTCGCACAGAAAACGCGATCGCGAACTGGAATGTACCACATCAGTACTAATGATAAAATAAAATATATATCCTAATTGTTAAGGCAGTCGTGGTCTAAATTTGCCTTCTGTGTTGGCATATAAATGGTTAAATTCAATTTCAATCATATTCTAATATGAATTCGATGGTCAAAGGAATGCAACTACATGATTTGTCGGTCTACGTGCCTCTGAGGTGTACCTTTCATCGTTTGAGTGAAAGTCAAAAGCACTTTAAACAATTGTCTCGTTCTATTTCAGAATTATTTACACTGAAAAATTTCAGTTACCCGTGGTATTTAGACGATACATTACAAAACGGTTTATCTGTTTCCTTCCAAATGTGATTATTTTCTATAATTATACACCTATTTTTTATGTAAAACAATATTATCAAATTAGGCTTAGTCAATCAATACAAAATCATTTTTTTAATCAAATTTGTATACACCTAAAATCACATCTTATTTTTTACCTTGAATTGAACGGTCTCCTTTGCCGGGGTAAGGAATCATTGTAATTATTTTGTATTCTCAGTCACTTTTAAGCGAATAAACGCCAATGCATAGCATCATGTCAATTGATGTAGATAATAAAGTGTCCGTAAAATGATTTTTGTATTTTGGTCTGGAACGTTTTTTATTGCAGTTTTATCAAAACAATTCACCCATCACTGAAAGTTTTCACGCAGTGTTCTCTATACCGGACAGGTAATTAAAAACTTTGATAATAGCGGCATTGAAGCCAAGATCAGAAAGTTAACAGGTAAAAACCTGCCGAGTTGTGGTGGTTTGTAGCAGCTTTTCTGAAGTTTCTATCCGTCATAGCACGGTATCGTTACTAGCCAGTGCTTCTTAGAGTTCTTATTTCCTCTTTATACTATTAAATTCAGGGATCGGGTTATAAATTGTAAAAAAGTATTTGTAAAATATGCAAAGTGATGCAGATTAATAAAACTAAATATTCACCACATAGTATTTGCAATTTTACATTGGAACAACACCATTAAGCAAAGTGAAGCGGTAAAAGTTTCCTCAATTACGGTTTAATGGGTTTTATTGAGCACTTTATCGACTGAATATCTACTTTCAAATAGCATTAGTTTATTCAAATTCTAAACAGCATATTATCTCATGTCCAGTGATTTTAATTTATTGTAATTTGATATAAGTATTTTCAATTATAATTGACCATGTCGTGAGAGTAAAATATAATTTTTAGAAATAAAACCTTTTATACTAATAATTTATGTAATAAAATAAATTATTGCAATTTGGAAAAGAAAAAATAAAACAATAAAATTAACAGTCCAATTGATTTCAAATTTCTTTTCACGCTAATTAAACCCTTGTGCGTACTGAATTTAACCCTCCAAATTATGCGGATTGATCCTATCAATTAAAATAATTAATTTACAATATTTATGAATGCTGTTTTATTTTCTCTCTCTCTAAATAGACACAACCTAAAAAAAGCCTAAAACAGTGACTGATAAAAGTAATTAAAAAAATATTTTTATCAAAATTCTAAAATTGTGTAATAATTTTTGTATGCAGTCTTACACATACAATTTCTAAATTTCAACAAAATAAAAAATACAATACAATTTTAAAATACAATATTGTATATCAAATTATTAAAATTATACAAATGCTAAAACTACCATACATCAGGGTAGAAAAAGCTTATTGAATTTTAAATTTCCATCAACGTTACAATTTTAAAAAATAGGTGAGATAAATTACAATAAATTTGTGTATATATTTGTGTTTATATCCCATGAATAAAAACAACTAAATAAAAACCACCAAAATCTAAATAAAATTTGTATTTTGTCATTTTACAGATTAAGATATGAATTAGTAAGATTAAGAAATGTAATTTAATTTTCTTTTGAAAATTAAAATAAACAAACTAAGTAAGCAGAAACATAAAATAAAACATTAAAAAAATAATAAAAACAGACACAAATTGGCTTGGGATTAGACATAGAATTAATAAAAAATCTTGCTTGATCATGACTGATCTCCACAATATCTCAAACTTGCTGATATACACAAGTTTATATCAGCAACACCCCCCTCCCCCCCTCGCAGTACACATTACAAATATTTTCTGTTTAATACAAGAAATTCAATTCGCTCGAATTTGTGTGACGACAAGAATGTCTAGTACGTAGGCAAGTTCAAGGAGGATGACAAAACAGTGATTTATCAAGTAATTTGGTTTATTAAGGTTTGAATCAGCCAATTCTCACTAAATAAATTAACTAACAATTTATTTTTACATTATATAAATTAGCGAATCACATGAAACCTACTATACCTTACCTACTGTACCTTAGAGTACAAAAACTGTAATTCGTATGGTTTTAATGAATCAGCAGCAATGTGGGCTTCCACCATTGAGGATTATTACATCAAGCACCGCGATAGTAAATTTAACCAGCTTTTAAATAAGTAAATGAGAGGTAATTAACAACAGTAAAACAAATAAAATTGAATTAACTAATTTCTCAATCCAATAGAAAATTGATAATTAATTCGTTAAATATTTGTGGTTTGATAATATATTAAGCCACCAATTCTTTAAACAAACCCATGCTTTTTTTACATTTTGTGAAACAGTTTAAACTATTTTCAAAAACAAGGAAAGCAGTTAAATGTAAAATTTAAATTTAAAGATGTTAACAATTTATTATTATTTTCTTACCCAAATATCGTGATTTGAAACTCAACAAAGTTAAAAGATGTTAGTTGTTTGATCATTTTCAATTCTTTTACAGTAATAATAAACAAACATATTATTAAGTTTTCCGTTACCTGACTATAAGTACATCGATTAGTGCTTTGTCTGGGGCAAGACTTTGGATAAAAGAACCCTAAATGTTGAATTTGACTTTGGAACTAAGCTACTCAATGGTTAGCCATTTAAGGACTTTGATAATAGCGGCTCTGTGTTACAAAGTTGTCACGGTTTTCAGGTAAAGTAACTACATTGTCAGCTTGTGAAACTGTTTTAATAACAAACTTTATAAGTTTTTTTGTCCATTGCCTCAGCTCTTTGTTTGCCTAACAGCTGGATATACTTAAAGTTCCAATTTTGGAACTAAATTTATCATCAGATTTTTTCCTTTCTTGTTTGTGACAGTATGGTGCAGTGTGTATATTAGATCAATCAAATAAATAATATTGTTCTATTTTCTACAAATACTTCAGTACTACTCCCATTCGATAAATAATACAAAATATATTAAAATATGTTTTTCAACACTAAAAACTTTATTTATACTTATATCCTTCTCTCACACACAAAACGGTAGATGTAATCAAATCAAAAAATTCTTTATTTGTGAGTACAAAACCTGTACATAAATTGTATCACAATATTCTTATTATAGTCAGCTTATAGTCTAAAACTCTAATACAGAGAAAAATATATGATTAAAATCAATTTGAACTACAATAATTGCACATTCACAGACCAGCAGAGAAAAATTCAGTTAAGGAGTAATGTGGATTATCTATTAGAAAAGTTTTCAATCGGGTCTTAAATTTTACTTGATTGGTTTCATTTTTATTTACTAGTGGTAATAGTTTTAAAAAAAATTGGCTCCCTTGTTTGTAGGCTTACTGTTGAATAGAGATAGTTTGTGTTTCTGAATTTCAAAATAATTTTTATTCCTTGTATTGTAAGAATGAATTTCAGAGCGCAATGTAATTTTATGTGGATTGTTTTTTAAGTATACTACACAATCAAATATACAGGGTGTCCCGTAAGTAAGTACAAAAACTTTGGGAATAGGTTATATGGGTCAAAATAAAAAGAAAATCAAGAATAATGTTTTTTCTAAAAACGCTTTGTTACCGATATATCCGCCATTTTGTATTTTTTCAATAACAATTTATATCTCAAAAACTATTAAATATTACTTGGTATAGTGTTTAAGGTAGAAATTAAATAATTGCAAAAAAAATTAAGTTAAAAAATATTTTTCCGTTTCAAAATGGCGGCCATTTTAATTTTTAAAACTAAAATTACTAAAAAACAGCTGACTTTATGGAAAAAATACAAGAACACTTTTCTTTAGTATTTTGAATTTTCTATCAAACGACACCAAGTTCAGAAGGATCGGGCAACAAATAGCTGAGAAACAACAATTTTTAGTTGATTTTTAGCTGATTGTCGCAGACAATGAGGAGAAGTTGCCAGGGTGCGCCTGGCCTGTACAACTAAAAATCGTTATTTCTCAGCTATTTGTTGCTCGATCTTTCTGAACTTGGTGTCGTTTGATAGAAAATTCAAAATACTAAAGAAAAGTGTTCTTGTCTTTTTTCCATAAAATCAGCTGTTTTTTAGTAATTTTAGTTTTAAAAATTAAAATGGCCGCCATTTTGAAACGGAAAAATATTTTTTAACATAATTTTTTTTGCAATTATTTAATTTCTACCTTAAACACTATACCAAGTTTCATAAAGTAATATTTAATAGTTTTTGAGATATAAATTTGTATTGAAAAAATACAAAATGGTGGATATATCGGTAACAAAGCATTTTTAGAAAAAAACATTATTCTTGATTTTCTTTTTATTTTGATCCATATAACCTATTCCTAAAGTTGTTGTACTTACTTACGGGACACCCTGTATACTGGTCATAAACGGTGAATATAGCCAAACTCTAAAATAATCTGTAACATGATCATCATATGTAAGCTTCAACATAACTCTAATTGCTCTTTTTTGTAGTAATAAAATTCGATTTAAATTATTACTACTTGTGCTTCCATAAACACTTAAACCATATGCAATGTGAGAGTGCATGTTAGCATGATATATCATTTCAACACTGGTAAGCTACATAAATTCACCATTCTCTTCAAAACGTAAATCCCGACATTAATTTTGTTTACTACATCTTGTAGATGGTTGTTCCATGTTAAGTTATTATCGACTGCTAAACCTAAGAATTTGGTGCTATAAATTTGGTCCAATCGTTCATTTTTAACACAAACATTCGGTTCAATTCGATTTCTATTTTGTTTGGTTTCAAAACATATGAAATTAGTTTTACTGATATTTAAAAACAAAGAATTAGCTTTAAAAAAGTTTTGTGTGTTTGCGAGCTGAGTATACAAATCATATAAGACAATCGATTTCAACCAGTCACATAGATTATCAGGCTCAATAGGAGAATTACCGCAATAATAAATAATATTATGAAGAAAACAATTAATTCCGTGGATTTAACAAACGTTCCCGAAACATATTATTTAAAATAAAGTACTTTTTAATTATAAAAGAGATAACAAATTATATTGAATGCCGGGACTAGAATACTAGGGGCTCTATTTGTTTCCGTAACTAAAAAATGGTTTTTCTATTTTGTTGTCGTGAACCTCTCTGTTAATTTAATTTTGTCGATGCCTTCACCTCTGTATTTCAAAACCCTCGATAGATTTAACTTTTCTCGTTCCGCATGGAAATCGAGTAATTGGTGCTGTTCTATTGTTTAAAATGTTTTTTCATACGGAGAATTTACTGATGACACAATGGGAAAAAGGAGTTGTTTGCTGCGGACAGTTTTATTTTATTAATATTAAAATCCTACAATAAAAGACTACACTAAAAAAAAACAATCTTGGTATTTAATTTCCTTATTTTGTTCCGAATAACTCAGTATTGGATTTTTTCTACAAAAACTAAAACTTATTCCAACATATATTGTCCAACAACTTTTTATTTGGATTAAATTTGTTGTATTTCATTTGTTTTTAGTATTTCTTATAGAATTTTTAAACATACAATTACTGATCATTGATCATAACCAACACCGAGTTTGATAAGAATATATATATATATATATATATATATATAAGTAATTAATAAGTAATTGTTTACTAAATTTGTTAATATATTATTCATTCAATATTTGTTGATCTGATTGTTCTGATACACTCAGGCCTACCAAACTCAACTCCTGCTTAGGTTACAGAGTGGCAAGTCTCTGTAATGGTATCGGGTGAGTAACTAATTATTGAGGTATTACGATGTATTGATCAGGTATAACATACCATTGGTATACCTGATATCCTTGTATTCACCAGACCACATGCGTTTCAATGTGGTAGAACGCAGATCGTTTGGTGCTTTAAAATTAAATAGATTTAAATGTATGTTATAGTGTACAACTTATTATATTCATAAACTACACAAAATATTAATTGATAATGTTGAATAAATATACATTTCAAAGGACTGTTTTATTCCTGCGATATATTGCACCAAACTTTTATAATAGACAAAGTAGTTAAGAGCTACAGCAGGATATTGTATTTTACACAGACAATTCACACAAAAAACCTCAATTCATTTGAACATTTGACTGTTTGATTGTGAATGCTTTTGTTTAATTCCCCCTCCCCCCCTTCACCAGACACTATGGAAATGAAATTTTTTACGTAGTTAGACATTGTAATTAGTAGTGGTTTAATTGATTGGAAATGTTAGTTATGTAGGGTTTAAATGTTTGGTGTAGTGTAAAAAGAATAACAATTTCTTAGGCCCCTTAAAGGCCAAATTTGAAGTTAATCGGACAATAAATGTGAGTGCTAGAGTGCAAACACACATATATATATATATATATATACATATATATACATATATATATGTCTGTATATATATATACATATACAATTTTGAACGACCCCCCAAAACGTGTTCAGGGGGTCACGTTAGGAACTTCTATGGTGGTCCCGGGCTTAGGTTCCACCGTGCAGGTCATGCTAATAGTTCACTTTCCATAGGAAATTCACTAATAAGTAATAACAAATATAGGTTTTTATTTAAATTAAATTATTAATTTTAAAATTAAAATAAGGAAAATTAAAGGAAGTTGATAAATAGAAGAAAACAAATTATGAAAACGTCAGACCTTTTGAACTACTAGGTTTTGTATGACAATTTGAATGCCCATATAATACGAAACCAAATAGCAATGACATTGATTGATGTACTTGCCTACTTTGATATTAGGTGATTTTGCATACAAGAATTTACCAAATAAACTTTGATAATTAATGCTTACATTGTCATGGGAATGGACCACGGTGTAAAATGTTTAGGTTGTTATATTCTTTGGTCATGAAAAATCCAAGAGTGTAAAACAGGACAATTTATAATCAGGGATATCGATCAGTATATTACTATATAAGCCATTGATGCAAGCTTGTGTGTATTTTACCGAAAATATGAATGATTGACGAGTTTAGAATGAGTAATAAGATGGCTTGTGTAGACTTGTTACCATAGGCGTGCGCAGAGTCCGTTCAGTGTGGGTACCGGAAACGAAAAAGTGTGCCAAAAGCACATACATTGCATATACATTGCTTTCAATCAACACATAGTTCAGACTTCCGCCGTCGGATAGCGCCACTGTTCCAAAAATTCAACCCTTTACTGTATTCAAGTGATGCCCTTTCTTAAAATTCTGAGATATATTGGAAAAATCTAAGTAAAAATACCTATAATTTGACACTTTAGTTACAGTCCGTCCACCTGTTATCGAGTTATGACTGTGAAGAAAAAACCCCTAGCGTATTAATATATAGGATACAATAAAAATGAGAGAGTTGGTTATTTTTAGAACCGCAGTTTTATGGTATTGAGGTGAATGTCAAAGAAACACGAAATATTTGACTCTTGTTTGGTGGGCGATCGATCAATCGCTCGTTAAGGTTAAGTCTTGAACAGACAGGCTGAAGCTCACTCTATAGTTAACCTAGTAAGAAAGTGGTTTAACATTCTCGATGTTATTTCCTCTGTAAAAGTTCATGTCGAAGTTAGTGAGGAGGAAAGTATAGTGATTTAATACGTGATTAACTGTGAAGTTGGGTGTTATTGTAGAATTAACTTTGTTTAAAATTTGAATTCTTTATAACATTAAGTTAATATAAAAAATTGGCATTAACCTAAATTATTGTAAAGCATCGTTTTTGAATAAAAATTTTCTGAATTGTGCAACTTATTTTACAAGGTCCTTAAAGTTTAGTCATATTAAAGTGTATTTAGAACATGTGACTTTGTTCCGTGAGGTCAAAGGTTCAAGGTTCCGTTCCTACCAATCACCATTGGCTTTTAGCTATGTGATAAAGCTAGGGTTTGTTAGATTTAAGCTCTCAGTATTTCATGGAAAAATTACAAGTCGCCAGAAATTCAACAAAAGGATTTTAGTAGTTCTGATATGCCTGGCTCCTTTAATCTTACGCAGGTTAAGTGAACCTCTAGCTTGTAGGAGAACCCATTTTCTGAAGGCGTGAGGACCCCCTTTAAAGCACTTTTTCCTAAATATATATTTCATACTCTTAGAATTCCGTTGGTGTGTTACAAGAATAAATTCATAAATTATTTATAAACATTATTCCTGTAATAAATTATAGTAATTCATATTCCTTCCAATAACTTTGAAGGAAAGGAAGGACTCAGTATTGGACAAATGTTCAGTGTAAAAGGTTATAACGCTACACCAACGCAGAACATCAAACCCAATCCGTGAACTGGCGAAATCCTCAGTGTGTTTTTACTCCAAAAGTCCTCCCACTGGACTCGCCTGCTGGCCTCTGTTCTCAAAATATTACGTCGTATCTTATGTACTTTTCTATATTCATTTTTGTTGTTGTAAGTTTATTAGTGAATTTTGTTTGGAAAGTGAACTATTAGCATGACCCGCACGGTGAAACTTAAGCCCGGGACCACCATAAAAGTTCCTAACGTGACCCCCTAAACACGTTTTGGGGGGTCGTTCCAAATTTTATATATATATATATATATAGTAAATATAAAACAGTTTGTTGAGATAAAAAGTACTATAAAAAAACAAATAGTTTGCAGCCATTCTTCATTAGCTCAGATTCATCATGGTGTACCGCAAGGATCAATTCTTGGCCCACTGTTGTTTCTTTGTTATTTAAGAGGTATTCCACTTTCATTTCTGAATAGTCCATCAAAGAATTTGTGTCTGTAGGCCGATGATGCCAGTTTAAAAATAAGTGATAGTATACTAAATAACTTGGAAACTAGTGCTATTCAAAGTCTAACAGGTATAAACAATTTGTTAAATAATCATAAATTATTATTAAATACAAGTAAAACTAACTATATTATGTTCAAAGCTGGAAAAAGTAAACCCTCTGTGGATCCTGTAATAAAAATTAATGATCAAGCTTTGAAAAAAGTTAGTTCTACAACATTTTTAGGTCTGATTGTAGATGAAAATTTGTCATTTAATCTCCACGTTGATCATGTAGTAAATAAAGTTACCTCAGGTATATATGCTTTGTATAGAATGTCTAAATTTTGTTCAATAAACACTTTAAAAACTCTTTACTTTGCACTTATAGAATCGTCAGTCACATTTGGTATTGCTATTCATGGCGGTACATCAAAACAGAACTTGGATAGTATTCTCCTTCTTCAAAAACGGGCAATACGTACCATGTTGAATTTGAATTTTGGTGTTTCTGTTCGTCAGTATTTTTCAAGTTTGGGCATAATGACTTTATGACTTTGGGCATAGTCTTTATGTTTTTCATACAACTCTCCACATAGAACAACTGTGCAAAAACAATTTGGTTCCCCACAAGCTCACATTCTTTAACAAAAGAACATCTTGTGCTGGTGCAAAATTTTTATCTAGGTTACCTGTGGAACTGAAGGACATAGGTAATCTTGAGGTGTTTAAAAAGAGGTTAAAAATGTATTTGATAGATAATCCTTTATATGATTTTGCTGAATTGTAGCTAGATGTCTATTTTAAGATTATTGACATTTTAAACTGGTGTTAGTGATAGTTAGTTTAATGACGCCATTCGATGTATACCATTGTATACTTTATGAATAAAGATATTTTCAATTCAATTCAATATATATATATAGACATATATATATATATATATATATATATATATATGTGTGTGTGTGTTTGCACTCTAGCGGTCGCATTTTTTGTCCGATTAACTTAAAATTTGGTAGAGACGTTCCTTTCTGTATTCAGTTGGACAAGTTCGTTGGGAAAAACAATCAGAAAAATCTAATCCCCTCTTTTAGGGATTAATCTTTCAAATTTCGAGTTTTTGGGTCCATAAAGGGTCAGAAAAGCCCCGAATGTAAAATTAATGCATGTAAAAAGATAGGAATTGGTGAGGCAAAAGTTGTAAGCCCTCTCTCGTCTTTCTAGCATAAATATTTACCGAGTTATTAAAGAAAATGTGTTTCGACTAATCACAGTAAGTTGTCTTATGGGGGTTTTACACTAGAAAAGCCTGTTATTCCTTTGTTAGAGTACTTTCATTACCCCCAGCAACTCACGCCTACATTCAAGCCTGCCTGGACCTTCTCCTAACATTATAATGCGCAAAATTGTATTCCCAGCTTTGCAGGTAAATTAAACCAGGAGCATCAGAACAGCCAAAAAATCAATGTTTTCAGATTTCAATACAAATTGGAATACATGTATGTTTTACACAGATTTTGAGTTTTAAACGTTTTTATGTAGAAATTCACCTCCCTCACGTCAGTGTGCTGCGTGCAAACTCGTTTTATTTAATACATTGTTGCGGACTAAAGTTGTTTAAATCGTATGCAGTATCACTAAGGTGATGCACACCTTGATGTAACTCAACTTGTATTAGAATAAGTAACTAAATTATGTTCATAATTTGACATTTTTCTTGTATATTTTGGAAATGTTCATAACTGAATAGATTTTTGAATGTAATTGAATTGAAACACCAACTGTCTTGCTTGTAGAAGAACTATAAGAATGCGCGCAGCAAAAAACAAAAATACCCCCGTCGCAGCAAACCTGCATACTCATCGAATTTCCAATGAATATATAACATAACACATTAAACACTTAACAGGATTCATAAGAAATCTATTCACAAACAAGCGATATTTAAAATATTAATTATTCTCCATAAGAATAACATTGGGGATGAGTATGCAGGTTTGCTGCAACAAGGAACACAAAATAATGGATTTTTATGCAAATATCAATAGAACTCATCTTAGTGAAGTCACATACCAAGTTTCATCCATATACATTTATAAATAAGCGATATATAACATTTTAATTATTTTCCATAAGAATAGCATGCGAACCAAGTACCTAGGTTTGCTGCAACGGGAGCCATAGGCGAAACATTTTTTTGTACAAAAAACAATAAACCACAACCAGATTGAGCCTTGTACCAAATTTCGTCAGTTTATGTTCATAAATAAGCGAGATACAATTTTTCTTTTTCTCTATAAGAATAACATTAGACAACGTACTGTGTTTAGCACTCTCAATATCTCAATAACCAATTAACGTAGAGCAATGATCAAAATGCCAAATTGTTTTTTTATGCTGTATTCAATGGTAAAAATTATAATTTGATTTAAATAAAAATTACATGTGAAAACCCCAATAAACCTATTTTTTGGGCACAAAACCCCCCAAAATCCCCCTTCGGATGGTGTGATTCGTCTGGTTTTAGAACTTGTTCAAATAATCTGGGGATTTCTAAATGAAAAGTTATCATGGTCTCTGGCTTAAGTCTTACCATGAGACCAACTAATAGCTTTTTTCCTATAGGGGAAATTCGCTAAAACAATAATAAATCTCCTGGCACTTTATTTGAGAATGTTAAGCCCTTTTAACACAGATAAAGGAAAGCAATTTAGGTTAGAATTTTAAAAAGAGCACAGGAACCGTTGTATATTTATTGTTGGTTTTTAAACATTCTGCAAGTTGAAATAAAGTTACTGTAAAAAATAAGAATTAACTTTTGCTCTACTAGTTCTAGTTATCACCCAAAAAAATTAACAAACAATTCACAATTTTTTTGATAAATTGGATTACTGTTATAATATATGTTATTTTAATTTAGTACTAAATAGAATAGTGTATATAGTATGTATATGGAGTAAGCTTGCTTCATTGCATAAGAAAAAACATTTTTATTTAGGTTATTTTATTTTTGTAGATTATAATCAATATTTGTAAAACTATCTCTTTAAAATAAGTGTATTCTATTTATTTACACATCAACAAAAGATAAGTGTTTTTGAATTATTCTGTTTTGTATGTCATAAAGGTAAAGATAACTAGATTTAGGTTTCTGGGATTTATAACTATATTTAGTGTTAGTGTCTGCCACCGCAAATGAACTCTTCTTAACTAAATGCTCAATCTGTTGTGTTGGAATCCCTAATCAGGCTTTGCCTTTGGGGCTATTTTCCTGTTAGAGTCTTTATTTTTCTTTATCGTAACAGGATGTTATTTTGGTACCAATATTATTTACTGTTACCTGTACTTGCATTTTGAGGAAATAAATCATTTATTAATTTTATTCTCCGCATGTGGACCTCGCAGATATAAATTACAATTAGTTTCAATAACTTAAACGGTAAATAATATAGTGAGAGTCTGCAGGTAGAAGTATTTCTTATAATAGCGGTTTATTTTTGTATTTGAATGAAAATAAACAAAACACATTTTATGACCCAAATATAATATTTGATTCCATAACAACAACATGGGAACTTTGAAGAGCAGTTGGGTAGTCTTGGGGACCAAGGAGAAAAACAATTACTTTCCAAATACCTTGAGGACAACCCCTTAACTGACACCTCAATCATCAAGATAATCCGTGAAATAAGAAAGTGAACTTATTACACCAAACATTTCTCGGGTATTTAAGAAGAAGAGTTGATATTAATGTTTCATACAGTAGTCTAGATTATCCGACCTTCGGTTATCCGACATTCCGTGTTATCCGATCGTCCCCGTGCACAATCGAACAATCAATTTCCGCGGGAAAAAAAGAAAAAAATTTTAACATTGTTTTTATAATTTTCCCTGTTTTCTGACCGTCCCCGTTCACGATCAAACAATCAACTTCCGCGCGCTTAGAAAAAAAAAATATATATATATATATCAAACTTTGTTCATTGTTTTTATTATTATCCGTGTTACCCGACCTTGCCACGGCCGGTTTAGGTCGGATAATCGAGACTCTACTGTATTACTGAATCAATACGTGATGTCTTTATTTAAAAGTGTTTCCATTTCAAAAGGATTACTGGTGTTTTATGAAATCTTAGAAAGCTAAAAGCTAAAAACCAATGATTTTCCAAGATATTCTTACATTATTTAAAGCCTTGATCTGCCAACAAACTCCAAACAATGAACTGAGCGTGTAAATTAAAATATTAACTTTTCTTTAAAAACTTCTTCACAAAAGCCATAACTCAAACTCTTGAACAGTAAATATTTTGACAAGAAAACATTCAAAGATTAAGTTGAAAAGACAAATACTCATTTAGAAAGTTTCACTTCCTTTAAGTTAAATTAAATATCTTTCTTGAAGAAAAATATGATTATACTGTACTTATAATTTTATGTAATGGAGCTAGAGCTGGGTGTGTGTTTAATGTGTATGTTTTCATTCTAGGTTTTATTTGACAGTTTTAAGGTTGAAAGTTTTGAGTAAGAATCACGCATTAGCTGACCTTTGGAAATAACATTTGGAGACAAAATTTGCTATCATAAAGACATTTTTAAAACTATGTAAATGTACTGAGCAGATTATATTAGTCTTATTAGTAGTTTAGTTTTTTTGAGACACCTTACAGTTGATCGTTTGAAATGGATTTTTATACATTGAACAATGTATGTATTTTAAAATTGTACTAGCTGTCCTGTTGCTCGAATCCGAGCAAGTTTGTACCCAACGAAAGGTTTCTTCAGTTGTAAACAAACATATCAAAACATCTGAAATTAAAACGGATAATAACAACGTACTTTCAATCAACACGTAATTTAGACTTCTGTCGTCAGATAGCGCCACTGTTTCGTTCACACCGCCTGGCGCAGGTATTTCGTTCGCGTCTACCAGTTAAAGTTCGTCGGCCTCCTCGTCTTGGCCGTCCTGGTCGACGTCTTATAGTCTCCATTATGTCGAACGTTTTTTTGGTTATGTTTTGATTTTGTGCAAATAAAAAATACCCCCGTAGCAGCAAACCTGCGTACTCAGCGAATTTCCAATGCATATATATGTATATTAATACCACATAAAGCCACATACCAAGTTTCATCAATATACATTCATAAATAAACGATTTGTGACATTTTAATTATTCTCCATAAGAATAACATGGCGGATGAGTATGCAGGTTTGCTGAAGGAAGGAAAACAAAAAATGGGGTTTTATACAAATATCAATATAACTCATTTAGGTAAAGCCACATACCAAATTTCATTAATTTATTTTCATAATTAAGGGAGATAACACGTTACTTATTCTCCATAAGAATAACATGGGGCTGAGTACGCAGGTTTGCTGCTACGGGAGCCTTTGGCAAAAAATTGTTTTTTTTAGCAAATATCAATGGTTCACAACCAGATGAAGCCGTATACCAAGTTTTGTCAGTATATGTTCATAAATAAGCGAGATATAAAATTTTTCTTTTCCTCCATAAGAATAACATTAGACAACGTACTGTGTTTAGCACTTTCAATATCTCGGTAACCAATTGACGTAGAGAAATGATCAAAATACCGAATTGTGTGTTTTTTTAAGCTGAATCAAATGGTAAAAACTAAAATTTGACTATTTCGAAAATTATATGTAAAAAATTCAAAAAACCCATTTTTGGGGTACAAAACCCCCCCAAAATACCCCTTCGGATAAAGCGATCTGGCTGGTTTTCGAACTTAAAGTCATAAATGTTGCTTTACACGTTTATACCAAATTTCATCAAAATCGGATAATTTTTACGAGAGTTATCGTGCTCACGGACACACATATATATATATATATATATATATATATATATATATATATATATATATATATATATATATATATATATATATATACAGTTTTGAACGAATGGTGTTTTTGGGGTCTGGGGACCTCAAAACGAAAAGTTATCATGGTCCCGGGCCTAGGTCTTACCATGCCGACTACGGTAATAGCTTCTTCCCTATAGGGGAAATTCGCTAATAGTGTTTTGTTGCCAGCTGTACGTTCAATAACCATTTTTCAGGGTCAGATTTTATTTGTTTAACCACTTCCTTAAATAAACAGCTGATTTCTCGATCGTTGGTTTGTAACTGCATATTATGTCTATGGGGAAAATCGCGACTTTGACCCAATATTTTCCCATGTCCACGGTGACTTTTATAAATTTTTTTAATTGATGGCAAAACTACATGCTAAGACCTTTCTAACGACACCTTGGACATGTTGATCGGTAGCACCACCGCTCCAAAACAACTATGACAAAAATATGCCTAGCGTATTAAAAATATAGATTTATTAAATAAATGGTGGATAACGTTAGAAAACACAGTATCCATTCATATCAATTTCACTGTACTCAGGAAATGCTGTTGTGAGTGGGTTAGACATATCATTACACTAACAATGGACTTTTGTTGAACCAAAGATACGTTATTCCAAAATGATTTGTCAGCAACCAATAAGATGGATTTTGAATCCAATAAAAACAAGTTCTGATATTTTTTGTTCTAATTCCCAAGTTATCTGTGTTTTTTCATTTGTACTTTTAATATGCTAATCTTACGATGGTTATTAGCAAATTTATGTCATAGCAATGTTTCTATTAAAAAAATGTCGTGTTGGTAATTCTAAAACTGAAAACATATCCATTTTACATCAGTTACTCATATATACATATTTATGAAAAGATTTTTAAGAAACGAGGCAAGAGAACAACCCTAGCAGACTTCCTTGACTTCCCGTTTATACCAAATATGCAAAGGACCTTCTATCACATAACCACATAAAATATTTATTCATAAATGGAGCACAATAACTGAACTTCAAAAACGAGTGTTCCTTCTAAAATTTAAATCTGGCGTGTGAACAATGAGCAGTGAGTTGTCAATTAGTTTTAATGAGAGATTGGTTTAATTTATTGAATTTATAAATAGTATAAACAACGCTAAACAGTGTAAATACCACCTACCTTGGATGCATAGCACATGACACAACTTTTACGTCCAAAGTAGCTTTTGATACTGCGAGAGTATTATTTCAATTTTAACCAACCATCCCAATAAAAACCAGAGTCAAGTTTGGCGGAGTACAAAAACGAGTTCGCACGCAGCACGCTGACATCAGGGAAGTGAATTTCCACATAAAAACTTTTAAAACTCAATATCAGTGTAAAAACATACATTTATTCCAATTTCTATTGAAATCTGAAAACATTAATTTTTTGGCTGTTCTGATGCTCCTGGTTTTATTTACCAGCAAATCTGGGAATACAATTTTGCGCATTATAATATTAGGAGAAGGTCCAGTCAGGCTTGAAAGTGGGCGTGAGGTTGCTGGGGATGATAAAAGTACTCTAACAAAGGAATAACAGGCTTTTCTAGTGTAAAACTCCCATAAGACAACGTACTGTGTTTAGTGAAAACACATTTTCTTTAATAACTCAGTAAATATTTATGCTAGAGTGACGAGAGAGGGCTTACAACTTTCGCCTCACTAATTCTCAACTTTTTCCATGAATGAATTTTACATCCGGGGCTTTTCTGACCCTTTGTGGGCCCAAAAACTCGAAATTTTGATATTAATCCCCTAAAAAGGGGTTTAGAGTTTTCCGATTGTTTTGCCCAACGAACTTGTCCAACTGATTACAGAAAGGAACGCCCCTAGCAAATTTTAAGTCAATCGGACAAAAATGTGACCGCTAGAGTGCAAACACACACACACACACACACACACACACACACACACACACACACACACACACACATATATATATATATATATATATATATATATGTTCAATTTTGAACGACCCCCCAAAACGTGTTCAGGAGGTCACATTAGGAACTTCTATGGTGGTCCCGGGCTTAAGTTTCACCGTGCGGGTCATGCTAATAGTTCACTTTCCAAAGGAAATTCATTAATAAATGGATTTTCAAGAAATACTAGAGAACCCGTGCTGCTCCAGTCAATGTTTGACCTTGAAGTAAAATGTTCTGAATGCTCAAATGTTTAAAATATCCGTAAGGACCTGGTGACGTCATAGGACATGTTTTGAGAAGAGGGGAGTTCTGTGCTTTGAAATAACATATAGCTTGAGAGCTTCTATCTGGGCTCTGTTACATTATTACTCAAATCTCCCTCAGGGCATACTATAACATTGAGACATCGAGGATCTGAAACAACTCTGTTGTAAAAGCTCTTATCATTCTCTTTGTTTGTTTAATTCTATCAAAATGAGTAAAATATTCTTAGCACTTGTCTAGGTTAAAATATTTAGAACCAAATTACATTTGAGGTACTTTTGTTAAATTATTTTAACGAGTTCGCACGCAGCACGCTGACGTGAGGGAAGTGAATTGCCTCATACAAAACTTTTAAAACTCAAAACCAGTGTAAAAACATACATTTATTCAATTTTATTTAAATCTGAAAACATTGATTTTTTGGCTGTTCTGATGATCCTGGTTTTATTTACCTGCAATGCTAGGAATACAATTTTGCGCATTATAAGGTAATGAGAAGTTCCAGTCAGGCTTTAAAGTAGGCGCGAGGTTGCTGGGGATGATGCAAATACACCAAGAAATGAATAACATGCTTTTCTAATGTAAAAACCCCATAAGACAACGTACTGTGTTTAGCCGATTTAAATTTTCTTCAATAATTCGGCAAATATTTATGCTAGAATGACTAGAGAGGGCTTCATACTTTCTCTTCACTAATTCCCATCTTAATACATGCATTTATTTTATGTCCGGGGCTTTTCTGACCCTTTTGGGCCCAAAAACTCGAAATTTGAAAGAATAATCCCCAAAACAGGGGTTAAGAGTTGTCCGATTGTTTTTCCCAACGAACTTGTCCAACTGATTATAGAAAGGAACGTCTCCACCAAATTTGAAGTAAATCAGACAAAAAATGCGACCGCTAGGGTGCATACATATAAATATATACATATCTATACGTATATATATGTAATTTTGAACGACCCCCCAAAACGTGTTCCGGGGTTACTTTAGGAACGTCTATGGTGGTCCTGGGCTTAAGTTTCACCGTGCGGGTCATGCTAATAGTTCACTTTCCATAGGAAATTTTCTAATAACTAAACTATCTGGTGATTCCATCTTTGCCGGGAATCTTGCATTATTCAAGATCTTAATAAAAAAGAAAAAATTAAAAGTTATTGTTTTGGTAAAAGGGGAAATTTTATATTTCCAAGCAGTTTAAATGTTGATTTCTTAAAATTGAAAACAGTTTAAATAATATGTAGTAAAGTTTATTAGTTTAATTATATTAAAAATGAACCATTATGAAGAACAGGGTTAGGGGGACGTTAATTTACAAGTGAAAATCCATAGAGGGTACAGTCATAAGAAATATTCAGATAAAATAAAATAAAATCAAAATATTTTTTCCGCATAAATACATAATTGACATAAAGATTACATATGAAATAATAATTCCCACTTGAGATAATTGCTCTTGTGTGGGAATTAGTTTCTTTATATAAATAACTTAACCATCTTTTTAACTAGATTATACTAGAATATAGAAACATTTGTAAGCTTGCGATGAACAGAATAATATAAATTAATGTAACTGAAACTATTGTATTATATCATATGTCAAGTGACTTATTTTTGGTGAAAGAGTTTTCACATATATCTAAAACATAAATAAATATTAAATAAATAGGTACTAAAACACATTCATCATAGAGCCAGACGCGTACACTTACCTCTTTTTGTATAGCAAGAAGACCCCCCCCCCACCCCCAGCCGTCTCTAGAGCTACCGTGGGTGCCGGTGCTGTGGCACCCACCTTGCGCACGCCTATGCTTGTTACTGACTAAGGCGACCTGATTATTTAGCCAGGATCGTTAATTAATAGCCCAATGACCAATGACAGCTGGATCCAGTTTCGAACCTTCACATTATTTTTGAATTTTCCTCAGGATATTTAGGATTTTTCTCAAATAAAACAGATATTTCCAATTATATTTTTTGTAAGGCCAACTAGCTGGGATATTAACTTGACCATCTGACCGGTTTCCCACACACGTTGCATATTTTTTTCTATATTTGTTATTTACTTATCAAAATTTGTCTAGGCAGATGTCTGTTAATTAGGGATGATAAAGAAACCCTATAATGGTATCGTAAGAAACAATGTGTGGAGAAATATTGCGTCTAAGTTAGAAAGATTAAGAAGAAACAACAAAAGAGGTTGTGATTTGTCTTTTCTTTTTCCTTAAACCAAATATCTTTCGGCTTATAAAATACCTTTTCTTACCCAATACAAATAAAAATGGCATAAACACTTTTTCTTGCCTAACATTTGTATTAAAAATGTAAGAAGGTCAGATTATTTATAAAAAATAAATAACTTAATGCCACAGTTTGTTAACAAATAGCTTGCTTCCTAAACTGAAGTTCGCCAGATCAAACCACACAACATTACGAGCAAATTTTGTGAAGATTCGATACTGGATCCAGCTGGTCATTGGGCTATTAGTCAATGATTCTGGCTGAAGAATCAATCTGTCTTTGTCAGTAACAAGGCTACACGAGGCATCTCACCCATTCTACACTCTTCATTCATTCATATTCACCTTAAAATACGCCCTAGTTGCGTCGGCGTCTTAAACTGTGATTAAGTGAATAATATAAAAAGAGAGTACTATAAATTATATAATGAATCGAGTTTATTTTGTCCTATAAAACAACCTGTTGAAGTTTGTATAGTTTATTTCTGAACACCCTGAAAATGATAAATATATGTATTAGTTTGAAATGCACTTTACAGCCACCATATGAATTTACTTCATTTCTGAGGAAATAAACAAATACAAACTTTACTTAAGTTATATAACTTCCAATCCTTCTAGTCATTCTGTCCTGTAATATTTGTCCTGAAGTTTATTTTATCTAATTTTTTAAAAGTATGAATATGATCTGTTACATTCCAACTTAAATACTAAATAAATAGTTTTCCATGTAATTTGTAACACTAGTTGTCCTATTGCTCGAATCCGAGCAAGTTTGTACCCGAGCAAGCGTTACTTCAGTTGTAAACAAACATAACAAAACATATGATCTTAAAACGGATGATAACATCTGAGAATAATGCGGACTAGCTGACGTACCCGTTCTTCGCACAGGGGTTTTCTTTACCCGTTCTTTAGTCAATGCAATTTGCATTTTAGTTAGCTTGAAACAGCTGTTCTTGCTTCTGCTCTTTAAGCTGTCAAATGGAAGAGTCCACAGCTGTTCGCATTACAGTTTCTGAATGTTTACTTTCTTCTGAATTGTAAACATTGAAACTTAGAACTTCACGGGGCGTAGCCCGAGGGGATTTTAAGGAAGTGAATAGGCCTATGTGTTGCATGGGTTCAGGATCTACCTATGTGTAAAGTTTCAGTCCAGTCGGTTCAGTAGTTTTTGCGTTCACCCGGAACATCAGACAGACAGACAGAAACCACCTCTTCTTTATAATATTATAGATAAATAGATAACGTACCTTCAACAATGTATGCATGTATACATTGCTTTCAATCAACACATAGTTCAGACCACCGCCGTCGGATAGCGCCACTGTTCCAAAAATTCAACCCTTTACTGTATTCAAGAGATGCCCTTTCTTAAAATCTGAGATGTATTGGGAAAATCTAAGTAAAAATACCTTTAATTTGTACTAAAGTTAAAGTCCGTCCACCTGTTATCGAGTTATGACTGTGAAGAAAAAACCCCAAGCGTATTAATATATAGGATACAATAAAAAAGAGAGTGTTGGTTATTTTTAGAACCGCAGTTTTATGGTATTGAGGTGAATGTCAAAGAAACACGAAATACTTGACTCTTGTTTGGTGGGCGATCGATCAATCGCTCGTTAAGGTTAAGTCTTGAACAGACAGGCTGAAGGATTGATCCCTATATGTTTACCCTCACTCTATAGTTAACCTAGTAAGAAAGTGGTTTAACATTCTCGATGTTATTTCCTCTGTAAAAGTTCATGTCGAAGTTAGTGAGGAGGAAAGTGTAGTGATTTAATACGTGATTAACTGTGAAGTTGGGTGTTATTGTAGAATTAACTTTGTTTAAAATTTGAATTCTTTATAACATTAAGTTAATATAAAAACTTGGCATTAACCTAAATTATTGTAAAGCATCGTTTTTGAATAAAAATTTTCTGAATTGTGCAACTTATTTTACAAGGTCCTTAAAGTTTAGTCATAATAAAGTGTACATAGAACATGTGACTTTGTTCCGTGAGGTCAAAGGTTCAAGGTTCCGTTCCTACCAATCACCATTGGCTTTTAGCTATGTGATAATACCAGGGTTTGTTAGATTTAAGCTCTCGGTATTTCCTGGAAAAATAACAAGTCGCCAGAAATTCAACAAAAGGATTTTAGTAGTTCTGATATGCCTGGCTCCTTTAATCTTACGCAGGTTAAGTGAACCTCTAGCTTGTAGGAGAACCCATTTTCTGAAGGCGTGAGGACCCCCTTTAAAGCACTTTTTCCTAAATATATATTTCATACTCTTAGAATTCCGTTGGTGTGTTACAAGAATAAATTCATAAATTATTTATAAACATTATTCCTGTAATAAATTATAGTAATTCATATTCCTTCCAATAACTTTGAAGGAAAGGAAGGACTCAGTATTGGACAAATGTTCAGTGTAAAAGGTTATAACGCTACACCAACGCAGAACATCAAACCCAATCCGTGAACTGGCGAAATCCTCAGTGTGTTTTTACTCCAAAAGTCCTCCCACTGGACTCGCCTGCTGGCCTCTGTTCTCAAAATATTACCTCGTATCTTATGTACTTTTCTATATTCATTTTTGTTGTTGTAAGTTTATTAGTGAATTTTGTTTGGAAAGTGAACTATTAGCATGACCCGCACGGTGAAACTTAAGCCCGGGACCACCATAAAAGTTCCTAACGTGACCCCCTAAACACGTTTTGGGGGGTCGTTCCAAATTTTATATATATATATATATATAGTAAATATAAAACAGTTTGTTGAGATAAAAAGTACTATAAAAAAACAAATAGTTTGCAGCCATTCTTCATTAGCTCAGATTCATCATGGTGTACCGCAAGGATCAATTCTTGGCCCACTGTTGTTTCTTTGTTATTTAAGAGGTATTCCACTTTCATTTCTGAATAGTCCATCAAAGAATTTGTGTCTGTAGGCCGATGATGCCAGTTTAAAAATAAGTGATAGTATACTAAATAACTTGGAAACTAGTGCTATTCAAAGTATAACAGGTATAAACAATTTGTTAAATAATAATAAATTATTATTAAATACAAGTAAAACTAACTATATTATGTTCAAAGCTGGAAAAAGTAAACCCTCTGTGGATCCTGTAATAAAAATTAATGATCAAGCTTTGAAAAAAATTAGTTCTACAACATTTTTAGGTCTGATTGTAGATGAAAATTTGTCATTTAATCTCCACGTTGATCATGTAGTAAATAAAGTTACCTCAGGTATATATGCTTTGTGTAGAATGTCTAAATTTTGTTCAATAAACACTTTAAAAACTCTTTACTTTGCACTTATAGAATCGTCAGTCACATTTGGTATTGCTATTTATGGCGGTACATCAAAACTGAACTTGGATAGTATTCTCCTTCTTCAAAAACGGGCAATACGTACCATGTTGAATTTGAATTTTGGTGTTTCTGTTCGTCAGTATTTTTCAAGTTTGGGCATAATGACTTTATGACTTTGGGCATAGTCTTTATGTTTTTCATACAACTCTCCACATAGAACAACTGTGCAAAAACAATTTGGTTCCCAGGCTAGGCGACAGTCACTCATATTTAACAAGAAATAGAAATAAAATTGCCATTAATCCCCACAAGCTCACATTCTTTAACAAAAAAACATCTTGTGCTGGTGCAAAATTTTTATCTAGGTTACCTGTGGAACTGAAGGACATAGGTAATCTTGAGGTGTTTAAAAAGAGGTTAAAAATGTATTTGATAGATAATCCTTTATATGATTTTGCTGAATTGTAGCTAGATGTCTATTTTAAGATTATTGACATTTTAAACTGGTGTTAGTGATTGTTAGTTTAATGACGCCATTCGATGTATACCATTGTATACTTTATGAATAAAGATATTTTCAATTCAATTCAATATATATATATAGACATATATATATATGTGTGTGTGTTTGCACTCTAGCGGTCGCATTTTTTGTCCGATTAACTTAAAATTTGGTAGAGACGTTCCTTTCTGTATTCAGTTGGACAAGTTCGTTGGGAAAAACAATCAGAAAAATCTAATCCCCTCTTCTAGGGATTAATCTTTCGAATTTCGAGTTTTTGGGTCCATAAAGGGTCAGAAAAGCCCCGAATGTAAAATTAATGCATGTAAAAAGATAGGAATTAGTGAGGCAAAAGTTGTAAGCCCTCTCTCGTCTTTCTAGCATAAATATTTACCGAGTTATTAAAGAAAATGTGTTTCGACTAATCACAGTACGTTGTCTTATGGGGGTTTTACACTAGAAAAGCCTGTTATTCCTTTGTTAGAGTACTTTCATTATCCCCAGCAACTCACGCCTACATTCAAGCCTGCCTGGACCTTCTCCTAACATTATAATGCGCAAAATTGTATTCCCAGCTTTGCAGGTAAATTAAACCAGGAGCATCAGAACAGCCAAAAAATCAATGTTTTCAGATTTCAATACAAATTGGAATACATGTATGTTTTACACAGATTTTGAGTTTTAAACGTTTTTATGTAGAAATTCACCTCCCTCACGTCAGTGTGCTGCGTGCAAACTCGTTTTATTTAATACATTGTTGCGGACTAAAGTTGTTTAAATCGTATGCAGTATCACTAAGGTGATGCACACCTTGATGTAACTCAACTTGTATTAGAATAAGTAACTAAATTATGTTCATAATTTGACATTTTTCTTGTATATTTTGGAAATGTTCATAACTGAATAGATTTTTGAATGTAATTGAATTGAAACACCAACTGTCTTGCTTGTAGAAGAACTATAAGAATGCGCGCAGCAAAAAACAAAAATACCCCCGTCGCAGCAAACCTGCATACTCATCGAATTTCCAATGAATATATAACATAACACATTAAACACTTAACAGGATTCATAAGAAATCTATTCACAAACAAGCGATATTTAAAATATTAATTATTCTCCATAAGAATAACATTGGGGATGAGTATGCAGGTTTGCTGCAACAAGGAACACAAAATAATGGATTTTTATGCAAATATCAATAGAACTCATCTTAGTGAAGTCACATACCAAGTTTCATCCATATACATTTATAAATAAGCGATATATAACATTTTAATTATTTTCCATAAGAATAGCATGCGAACCAAGTACCTAGGTTTGCTGCAACGGGAGCCATAGGCGAAACATTTTTTTGTACAAAAAACAATAAACCACAACCAGATTGAGCCTTGTACCAAATTTCGTCAGTTTATGTTCATAAATAAGCGAGATACAATTTTTCTTTTTCTCTATAAGAATAACATTAGACAACGTACTGTGTTTAGCACTCTCAATATCTCAATAACCAATTAACGTAGAGCAATGATCAAAATGCCAAATTGTTTTTTTATGCTGTATTCAATGGTAAAAATTATAATTTGATTTAAATAAAAATTACATGTGAAAACCCCAATAAACCTATTTTTTGGGCACAAAACCCCCCAAAATCCCCCTTCGGATGGTGTGATTCGTCTGGTTTTAGAACTTGTTCAAATAATCTGGGGATTTCTAAATGAAAAGTTATCATGGTCTCTGGCTTAAGTCTTACCATGAGACCAACTAATAGCTTTTTTCCTATAGGGGAAATTCGCTAAAACAATAATAAATCTCCTGGCACTTTATTTGAGAATGTTAAGCCCTTTTAACACAGATAAAGGAAAGCAATTTAGGTTAGAATTTTAAAAAGAGCACAGGAATTGTTGTATATTTATTGTTGGTTTTTAAACATTCTGCAAGTTGAAATAAAGTTACTGTAAAAAATAAGAATTAACTTTTGCTCTACTATTTCTAGTTATCACCCAAAAAAATTAACAAACAATTCACAATTTTTTTGATAAATTGTATTACTGTTATAATATATGTTATTTTAATTTAGTACGTAAATAGAATAGTGTATATAGTATGTATATGGAGTAAGCTTGTTTCATTGCATAAGAAAAAACATTTTTATTTAGGTTATTTTATTTTTGTAGATTATAATCAATATTGGTAAAACTATCTCTTTAAAATAAGTGTATTCTATTTATTTACACATCAACAAAAGATAAGTGTTTTTGAATTATTCTGTTTTGTATGTCATAAAGGTAAAGATAACTAGATTTAGGTTTCTGGGATTTATAACTATATTTAGTGTTAGTGTCTGCCACCGCAAATGAACTCTTCTTAACTAAATGCTCAATCTGTTGTGTTGGAATCCCTAATCAGGCTTTGCCTTTGGGGCTATTTTCCTGTTAGAGTGTTTATTTTTCTTTATCGTAACAGGATGTTATTTTGGTACCAATATTATTTACTGTTACCTGTACTTGCATTTGAGGAAATAAATCATTTATTAATTTTATTCTCCGCATGTGGACCTCGCAGATATAAATTACAATTAGTTTCAATAACTTAAACGGTAAATAATATAGTGAGAGTCTGCAGGTAGAAGTATTTCTTATAATAGCGGTTTATTTTTGTATTTGAATGAAAATAAACAAAACACATTTTATGACCCAAATATAATATTTGATTCCATAACAACAACATGGGAACTTTGAAGAGCAGTTGGGTAGTCTAGGTCTAGGGAATTAGTTTCTTTATATAAATAACTTAACCATCTTTTTAACTAGATTATACTAGAATATAGAAACATTTGTAAGCTTGCGATGAACAGAATAATATAAATTAATGTAACTGAAACTATTGTATTATATCATATGTCAAGTGACTTATTTTTGGTGAAAGAGTTTTCACATATATCTAAAACATAAATAAATATTAAATAAATAGGTACTAAAACACATTCATCATAGAGCCAGACGCGTACACATACCTCTTTTTGTATAGCAAGAAGACCCCCCCCACCCCCGCCAGAAGAACATAATATTGAATTAATTAATCATGGGTTTTATAGTGCTCGACTATATTCTATAATCTTGACACTAATTTAACGTCTTTTTAGAACATTTTGTTTTTGTATCTTTTGTTTATAAAAGCTAAAACATACTTACTGATTATAAATGTTACCTTTAGTGGCGTAAGCCGGGCCCGCAGGGCCCACGGTGTGGGGGCCCCACAGGCATAGGGGGCCTACGAGTCGAGGTGGCGGGGCTTTCGGGCCGAGGTTGAAGCTCTGGCGGGCCCGCATGATGGAATGAAGTTGTAATATTTAATTTTCAAAAAACAATTATGTTGTTAGAATTACACTGTACACTGTAAGAATTAATTTATTTTTAACTTAGTAATAATATTTATTTCATTCGTTGTACTTAGTGTTTAATAAATGAAACACTTTGAAAGTGAAACAAGTTTTATTATTGTATTTGTTCCCAATTATAATTACTTTAAAAGTAAACTTTAAAGTGAGCCATTAAAAAAATTACCATTTTGCATAACAATTTTAAAACACTCGTGAATTGTGTTAATAAAGTTTTTTAAACTGTGTATAATAGCAGCCAAAATAATTGACAGTTGAGGGCGTGGTTTACCGGGATACCAACCGAGATCAGCCAATAGTATACGTGCTGCACTGCCAAACTCCTCATCAGCTGATTGGAATAACCTTCGAGTGATATTTTTATATGGCAAAATAGCAACAGTGACAGCGTACCGTGCTATTGGCTACAGCCCAACTGTCAATTTATTTGGCCGCTATTATAGTGAAAATTCTGTGATGTAAATTCATTTTCAAGAGTGAATAACGTAAGTTTGTGATAGCTATAAATGATAAATCGGCGGCTCGAAAACCGCCGTTTGATCCGTTTAAAAACCTCAAAGTCGAAACGTAAACGGTATAGCGGCGATTTCACTCCAAATTGATTCTGAATCCACTCCAAATACTGTCGGCGAGAATAAAGAAGATCCCTCGTCTGCGTTACATATTTATAGTTATATGGGTTCTTGTCTCAAAACGCAATGCAAGTAAGTTTTGTTACGGTATCATGGTGTCAGCAAGAACTTACCTAATGGTAAAAACGAATGCCGCTTAAAGCGCTAGCTTAGTGACCATATGATAGCGCCTGCAATTTTTGTGTAGGCAGATTCCAGGGGTCTTCTTTACTCTCGCCGACAGTACTTGTTCTACATTTGGACAGGAAAAACGAGTTACTTACCTGATGGGACCTGGACGCTAACAAGCTTTTCGTTTTGACATTTGTCAAAACCTTAATTCTTAGGAATTCCACACTGCATTGACATGACGAAACTTTATTAAAAACATTGTAGCCTAAATAAGAACCTTGACGTTATTAAATCAGTAAAGTGAAACAACAATATTGGAACTGGCATTATGTAACTGGGAGGTTAGGAAACGTCTGGCTCATGCAACCTTATCCCAGAATAACGATGAGGTTTCATGGGGGGGGGAGAAAAAAAGTGCAGGTGGGCCCAAAAAAATCAGTTACGCCACTGGTTACCTTAGAAAATATTGCTTATGAAAATAATGTAAACACATTAACTTCTGAAAAATACACTTTCAAACAAAAATAATTCTTACATACAATATTTTTAACAATTTCAATTCAATTCCTTGCTATTGAACTAGTGATGGATGTGATGAGAGAAATTTTCATTCATATCATTGTCATTGTGTTCGGGAAGGGCTGATATGCATGGGTTAGACATATCATTACATTTACAATGGGCTTTTGTTGTATAAAAGAGTTGAGATTTCAAACTGATTTGATAACATCAAAAAATAAGTGTATTTTGAAACCATATAAAATTGGAATTTCTTATTTCAATTCTGAAATTAACTGCACTTTCCTATTATTATCTAAGGTAGGAAACTTAAAGTAGTAAGAGGTTTCTTACACCCCTCTAAAACCAGCACTGTAAGTCAATTGATTTAAGTATTTAAGTAAAATTAATCTAAACAAAATCTTTGTTTGTCTTTCTCAAGAATAAGACTTTAGGGTTGATTATTTATTATAAGGGGAAAGTATATTTTTTAAACACGTGTTAAAGTGATTATCATGTTAAAAAAAAAATAATCCATAAGATTACCATGGCAAATTTGAATGCATATCGGGGATGTCAGTAAGGTTAATATTTTATATTCTAAAATAGGCATCTGTAGAAAAAAAACTTCCTATTGATATAAAAAATATAAACTATACTACACTAGACGCCCTCTTAACCGACTCCGCATCAACCGCCCATCGGATTAACCTCCTCAACCGCCCATCGGATTAACCTCCTCAACCGCCCATCGGATTAACCTCCTCAACCGCCCATCGGATTAACCTCCTCAACCGCCCATAGGATTAACCTCCTCAACCGCCCATCCTCTTTCCAGGAGATGACTCATGTCCGCCGCCGTAGCCAACAACCCGATACTGTACCAAAAAAATCGTTCAGGTTACAATAAGTTGATAACATGTTTCTGTACTTAATCAAGTATTGCATCTACAAGTCTGTCTATCAAGTATTGAATATTTTTAAGTAGTTTGTATAAGTTTTATTATTTTCGGTGCTTAATATGGCAATAACAAGGTGTTATTCGTTTTAACCGCCCTTTTAGTAATCCGACCCAAGGTTCGGTCCCATGGAGGTCGGTTAAGAGGGCGTCTACTGTATATGATTGCGGCACACAATCTATATATTTAATTCCGTAAGCGAATCGGTCCCCACGAAATATCTCGAGCTAGGAAGAAGTTAAGTTAGGTTATGACGATTTATTTTAAAGCTTGAGGGCCAAGTACGGTGGGAAAAATATCAGAAATTTCAAAAATTACTTGGGCTACGCCCCTCTGGTCTTCGAAGATCCAATTATTTTCTTATGAAAATATCACTACAGTGTTTTTATTAATAAGCAAAACGAACTAATGATCAGCTGTGATTATCCACTTACACAAAACCCATATGTTAGGGGCTATAGCCCCTGTCAGCCACTAGTGATTATATAAATCCTTTAATAAGTTAAACTATTAAATAATGATTGAAAGTTCTCTCTAACTGTAATGCGGTATGCAATGCAGTTGTCTGCTTGCAATATTGAGCGGAGCAAGTATTTTTTTAGTCAATACTTTGGAGAAATGTAACCATGAATTGATTTTTCCCTTAAATAATATTCATTTGATAGATTATTTTTTACTCAAAATTTGTTACTAAATAATTGTTAAAACAGTATAATCTACTTTATTTATATTTGGATGCATCAACGGAGCGTCGACCAAGATTGGCGCCTCCTCTGCGTAAACGTGGCATTTACGTAAGAACAAACACATACATTTGTTATAATTAGTTATTTAAGGTAAACAAACCACTGACTTAAACAAAACAAGAATTGCACAGAAAACTACTGTATTTACAAACAGCTGATAGTAACAGTCTGCAGTTAGATATGATCCTTATAACAGCTGTATAATCAACACACAGTAAATAAACCAAATAAAATATTTCTTCTATTAAAATACACATTGTAACTTTAAAGGGCCCTAGGGCAGAACCCTGACGTCCGATTTGGACCATTTCAGATTTATATCTTCCCATAGATGGTTACTATGACCGTGCCAAATTTCATGCGGATCACTTCAGCCGTTCAGGAGGAGTACGTGGAAATAAAAAGCCAGAGTGTAGTATAAGTAGTATAAGATAGAATAAATATAAATTTATCTATGTATGATTCTAAATGAATATGTAAATGTTATGTCACAAACATTGTTCATGCAGAGTTTTCAATCAATTTGTAAGCTTTAGAAGTGTGTGATACATACCATCTGATTTACTTTATTATGTAAATTATTATTATTATATACTCCCTAAAAATAACTCCAAATATAAACAAAATTCTAGAAGATCTATTATGTAACCACCTTTCCATACGTGCGTACGTAATGTACTTCTTTATTGAATATTCAATCAATTTAAAAAAAGTGAAATGTTGTCACTCAGGTCATTTCAGCTTTGTCATAACTACGGCTTAATCTGTTCTTATTCAACTGGTTCCCTTACTCCATGCGATTTTTCTGTAGGGAGTTTCTACTTTTCACGTTTTGTTTTATGTGGTTGAAACACAAATATTAAAATACAGCAGAGATTTGAAACGAATGTATTGGAAAAGATTGTTGCCACATTATTCCTAGTTTTTGTTAAGTTGTATCTCCAGAAGGTATTTAACATGTGATTTTATAATTTCTATTACTGAATAGAAGCTATAGTATTCTATAAAAATATTTTTTTATCTTATTGCGTGCGCGATTTAAACGTACGAACATCCAAAATTCCACTGACGTCAATATACACAAAGGCAAAACAGTGTTAGTAAAATGATTTATGATTATTACTCATTACCACACAAATCAAGATATTATATGTACTTCAAACACAAATTATATCTGGTAACGAAAGTAAAAGTTAAAAAAATACCTTTTAATAACTCACAAATTCAGGGACTAGTAGTAATTTGAATGTAAAACAAATTTAACATCGACAACCTTTTTACACTTCAATACTGTGTTGGAATATATGAAAGTTAATGTAATATTCAAATTTGAATTTACATCATGTTACAATCTTTCCCGATTCTATGACGTAATGTTATCTTGAATTATTCATATTTTAGCGAAAATGAAAATCGCAAGCTTAACGTCCATAAGAGTTTCAATGTGGAAGTCTGGTCAAAAACTGTAGTTTTCTTTTGAAGGACTGTTTCAATAAGATTGTATTTTTTTGCTTTCTCCCCCTAAACATAATAAAGTACATTAGAAATCGTTACTTTCTCATATATAAGGACGAAGAAAGTATTGTTTTTGTCAACAAATATAATCTAATATCAGTTATTGGTGGAAATATTATTCATTTTGAAAATAGTGTTTTAAACCCCTAGAAAATGGCATGTCTGGGAAAAATTTGGGGTCAGAATAAATAATGCCCATATATTATGTTAAAATTAGAATTTTTTTTAGTTTTGCCTAAAATAATTTACTTTAGATAAAATAAGACTATCACCGTTATAAAATCCAAAAACTGTACAGATTAGTATCTTGAATTGGTAGTCTACAAAATTTAGTTATAGAGAAAAGTAAAGATAGTCCTCTGTCCAATGTTAGTCTTATGGATAATCAATAAATTGTCCTTTCTATCTTAATGATTTAACTTTCATTATATTTAAAACTTAGGATATTGATTAAGCTAAAATTGACCAACAGGGAATATTCTGAATTTGCTGCCACATAAACCTTTGGTGGGGGGGGTGGGGAGGAGAGGGGATTTTCTTCTAACAAAATACTCTATAATGCATCCAGCGAAATCCTTTTGGCTGCGCCTTTCTGATAAAAAAGTTGTTGAATAGAAGACTTTATAAAGGCTACTGTATGTAACATTATATACTGTATAGAGTAATGTAGATAAATTGAATAGGCTTTGCATAAAGGTTACGGTACTTTATGTTGGCTTTCGGTTTCCTTTTTTTATATTGGGCACCATAAGTTGCAGGCTATGCTATGGTGTTTAAATGGAAGAAATCTGTTATCACACAGGCAAATAAATAACTAATTACACTAAATGCAACTTTTCATAATGTTTTGAAAAACAATAGCAATATCTTAGAGCCCTCTAAATGTAATCCTGATTTTAAAGATTAACAATAGTTAGAGCCCTCTAAATGTAATCCTGGTTTTAAAGATTAACAATAATTCTTAAGTACATAAATTGTTATAAGGGTTTTTTGAGAAGCTACCTGTTAAATTAAGTGTGTGACAATATTTTTGTAATTTGTGTTTGGTTTCATCAATATTTGTGTGTTTTTGTTTGGTTTCGTCAATATTTATGTGTTTTTGTTTGGATTCGTCAATATTTGTGTGTTTTTGTTTGGTTTCATCAATATTTATGTGTTTTTTTTTGGTTTCACCAATATTTGTGTGTTTTTGTTTGGTTTCATAAATATTTGTGTATTTTTGTTTTGTTTTTTGTTTTGATTAAATGTGTACAGTTTATAAAATGTTCTGAGTGAATACTGTCTGCACAAAAGAGACAGAAATAAACAATTTGATAATTTTTTGTACAGACGTTTACAAAATTTGTATTTTTTGTTAAATTACTCACAAATGGTAATATTATCTCTAGAATGAACAAGTTTTCACCCTTTTTAGCGAAACGGAGAGCATAACTGTGACAAACGGCGGGGATTAATGTTTGTTCGATAAATTTACAATAGGTAGTAAACTCGGGTGACGAGTCCCTTATAGTGTAAGGTTATATGGCTTGTTATGCGAAGAAGCAGTCACTCGTGAGCGATGAAACTTTCATCTTTCCGTCGCGCCTGGGTGACTCGATACAATGTGTGATACACCACACCACCCCTGGGAGATAAAAGAGTTTGTTAGGACATTCTTTTAGTATTAGCGAATTTCCCCTATAGGGAAGAAGCTATTACCGTAGTCGGCATGGTAAGACCTAGGCCCGGGACAATGATAACTTTTCGTTTTGAGGTCCCCAGATGCCAAAAACACCATTCTTTCAAAACTGTATATATATATATATATATATATATATACAGTTATATATATATTACAGTTGTATATATATATATATACACACACACACACACACACACACACACACACACACACACACATATGTGTCCGTGAGCTCAATAACTCTCGTAAAAATATTTTGACGAAATTTGGTATAAATATGTAAAGCAGCATTTATGACTTTAAGCTCGAAAACCAGACAAATTGACCTATCCGATGGGGTTTCTTGGGGGGTTTTTGTACTCCAAAAATTGTTTTTTCAGTTTTTACGTATAATTTTTTAAAAAGTCAAATTTTATTTTTTCCCCATTAGAATTAGCTTAAAAAGACACACAATTTGGTGTTTTGATCATTGCTCTATGTCAAATGGTTACAGAGATATTGAAAGTGCTAAACACAGTACGTTGTCCAATTTTATTATGGAGAATAAGATAAGTTGTATATATCGCTTATTTATCAACTTATCCTGATGTAACTTGGTATATTGCTTCATATCATTGTGGTCTATTGATATTTGCAGTAAAAAAATATTTTTTGGCTGATAGTTTCCCTAGCAGCAAACCTGCGTACTCATCCCCATGTCATTATTCTTAGCAAGAATAAGTAACGTGTTATCTCCCTTAATTATGAACTTAAATTAATAATACCCCCGTCGCAGCAAACCTGCGTACTCAGCGAATTTCCTATGAATGAATATATTTCTTACTACCACATAAAGCCACTTACCAAGTTTCATAAAAATACTTAAATAAATAAGTGATATATAGCATTTTATTTATTCTCTATAAGAATAACATTAGGGCTGAGAACGCAGGTTTGCTGCAACGAGGAAGATAAAAATGCGGGTTTTTGCAATTATCAATATAACTCAACTAGGTGAAGCTATATACCAAGTTTTAATGATTTATGTTCATAATTAAGGGAGATATAAAGCTTTCCGTATTCTCCATAAGAATAACATTAGGGATGAGAATGCACGGCAACGGTTGGACGTAGAATCACAATTTAAACACCAAAATGATTGTTTTGTACTGATTAGTAAAAGCAAATGTGAAGTTTACATAGAAATGAACTGAGGAAAAGCCAAAAACCTTTTTCCCATAAGATTAACATGGGAGATTTTATGAGCAGGTTTTTTTGGATTTTCTCCACAACCACTTAACCTAGGTTAATAATTCAAAATACCATATTATTTGTTTCTTTAAGCTCTATAACATGGTCAAAATCAAAATTAAGTTTGTTTTAAATTTTAGGGTGAAAAATGCAAAAAACTGATTTTTGGAAAATTTAAAACCCCCATAAACCCCCTTTCCCGTGGTCCGATATTTCTGGTTTTCGAACTTAAGTCATGAATGTCACTTTACACATTTGAGCCAAATTTCATCGAAATCGGACGTTTTTTACTCAAGTTATCGCGGTAACGGACATATATATATATTTATATATATACAAAAAATTGATATATATATATATATATACATATATATAAATTTGAACGAATAGTGTTTTTGGCATCTGGGGACCTCAAAACAAAAAGTTATCATGGTCTCGGGCTTAAGTCTTACCATGAGACCTACGGTAATAGCTTCTTCCCTATAGGGGAAATTCGCTAAAATTTGGTATGTGGCTTTACCTACTTGAGTTATATTGATATTTGTATAAAACCCCATTTTTTGTGTTCCTTGCTTCAGCAAACCTGCGTACTCAGGCGCCATGTTATTCTTACGGAGAATAATTAAAATGTCATAAATTGTTTATTTATGAATGTCCATTGATGAAACTTGGGATGTGGCTTCATGTGGTATTAAGTTACATATATATGCATTGGAAATTCGCTGAGTACGCAGGTTACCAATGCAGGAATTGGTAGCAGGAACCAATGTCCCTTACTTTTGCCCCTTTTTTACCAATGCCCCTTTACTTTTGTAGCAGGAAAATGTAAAATCTGATTTATTGTAATAGACTACAGATGTGACATCATTGTAATAAGGGCGTGGCATGTCTGTGATTGGAGTGAGTTGTTACTGTAATTAATAATTAAGTAACTGAGAGACCTAGCCATACTCGGTGTAGTGTTAATTGAGTTGTTTCGTGGGGGAAAAAGATGCCCACTCTATATGCCATCTCTACTCGATGTTTCTAATCACTGCTTTCAAGACACTTTGATACTTTACCTTGTGGACGTGCTACTTTGACACTGGTTAATTTATGAACAGCTGATTGATTCCTTTGTTTCGATTTGAAACTCAATAAGCCCAATGTTAACATTTCTGATATCCAAATGAGATTTTTACAAAATATAAATTTTCCTGGGGTGGAGGTTTTCACCAATCTATTTTTTAGGTCTAAAAGCCTACATTCCAACGTTTTAACAAAATCATTCCGATGGATTTAGAGATAAATTTTCATAAAAACACAGATTGCTTGCACTAGAGTGTGTGATTACAGTCCTACATGTCCAATGATGTGAAAATAAAATGTATAAACAGCCAATGCAGTGAAACAACGATAAATTATGTAATAGTTTCTTTGTTTCTGCAATCAGATTTAACATTATGAACACATTTGAGCTCATACACTTTTGAATTTAAATGTAAATGGTGGTATTTGTCTCATTTAAGTCTGTATAAGTAGACATATTCAACCCAATCGGATTAATATTATAGGATTTTATAGAAAATGCAACTAATATTGTTGGCGTTCTAATTAAAAAGGGTACATACCTTGTCACCATCAATCCATTATTTTATAAGATTACGATTTTCTAGACTAGTCCCTTTATTAAATCTTTATGTATCACAGAAGCTAAAATACTGTCATCGTCTTGAAGTTTAAAATTCATGTGCACATGTGAGAATGATATTAGATGATCTGTGTCTGTGACATGTGTGTGTGAATAATCTGTGATGTAACAGATTTTGAATTAGACTGTGTTGTAACAGATTTTGAATTAGACTGTGATGTAACAGATTTTGAATTAGACTGTGATGTAACAGATTTTGTATTAGACTGTGGTGTAACAGATTTTGAATTAGACTGTGATGTAACGGATTTTTAACTATACTGTGATGTAACAGATTTTTAATTAGATTGTGATGTAACAGATTTTGAATTAGAATGTGATGTAACAGATTTGTAATTAGACTGTAATGTAACAGATTTGTAATTAGACTGTGATGTAACAGATTTTTATTTAGACTGTGTTGTAACAGATTTTGAATAATGAATGAGTAATGTTTAAGAAAAATTAAAACTATTGCCTGTCACTTTTAATAACGAATTGCTAAAAGGAAAACAAACGAATGAAGCGATGAATCAATTCCGATGACCACAATGACTCAAAGTTTATCCTGATTGGTCATAATTGATCACCTCAGGACACTGGCCACAGAGAATATTGATCCTTGTTTAAATATCCTCGTTAATCAAATGGTTCAATCCTGTTTGTTCACTGTGAAATGTATATTGCCAAGTAGTATTTAACTAGGTACAGATCCTTCCACGATATTTGGCTTGTGGTAGTGCAGGAGGTAGGTGAATAGCCCTCACCACTATTCTCCGTCAGTGGATTGAGTACAGTTGATTAAGAGGGGGCTCCAGTCCTCTGCGTCTACCTGCTTCTCCCATAAGACCAATGTTAACTTTCAAAGTCCGTCCCCCCTCAACGGGTTATCCGAAATGGATTACTTATGGTTCATTTTAAAGAAAATATATATATCTAGCGATTTCAGTAAGCAGAATTTTATCATCGTAAATAGAATGCACATAGACAAATCGTAAATATGGAATATTTTGGAATTGTATTTATCGATTATTATTTGCGATATCAAAATTCTGCTCACTGAAATTGCTAGGTATATTTTTGCTCTTTAAAATGAGCCATAAATAATCGATATCGAATAATCCGTTGAAGAGGGACGGGCTTTGAAAGTTAACATTGGCCTTATGGGCGAAGCAGATAGAAACGCGAAAAGTTTCGTGACCGGAGCACCCTCTTAAACCGCAGAAAGCTGACTGGAATAGGAGAAGAGTTGCGCTCCCGGGGCAGCGACATGAGTCGGGTTGGCAAGAGGGGAGGTGGTAGCAGGTGGAGTGGGGAGTAAGTCATATCGCCGAGAGGGATGGCAGAGGGTCTACCAGAATGCACCCCCTCTGAGCGACCTAGCACCACTAGCGTTCGAAGGGGCCGGTGGCCGAACTAACTGTTTTAATTGAAACCACAGTTTTCATGGTAGTCAGCTTTCTATAGTTTTTAATAGTTTTCTGAGGTTAAACATAAAAAATCTATGTACCCAAATAATGATTAAATATGTGTTAAATGATAAGTGTAGATTGTACTTAGTAATTCAACTTCTATACACCGATTTTTAGAATTTTAAAACCTGTAGAAAATTTCATAGCAAATTACACAGTTATAAACATTTTAACCGATGTTCAAATTGTCGGAACCTTTAAACCCATATTAGAAATGGGTTGTGTTCTTTTTAAGCGTTTTCTCACATTGACACACATTCCTCAAATTGTATCTGACGAAATTAAAAAGAGCCTCTTACGTAACTCATTCTAAACCTAACTTTTTATGTTCATCCGGGAATTAGACTTTGATGTAACAGATTTTGAATTAGACTGTGATGTAACAGATTTTTAATTAGACTGTGATGTAACAGATTTGTAATTATACTGTGATGTAACAGATTTTTAATTAGACTGTGATTAAAAGATTTGTACTTAAACTGTGATGTAACAGATTTTGAATTAGACTGTGATGTAACAGATTTGTAATTAGACTGTGATGTAACAGATTTTGAATTAGACTGTGATGTAACAGATTTGTAATTAAACTGTGATGTAACAGATTTTTAATTAGACTGTGATGTAACAGGTTTTTAATTAAAATTCCAGATCACCCATTCGCTTCGCTCTTTAGAGAAGTTCACTACGACCATTCGAATCTCAGTCAATGGATGGCGAATTGGCTTACATCGACTGCTTTATTATTTTTGTGCACATTAACTCCACCCAATCTCCTTTATATGTGATGAAAACTAATATTTTAACGTAAATTAAAACTTTTGCAGAACATAAACATTATTTCAATTTGCTATGTAAAAAGCGGAATTAAAATATTCAGTTTTATATAATTCTAAAAAGGTGCAAACTGATGTACAATGTAATAAGTTTAAAAATAGAACGTAATTCAGCTTTATTGTGAAATAGGAAACAATTCTCACAGAGAACAGATTTCATCTATCTTGAACGATTTTTTACGTAATAACATGTTTTATAGATAAATCTCACAAATTTTACTTATTTAGGAAGTTTTCAATTGGTACACGAGATCAAATTTGTCAAACTAAATTTATCAAAAGCAAACTGTACATTCAAACCTCAATATTGCTACTGAACCACTGACAAAACGATACTAATAAAATAAATACAGTATTATAATACGCATAAATACAGTTTTACAATAGTGTATGGCTTAAGATGAAATATTTCTAAAGTATGTTTATTACATTGAGTTTTAAAATAGTTTTCTAAAACACTTAATGGATGAATGAGTCTATTTATTCATGAATGAATATGTAATGGATGAATTGTTTATTTCTTCATAGGAAACAAGAATTACGAGTTTTAAAATAATATTTATTGTGTTGCCTTTTATTCGTCTAGTTTTACATATGTTTACTCTGTTAATAAATGTATTTTGTGTCAGTGCATGGTTGTTTGAAAGAATTGTTTGTGTAAGTAAGTCTCAAACCTTTATAACTAATGTATTACTTTATACATTAATAAATAATTATAAATAAATAGCAGACTTTCTAGATATACACACTTTACTTTATAAATCAAGATCATCATCAAGATCAATATGTAATTCTATTCAAGATCATCCAGACTGGTATGCGGTGAGCCGAGTAGAAAGCCTTTTATGTGAGATTTTTTTAAATGTTTAATATATTATTTGGATTTGGGCTTCAACAGGATTTTCCATTGAGTTGGAATCTTATTTATAATACTACATTGAATGTTCTAAGTATGTATTGCACACAAAACATTTAACTTAATTAACACGTACGCTAGCTTTGTAAAGAAGAAAAAAAAACAAGTCATACAAAAGTTATTTTATTCTCATTGTAAGTGTAGAAAATACACAAATTATTATAATTGGTGTGTAATCGGTACAAAAAATGGCCAGTGCATCTGGTATTCGTAAAAAAACTCTAGAATAAACATAGACTAAAAATGTACCATTAAAATCATTAAATATACAAAACCTCGCCTAAAATCACAACCACATAGTTAATTGTTGAGGAAAAAAGGATGAAATAAACTATACCCAGATTTTCTAATTGGACAAAACTTGGCATGATTTATAAAATCCGATAATTGGACAACAAAATACTAAATAATAATTGCCAATTAGTTATAATACAAAGCCCTTTAGCTTTATCTCTGCAATTCTGCAGGGGAATTATTTATATAACTAAATATGGAAATACGCTTGGAAATTATTCTTTCTTAGAAATTCTTGAAAAAATCTTAAGTGATCGATATTATACCTCATATTACACTCAACTTGTCGAACTATTCCACTTAGTTAAATACTTTACTGCAAATTGGAGCAAAACAATAATTTTACATAGATAAGTATTTATATTATTTCAAATTACCCCCGTCGCAGCTAACCTGCATACTCAGCGAATTTCCAATGAATATATAACATAACACATTAAAACACTTACCAGGATTTATAAGAAATATATTTACAAACAAGCTACACTGTATTTAAAATATTAATTATTCTCCATAAGAATAACATTGGGGATGAGTACGCAGGTTTGCTGCAACAAGGAACACAATAGAATGGGTTTTTGTGCAAATATCAATAGAACTCATCACAGTGAAGTCACATACCAAGTTTCATCCATATACATTCATAAATAAGCGATATATAACATTTTAATGATTTTTTACAAGAACAACATGGGGACCAAGTACCTAGTTTGCCTTCGGGAACCAAAGGCAAACAATTTTGTTTGTGCAAACAACAATAAACCACAACCAGATGAAGCTATATACCAAATTTTGTCAGTTTATGTTCATAAATAAGCGAGATATACAATTTTTATTTTTCTCCATAAATCATTAGACAACGTACTGTGTTTAGCACTTTCAATATCTCAGTAACCAATTGACGTAGAGCAATGCTCAAAATACCAAATTGTTTGCTGTTTTATGCTGAATTCAATGGTAAAAATTAAAATTTGATTTAAATAAAAATTACATATGGAAACCCCACAAATTTTTTGGGGGTACAAAACCCCCCAAAAACCCCTCTTCCGATGGTGCGATTCGTCTGGTTTTCGAACTCGTTCACATAAATGGTACTTTACACATTTATACCAAATTTCATAAAGATCGGACCTTTTTTACGAGAGTTATCATGCTTACGCACACACAAACACACACACACACACACACACACACACACACACACACACACACACACATATATAATACATACATATATACAAATTTGAACGAATGGTGTTTTTGGCATCTGGGGACCTCAAAATGAAAAGTTTTCATGGTCTCGGTCTTAAGTCTTACCATGAGACCTACGGTAATAGCTTCTTCCCTTTAGGGGAAATTCGCTAAAAATGTGAAAGATATTATTTTTAGTTTATCCACTTATTTAAACGTATTATTACTCAGTTATAAAACATACCCGAGAATAGTTTTAGTTTTGTAAATTAACTTGTCCATTAAAAACTCTGTTTTTTCAACAGTGATTTATATTATTATTAGGTTTTATATAAGTTTGTTTAAGTATTAACAAAATCATGTTAATAATTAACAGAAGAGATTTGTATGGGTCCTCAGACATTTTTACACGTCAGAGGAAACTTTACAGGATGGACATACATAAGGCAAGAGGCAGTCAGTTGTGGCTTTTGTTATCCCACCATTACACCTGGGTGACCTTACACACACAAATAGATACAACAATTCTTTCAAAAGATTTACCCAATAATATTCCAATATACGACTTTTATTTTTTACTAAACAAAAAAAAAACCTTTAGAGAAAATGATTTCTATTTTGCTTTGTTCAATAAATAAAATAAAACCATTTTGATTTGTTCTTGTTAGTTTTATTTTGCTTTTTAGACAAATAGAATAGTTTAATATGACCTAATTAAAATATAATTAAAAGTTAATTCTTTATAAACAGAATAATAAATATATTCGGCCGTACAGATTAGCTTGGAATTGAATAACCCTTTAGAATCGGAAATAAAAAATAATTTACTGATATAAAAACGTAAAATGGAGTAAAATGGAGTAACAGTACAATTCATGTTATACATTTATTTAAATGTTGTATCGCACGTGCCAAAGGCAGAGAACAAAGTTTTCTGTCCACCAAACGTGTTAACCTTTGTCAAACAAAACAGTTGGAACTCGTTTTATGTGTGAACACGTCTGTCACCTGTCAAAAAGGAAATGTGCAGCATATATTGTTCCTTTTAAAAACCTACGGCTATAAATTATATTGTAGTTTAAAATGTTGGTAGCATTGTTGAAGTAGAATTCAATATTAAATTTCTGTTAGGCAAAATTGAATCCATTTATTTAGGGAAAATCTGGGTTTTAGCAGAATGTAGCTGCATAACTATTAAAGCTGTAATTTATTTTTTCAAAGTATTAATTGTTTGACCCTATTTATTTATTTATTTTACATCTTCATTTTATCATGTGATTACTATATAAAATAGCTGACACAATACGTACTGAACAATAAGTATAAATACTGAAAATAGCAATGCATGATAGTATTTATAGTAGACAAAATAGTTATTCAAAACTAGTGGCAACATGCAGAAAGAATAAATATGATTAAATATAAACAATAGACCCTAAGTACCCAGATATAACAATAACAAATAAACAAAATATAATCCATAATGTTCCAATGACCGTATAAATATGGTAGGCTATAGAGTTACTGTCAGTATTTGGTGTGACACAAAATTTGTGTAAATATAGAGAATTAACTCGATTTTCAAATTAGACTAGGTGCGACCTCAACGTGAGGGGGACCTCAAATGAGGTCTCATAGAAGACCTTCAAGCAAATACAATGTATAATCACTTCTAGTCTGGACTCTACTTCCGCCGGGATTTTGTTGTGTCTTCTTTTTAATACAACTAGTAGCCTGTCGCGGCTTCGCTCGTGATCACAACGTAATATTATACTGACATTCCCGTATAAATATTGTGTTACCGCTCCAAAGCCAACATGGCGTGTGATTAACTGTGTTTACTCTATCCAGCTGATTGCTTAAAACTTATAGTTATTTCCCAATGTTAAGCTTATGGGAAAAAACTCAACTTTAAGAGGTCCCAGGGCCTCACTCACAAATTATTTCTCTATAAAAACGTTTCCTGCACAACTTCACGTTAGGCTCTTTCCAATGACACCAAAAACATGAAAATCGGTTCAGTAGTTTAGGAGGAGTGATTGTCACAAAAACCTGCTCGCCTATTAAATAAGTACTAGTAGCCTGTCGCGGCTTCGCTCGCGATCACAACGTAATATTATACTGACATTCCCGTATAAATATTGTGTTACCGTTCCAAAGCCAACATGGCCTGCTGATTAACTGTGTTTACTCTATCAAGCTGATTGCTTAAAACTTATAGTTATTTCCGAATGTTAAGCTTATGGGAAAAAACTCAACTTTAAGAGGCCCCAGGGCCTCACTCACAAATTATTTCTCTATAAAAAAGGTTTCCTGCACAACTTCATGTTAGGCTCTTTCCAATGACACCAAAAACATGAAAATCGGTTCAGTAGTTTAGGAGGAGTGATTGTCACAAAAAACCTGCTCGCCTATTAAATAAGTATAGATTGTCCGTAAATGTTGCGTGTGTGCGTTTTATGTTTGTGCCGAGTGTTTTTAATCTACTTTTACCATATTTACAGTCTTCTAATGAAGAGATCTGCATTCTTGAACAGCTAAGTATGACTTCGACAGGAAGTCGAAACTATATTTATTATTGCACCATTGTTAGATTATTTATAGAACCAGGGACTCATCTTTATACATAACTTGGCATTTGGAAGGTCAAAGGATGCAATAAAGTGCAAACTACAACAACAATTTGAACCTACATGTTTGACGGTAAATGCTCAACAAATATTAGTTAGAGAAAATATATTTTGCAGGAATTGCTCCGATCATCATCAATCCTACAAAACACTGATGCGAAATTGATGGTCTTGCATGTTTTACAAATATTTGCAACATTGTATTCTATTACAGTTAACGTGTATAGACAAAAGTGTTGTCAAGACCTATTACCTAACGGATTAATTCTTTTAATTAATGTAAGGATCTTTTAGAACTATTTTTACTTTTTGAAGCAGCTTTACATTTTCAATAGCGGTACCCGTAAACGTTTAGATGTTTTTTTTATTGGTATAAGTATATACAAATCACTTGTTAAACTACAACACCATAAATCCGACCTTAAAACGGGAAATGAGTGGAAAACGGCAGCCGGTAAAAGTCTGAATTAATATTAAATTAACAAACATTAAGAATCGTTTCACTGCCTAGAGTTATTTAACGGGTTGTATCTACACTTCTATACAAGACGTGTTCTAAAAGTTTTTATAACATTAAGTTTAATAAAACCTCTTACAATTTTGATCAAAAGTCCTTTTGCAAAACAAAAACAGATCAAATTAAAAATTATTTTTTTAAACTCAAAAAGTTAATAGTGATTATGTAATGTGCAGAACGCGATAATAATCAGTTTCAATTCCACAGTTCCACCCGCGTAACAGTTGAATTGCTACCAACATCGGGAGACAAAAAGTCCCGCTACAAACAGGTTAATTAATTCTACCTCATGCAACCTGCATCTGATTAAATCACAACTTTGTTCGGCTTATCTTAGAGTAGATGTTACAAAAGCGTAATTAGGTATGTTTATAAAGGTATCTGCTATTGCAAATGAAACATGTTTAATCAATTAAATTCGCAGATTGTGTTGATTTTGATTAAATCACTCTCCAGGATTGCTTTCTTCTTGCTAAAATATTAAGTATGTTTCCTATAACTGCGCCCAAGGAGGTTTATTAGTATTACTGGAGGTAACACTGCTTAAGGAGATAACACTGCTTAAGGAGGTAACACTGCTTAAGGAGGTAACACTGCTTAAGGAGGTAACACTGCTTAAGGAGGTAACACTGCTTAAGGAGGTAACACTGCTTAAGGAGGTAACACTGCTTAAGGATTTTTGTCGAAAAAGCAAGCCAGTGAGTTTTTTAGGTTGGTACACTGGTGAAGCAAATATACATATCTACAGTTTTAAATATATATTTTTAGATATATATATATATATCTCTACAGTTTCGAACGAATGGTGTTTTTGGGGTCTGGGGACCTCAAAACGAAAAGTTATCATGGTCCCGGGCCTAGGTCTTACCATGCCGACTACGGTAATAGCTTCTTCCCGATGGGGGAAATTCGCTAAAAAAACATTTAAAAGAGTAAAATTAATGCTTCGTAAAATGGTAACCACATCGCCTACATTATATTTGTCTGTATCACGAATGTGTGAGGTCTATTGTTATGTAATTTTGTTGATTATATATTTATAGTCAATGATTATATGTTGTAAGAATGTTAAAGGAATTAAATATACCGTTCTAGGTTAGGTTCTTCTAAACACATCACATCAAGAACAGAATTCTACATAAAACCTTTACTAAATCACAGATGAGCCTGAAGTCCAGGCAGAGTTCGACAATGTATGACTAAACGTTTCCTCGATAATACTGGAAAAGAATATATGAAAGTTAATGTACTACTAAAATTTGCATTCGCATAATTTTATGACCTTTTCCGATTCGGAGGCAAAACATGAATTATTCATATTTTTGTGTGAGAACCAAAATTTGCATGTTCCTGAGAATGTGTTAAAGAATATTTGGAATGTTTCAGGGCAGATTGCAGTCGCCATGAAGGCATAAAATGAAACCATTATACAATAAAGGACGACACAAGTATCTCTCCAGACGTTTGGTGTTAAACCTTCATCAATGGACTTAGAGGGTTCGTTCTAGTTTTACCGTTCATGAAGAGATTTAGAAACTGCAAGATTCTTCATATCCTACATTTTCATCAGTTTCCCAAAAAAATGTAAGTTATTTTAATACGTAGTGGCTTTACAGTATATAATTTACCACCCTATTTAACTTTTTAGCTATTTTAAACATTTACGTATATTTACAAGTAAGTACAGTATATGTGTAAATATATTTTTTGTTTGTTTTTAGAGTAGTTTATTTGATCCTGTTTGACTGTAACTAAACAGTATGTTTAACACTTATCATGCCTCTCAAGAAATTAATTGGTTAAATATTTAAAATCTTTTTGCGACAAAAATGAGGGGCTACATTCAGGGCCGGATCCAGAGGTCATGTTTGGGGGGGTGACCGAAAGTTACCCCTCCCCCTCCCCCTGGGTGGTCCCTGGCGCCCCCATTATTTTTTTAATTATATCAAATTATAAAACAAATTAAAGTAAATTAACATAATATACCAACAACCTAGTACTCAAGAAAAAATGCAATCATAACTTTATAAACAAGCTAAACAAAAATTAACTTTAGTTCTACTGCGCCCGGCCGTAAATAAAAATAACAAGTATTTAGGCATTACACTTTTTTCTACGTCATCTGCAGACGTCTAAGTAAGATGCCTAAATAAACAATTTATTTTAGTAGTGACCTACTCGAAAAACTATTTACAAAACGTATTTGAAATCTGCAATACTGAACGATGCTACGTGAAGATACAATGAGGAATGAGGCTGACAGCCAAGGTCAACGACTCGAAAAATGAAATGTCGTATCACATTTTCCAAAATGAAAACTTGGCGTATGAGCTTCCGTTTACACGAATTTAATCTTTGTTTCCTCTTATTTCATTACATATAATTTGTGGCACTTTTGATTCTAGTCTAACAACTGGATATTTATTGCCTAGCAACGGATTACGCGGTTTTACACAAAAATCAAACCTAACCTGTAAACAAAACACATCTGGCAGCAAACGACGGTAGGCGGGTGAAATTCAGTAAAAATAATCACCGAATACAATGGTAGCAACCTTTGCTGTGTGTGGCTAAAATCTACCTCCAACACCGTATTGAAAACACTGAATTTTCGGTCTGTCAACTGGCAAAACTGCAACAACTTATATAGCGATACTCCGGAATATCCATGTTTTTGCAAGACGCTTTTAGGTGAAAGACGCTTTTAGGGAAGGCGGATTTAATTAATGTGTTATACACTAAAATGGAAGTTTAAAATTTCACCTGTCTAATGATATATATTTTATTCCATTTATCGAATGTTTAGGTGCATTAGGTTGAATTTTAATGTAATAATGTAGACAGGAGCGGCAAAATTTGAATCTTGGGACCGAAAAACGGGGTTTCGGAGGCTTTTGCTACTTATATTTTCATTCGGATTTACTCAAACTTTCATTGTATGCCTGAATAATAAAATAAAGCACAACAATTCTTAGATTTGGGGGGGGGCGACCCCGCTACCGCCCCCCCTTTGGATCCGCCCCTGGCTACATTAACGATGGTATGTTTAGCATTTTTATCCTTTGGTAATGTAGCCCTTCATATCTTTGTACTTCAAGAAATTTCAAGAATCAAATTTAAGTGTGGTAGTTACTTTCCCTATTTCTTTGTAAATACATTTTGTTTAATATTTGTTTTGTATTAGTACTTGCTCTTTTTATGTACGTGCATGTATTCTTGTTTAGTTTATAAAAAATAAATGTGTAAATACTGACCATGCTGGTTGATACCTTACACAAAGTTTACACAAATTTTATTTTATTTTTAAACATTATGACTGTTGAAGTTTCAAAGAGTTTTCACTAGTTTATTGCTGACATGGAAGAAAAACTGTGTGAAACAAGTTTCGCACCTTTTAACAAACGGAGAGCATAACTATGACACAAATAGGGAAGTAGTATTTGTTTTATACGAAGGTAATAAAATATTGTGATGAGTCTCTTATAGAGTAAGCTTATATGGCTTGTAATGCGAAGAAGCAGTCATTCGCGAGCGATAGAACTTTCATCTTTCCATCATGGCTGGATGACTCGATACAAAATTTGATATAACATAGCTACTCGTCAGAGATATACAAGTTGTTTGTTAGAACGTAGTGTTACAGTAGAGTTTCGATTATCCGACCTTCGGTTATCCGACCTTCCGTGTTATCCAACCGAACCCGTGCACGATCAAAAAATCAATTTACGCGCTCCTAGAAAAAAAAATCAAAACTTTTTAAATTGTTTTTATTATTTTCCGTGTTTTCCAACCGTTCCCGTGCACAATCGAACGATCGATTACCGCCGATTAAGAAAAAAAATAAAATAAAAATATTTACATTGGTTTTATTATTTTCCGTGTTTTCCAACCGTCCCGCGTATCCGACCTTGGTGCGGCCGGTTTAGGTCGGATAATCGAGATTCTACTGTAGTTATTTATGTAACTGGTATTAATACCCTTTTTTAACGTAACACATGGAAATAATTAATTACCCTCCGTATAAGATACTTCCAACCGCACAGCATTAAATTATGCCATCCAGAGATTTGTTCTATAATATTTCAAAAGGGTTTCTACCGATAAATTTAGGTTATTTGATACATTTAATGAAAAACTAAACAAATAACTTTTGTATCAATTGATTACTTTGATTTAATCCGACTACACTTCTTGATACTATAAGTCACATTTGTATATCTACAACGAAAATGTATCCTTAAAAAATAATAACGTTTATTTCAATTAATACATACACGTTTTACCTGGAAACGTTTTAAAATAAACTGAAAAAACGTACATAAGACAAGAAGCATTCAGTCATGGTCTTTGTCAATTTATCTCGACATTACACCTGGATGACTTCATACACACAAAAATATGCAACAATGCTTTCAAGGATTTTCCCATTCAAATCATAACACTTTGATGACTTAAATTGGTTTTAAAAAGGAGGTCTTTTGAAGAATATTTGTAATACTTCTACTTTAGTTAGGATGCTTGTTACAAATATAGCCTTTAGGAACAGGAAGGTAAGTATGTACAATATTACAGTTTTAATTTAAATTACTTTACTTCTCAGAATCGTAGTTTTGAATAAACAAACTGCAGCTATTTGCAGTTTTGTTTCATACATTTATTTTAATATTTCACTGTGCACGCAGGGAGCAGAGAACAAACTTCATTGTACACCTCTACGTTTTGCCATATGTCAAACAAAACAGTTGGATAGCGTTTTGTGTGAACGTGTTTGTCAAAATATCAGAAGGCAAATGTGAAACCATATCGTTAGTTACTGTAACACTGAGTTGTAAATTATATGGCACTTTTGATGCTAGATTTATTTGTTTGTATGAAGAAGCATAATTTTCATAACATTTAAGAGTATATCATAAATCCATTAGGTATGCAGAACACCCTTTTTTACTGGAAAGTAAGTGTTCAATTTACAAAACTAGTTTCTTTTGGCGATCTTCAAAGCTAACATACCATATTGTAAGTGTTACACATCCTTTGTATAAGGTACTTGCCATTCAGTACTTAAAACAAATTAAATTAAACTAGCAGTTACCCGGCGCGCGTTGCTGCGCCCAAATAAAAAAAGCCAATGGAATAAATTAAAATAAAAAAGTTAATATAAATTCAAGTAACACAATTCAAAAGATAATAAACCAGCCAGTGTTTACATTTCTTTGTTTAAATTGTGTTGTTTACATTTAAACAAATGACAGTTTAAAGGAACTTTGAATTTTTTTAATTACAGCTGTTAATTTTGCAAACACTAAATTTCTAAAACCTGACACTGCACCCTTTTATGCCCTCTGGGTCGGAGCCCTTTGGACAGATTTGCACCAAACTTCACACAAACCATCCTTGAATAATGCTTAATCAACGACAATAGTATTATTTATATTTCGTTTGCGTCTACCAGTTAAAGATCGTCGGCCTCCTCCTCTTGGCCGTCCTGGTCGACGTCTTATAGTCTCCATTATGTCGAACGTTTTTTTGGTTATGTTTTGATTTTGTGCAAATAAAAACTGGTGTTTTGTTTCCAGCTGTACGTTCAATAACCATTTTTCAGGGTCAGATTTTATTTGTTTAACCACTTCCTTAAATAAACAGCTGATTTCTCGATCGTCGGTTTGTAACTGCATATTATGTTTATGGGGAAAATCGCGACTTTGACCCAATATTTTCCCATGTCCACGGTGACTTTTATAATTTTTTTTAATTGATGGCAAAACTACATGCTAAGACCTTTCTAACGACACCTTGGACATGGTGATCGGTAGCACCACCGTTCCAAAAAAATTATGACAAAAATATGCCTAGCGTATTAAAAATATAGATTTTAGAATTCTACACTTTTAAATGAGATCTTCTAAGAGGTGGTCTATATTTTGAAGATCTGAAAGCGAGTCGATTTGATATACCAAAGTTAGCCAAACGAATACAATTTATAATCTTTAAACAGTAATCTTAATTTAACAATTAAAAAGTAGTTTTTTAATTATAATTAACCAACTAAAATATTGAAGAATAAATAAATTAATACTCTTTATAATAGCAGTTTTAAAATCTAGATTAAAGGGACTTAACGGAATATTCAGTAACTATGCAGTAAAAAATATCCCCCTACTTGCCTATGTTTGTTTGTTTGGTTGGTTGCCTTTGTGCCTTAGATATGAAGAGGTTTAAACGTTTGATTTTATATTACGTGCCCATTCATGCACCGAACTTTTTTAAACTTTACACAGTTTACAAAGTAGGTTCTAAAAATATTCTGGAAAAATTTCAGCTCCCTAACCTTAATAGAAACAAAATGGCGGCATATTGAAAAATTTACCAATTTGCTTCCTATAAAAAGTTATATTTTTCAAAAGTCACCTAGTTTGAAGATGATCCGGACAGGAGAGTGGAATTTTGTTCTCGTATCATTGAATACCATGAGTCAGATCCTGATTGGCATACTCAAATCATTTTCTCAGACGAGTCCACTTTCTACCGCAATGGTGTTGTAAATAGGCATAATTGTAATTATTATAATACCGTCAATCCCCACATTCTCGAAGAGACTCCAATTAAATCAAAAGGAATTACTGTTTGGGCGAGTGTCAGTTGTAACGGCGTGTTATCTTACGACATTTCAGACAATACAATGACTGGGATTAGGTATGCACGAGTTTTAAATGAACAGGTCTTGCCCCATTTGACGGTACCAGAAATGAATCAAGCAATCTTTCAACAAGATGGTGCTCCACCTCATTTTGCAAATCCTGTCAAGCAATTACTAAATGGCAACCTTCATGGCCGTTGGATTGGTCGTGGAAGTGATGTTTTAGATTGGCCACCCCGATCACCTAATTTAACTGTTTGTGACTTTTTTTATGGGGTTATTTGAAGGAACAAGTTTATACCCATAGCTTCAATAATGATGAGGAACTAAAACGATCAATAGAAGAGGAACTTCTCCGGATACAGCGGAGTTTCTTTGTAAGAGCTTACGAATCATTTGTTACGCGCTGTTATCAGTGTGTTGCTGTGGATGGGTTACAGTTTGAATAATTTTGGACTTTAAGGTTTTCCATTAGGCTATGTTCTAGTTCTTCTATTTAAAAGTCATATTGCCCTAGAATGTAACAATAAAAATATTTTATAAAACCAAAAACACCTTTTTTAATGTTTTTAAAGTATCGTTTTTCAATATGCCGCCATTTTGTTTCTATTAAGGTTAGGGAGCTGAAATTTTTCCAGAATATTTTTAGAACCTACTTTGTAAACTGTGTAAAGTTTAAAAAAGTTCGGTGCATGAATGGGCACGTAATATAAAATCAAACGTTTAAACCTCTTCGTGGGACACCCGGTATATTTGTTAGGTTCAGCGTTACGTAACTCACACATTTTAATATCGTGCTAAGCGTATTTAAAATAATAAACATGGGTTTAGTTTAAAGATCTAATACTATTACATTTTTGCTACTTATTATTTGTATATTTATATTATGTAGTTTATTGTTCTTATCAAAATTAGGTTTTTTTTATTTATTGCGTTTTAGCTTGGATAGTGTTTTGTTTTGTTTGTTTCACGAAAATACTTCTTATATTTATAATTTACCATCTCAAACCTTTTCCAGTATTGTCTCAAGTTTTAAAGGTATGTCATTTAGGGCTTGTCATAAATCAAAGTTTTTGATAATTTGAAAGAATATATATATTTTTTTTATTTTATTATTTCAATAATTTGTTATGAATAATAATAAAAAAATTGTAAAAACTACAATCCTATATATTAAAATAATCGGGTCATTTAGTTCACGCAGATTGCGAGTCTTTTTTAACTTGAAGGTAATTTTGTGTAGAGAGTCGTAACGGAGCCAGAATTTCGATTTTTGCCTCAGGGCTCTGCCTCATGGGACTTCCAAGTTCCTATGTTATTCATGTGGAGGAGGGTTTTATTTGGTTTATGTCACATGCGTTTTTTCTTAATTAAATTCATTTAAATATACAGCTGTGTTATAAGTTTATATCTAACTACAGATTGTCATCATATACATTGTTATTTATTTTGCGTTTTTTAACCGCAACATTTTGCGGGGGAGTTGCTCGTGTCTCTTTAAAATACTACTTATTAATGTATTAATACCTTTGTAAAATTATGCATATTATCATTACAAAATTTGAGCGTTTTGACATTTACTATGATTACGCAACATAAAAGAGGGGCAGGGTGGGGTATCAGATTGTGTCAAGAGTGTTAAGCGGGGGAGGGATTGGGTTTAAAATTACCAAAAAATGTGTTACGTAATGTGTGCGTGTCTGTGTGTGTGTGTGTGTGTGTGTGTGTGTGTGTGTGTGTGTGTGTGTGTGTGTGTGTGTGTGTGTGTGTCTGTGTGTCTGTGTGTCTGTGTGTCTGTGTGTCTGTGTGTCTGTGTGTGTGTCTGTGTGTCTGTGTGTCTGTGTGTCTGTGTGTGTGTCTGTCTCTGTGTGTGTGTGTGTGTGTGTGTGTGTGTGTGTGTGTGTGTGTGTGTCTGTGTGTGTGTGTGTCTGTGTGTGTGTCTGTGTGTCTGTGTGTGTGTGTGTGTGTGTGTGTCTGTGTGTCTGTGTGTGTGTCTGTGTGTCTGTGTGTCTGTGTGTGTGTCTGTGTGTCTGTGTGTCTGTGTGTGTGTCTGTGTGTCTGTGTGTGTGTGTGTGTGTGTGTGTGTGTGTGTGTGTGTGTGTGTGTGTGTGTGTGTGTGTGTGTGTGTGTGTGTGTGTGTGTGTGTGTGTGTGTGTGTGTGTGTGTGTGTGTGTGTGTGTGTGTGTGTGTGTGTGTGTACCCCTGTATACATAAATTAAAAAATAAATAAAAAACAGAATAACTGAAATAATTTGTCGCGATGAGGTAACCCTGAGGAAGCCCAATAATCCTGTGGAAGCGGCGATGATTGGTTCTGTTGCGGAGACCAGGGTAACAAACTAGAACGTGATTGGCTCTAATTGATTGTCCCGGGATTACCAACAACACCGCGTCCTGCGGCCCTTGTGTTGCTCTTTAATCTGTTTGAAATATTAGTAATTGCGGATGGTTCAGTTAATTACAAAAACAATTAAAACAATCCAATTTCATATAATGCCCAAAGCTTTTGACACGATAAAGTTTCTGTGAGATTTTATTTAATGTATCTTCTCATTGCATGAATGTTCACGTATTGTAGAAATAAACACCTGGGAATGAAACAATCAGTATTTAAAGTAACGACACTATATTCTTTTCAACGAATAAAATGTAATTTAGTAAATGAACTAAAATATGCTATACATAATTAAAAATCTAATCACAAGATTCAGGAAGTAGTCAATACGTTCATTATGAGTTTGAGACATAAAATGTTATTGGGAAAAAATATAAATACAGACAATTTTATTGACGATTAAATTAACCAGTTAATTTGAATCTACCGTATTGTGGGGGACAATTTGTTCAAGACTTGGAAAAAGATAGAAGTAACTAAATAAATTGTCCCTTTTCACCCTTTTGACTACTATACAAATATATGAAAAAGTAAAAGTTTGTTATAAATACACAGTTGCTTGTGAGGATTTAGAGTTCTACAAGTGGCAGTGAGAAGGAATAGTAATAGTAGAATAATCAAAACATTTCTTTTCTCATCACTATTGTAAATAAAATACCAATAATACTCCATAAGATATATTTCAAGTTCCAATCTGAACTTAACTTCAGGCTAGTTTAACATACTTGAAAAAGTAAATAAACAGACTATGAATTTGCCATGTTTACAATTTAAAATATATGTCTTTGATTAACGGAATGAACATAGGGCATCAATTTTTTCTTATTGTGGCCAGATTGGAACTTGAAATGTACCCTTTGGAGTGATGAGAAACGAAATAACTTTTGATAATATGAACATCATCACAAGTAGTAACAGTACAATGACAGTATAGTAAACGAGTGTTACTACAATTTTAACAAATATATTTCCAATTTCAACTGAAAAATTATAATATCTGAGATGTCCTGGATACTTCAACTGGCATAAAACTTATATATATCAAGAGGGAAACCGAAACGAAATCCAGTAACTTTCCTTACAAGTTGAAGTTCTAAGAGAGTGTCGTGTTGCTTCGTTACCAAAACGTGATTCGAACAAAGTAATTGGTTCAGGAAACACAATCAGTCTCAGAATGGGGCAATGGAGTACAATACTTGCTTTTTCCATCTCATTAAAAATGTTTTTTTTCCGGGAAGTTTGTACGAGTAAATCAAAGCACCAACTCTTTACTACGTCGCGTCGCTGGCAATGTCTTGCAGTGTGGCCAACCAAGGCTAGTCAGATTTCCCTAAAATCAGCGAAATAATTCCCTAAATTATGGAGATAATTCTCAAAATAATGTTCTTAAATAATTGTTTGAAGTTATAATTTATATTTTAGAATATTATCAGCTACATTCTAATACAACCAGGTTTAGTAGAAATGTTGAGGGCATCTCGATAGCCTAAAGTTTTACACGATGCAAATTAGGGAGAATATAACCTTGACAAGGTAGCCCCTTGCGTAGGGTGTATGGACAGAAACGTGACGAACATCCTGCACGGTTTTTGGTCAAGGTTCTGTCCACGTCCACACACCCTACGCAAGGCCTTGTCTAGGTTACCTTCTCCTTAACCTGCATCGTGTAAACACACCATAATGGTTAGTGTCTTGCACTTCGTTTTAAGGGGTCACGGGTTCAAAACAAAGGGTGTCCACAAATTATATAATATTTGAGGGGTTTGGACCGCTTCCCCTAAAAGGTGCTTTATTAACAAAAAAGCCGTTGGCGTTGAAAAACGAGGTTCTAAGTACCTTTCTACACCATGAACTTAATTAAATCGTCTTATCCTCATAAACTAACTTATAGTAACTGTAAAACGAGTTCGCACGCAGCACGCTGACGTGAGGGAAGTGAATTTCCACATAAAAACTTGTAAAACTCAAAATAAATGTAAAAACATACATTTGTCCCATTTTTATTGAAATCTGAAAACATTGATTTTTTGGCTGTTCTGGTAATCCTGGTTTCATTTACTTGCAAAGCTGGGAATACAATTTTGCGCATTATAATGTTAGAAGAAGGTCCAATCAGGCTTGAAAGTAGGCGTGAGGTTGCTGGGGATGATAAAAGTACTCTAACAAAGGAATAGCAGGCTTTTCTAGTCTAAAACCCCCATAAGACAACGTACTGTGTTCAGTCTAAACACATTTTCTTTAATAACTCGGTAAATATTTATGCTAGAACGACGAAAGAGGGCTTAAAACTTTCGTCTCACTAATTCCCATCTTTTTAAATGCATCAAGTTTACATTGCGGGCTTTTTAGACCCTTTTTGGGCCCAAAAACTCGAAATTTGGAAAATTAATCCCCAAAAAAGGGGTTTGGAGTTTTACGATTCTTTTGCCCAACGAACTTGTCCAACTGATTTCAAAAAGGAACGTCCCTACCAAATTTGAAGTTAATCGGACAAAAAATGCGACCGCTAGAGTGCAAACATATTTATATATATATATATGTCTCTATATATATATATATATATATATATATATATATATATATATATATATATATATATATATATATACTGTATATACACATACATATATAAATACAATTTTGAACGACCCCCAAAAACGTGTTCAGGGGGTCACGTTAGGAACTTCTATGGTGGTCCCGGGCTTAAGTTTCACCGTGCGGGTCATGCTAATAGTTCACTTTCCAAAGGAAATTCACTAATAAAGTATATGGCCTAGGCTTTATTGGAAGACCACTACCACTACCCTAAAACCAGGAGCACTCAGGAGACAGTTAAGTCGTATAACCTCAACGTTAAGTTTGTCGACGAGATTGAATGAACGGTACTTAGGCTACAGATCTCAGTAGTAGTTGTAATTTCCTTGTTTTGTACTTGCTCCTTTTGACAATAATAGTAATTATTAATGACAAATTTAGCTCAAATTGTTGTGTCTGAATAAAAAATTTAAATTCAATAACTATTCTAAAAGTTGGGTAATTCCCTAGATTTTAATACAAAGTTCGTAAATTCCAAGCATGGAAAAATTTTCCCAGATCTTGGGAAAACACACAGGTGCCTTATTGAAATATATTAGCATAAAAACATTATTTGTTAAAGAACTAAGGTATTTTAATATGGGAAATAAAATGTTAAATTTGTTTTAACGAACTTAAATGTAACGTGTACATATCCTAATGGAGTATCTCTGCAATTTAGAGGATTTAAAAGTGTTAGCATTATTTGTATGAGGTTAGTAATTGATAGGACTAAATAAAATTGTGTACCAAAGTGATCCCTCAATTTTTGAGTCTATAATAAAATAAGTACTGAATTTCGAAAAATGTAGTTACAATATTTTTCTATTCAAGTAATATTTAAAAACATGTTTAGGAAATTTGTTAAGTATTTTTTAATATTACAACACCGTGGTCAACCATACAAAGTCGCAAAACCTAAAATTTTTATATTGGCAAATTGTATGATAATATTCTTATTTTTAAGACGTTTTTAAAAACAACGAGTCGCCTTTGTAGAACACAATTTTTCAAAGGTCACCTGAACACCTGAGACGAGTATATCTACATAACTACATAAAATATGTCTCCCAGGAAAGTCATATTTATGCTGGAGTTGGGAATTTTCCCAAATGTTTCCTGAAGGCACAAAACTCTTTTTTACAAGTTTAAGCCAAATCTATTCGTGGGATTACAATGTATATTTTACACACAGACTTTGCTCTACTGAAGAGTGGGATTAGAATATATTATATGTAGCGACAAAATATAATACAAGGGGTGCTGGAGTGCTAATGAACATCCTGTTTCGCTCTTTCCCCCTACTCATTTAGTCTTACATCCCTCTTGACATGGAAAGTTCTTTAATCTGTGTGGGAAAAATATTAATTCCCTTTTTCCTATTCCAGAGTGGTACACCAATAATATAAAGGGAAACGATATAAGGATATTTCAATCTCCAGTTTAAACATGCATCTTTGATTAGTTATTTTCATCTTTTCACATTCAATTGAACTTTCCTCTTTTTCCATGACAACACATTCAATCAATAAAGGTAGAACAAATAATTCTAAAATAAAACAAACGTATTTTTACAACTTTTTTAAGGCTTACCATCAAAACAATAAACAGTTTTCAAGATTTAAATTCATAATGTACCGAATTTTAGTGTTAGTTAATTGATTAATCTATTTAATTACATTTTATAATTAAAGCGATAGCATTTTATTTTAATAGGAAATTTTATTTTCCCTTTTTATAAAAAAATTGTCTATATTTATTTCACAAATCATGGATGGGTAGCTTATACATGGGACGTAACAACGTTTTAATAATGAGCTAATCAAACGAGAGAGTTGTTGCGAGAAAACAACAATGACAACAACGGAGTAGCCTCCAGCTAGAGATACGCGTTCTACAAGCAATTAATGATAATTGGCAATGCCAATGAGTAACAATAAATTAAATTAATTGTCTTAATGATATAAGCAATTCTCATTATCTTATATATAATATGTCATATTTTGTATAATTTTGTATAGTTAAACAAAATACCCCCGTAGCAGCAAACCTGCGTACTTAGCGAACTTCCAATGCATATACATTTATCTTAATACCACATAAAGCTAAATACCAAGTTTCATCAATATACACTCATAAATAAACAATTTATGACATTTTTATTATTCTCCATAAGAATAACATGGCGGCTGAGTTTGCAGGTTTGCTGAAGCAAGGAACAAAAAAATTGGGTTTTATGCTAATATACCAAATTTCATTAATTTATTTTCATAATTTTAAGGGAGATAACACTTACTTATTCTCCATAAGAATAACATGGGGCGCGTTCTACAAGCAATTAATGATAATTGGCAATGCCAATGAGTAACAATAAATTAAATTAATTGGCTTAATGATATAAGCAATTCTCATTATCTTATATATAATATGTCATATTTTGTATAATTTTGTATAGTTAAACAAAATACCCCGTAGCAGCAAACCTGCGTACTTAGCGAATTTCCAATGCATATACATTTATCTTAATACCACATAAAGCTAAATACCAAGTTTCATCAATATACACTCATAAATAAACAATTTATGACATTTTAATTATTCTCCATAAGAATAACATGGCGGCTGAGTTTGCAGGTTTGCTGAAGCAAGGAACAAAAAAATTGGGTTTTATGCTAATATACCAAATTTCATTAATTTATTTTCATAATTTTAAGGGAGATAACACTTACTTATTCTCCATAAGAATAACATGGGGCTGAGTACGCAGGTTTGCTGCTATGGGAGCCATTGGCAAAAAATTGTTTTTTTGAGCAAATATCAATGGTCTACAACCAGATGAAACCGTATACCAAGTTTCGTCAGTATACGTTCATAAATAAGCGAGATATAAAATTTGTATTTTCCTCCATAAGAATAACATTAGACAACGTACTGTATTTAGCACTTTCAATATCTCGGTAACCAACTGACGTAGAGAAATGATCAAAATACCAAATTGTGTGTTTTTGTAAGCTGAATCCAATGGGAAAAACTAAAATTTGACTATTTCCAAAATTATATGTAAAAAATTCAAAATACCCCCGTAGCAGCAAACCTGCATACTCAGCGAATTTCCAATGAATATATACGTATCTTAATACCACATAAAGCCACATACCAATTTTCATCAATATACATTCATAAATAAACGATTTATGACATTTTAATTATTCTCCATAAGAATAACATGGCGGCTGAGTATGCAGGTTTGCAGAAGGAAGGAAAACAAAAAATGGGGTTTTATACAAATATCAATACAACTCATTTAGGTAAAGCCACATACCAAATTTCATTAATTTATTTTCATAATTAAGGGAGATAACACGTTATTTATTCTCCATAAGAATAACATGGGGCTGAGTACGCAGGTTTGCTGCTACGGGAGCCTTTGGCAAAAAATTGTTTTCTTGAGCAAATATCAGTGGTCCACAACCAGATGAAGCCGTATACCAAGTTTCGTCAGTATACGTTCATAAATAAGCGAGATGTAAAATTTTTCTTTTCCTCCATAAGAATAACATTAGACAACGTACTGTGTTTAGCACTTTCAATATCTCGGTAACCAATTGACGTAGAGAAATGATCAAAATACCAAATTGTGTGTTTTTTTAAGCTGAATCCGATGGTAAAAACTAAAATTTGACTATTTCAAAAATTATATGTAAAAAATTCAAAAAACCCATTTTTGGGGTACAAAACCCCCCCAAAATACCCCTTCGGATAAAGCGATCTGGCTGGTTTTCGAACTTAAAGTCATAAATGTTGCTTTACACGTTTATACCAAATTTCATCAAAATCGGATAATTTTTACGAGAGTTATCATGCTCACGGACACATATATATATATATATATATATATATATATATATATATATATATATATATATATATATATATATATATATATATACAGTTTCGAACGAATGGTGTTTTTGGGGTCTGGGGACCTCAAAACGAAAAGTTATCATGGTCCCGGGCCTAGGTCTTACCATGCCGACTACGGTAATAGCTTCTTCCCTATAGGGGAAATTCGCTAAAACCCATTTTTGGGGTACAAAACCCCCCAAAAATACCCATTCGGATAGAGCGATCTGGCTGGTTTTCGAACTTAAAGTCATAAATGTTGCTTTACACGTTTATACAAAATTTCATCAAAATCAGATAATTTTTACGAGAGTTATCGTGCTCACGGACACACACACACACACACACACACACACATATATATATATACAGTTTCGAACGAATGGTGTTTTTGGGGTCTGGGGACCTCAAAACGAAAAGTTATCATGGTCCCGGGCCTAGATCTTACCATGGCGACTACGGTAATAGCTTCTTCCCTATAGAGGAAATTCGCTAAAACGAGTTCGCACGCAGCACGCTGACGTGAGGGAAGTGAATTTCCACATAAAAACTTGTAAAACTCAAAATCAGTGTAAAAAGATACATGTATTCAAATTTTTATTGAAATCTGAAAACATTGATTTTTTGGCTGTTCTGATGCTCCTGGTTTCATTTACCTGCAAAACTGGGAATACAAGTTTGCACATTATAATGTTAGGAGAAGATCCAGGCATACTTGAAAGTAGGCGTGAGTTGCTGGGGATGATAAAAGTACTCTAACAAAGGAATAGGCTTTTCTAGTGTAAAACCGTTAAGACAACGTACTGTGTTTAGTCGAAACACATTTTCTTTAATAACTCGGTAAATATTTATGCTAGAATGACGAGAGGGGGCTTAAAACTTTCGCCTCACTAATTCCCATCTTTTTACATGCATTAATTTTGCATCCGGGGCTTTTATGACCCTTTTCGGGCCCAAAAACTCGAAATTTGAAAGATTAATCTCCAAGAAAGGGGGTTTAGAGTTTTCCGATTGTTTTGCCCAACGAACTTGTCCAACTGATTACAGAAAAGAACGTCCCTACCAAATTTGAAGTAAATCGGACAAAATTGCGACCGCTAGAGTGCAAACACACACACTGACACACACACACATATATATATATATATATATAATATATATTACATATTATATATATATATATATATACATATATATATATAATTTTGAACAACCCCCCAAAACGTGTTCAGGGGGTCACGTTAGGAACTTATATGGTGGTCCCGGGCTTAAGTTTCACCGTGCGGGTCATGCTAATAGTAATACTTTCCAAAGAAAATTCACTAATAATGGGGGTGCTAGGGACCACCCAGGGGGAGGGGGAGGGGTAACTTTCGGTGAACGCCCCCCCCCCAAACATGACCTCTGGTTCCGCGCCTGTGAGTAGGGGGATATTAAATATTTAAAAGCGCCCCGGATTCTGTTCAATAAATAACCTTACATCTACAATAGCCCAAAGGAATTATGTATTAAATAAATTATTATCATTAAAATGACAAGTGTTGTTGCATTCAGTTAAGCTTATACTGTTTAAATGATCACTACGAAAAACAAAACCTCAAACCGCACGTTCTGATATCAACATAGACTGAGCGATAACACAGCAAGGGGAATGGCACTTGCAGGTCAGAGGAGAAACCGAAGGAAATGCAATTTGTACATTTACACATATATTATACGCTTAACTACCGATTTAAGCACCTATATTTACGACATCATATAGTTTATGAATACCTCTTGTTAGTGAATTTCCTATGGAAAGTGAACTATTAGCATGACCCGCACGGTGAAACTTAAGCCCGGGACCACCATAGAAGTTCCTAGCGTGACCCCCTGAACACATTTTGGGGGGTCGTTCAAAATTTTATATATATATATATATATGTGTGTGTGTGTTTGCACTCTAGCGGTCACAATTTTTGTCCGATTTACTTCAAATTTGGTAGGGACGTTTCTTTCTGTAATCAGTTGGACAAGTTCGTTGGGCAAAACAATCGGAAAACTCTAAACCCCTTTTTGGGGATTAATCTTTCAAATTTCGAGTTTTTGGGCCCAAAAATGGTCATAAAAGCCCCAGATGTAAAATAAAAGCATGTAAAAAGATGGGAATTAGAGAGGCGAAAGTTTTAAGCCCTCTCTCGTCATTCTAGCATAAATATTTACCGAGTTATTAAAGAAAATATGTATTGACTAAACACAGTACGTTGTCTTATGGGGGTTTTACACGAGAAAAGCCTGTTATTCCTTTGTTAGAGTACTTTTATCATCCCCAGCAACCTCACGCCTACTTTTAAGCCTGTCTGGACCTTCTGTTACCTTATATGCGCAGCTTTGCAAGTAAATGAAACCAGGAGTATCAGAACAGCCAAAAGATCAATGTTTTCAGATTTCAATAAAAATTGGACAAATGTATGTTTTTACACTGATTTTGAGTTTTACAAGTTTTTATGTGGAAATTCACTTCCCTCACGTCAGCGTGCTGCGTGCGAACTCGTTAATAGTTATAACAGCAGTTCTCTAAATAAATATATTATATTGCACGTTAGGCTATACATATATGTAACACGTGAATTATATATTTAAAATATATCGCTCTTGTGAAACTAAAGGTACATTGTGAGGTATTTTCCTATGGAAATCCCAGTCAAAGTCAAAAAAATAAACAAAATCAGAGTTAAACTTTTAAAAATTTTTGTTTTTAAATTGTTTTTGTCCGGAATTGTTATCATTTACAAATTAGAGCGTGCTTTTTGGTTTCATTTTTTATATTTGTCGATAAATGCAATATTAAGTTTATTCCACCTATGATTTGGTTGAATTTTATTTATCATACGGAAACGTTCTTTGCAAGGTGTAAAATAAAAATAATACCCCCGTCACAGCAAACCTGCGTACTCAGCGAATTTCCAATGCATATATATGTGACTCACTACTACATAGAGCTACTTACCAAGTTTCACAAAAATACATCCATAAATAAGTGATATATAGCATTTTATTTATTCTCCATAAGAATAAAATTAGGGTTGAGGACACAGGTTTTGCTGCAACGAGGAAGATAAGTAATATTTTTTTGCAATTATCAATATAACTGAACCAGGTGGAGCTATATACCAAGTTTTATTAATTTAGGTTCATAATTAAGGAGATATACAACTACTTATTCTCCATATGAATAACATGGGGGCCGAGTATGCAGGTTTGCTGCTACGGGGACTATCAACAAAAAACTTGTTTTTGTGCTAATATCAATATACCCCAACTAGGTGAAGCCACATACCAAGTTTCATCAATATACATTCAAAAATAATCGAGATATAGAATTTTATTTATTCTCCATAAGGATAACATTGGACAACGTACTGTGTTTAGCACTTTGAATATCTCTGCAACGGTTGGACGTAGAACAACGATTAAAACACCAAAATGTTTGTTTTGTTGAGCTAAACACATTAATAAACAGAAATGTGAAGTTTTTAGTAAAACTATCTGATAAAAATCTAAAAACCTTTTTCCCATAAGATTAACATGGGACACGTTTTTTTGGATTTTCTCCGCAACCACTTAACCTAGGTTAATGATTCAAAATACTAAATTTTTTTAAGCTCTATAAAATGGTTATAACGAAAATTGAGTGCTTTTAACATTTTGGGGTCAAATTTGCAAAAAACCGATTTTTGTAAAATTGTAAACCCCCATAAAACCCCCTTCCCATAGTGCGATCGATCTGGTTTTCGAACTTAAAGTCATAAATGCTACTCTCCACATTTGTGCCAAATTTCATCAAAATCGGGTGTTTCTTTCAAAAGTTATCGTGGTAACGGACACATATATATAGATATATATATATATATATATATATATATATATATATATATATATATATATATATATAAAATTGAACGAATAGTGTTTTTGACATCTGGGGACCTCAAAACGAAAAGTTATCATGGTCTCGGGCTAAGTCTTACCATGAGACCTACGGTAATAGCTTCTTCCCTATAGGGGAAATTCGCTAAAAGACACAAAAGAGAGGTTGTGAAAGGAGTTTACTTCATTATCAAACAAATTTTGGTGAGGTGACTTTATTGAAATTTTGAACATTTTGAAATCGTCATAAATACTTCTATATACTAGCATGTAGAGAAATATTATATGGGAATAGGCCAACACAATATATTTATTACATAATTTACAATCTTAGTTTTATAAAACCGTAACAAAGGTAACGTTAGACCCCGGGGGCCTTATAGTTATGGTTTAGAAACTTTCCTGTAAACACCACCCAAGTTTTCTTTCCATATTTTTCATTTAGTATAAAATAAGAAATAATTTTTGACCCTTTTAATTACAAACGAGTTCGCACGCAGTATGCTGACGTGAGGGAAGTGAATTTCCACATAAAAACTTTTAAAACTCCAAATCAGTGTAAAAACATACATTTGTCCAATTTTTATTGAAATCTGAAAACATTGATTTTTTTGCTGTTCTGATACTCCTGGTTTCATTTACTTGCAAAGCTGGGAATACAATTTTGCGCATTATAAGGTTAGAGAAGGTCCAGACAGGCTTGAAAGTAGGCGTGAGGTTGCTGGGGATAATAAAAGTACTCTAAAAAAGGAATAACAGGCTTTTCTAGTGTAAAACCCCCATAAGACAACGTACTGCGTTTAGCCGATACACATTTTCTTTAATAACTCGGTACATATTTATGCTAGAATGACGAGAGAGGGCTTAAAACTTTCGCCTCTCTAATTCCCATCTTTTTTACGTGCATTAATTTTAAATCTGGGTCTTTTATGACCATTTTTGGGCCCAAAACTCGAAATTTGAAAGATTAATCCCCCAAAAAAGGGGTTTAGAGTTTTCCGATTATTTTGCCCAACGAACTTGTCCAACTGATTACAGAAAGGAACGTCCCTACCAAATTTGAAATAAATCGGACAAAAATTGCGACCGCTAGAGTGCATACACATACATATATATATATATATATATATATATATATATGTATATATATATATATATGTATATATATATATATAAAATTTTGAACGACCCCCCAAAACGTGTTCAGGGGGTCACGTTAGGAACTTCTATGGTGGTCCCGGGCTTAAGTTTCACCGTGCGGGTCATGCTAATAGTTCACTTTCCAAAGGAAATTCACTAAAAATCATATTATCTTACTAACCGCTTTGGAAGATAATTAATGCCCGAGTATGTTCCCCACACCGGAGCAGCCCTGTCTCGATAGCTGCAGGGTGTCTTGTAACACTAACTAAGCCGTGCGTTGTTGATGCTGAGCTAATTACGTTTATTATCTTGTTTTAGGAATGAGTAAAGCATTGTTTGAGTAGTGCTTGGAGTTTACATTAAATTACAACACATTTCAATGTTCTGGTATTCATTTTGTTCTCAAGAAATTTTAAAGTTAAAAATACAAATTAAATTTTGATTCCTGAAGACATTATTGTAAGCAAAATACCCCGTCGCAGCAAACCTGCACACTCAGCGAATTTCCAATGAACATATAACAAACCACATTAAGCCACTTAACAGGATTCGTAAGACATATACAGTATTCACAAATAAGCGATATTTAAAATTTTAATTATTCTCTATAATAACATTGGGGATGAGTACGCAGGTTTGCTGCAAAAAGGAACACAAAATAAGAGTTTTTATGCAAATATCAACAGAATTCATCTTAGTGAAGTCACATACCTAGTTTCATCCATATACATGCATAAGTAAGTGATATATAACATTTTAATTATTTTCCATTAGAATAACATAGGGACTGAGTACCTAGGTTTCCTGCTACGGGAACCATAGACAAAAATTGTTTTGTGCAAACAACAATAAAACACAACCAGATGAAGCCATATACTAAATTATGTTCACAAATAAGCGAGATATAAAATTTTTCTTTATCTCCATAAGAATATCAATAGACAACGTACTGTGTTTAGAATTTTCAATATCTCAGTAACCAATTGACGTAGAGCAATGATAAAAATACCAAATTGTTTGTTTTTTATGCTGAATTCAATGGTAAAAAAAATTGATTTGAATAAAAATTACATGTGGAAACCCTAAAAACCCCCCTTCGGATGGTTCGATTTGTATGGTTTTCGAGCTCGTTCTAATAAATGGTACTTTACACATTTGTACCAAATTTTATTAAGATCGGTCCTTTTTTGCGAGAGTTGTCGTGCTTACGGACACACACACAAATATATACAAATAGCAATTTGAACGAATGGTGTTTTTGGCATATGGGGACCTCAGAATGAAAAGTTATCATGGTCTCGGGCTTAAGTCTTACCATGAGACCTACGGTAATAGCTTATTCCCTATAGGGGAAATTCGCTAAAAATTAAAACTAATAAAAAATGTGTTGTAAGTGTGATGTTTTATTGCATAGTATTTAATAACAACGCAGTTTTAGTTCAGAGGCGGAAGTTTAATTCCTTGTATTTCTTCATCCTTTGAGTATTTCGTGATTAAAATTAAACATAAACAATATTAAAAAACTTAAACATCCCTCCTCCCTTTTAGTACTCTTTTTGAAAATAAATGCCTTTATATTTACTAAATGTATAACATAAAGTACGTTAGCATGTATATAAAATATTCTAGTAAATTATTTTTACGAAAATTTCCAACCAAAATCCTTTATTAGAGACGCTACAGCGTCATTTACTACACAAAGTAGTTTTAAGAGGGGAATCCCCCCTCCTCCCCAAAAGTTTTAGGGGGTAACATATTCTGAATATCCTCTTTTGGTCAATGTTAACTTACCCTGTTTTATTTAAACTGATAACAGTAAGAGAGAAATGATAACAGTATAACAGTGTTTACTCCTCATAAGAACATTGAACAACTTACTCAGTTTACCGCTAAATTAAAATTTCAATTTTCTTCGCTACCATTAGCCGTAAAATCATACATTTATTTAATTATTTGACAATTTTTAGTGGTGATAAGTTTGATTTCAAGTTTACCGTTTTACGAAAAATCCAAAACACTTAATTATGTAAATTCTTAAACCTTTATATTATTATTTTTCATTTATGAACCTCGATTTTTCAGAATTCGGGGGGGTGTCATTATGTTACACAAAGTTGTAATTGCAATCGTTTAAATAGTTTATGATAAATTTGATTTTCACGTTTTTAGCGGGTTTTTGAGGGATGACTACCCAATAAAATACAAAATTTTAAAGCAAAAACTCCTTAAGGTACCGTACATTAACACAGCACCTAATACCTACATACCAAATTTTACCAAAAGCGGAAAATGGTGTGGTCTCTAAGTTTGTATTCTTACATATTGACAGAAATAACTTTTAAACCACATTTTTGGGTTCAGAGATCTCAAAAATCATCGATGACTGAAAAACAAAGATTTTGCCGAGAACAATACTTTCTTCATGAATGAAGAATGAGGGGGAGAGATTAAAATTCAATTTTATCATTTTAAATTGAACACCTTTATGCCTATTGACTTGACGTTACAGCCTTTCGATAGTTAATCAAGTGGATGATTTATTATTAACATTATTTAAACCTTAACGTCATTCATTTTGATTTAGTATTTTCTTTGTCGCTTAAACTGTATTATCATTATTACGTATCGTTATCCAGTTTTCATGCACAAATATTACTATTTTCATCATTCGAAATCAATGTCGCTGTTACAGGCAGTAAACTCTATTAAACAATGGTATTTAACGAAAAATAAACTATTTACGTTCAAATAGTTATCATTGACGTTCATGTTATTCACTTTAAATGTTACGGATTCTGTTTTACTATCAAAGTCTTAGTAATACATTTGTTTGCACGTTAGTAAATTCATCACATTAAATGACAGAAACTGTAACAGTAGTATTCTCTTTTAATTTGTCATTGGAAAATTAATGGCTGAAAAAAACAGCAGTAACCATGGACAGGATTGAAAAAAGAGCACTTACAATAATGTTAAATTTTAAAATATAGGTTTAGTTAGGTCTCTTTCAGACTTAAAACTATTTTTAGTCAAAAGCTTAAATAGTTATGAAATTATAACATTTGTAATTTTAAATTAAATAATTGCAATAGGAAATACTTTTATGTTATTTGTTGTTTTTTGTCTCAATCTTCATGTTACTCTATTCAAGAATTCACTAATCAACAGAGTAGGCATTTAGTTTGCATAATCTACTGCAAATAATCTGCGTTTTGTATACAATAGAAGTTAGTAATAGCAAATAATCATCACATGTAAGCTTTTAGTTTTGGTATTAACATTTAGATATATTTTTGAGACATTATTCAATTGGCGAAGTCTCTTTTCTTGTCTTAAGTGCTGTTTTAGAACTAAACAGTTTTGATTGATTGATTGATTGATTGACAAAACAGCTTTAATAATCATTGTAAACCCCAAAATCCTGTATAATTCGGTTTATTGACTTTTCCTTTTCACTCATATTTGAAGGAATAAATCAAAATAACAATAATTTTAATGTCGCAAAATTGTGTGTATTTAATTTGTTTTAGTATTCTTCACCGCCAAATTTTGCACACATTTCGAAGTTTCCATAGTTTTTTCCAACGCATAAATATTTATATACAGTTTAAGTTACTTAACTAATAAGATTAAAATAATGTTTTTAAATCTGAAACTTACCAGATACAAATCAAACACAAACTCTACCGATCACCTAACGTTCCCGACCTATCACTAGAAAAGGTGTCCAACAAGTGAAACGGTGAGACCGAAGCGGTAACCACATCCGTTGCTATGACAACCGTTGCTATGATCTGGGGCATGCGCAGTATCAGCTGATACAGGACATTGTTTACCAGCTGGCTAATACTGGATGATTAGGACATTCGTATGCACGAGGAGGCGAATTAGCTGGGATTAGATTACGGGATCAACAGCGTAATTGTAAAGATTGGGCGAAGTAGAGGGGGATTGTTGGGATATTTGTGTCCTGTAATTTAAATACATGAGGAATTTAGTTTCTGAAGAGGATCTTCGCGGATTCTTTATTAAAATACCCCCGTAGCAGCAAACCTGCGTAATCAGCGAATTTCAAATGCATATATATATATGTATATTAATACCACATAAAGCCACATACCAAGTGTCATCAATATACATTCATAAATAAACGATTTATGACATTTTAATTATTCTCCATAAGAATAACATGGCGGCTGAGTATGCAGGTTTGCCGAAGCAAGGAACACAAAAAATGGGGTTTTATACAAATATCAATATAACTCAAGTAGGTAAAGCCACATACCAAATTGTATTAATTTATGTTCATAATTAAGGGAGATAACACTTACTTATTCTCCATAAGAATAACATGGGGCTGAGTACGCAGGTTTACTGCTACGGGAACTATCGGTCGAAAAATGTTTTTGAGTGCAAATATTAATAGACCACAACGATATGAAACAATATACCAAGTTTCATCAGGAAAAGTTCATAAATAAGCGAGATATACAATTTATCTTATTCTCCATAAGAATAACATTGGACAACGTACTGTGTTTAGCACTTTCAATATCTCTGTAACCATCTGACGTAGAGCAATGATCAAAACACCAAATTGTGCGTCTTTCTAAGCTGATTCCAATGGGAAAAAACTAAAATTTGACTTTTTCAAAAATTATATGTAAAAAGCACAAAAACCCCATTTTTGGGGTACAAAATCTCCCCAAAATACCCCTTCGGATAAGTCGATCTGTCTGGTTTTTGATCTTAAAGTCATAAATGCTGCTTTACACGTTTATACCAAATTTCGTCAAAATCGGATGAATTTTACGAGAGTTATCGTGCTCACGGACACACACACACACACACACACACACACACACACACACACACACACACACACACACACACACACACACACACACACACATACACACATATATATATATATATATATATATACAGTTCCGAACGAATAATGTTTTTGGCATCTGGGGACCTCAAAACGAAAAGATATCATGGTCTCGGGCCTAGGTCTTACCATGCCGACTACGGTAATAGCTTCTTCCCTATAGGGGAAATTCGCTAAAAATACTAATTACTTTTAATTTTAAGTATTTTTATTGAAAGCTCTCTATTCCCCGCATGACTAAATATTCATAAGTCATTTAGCTTCGTGGTGTCCCTTTACAAATGAAAATATCACCACAGAGAAACGAATCTATAGATTCCCTTGTCTGTGATATCACTATCACTGTAATGCGATCAGGTTTTATCTGGTCAGGGGCAGCACAGCTGTGGCCAAAATAGCTGCAAATCGCATCTACTGCACCACCTAACCCACGCTCCGTGTCAACCCACATCTGTTTATATTATAAGCGGGACAGGTGAATTAGGGCAATATAATAGTTGCGACAGGCTAATTTTGACTGTTTTTTAGAGCTGAACTCTTTGGTAAAAACATGTGAGATTTTCAATAAAATTAACTGTACAAAAAATTAAAAATAACTTTTTTCCCATAGGATTAACATGAACATTTTTTTGATTGGGTTTTTTCGGTTCTCATTACAACTTAGATCAACGATACAATAATTTTTTGGTATTTAAACTATATAAAATGGTTCAAACCAAAATTGTGTAGGTATATTTAAAATGTTTTTTACAAATTACAAAATAAGACAGATTTATTAAATACAATTAAAACCCCCATATCAATTTTTTTTATCATAACCGTTTCGAACTCAAAGTCATGAATATATAAATTTCAGCGAAAGGTGTTTTCGGCATCTTGGGACCTAACACGAAAAGTTATCATGGTCTCGGGCTCAAGTCTCACCACGCCACCTACGATAATAGGGACAATGGGCAATCATCCTTCCCTATAGGGTAATTCGTTAAAACAATACACAGATCTCTTTTCAAGTTTATAAGTTTGGCACAGAAATACTTCATCCAAACAAGGAAAGTTTGTAAACGAATATATTAAACTTTTATCAACGGTTCATGTTTATTCGAAGATATAAGTAAGTTATTATAAGTGAAGAGTCACAGGATGAAAATAAGTAAAGTTGTATCTGCAAGATGAGCTAATCTCTATAGGACTTAAAATATTACTACTATGAATTTATTTTTACTAACGCACGATTACAATACGAGTTCGCACGATTAAAACGAGTTCGCACGCAGCACGCTGACGTGAGGGAAGTGAATTTCCACATAAAAACTTTTAAAACTCAAAATCTGTGTAAAAACATATATGTATTCCAATTTTTATTGAAATCTGAAAACATTGATTTTTTGGCTGTTCTGATACACCTGGTTTCATTTACTTGCCAAGCTGGGAATACAATTTTGCCCAATATAAGGTTAGGAGAAGGTCCATTCAGGCTTGAAAGTTGGTGTGAGGTTGCTGGGGATGATAAAAGTACTCTAACAAAGGAATAACAGGCTTTTCTAGTATAAAACCCCCGTAAGACAACGTACTGTGTTTAGTCGATTCACATTTGCTTTAATAACTCGGTAAATATTTATGCTAGGATGACGAGAGTGGGCTTAAAACTTTCGTCTCTCTAATTCCCATCTTTTAAAATCTTTTCCCATCATTTTTATTTTATATATGGGGCTTTTATGACCATTTCTGGGCCCAAAAACTCAACATTTGAAAGATTAATCCCCAAAAAAGGGGTTTAGAGTTTTCCGATTGTTTTGCCCAACGAACTTGTCCAACTGATTACAGAAAGGAACGACCCTACCAAACTTGAAGTAAATCGGACAAAAATTGTGACCGCTAGAGTGCAAACACACACACACACACACACACACACACACACACACATATATATATATATATATATATATATATATATATATATATATATACAATTTTAAACGACCCCCCAAAACGTGTTCAGGGTGTCACGTTAGGAACTTCTATGGTGGTCCCGGTCTTAAGTTTCACCGTGCGGGTCATGCTAATAGTTCATTTTCCAAAGGAAATTCACCAATTAACAATATGTAGTGGAAATCGATTCTTTTGTGGATAGCGTGAATTCCTTACCCTAAAGCCGATACTAGAGAAGCATACATGCAAAACTACTGTATTTTTATAACATTGACATTTAGATTTTAAGTAATTGTAAAAAAGTCGTAAAAACATATGACAAATTAAATTTAATAAAAAACAAGATAAAGCGTATAAAAATAAAGTGTTTTTGAAACGTGCGAGGTTGAATCAGAGTGGATCTTGCGCGCTGCTGTTTGTGAAGCTCTCAGTGGGATATTGGGACATTTACCTTGGAGAAACAAACGAACTGTGCAGATGTCGCTATGAACACAAACTGATTCTGTATGGTGTTAGTTATATTATTGTTATTAGTGAATTTCCTTTGGAAAGTGAACTATTAGCATGACCCGCACGGTGAAACTTAAGACCGGGACCACCATAGAAGTTCCTAACGTGACCTCCTGAACACGTTTTGGAGGGTCGTTCAAAATGTTATATATATATATATATGTGTGTGTATGCACTTTAGCGGTCGCATTTTTTGTCCGATTTACTTCAAATTTGGTAGGGACGTTCCTTTCTATAATCTGTTGGACAAGTTCGTTGGGCAAAACAATCAGAAAACTCTAAACCCATTTTTTGGGGATTAATCTTTCAAATTTCGGGTTTTTGGGCCCAAAAGGGTCAGAAAAGCCCCAAATGTAAAATTAATGCTTGTAAAAAGATGGGGATTAGAGAGGCGAAAGTTGTAAGCCCTCTCTCGTCATTCTAGCATAAATATTTACCGAGTTATTAAAGAAAATGTGTATCGGCTAAACACAGTACGTTGTCTTATGGGGGTTTTACACTAGAAAAGCCTGTTATTCCTTTGTTAAAGTACTTTTATTATCCCCAGCAACCTCACGCCTACTTTCAAGCCTGTCTGGACCTTCTCCTAACCTTGTAATGCGCAAAATTGTATTCCCAGCTTTGCAAGTAAATGAAACCAGGATTATCAGAACAGCCAAAAAATCAATGTTTTCAGATTTCAATAAAAATTGGACAAATGTATGTTTTTACACTGATTTTGAGTTTTAAAAGTTTTTATGTGGAAATTCACTTCCCTCATGTCAGCGTGCTGCGTGCGAACTCGTTTAATTTACGAGTCTTTTTGATTTAAACTTTTAGACTATGGCATATTATTGAAAACGGATGATCAGACTGTAATATGTTAGAAAGTATGGTAAACGAGCTGCAAGTGGTATGAAACATTTATTTACCAAGCTAGACTAGACTACAACACATTGGAAATAATTTAAATGTATTACAAATTAGTATCTAAATTCAGAGCTTTAAAATTAAAGTTAACGCATAATAAATTATATACAGTATTTAGTACACACACTAACACTAAACTTTACGAAAAAAGTGTAAATATTTGACTATGAAAAAATTATTAAATAATTAAAAATTTAGGATTACATAATACTGCTCGTTAGGTATTCATACGTATTGCAAAAGCTTATGGGGTTATTTTAAAACTACTATAGTAACTACTTCACGATACAATGTTGTTGCAAAAATTACGCCTTTCCCTACTATGAAAAATACGTCAACCAAATACATTTTTATGTATTTTTCAAATATCTGCTTTTAACACAGCCTGTAAAACCGTCGGCTCAGAAGAAAATTAATATTTAAGTACTATTTTCGTCACTGTATTATTTATGATAACATTTACAAGGGTCTAAAACTTGATTACTACTGATTACTACTTCGTCTTGAAAGAACCCGTAATCCGAACTATTGAAGAGAAATTAGTATTAAACATTTTCTGCAAAATATTTTCAGAACAAAATATTAACTTTGATAAAACTAAAAAATCTGTTTTTGGCATGTCGAAGAAGTTATTACTCTTTATTTATTTTCTTAAATTGGTTTATAAATTCGCATTAGTGTAGCTAAAACGACAGTAAAAGGTTTTGATTTTGTTTTGGAAATATTATATTTATGAAAAATAATTAAAACCATGAATTATATACTATTACTAGTTTTATAAAATGATTAAATTTAAATTGACTGATTGTATTCAATGGAGTTTTTATTAATAAGTGTTCAAAAGTTTTACGGAATGTAATGGGTCGACTGAGAAAAAACTGGTCTTAGGTAGGCAGTTGAGAAGAATTAATTTGTTTGTTAATATGTGTAAACTATTAAAAATTCCTTCTTAACTTTTATTTGTACTTCCTTAAATAACTTCTTTAGCATAAAACATGTTGCGATAATAATTAAGGGATTTAAATAAAAACGTCTTGCGGCACTCACAAATATGTTTTTAAGTCCTGAACGATATTTTTACTTATATCCCACAATTGCTTTATTACTGTCCCTAGTGGAATACCCTTCAACTAGCTGTCCTGTTGCTCGAATCCGAGCAAGTTTGTACCCAACGAAAGGTTTTTTTCAGTTGTAAACAAACATATCAAAACATCTGAAATTAAAACGGATGATAACAACGTACTTTCAATCAACACGTAATTTAGACTTCTGTCGTCAGATAGCGCCACTGTTTCGTTCACACCGCCTGGCGCAGGTATTTCGTTCGCGTCTACCAGTTAAAGTTCGTCGGCCTCCTCTTGGCCGTCCTGGTCGACGTCTTATAGTCTCCATTATGTCGAACGTTTTTTTGGTTATGTTTTGATTTTGTGCAAATAAAAACTGGTGTTTTGTTGCCAGCTGTACGTTCAATAACCATTTTTCAGGGTCAGAATTTATTTGTTTAACCACTTCCTTAAATAAACAGCTGATTTCTCGATCGTTGGTTTGTAACTGCATATTATGTCTATGGGGAAAATCGCGACTTTGACCCCATATTTTCCCATGTCCACGGTGACTTTTATAATTTTTTTTAATTGATGGCAAAACTACATGCTAAGACCTTTCTAACGACACCTTGGACATGGTGATCGGTAGCACCACCGCTCCAAAACAATTATGACAAAAATATGCCTAGCGTATTAAAAATATAGATTACAGAATTATAATCCCTCAAAACTGATTACCATTTCGTTACCTTCCATCCTTCGATCTCCGGTTTGACGTTTCCTTCAACATGTAGTCATTGGAAAACCGAAGAATGTTTTTATCATAGATCTTACACCTGAACTTGACAGGCTGGAATGGTTGATTGTTTGCTCGATATCGAGTAGCTGTCACGCGTATTGACTCACAGTTATACATAATGCACAGAGTAATAGGAAACAACCGCTTCCCGCCAACGCCAACGGCTGACGTCACTTCCACCGGTTGACAATTGTAGGTCTCAACAGTTGTCGATTCAAACTTTACTGATAGCTTGAGTTTGAAGTGTTTCAAACCACTTCACGAATAAATACAGGCAATCCTTGACATAACGAATTTGAAGCGACTGAATAATACCCCCGTAGCAGCAAACCTGCGTACTCAGCGAATTTCCAATGCATATATATGTATCTTAATACCACATACAGCCACATACCAAGTTTCATCAATATACATTCATAAATAAACGATTTGTGACATTTTAATTATTCTCCATAAGAATAACATGGCGGCTGAGTATGCAGGTTTGCTGAAGGAAGGAAAACAAAATATGGGGTTTTATACAAATATCAATAGAACTCAGGTAGGTAAAGCCACATATTTTATTAATTTATGTTCATAATTAAGGTAGATAACACGTTTGCTTATTCTCCATAAGAATAACATGGGGCTGAGTACGCAGGTTTGCTGCTACGGGAACTATCGGCCGAAACATGTTTTTAGTGCAAATATCATTAGACCACAACGATATGAAGCAATATACCAAGTTTCATTAGGAAAAGTTCACAAATAAGCGAGATATACAATTTATCTTATTCTCCATAAGAATAACATTGGACAACGTACTGTGTTTAGCACTTTCAATATCTCTGTAACCATTTGACGTAGAAAAATGATCAAAACACCAAATTGTGCGTCTTTCTAAGCTGATTCCAATGGAAAAAACTAAAATTTGATATTTCAAAAATTATATGTAAAAAGCTCAAAAAACCAGTTTTTGGGGTACAAAACCCCCCCAAAATACCCCTTCGGATAAATCGATCTGTCTGGTTTTCGAACTTAAAGTCATAAATGCTTCTTTATACGTTTATACCAAATTTCGTCAAAATCGGATGAATTTTACGAGAGTTATCGTGCTCACAGACACACACACACACACACACATACACACACACACACACACACACACACACACACACACACACACACACACACACACACACACACACATATACAGGGTGTTTCAAAAAGAATCATCCGATTTAGAAAAATCATACCTATTCATCTGTGAATCCGATGTGCTCGAACAATGTACTGTTAGAAAGAGGAAGCTCTGGAGTTTAACGTCGTTTCCGCCAGGTAGCAGTAGCGCGCTTCTGTCAACGCCCAGCTCAGTAGTTGTCAAAATGGCGTCTGCACAACAGAAAGCGTTTTGTGTTATACGGTTTGCTAGATGCGAGTCTGTGATTTCCGTGCAACGTGAATTTCGTACCACATATGGTGTTGATCCTCCTACAGCCCAGAGCATAAGAAGATGGTATAAGCAATTTAGTGATACAGGCTGTCTCTGTAAAGGCAAATCATCAGGTCGTCCCCGTGTGTCCAATGAAGACGTGGAGCGCATCCGCCAGAGTTTCACCCGTAGCCCGCAAAAATCCACTCGCCGTGCTGGTAGGGAACTTAACATTCCTTCGACATCTGTATGGCGTGTTTTGCGCCGCCGTTTGCGTTTTTAAGGACGGTGCCCCACCACACTGGAATCTTCATGTGAGAGAGTTTTTAAATGGTAGGCTTCCTCAAAGATGGATCGGCCGTACTGGACCTAATGATTCCGCGTTAAGTCACTGGCCTCCAAGATCACCAGACCTTACTGTTTGTGATTTCTTTTTGTGGGGGTTTGTAAAAGACAATGTTTATATCCCTCCCCTTCCAACAACATTGGTTGAACTGAAGAACCGCATTAGAGCAGCTATCGAATCCATCACTCAAGATATGCTAGCTAAGGTGTGGGACGAATTTGAATATCGTATAGACATATGCTGTGCATCTATATTGAGCACCTGTAAATGGTATGTAAAAAAACTTTATTAGTTGGCCTTTAATAGGAAATTAACCTCATGTCCATATGATCATTAGTTTTGAAATTATAAACCTTTAAAATCGGATGATTCTTTTTGAAACACCCAGTTTCGAACAAAAGGTGTTTTTGGGGTCTGGGGACCTCAAAATGAAAAGTTATCATGGTCCCGGGCCTAGGTCTTACCATGCCGACTACGGTAATAGCTTCTTCCCTATAGGGGAAATTCGCTAAAAATGAGTTACATCAAGTTATATGTTACAATGAGGTCGTTACATTGAGGTTAGGTTAGGGTTACATTTCGCTACTTAGGGTTGCATAAAGTTATTCAATAACCTTATCAATTAACTATATTGAATTTAACCTTGTTAAAACGCTGCGGTAATCTATACATAGTGTGGAATATCTACGTTTTGTTTTATCTCAATACTTATAACGAACAACGTTTTCGTTTTTCCGTGCTCGGTACAGCACAACTCTTCATTATTTCCTGAACACCCTTCCTACGGCAACTGAGGGTTCAAAAACTACACTACGTTTCGGGAGGTAAGGAAACTCCTCCCGTTATCAAGTGAACCCTACTTACATCTAAATATCAAATTCTTACACCTAACTAACCTAAATTTTTTTGGATTTTTGAATTATTTTTCTTACATTTTAATTTACACTAACACAAAGATAACAAATATATATATATATATACAAATATACATATTTGTGTTAGTGTAAATTAAAATGTAAAAAAAATAATTAAAAAATCCAAAAAAATGTAGGTTAGTTAGGTGTAAGAATTTGATATTTAGATGTACGTAGGGTTCACTTGATAACGGGAGAAGTTTCCTTACCTCCCGAAACGTAGTGTAGTTTTTAAACACTAGAAGCGATAGGTAAAGTCCAAATAAATCAAAAAATAAATTCAAATCCATCGCTATTATGAGTTTCAAAAATACAGTTGAGGGTTCAAGTAGGCACGATTGTGGAGTTTATAATTGTTAACGTTCGTTTCTCCGAGGTTGAGTCGTGGAACGTTCGTTTATAAAGGTAACATTCTATTTGTACCTGTTGTTCTACACTAAACAGTTTGTTATACAGAGGTAAATACATTTTTATGGAGTGATTATAAATTTGTTTCATTGAGGTTTTAAACATGATTTGTTCGTAATGTAGAGGTAATTGCACAACTACCTGAAAGAGGGGGTACAGTTTTCTAATCGGATGCAATATATCGATCTTAAACATTCGATATATCTAATTGTATTTTAAATCGATCTTTAACCCGTCGCAGCAAACCTGCATACCCAGCGAATTTCCAATGAATATATAACATAACACTTAACAGGATTCATAAGAAATGTATTCACAAACAAGCGATATTTAAAATATTAATTATTCTCCATAAGAATAACATTGGGGATGAGTACGCAGGTTTGCTGCAACAAGGCACGCAAAATAACGGGTTTTTATGCAAATATCAATAGAACTCATCTTAGTGAAGTCACATACCAAGTTTCATCCATGTACATTCATAAATAAGCGATATATAACATTTTAAGTATTTTCCATAAGAATAACATGGGGACCAAGTACCTAGGTTTGCTGCTACAGGAACCATAGGCGAAAAATTGTTTTTTTGTGCAAACAACAATAAACCATAACCAGATCAAGCCATATACCAAATTTTGCCAGTTTATGTTCATAAATAAGCAAGATATACAATTTTTCTTTTTCTCCATAAGAATAACATTAGACAACGTACTGTGTTTAGCACTTTCAATATCTCGGTAACCAATTGACGTAGAGCAATGATCAAAATACCAAATTGTTTGTTTTTTTAAGCTAAATTCAATGGTATAAATTAAAATTTGATTTAAATTAAAATTACATGTGAAAACCCCAAAAAACACATTTTTGGGGTACAAAACCCCCCAAAAACCCCCCTTCGGATGGTGCGATTCATCTGGTTTTCGAACTTGTTCAAATAAATGGTACTTTACACATTTGTACCAATTTTCATTAAGATCGGACCTTTTTTACGAGAGTTATCGTGCTTACGGACACACACATATATATATATATATATATATATATATATATATATATATACACATATATAAAAATTTGAACGAATGGTGTTTTTGGAATCTGGGGACCTCAAAATGAAAAGTTATCATGGTCTCGGGCTTAAGTCTTACCATGAGACCTACGGTAATAGCTTCTTCCCTATAGGGGAAATTCGCTAAAAACACAAACACCCAAACATTCGAGTTCTCATGCCGTGTGTTGAAACGGTCTATGAAAACTGGGGTTAAGAGTCATGATGTCAGTTACAAATATATTGTAATGAAACATTTAACAAGTAACAAACAAACGAAAACTAAAACTTTAAAATACAATAAATAATGGCTTAGTTAGCTTTGCCATGAGTTCATTTAATTCATGAAAGCAGCCCATAAAGTTTACCCTGACAAAGATTATTTAAGTTTTAGCTTAGTATACGTTTCTTTATTATTAATTTTTTTATTGTAGTTTTCGTTTGTTATTTGTTCATTGGTTCATTAAAATATATTTGAAACTGGCATCGAATATTATTATTGATATTGATAAATATCGAGTGAATAATTGTCGATAAATATACTGTTAAAATGTGATTTAAAATATCGAATGTTCCGACTCGATACTGGTATATCGGATGTTCGAGATCGATATATTGTATCCGATTAGTTGGTGGCCGCTTATGAAACTGTACCCGGAAGAGGATTACTTCTGACAACTAGGTTTTAGGTTCTTCTAGTTTTAGCGAATCTCCCCTATAGGGAAGAAGCTATTACCGTAGGTCTCATGGTAAGACTTAAGCCCGAGACCATGATAACTTTTTGTTTTGAGGTCCCCAGATGCCAAAAACACTATTCGTTCAAATTTATATATATATGTATATATATATAGATATCTATATATATATATATGTCCGTTACCGCGATAACTTGAGTAAAAAACGTCCGATTTCGATGAAATTTGGCTCAAATGTGTAAAGTGACATTCATGACTTTAAGTTCGAAGACCAGAAATATCGGACCACGGGAAGGGGGGTTTATGGGGGTTTTAAATTTTCCAAAAATCAGTTTTTTGCATTTTTTACCCTAAAATTTATAAAAACTAAATTTTGGTTTTGACCATATTATAGAGCTTAAAAAAATAATATGTTATTTTTAATTACTAACCTAGGTCAAGTGATTGCGGAGAAAATCAAAAAAAAAACCTGCTCATAAAATCTCCCATGTTAATCTTATGGGAAAAAGGTTTGTGGCTTTTCCTCAGTTCATTTCTATGTAAACTTCACATTTGCTTTTACTAATCAGTTTAGCTCTACAAAACAATCATTTTGGTGTTTAAATTGTGATTCTACGTCCAACCGTTGCCGTGATATTCAAAGTGCTAAACACAGTATGTTGTCCAATGTTATCCTTAGGGAGAATATTTAAAATTTGATATTTCGATTATTTATGAACGTATATTGATGAAACTTGGTAGGTGGCTTCACCTAGTACTGGTATATTGATATTTCCACAAAAAATTGATTTTTTGTTGATTATCCTCTTAGCAGCAAACCTGCATTCTCATCCCTAATGTTATTCTTATGGAGAATACGGAAAGCTTTATATCTCCCTTAATTATGAACATAAATCATTAAAACTTGGTATATAGCTTCACCTGGTTGAGTTATATTGATAATTGTAAAAAACCCGCATTTTTATCTTCCTCGTTGCAGCAAACCTGCGTTCTCAGCCCTAATGTTATTCTTATAGAGAATAAATAAAATGCTATATATCACTTATTTATTTAAGTATTTTTATGAAACTTGGTAAGTGGCTTTATGTGGTAGTAAGAAATATATTCATTCATAGGAAATTCGCTGAGTACGCAGGTTTGCTGCGACGGGGGTATTTATATATGGTGTATAGTTTTGTACTTCAAGTTTGACGAATGAAAAACACATTGTTTACTGTGACTCTATTCAATTTAAATAAGTGAGTTTGAAGAACATACGTAACACAATCCGCTTAATTTGAAGATCTCGAAAACTGTTTTCTCGGCTCATGCAGAACAAACACGCAAGAACAAGTGCGACAACACACCCACAAGATCGTGTTCGTTGAGGCAACGTTTACCCAAGGTAAATGTTCAAATTCAGTCTTCAAATATTTACTCTGTCATTATGCCGCGGACGAATAAACCGTAATGAAACGTATTTCATAAACTAACAAAATATTCTGTCCTTACCATTTAATGGATTATTTGTTCTATAACTAGGATTACATTTGTTTTCTCTGCTGCATAGTTTTGATTAAAGTTTTTTTGCATAAAATATGTTTCTAGACTTTACGGTTTGAATGTTGGTAATAAACGGTTATTTTTAATTGCTTATCAGTTCAATTTTATTAGCTTTCTTTCCTTAAAAAATAATTAAACCATTGGGTTTTGTTGGAAAAAATGAAATAAATTTGTATAAATTTGTAAAAAATGGAAAGTTCGTGTTACCTTCTGGTTCACTTTATTTAGTAGTTTTCACCTGTACGATTTGAAATGTAGTTTACAATAATATTTCATTAAACTGTGCCAAGCGGTTGTTGAATAGTGAGTATAAATTTATGGGAGAAATCATCTTTAATAAAACTTGTTAATCATCGAGATTGTGTGTTGTTATGAAATACTAACTGTTCCCGCAGGCTTTTCCCCGTAAATCTATAATATTATAAAGAAGAGGTGGTTTCTTTCTGTCTGTCTATCTGTCTGTCTGTCTGATGTTCCGGTTAAACGCAAAAACTACTGAACCGACTGGGCTGAAACTTTACACACAGGTAAATTCTGAACCTATGCAACACATAGGCCTATTCACTTCCTTGAAATCTCCTCGGGCTGCGCCCCGTGAACGTCCTAAGTTTCAATGTTTACATTTAAGAAGAAAGTAACTAGGAGTACGCTCTAATGTCGCGTAAGAGGATGAACGAAGAGTTAAATTACTACCTTATTTTGATAGTTAAATGACACTTGAGCAGTTTAATATAGTGAATTGCATGATAAAATATTGACTTTTAGCGAATTTACTGAATAGGGAAGAAGCTATTACCGTAAGTCTCATGGTAAGACTTAAGCCCGAGGCCATGATACTTTTTGTTTTGAGGTCCCCAGATGCCAAAAACACAATTCGTTCAAATTTATATACATATGTGTGTGTGTGTCTGCGAATGCGATAACTTGAGTAAAAAACGTCCAATTTCGATTAAATGTGTAAAGTGACATTCATGACCTTAACTTCAAAAACCAGAAAAATCGGACCATGGGAAGGGGAGTTTATGGGGTTTATAAATTTTCCAAAAATCATTTTTTTGCATTTTTTCCCTAACATTTGTAAAACACTCAATTATTGTTTTGACCATTTTATAGAGCTAAAAAAATAAAATAAATAATATAGTATTTTGAGTTATTAACCTAGGTTAAGTGGTTACCGAGAAAATCCAAAAAACCTGCTCATAAAATCTCTCATGTTAATCTTTTGGGAAAAAGGTTTTAGCGAATTTCTCCTGTAGGGAAGAAGCTATTACCGTAGATCTCATGGTAAGACTTAAGCCCGAGACCATGATAACTTTTTGTTTTGAGGCCCCCAGATGAAAAAACATTACTAATTCAAATTTATACATATATGTAAATATATATATAACCGTATATGTGATAACTTAAGTAAAAAAACGTCCGATTTCGACGATATTTGGCTCAAATGTGTAAAATGACATTTATGACTTAAAGTTTGAAAACCAGAAATGTCGGACTATGGGAAGGGGGGTTTATGTGGGTTTAAAATTTTCCAAAAATCAGTTTTTGGGTTTATGTGGGTTTAAAATTGTCCAAAAATCAGTTTTTTTTTTGTATTTTTCACCCTAAAACTTTTTAAAACTTAATTTTGGGTTGAACCATGTTATAGAGCTTAAGAAAACAAATAATATAGTATTTTGAATCATTAACCTAGGTTAAGTGATCCCAAAAAATCTAGGGAGAAATTCCAAAAAACCTACTGACAAAATCTCCCATTTTAATCTTATGGGGAAAAGGTTTTTGGCTGTTCCTCAGTTAATTTTAATGTAAACTTCACATTTGCTTTTACCAATCAACTCAGCTCCACAAAACAATCATTTTGGTGTTTAAATTGTGATGCTACGTCCAACCGTTGTAGAGATATTCAAAGTGCTAAACACAGTACGTTGTCGAATGTTTATGCTTATGGAGAATAAATAAAATTTGTTATCTCCATTATTTATGAATGTATATTGATGAAACTTGGTAGTGGCTTCACGTTGTATTGGTATATTGATATTTGCACCAAAATAATATTTTTTGTTGATTATCCCTGTAGCAGCAAACCTGTGTCTCAGCTCTAATGTTATTCTTATGGAGAATAAATAAAATGCCATAGATAACTTATTTACTTAAATATCTTTATGAAACTTGGTAAGTGGTAGTGAGAAACATATGCATGCATTGGAAATTCTCTGAGTACACAGGTTTGCTGCGACGGGGGTATTTGGCTTTTCTCAGTTCATTTTTAATGTAAATTTCACATTTGCTTTTACCAATCAGTTCAGCTCTACAAAACAATCATTTTGGTTTTAGAGAATTTCCCCTACAGGGAAGAAGCTATTACCGTAGTCGGCATGGTAAGACCTAGCCCCGGGACCATGATAACTTTTCGTTTTGAGGTCCCCAGACCCCAAAAACACCGCTCGTTCAAAACTGTATATATATATATATATATGTCCGAAGGCACGATAATTCTCGTAAAAATGATGCGATTTTGATGAAATTTGGTATAAACGTGTAAAGCAACAATTATGACTTAAAGTTCGAAAACCAGCCAGATCGCTCCATTCGAAGGGGTATTTTGGGGGGGTTTTGTACGCCAAAAATGTTTTTTTTTTTTTGAATTTTTTACATATAATTTTGGAAATAGTAAAATATTATTTTTTACCATTGGATTCAGCTTAAAAAACACCCACAATTTGGTATTTTGATCATTCCTCTACGTCAATTGGTTACCGAGATATTGAAAGTGTTAAACACAGTACGTTGTCTAATATTATTCTTATGGAGGAAAATAAAAATTTTATATCTCGCTTATTTATGAACGTATATTGACGAAACTTGGTATAAGGCTTCATCTGGTTGTGGTTTATTGATATTTGCTCAAAAAAAAATTTACTGCCAAAGGCTTCCGTTGCAGCAAACCTGCATACTCAGCCCCATGTTATTCTTATGGAGAATAATTAAATGCTATGTCTTCCTTAATTATGAACATTAATGAATGAAAACTGGTATATGACTTTACCTAACTGAGTTATATTGATATAGCATAAAAACACATTTTTTGTATTCCTTGTTGCAGCAAACCTGTGTACTCAGCCCCAATGTTATTCTTACAAGAGAATAATTAAAATTGTAGCCTATATACCGCTTATTTGTGAATATATTTTTATGAACCTTGGTAAGTGGCTTTATGTAGTCTTAAGATATTTATATCTCCATTGGAAATTCGCTGAGTATGCAGGTTTGCTGCGACGGGGGTATTTAGATTGTGATGCTACTTCCAACCGTTGTAAAGATATTCAAAGTGCTAAACACAGTGCATTGTCCAATGTTTATCCTTATGGAGAATAAATAAAATTTGTTATCTCCATTATTTATGAATGTATATTGATGAAACTTGGTATGTGGCTTCACGTTGTATTTGCACAAACAAATAATTGTTGTTATTATTTATTGATTAGCAGCAAACTTGCATACTCAGCCCTAATGTTATTCTTATGGGGAATAAATAAAGTTTTATATCTCCCTTGATTAAGAACATAAATTAATTCAACTTAGTATGTAGCTTCACCTGGTTGAGTTATATTGATAACTGCCCAAAAACATATTTCTTCTTTTTTTGCAGCAAACCTGCGTCTCAGCCCTAATGCTATTTTTATGGAGAATAAATAAAATGCCATAGATCACTTATTTACTTATGTATTTTTATGAAACTTGGTAAGTGGCTTCATGTGGTAGTGAGAAACAAATGCATGCATTGGAAATTTGCTGAGTACGCAGGTTTGCTGCGACGGGGGTATTTGGCTTTTCCTCAGTTCATTTTAATGTAAACTTCACACTTGCTTTTACCAGTGAGTTCAGCTCTACAAAACAATCATTTTGGTTTTTAGATTGTGATTCTACGTTTAACCGTTGCAGAGATATTCAAAGTGCTAAACACAGTACATTGCCCTATGTTATCCTTATGGAGAAGAAATAAAATTTGATATCTCGATTATTTATGAATGTATATTGGTGAAACTTGGTATGTGGCTTCACGTAGTACTGGTATATTGATATTTGCACAAAAATTTTTTTTTTTGTTGACTATCCCCGTAGCAGCTAACCTGCATACTCAGCCCTAATGTTATTCTTATGGAGAATAAGTTAAGTTTTATATCTCCCTTAATTATGATGATAAATTAATAAAACTTTGTATGCAGCTTCAACTGGTTAAGTTATTTTGACAATTGCATAAAAACATAAATGTTGTGTTCCTTGTAGCAGCAAACCTGCGTACTCAGCCCTAATGTTATGGAGAATGAATAAAATCCTATAGATCACTTATTTATTCATGGATTTTTATGAAACTTGGTAAGTAGCTTTATGTGGTAGTGAGATACATATGCATTATGCATGCATTAGAAATTCGCTGAGTACGCAGATTTGCTGCGACGGGGTATTTGAATTATTCATAATCATATTATAGTAAAGTATAAAAGAAACAAAATGAGGTGTAATAAACATTTAAATGATGTATCAAATAAATATCATAAAATCATGCAGTTGTCTGTAAAGGATATCAACAATAATTTTCAAATCTTATAATACACTTTAGAGGAAGTAGCACTTTGTAGCAGTAATTCAGAAAGCTACATCATATTTTGATATTACAGTAGGGTCTTATCTGTATATAGTATTGCCCATTAGCGTGCATTTTAATAAAAATTGCATACTAAAAGAGTAGAAATATTGTGTTATTGTTTTATATTTTAAATCAGGAGTTCTGAGTGAACAATTTTAAACTATTATATTGTGAAGTGGAAATATATCTTTATATTTAAATTAAACAAATATATTCATAATATAAATTGAAGTCTCTCTCCGCGTCTGAATGTTTATCTGTTACCTCCTCCTAAACCACTCATCCGATTTCGATAAAACATTGCATGGTCATTCAGGTTAACCCTGGGAAGCTACTAATCAAAGTCCTAGAACTATAGGGCTTTTCCCCACTGGACTTCAATGTTACCATGCTAATCATATGAAAGAAAATTTTGTTATGTTTTTTACAGGTAACTACTATAAAATGTTGTTAAAACCTGTCTATTTATTTAGGTAGCAAGCTGTAATGTAAATGGTATAGATTTTTTTAGTGTCAAAACAAATCAAGACTGGAAAACATAATCTCTCTCTAAATTACTTTTGGTTACTTTTTACTTTACGCGCTCCTTAACCATACATCGAATTGCGATGAAACATTGCATAGTGATCCAGGGGTATTATGGGAAGGTTTATGGCCAATTTACTTAAAACCTAGGGCTTCGCTCCACTGGACTCGCTTGGAAATCCTATGGTCATTAGGGATCCTCTTGAGCAGTAGCAATGTACCTAATATATCAGAGTCAAACATAAGCCTAATCATGTTCTGCAGGTGTTTTAGGGCTCTGCCTTCTTGACATTCAAAATACCTATTCCAACCAGCTTACTACTGCTGCTACTACTGGACTGAGGGGTAAAATTCAGTAGAAAGAAAGCTGAGAGGTTAACGTCAGACATAAACCTACTCCTCATAATATAATACTTAGCACCACTGGAATATGATACCTGGTAAAATGATTACCCCATAAATTTAATATTTTGTTTTGTAAATTCCAATACATTGTTAAACATTGCCACGGAATAAAAAATAAATAAATAAATAAATATACTCATGTCAAACATTATACACCAATGACCCGGAGCTGAAGGAGCTGAAATTTGTTAGAAAAATAGATAATACACCAGAATCAAAATACACATTCCCTAAATCCAAAGACCCTTTGGGGTCTCGCCCCACTGGTACTTCACGCTATTTTTACCATCTTGCACCTACTACTGGACTGATGAAGCCGAAGGTCAGTAGGATGATGGCTAAAGCACTCAAATCAGGATGGACAGACTTACTCCAAATGCATTTTTTGTAGGGTCCCACCCAACAGGCCTTTATTATTCCCATATTCTAATTATCGCTCACCCAACTACAGAAAAAAGAAAGCTGAAATTTGAATCAAACGTTGTCCTCCCACATATAATTTGCACCCGTGCAAAGCCAGGCTTGGTCGGGTAGTATACTATAAGGGAAAACTTTGAGTGCTTGAAAGAATTACAAAAATCACGTTTAAAAAAGAACGTGGCAAAAGAGAAATAAACTAACAATAACTGCTTTAAATATTTAATTCTCAAACAGTATTTTATTATTCCAGAACTAAGTGTTAGGGGCCGTGCATATATTATGTCACGCCTTCCTGGGGGGTGGGTGGGGGGTGCGGCACATCGTGACAGACCGTGACACGGGGGAGGAGGGGAGGTTACGGGCTGCGTGACATGTCACTGTTAAAGTATGCAAAATCGCCAGTTACAGAGACAAAATACCGTACGCCACAATCCAATACTTAAAAATTAATGTGTGACGTGACATGGGGGAGGGGAGGAGTAATGAGCAGCGTGACAGAGCGTGATAAAGGGCGGGAGGGGGTCAAAAAGGGCTGAATATAGCGTGACGTAATTTATGCATGGTCCCTTATATGAACATTAAAGATTGGACATAAATCATTTCAAATTGTGTTTTTTGCAGTTAAGCCATATTTCTCTTAATAAACCATCGGAACGAATAACTGAGCTATCATGGTGAAGATACTTTTACCATTAAATGTGTAAAATAAAGAATTCAAAACCACAAAAATTACAACATAAATGGGCGATTCTCACTTATTTTGAATGTACTGGTAGCACCATCTTAGAAAGACACGTTCAAATAACGTAAAACAGGTGTCTCAATGGAAGTTGTAGTACTGGGCAACTAAATTGATAACAAATATATTTACAAACAAGTCTTGCCAATAGGCCTATGCAAATAAAATTAAGAACAAAAGACAAACTTGTAACCACCCTCCTTGGGACTGAGCCCTGGGTCAGATAACTGAAAGGTTGGTTAAAACAAATAATGTTTGGATAATTTGTCATACTAAGCACTAAAATTATAAAAGTCAAACGACAGTTAAAAAAAGTGTATAAAAACAGGTACCAAGATCCAACTATGGAATACTTGCTATGGAAATATATGATCGACTTGTGGTCTGATCCTTTTTTACGGTGCAGTATCAGGAATACGGCTGCGGCGGCAGATGAGAGTTAACTTATTTCCTGGAAATAAGAAGGCGGTTAATACGATGGAAGTTTAAAGTAAGGACGGTTAAAAGAGGTCTACTGTAATCAAATGAGCTCACAAAGTGAGCGAGACCTCATACCTGACTTCAATGCTTCTACAGCTAACGAAGTGATTCAAACTGGAGGTCTTATGCACGATAACTACCGCGTCCATATCATAAAAAGTTTAAAAAAAAGGAAAATGACCACATATCACATCTTTTAAGCATATGGAACTTACTAAATCACTTTCGTGTAACATTTTGTAAAATTATTTTTTTACAAAGGTATCTTCAGACAAATATTAGTTGCACTCTGCTAAAAAGAATTAATGTTCGCACACACATTTAATACTAAATAATATCAAGTTCAGTAGTAATACACTTCACAATCTAGCCAAATGTATTAGGTGAGCGACTCGCATTGTAATTTGACATTGTAAATAATCAATTGGAATAACATGAGCGGAGTCGGACTAAGTTACACATCCACTGACTCACGTTCATCTTTGCTCGCCTAGACTCGGCCAAAGTGGGAAGATGGCATCCCAGGTATGGTCCCCGGGTCAAATCGGATTGTGTTTCTTTATTTTAATTATGTTTTACATTAATTGTTTAACGCTACTTTGGTTTGTATGTACACCAAACGATTTGTAATAGCCTGTGTTAATTTAGTTATTTTGGAGTTTTCAAAACAATTTACAGGCATGGTTGGTTGGTGGGAATGTGTATGAGTGCTTAGACCTATGTTAAATACCTTACCGAACTCAACGTTACTTAACGTAATAAGCACACATGTCAAACCCACCAATCACACACCAGAATTTATTTCCATTTGCTTTTTACCCCTAATTAGGTTAGGTTTGAATGTGCTATCAGAACTAAATAGGCCTATGAGTATTCCAGTCAGGCATTTTTTACTTAATTTTATAAAAAACCCAATAATTCGGTTTACGTTAATTAAGTTTGGTTACGTTTTATGTTTAGATATTGAATAGGGCCTATATACTACAAAATAAACATAGGCTACTTTAATTTTTTTTGTCAGTGGTATCTAGTGCATTTAACAAAATTAACAGCCAAAAAAGCCATGGTATCAAAGGAAAGGATCCGAATATTTGCTTTCATCAGATGGTTAAGAATAAGTATAGCCTATTAACGTTTGTTAAACAGCCAAAATTACCCGTCACGAATAAACACACCAGATTGGAGAGAGGATTTTCTTGACTAATGCAGGGTGGTGTGAACTTTAAAATTCCAGGAGAACGGAAGGGTACACTTTCAAAAGCGGAACAATACTCAAAGCCGAATAAATTCATTGATATATTGATTAGATCGACTGTAAAATATTTTATCATCTGTATGTTAGTTATAACATAATATTTGTTTTTTAGATTGTTTTTAAAAGAAACTTAAAATAAAAATGAAATAAACCTTACCTGAATAAACAAAATAATTGATTTACAAAACATAAAACAAAAAAACTAGACAAATTTAAAAGGTTTCTAGGAAATAGCTTTCTGGTATACAGTAGCATGTAAAAAGAATACCCCCGTTGCAGCAAATCTGCATACTCAGCGAATTTTCAATGAATATATAACATAACACATTAAAACACTTATCAGGATTCATAAGAAATATAGGTACTTTGGTATTATACGGATGCCACCCTTATACAGCGCGCTGCGGCAGTTATGTTAGGATGGGTTATCATAAAAATGATTGTAGGACTTTCCTTGTTTCGTTACGAATCGAATGATACCTGATGAGTCATACTTCAGGCCGCTAAACCCCCTCCAAATAGGCCAAGGTCAGGTCGTTGACCGGAGCGCGCGCATCACCTGTCACCGCCTGTATCTGGGTCAGTGTCATGAGTGATTTATTGCCGTCACTACGTTAAATTTGTTTTCATAATGAGTGAAGTTCTTTTGGTGTGGGATTTACCTCGAAATGAAGAGGAAAGCGTACGTATTTTTATGATAACCCATCCTAACATAACTGCCGCAGCGCGCTGTATATTTGGCAGAGTACATATGGCGATCGGGTGTGGCTGCTAGCGGTGGTGACGCATTCAACACGATCCTAGCGGACATCGCTGTCTTTTGGGAGGCACAACACAAAGACCGCTCATCAGAATGATGTAAAATTTTTACAGTAAGTCAATAAAAGTACGTTTTTTTCGAATTATGTAGTTATCCTTTGTATCCGGTAAAAATTAACCTCCAAAAATAGTGGCATCCGTATAATACCAAAGTACTGAAATATTAACACAAACAAGCGATATTTGAAATATTAATTATTCTCCATAACAATACCATTGGGGATGAGTACGCAGGTTTGCTGCTACAAGGCACACAAAATAATGGGTTTTTATGCAAATATCAATAGAACTCATCTTAGTGAAGTCATATACCAAGTTTCATTGATATACATTCATAAATAAGCGATATATAACATTTCAAGTATTTTCCATAAGAATAACATGGGGACCGAGTACCTAGGTTTGCTGCTACAGGAACCATAGGTGAAAAATTGTTTTTTTGTGCAAACAACAATAAACCATAACGAGATCAAGCCATATACCAAATTTCACCAGTTTATGTTCATAAATAAGCGAGATATACAATTTTTATTTTTCTCCATAAGAATAGCATTAGACAACGTACTGTGTTTAGCACTTTCAATATCTCGGCAACCAATTGACGTAGAGCAATGATCAAAATACCAAATTGTTTGTTTTTTAAAGCTGAATTCAATGGTATAAATTACAATTTGATTTAAATTCAAATTAGATGTGAAAACCCCAAAAAAACTCTTTTTTGGGGTACAAAACCCCCCAAAAACGGACGGTGTGATTCATATGGTTTTCGAACTCGTTCAAATAAATGGTACTTTACACATTTGTACCAAATTTCATTAGGATCGGACCTTTTTTACGAGAGTTATCGTGCTTACGGACACATATATATATATATATATATAATATACATATATAAAAAATTGAACGAATGGTGTTTTTGGCATCTGGGGACCTCAAAATGGAGAGTTATCATGGTCTCGGGCTTAAGTCTTACCATGAGACCTACGGTAATAGCTTCTTCCCTGTAGGGGAGATGCGCTAAAACATACGATTTCCATAGATCCGTTAAAAGGTTGTTCCCGAAAATACATATTTAAGTATGATTGGAATCAACGTTTCTTATCTGGACAAATTTCCGACGATATCTTCCACATCTTTGAGACCGAACATAACCGAAACCATAACCGAATAACCTAAATAATAGCAATACCGTATCAGACAATTTCATTCTGTTTTCGAGAATTTTCCCTATAGGGAAGAAGCTATTACCGTAGGTCTCATGGTAAGACTTAAGCCTGAGACCATATGATAACTTTTCATTTTGAGGTCCCCAGATGCCAAAAACACCATTCGTTCAAATTTTTATATATGTATATATATATATATATATGTGTGTGTGTCCGTAAGCACGATAACTCTCGTAAAAAAGGTCCGATCTTAATTAAATTTGGTACAAATGTGTAAAGTACCATTTATTTGAACGAGTTCGAAAACCAGATGAATCGCACCATCCGAAGGGGGGTTTTTGGGGGGTTTTGTACCCCAAAAATGTGTTTTTTGGGGTTTTCACATGTAATTTTAATTTAAATCAAATTTTAATTCATACCATTGAATTCAGCTTAAAAAAACAAACAATTTGGTATTTTGATCATTGCTCTACTTCAATCGGTTACCGAGATATTGAAAGTGCTAAACACAGTACGTTGTCTAATGTTATTCTTATGGAGAAAAAGAAAAATTGTATATCTCGCTTATTTATGAACATAAACTGGCGAAATTTGGTATATGGATTGATCTGGTTGTGGTTTATTGTTGTTTGCACAAAAAAACAATTTTTCTCCTATGGTTCCTGTAGCAGCAAACCTAGGTACTTGGTCCCCATGTTATTCTTATGGAAAATATTTAAAATGTTATATATCGCTTATTTATGAATCTATATGGATGAAACTTGGTATGTGACTTCACTAAGATGAGTTCTATCGATATTTCCATAAAAACCCATTATTTTGTGTGCCTTGTTGCAGCAAACCTGCGTACTCATCCCCAATGTTATTCTTATGGAGAATAATTAATATTTTAAAAATCGCTTGTTTGTGAGTACATTTCTTATGAATCTTGTTAAGTGTTTTAATGTGTTATGTTATATATTCATTGGAAATTCGCTGAGTATGCAGGTTTGAGGCGACGGGGGTATATTTTATATTATCGCTTCATTATTTATGAAAGTGTACCCAAATGGAAAGTTTCTGATAAACACTAACCTTATTTGTGAATTCTACAGTAAAATATCTTTTGGAAAAAATAAAATAGGCTATGTATAAGTTATTGGTCCAATACTTTCTGTTTCAACCGGTTATGAATATGTAACAGTTAAAACTGTTAACACACTGTGGTGGTCAGGATAAGATTAACGTGGTTTAAATAATTATAGAGCTTTGTCACTTTTGAAAAAAGCTCATTGGAGGACATCTCTGGAAACAAAACATTTAGCCAAAGAGTAATAAAGACTAACATAAGTAGTGAAGAGGGGATTTGATTGGTTAACATATTTGTTGCCATGAAGACCGGAAGGTATAGAGCGTCAAAATGGCGGTCAGCATGTAAGCACAGTTTTTTACCCCAGACAAGACTTCTATAGATATATACCTCGTTGGATATAATAGGATTTGTTATTTAAAAATAACGTAAGATAACCTAACCTAACACACAGTACAAGATGGGACGTAAAAAAACCAAAAACACCATTTCACCATCGGAGGTCACTCTTATCACTGACTTTGGCAAAAAATCAATCCCTAAGTTATAAAGTATAGAAAAAAAATAGCTAGGATAAACTTAAAAATACCTGAAACTCATTCTGTTGTGATATCAAAATAAAATTATGGCCCCTGTATAGTCCCGACACAGACTTACTTGCTTCGTTGAGAAATACACCCGCTATTGGCTAAATACACGGCTAATTCATGTACTTCAGAACTTGCCGTTAAATCAAAACATATTGTCAATATTAGCAAAATATGTACGTACCACAAACTGTTTTTACGTTGTCTTCAGTTCCTCAATTGATAATCATCAAAAGTCCACATTTCTGATGCCAGTCATGGCCATGACGCCTCTAGCTTCCACGAAAAAACCCCTAAGTGCGAGGCCTTCGTAAGCACGAGGTTCTTGTGCGGCTGCACCTGTCGCGCCGCCCTAAGGACGGCACTGGGTGTATCACATTAAGTAGATATCTTGGGTTAGGTAAGGTGTATAAGGTGGTGTGGTCTGTCGGATTCATTTGAGTATGTTTGGCCATTCCAAGCAGGTCTACAGTTTACCTCCGCAAACTTAAGTTTTTCACAAAAAGCGAGTGGACATATGTGACATTTTGTAAACCCAAATATAGGCTAAGCTAGTCCTCTTATAAAATCATCCCTAATAGACAACCAAGGCCTATTTATGGATATAATATACTTACAGCAAAGCTAAAATTAGAATGTGATGGTTGACAAACAATAGCATTGGCCTACCGTATCTACATTATATGAAAGTTAAATAGGTATGGTAACTTAAAGAATACCATTTAGTCTTCATATTATGTTGAAGACAGTATTTCATGTATATTGACAGCATAAGAAGTTTGTTTTTAGTCACATCTTCTCTTATATAGGCTACATGTTACTTATGAATAAAACTGTAGGCTATAGGCCTATACCAAAACCTCAAGTCTTAAGTTATTCACACAGATTATTTAACCAGTAATGGAATAATGTTGGCATTCTCGCCGATGACACTTTGTCGTATTAAATCCAACTAAACAAACCACAGTCCTATTTACAGATGTGTATGAAACTACCAAGGAAACGTATCCGTAACTCAGAAGGTTTACATTCGATTACCGGTATTCTTATGAAATAAATTAAATTATTATTATTGAACTTGAAAGAACGTCACGTTTATAGTTTATGATTGTCGAACTGGATATTAGAACAGATTATCAAAAAATAAACTTCTCGTTCGTAATCGTAACCTCAAAGAAACGCCAAACATCAAGATGACAGCAACTAAAGTATTTTGACTGTTCTAAAGAGCCTGTGTACGGTGTGCTACTAAGGTCAAAAGTGGTAGGGTAACTTACTGAAGAATGTTAAAACTAATAATTCGTCAATTTCCGGTGTAGTTTATCAGAATCATTAAATCGTCAAAACGTTAGACCTAAAAATTTCATGACAATCCAATCGCTTCAATCCAATAAGATAAATTTAGATCTGAAATTATAAGATTTCCACCAAGCTACATAACTTAGGTACCGGTAAACATAATTCTCTCCCCTCTCTGTTTATGGGTATTACGTGACAGGTAATATTATCAGTTTGACCAACCTTAATATTTTCACAATATTTTCACGGTATGGCGATAAGTTACAAAATGTACTGACATAGAAAAGTTCTACTGCCGTTGTTTATTGTGAGGTCTGTATTTGAGTTTAAGATTTTTTTACATCATGTACATTTTAGATAATCACTTAACTTATCTGTTAGTTTATTTATTTGAAATCAGCAAGTATATTTACCAACAGGCATGATTGATTGGTGAGATTTACATGGTTGCTTATTAATAAGTTAACTACCTTGGGTTGGGTAATGTTTATAAGACAATGTGTTGTGGTGGGTTGATTTAAGTATTCTTAAGCCATATCAAGTACAGTTTGCCTCGGTAAACTTAAGTTTATCACAAAAAGTAAGTGGACATTGGTGACATTTAGTAACTCACAAATGTAAATATAAGCTAGGCCTATCATAACATTCCCCTGTATAGACTACCAAGACCTACTTATGGTTAGAATAAATTTACAGCAAAGCTAAAATTAAAATATGATGATTGACCAACTTGGGACAGTTGAGAAACAACAATAGCATTGGCCTACCTAAATTATCCTATATGAAAGGTAAATACTTAGTCAAAGGATACTGTCTGTTATGACAATTCAAACGTTGTAAGTTTATTAATAACATAAAAAGTTAGTTTTTAGTCACACCTTGTGTTATAATCATCCATGTTATGGCTACAACTATAGGCTAATATACAAAACCTGAGTATTATTCGAACACAAACTATCTGCAAAAGAACACAGGTACAAAACCACCAATGTATGGTTGTTTTTAGTAGTGCTGAATAAATAATGTTGGCATTCTCACTGATGACACTTTTTATCGTAGTATTAAATCCAACTTGAACCACAGTGCTTCACATAAGTTATGTGTATGGAAGTCACAAGGTAACATCCTTAACTTACAGAAGGTTTACATTTGATTATTGCTATAACATTAATGAAATTATTATGGGTGCAGTTTCTTATCTGGGCTCCTCTAACCTCAAACATCAAACGGCGATTGCGAACAAAACAAAATGACAGCAGCTGAGCAGCTGAGCTGATGTATTTTGACAGTTCTCCAACAACACGGTACCACAAAGCTCAAAATATGTACTGATATAATGTTCAATGAAAAAACTAACAATTATTAAAATGTAATAATAATTCGTCAATTATAGTTTATTTAAAGCATTAAGCCATCAAAACGTTACCCTAAAAATTTCATGACAATCCATCAAACCGTTAAAATGTAGATAGCGTCACACTACTTCGAATTTCAAACTGAGTATATGGATTCACTACGTTCATCCAAATATTCAGAAACTGTAAAGCGAACAGCTGTGGATAATTCCATTTGGCAGCTTAAAGAGCAGAAGCAAGAACAGCTGTTTCAAGATCTCAACCTTTCTAACCCGTGTGAAGAACGGGTACATCAGCTAGTGATTTATAAAAACTATGAAAGTTGTGTGTGCTGCATTCTGTGGTTAGCCCGTGGAACTACTACGAATTAAGATCAGCTGTTTGTATTTTCATTATCTCAAACAAAAATGAATGTCCATAAGAAATACATGGGAACTTTTTCGAGATCTTTGGCGGAGCCCTAAGGTCAGATCAAGATGAAAACCATTTAGTTTTCCTATTTTATGCCTGAAGAATCAGTGTACAAAATTTCAGCTCTCTACCTACATGGGAAAGTGGAGAATTAGTGATGAGTTAAGGAGTCAGTCAGTCAGTGAGTCAGTCAGCCAGGGCTTTGCCTTTGATAGATATAGATAAGGTTATAGCATGAAATAGGTTTATGGCAAGAAAAAATAAAATGTTTGCTTGCGATTTATATGTTTTGTTGTTAAAACAAACAAGAGCGGTGGACACTACAACTGTACCATTGGAGATGTCTAAACGAGAAGAAAATAACACTATTTCCACAGACAATTTTAAAATCTGAATGGTCGTAACAAAAACGATTGCATATTTTAATATTTTTAATATTATTACTCCAAAATTTACGTGATGCCACAGCAAGCGTTAGATATTTACAACGTTAAACTAATACAAATATATAGGGTTATCATCAGTTTTCTAGGCAATTACTTTTTACGTTACAATATATTGCTTAATACATACAGTGATTTTTCATTCAAGTCAACTCAATAATATTATCCATAAATATTTGCAAACTTCATTTATTATTCAAACATTTTAATTTGTTAACTCGCAGTAAAGTTCCACGAAATTATATTGACATTGCTTCCAGTTAAATTATAGCTGCATTAATAATTCGTTTTATGCTTTGGAGAGACAGCTCTTGGGACCCTTGTGACTACTCTCGCTAAGTAAAAGTAAGCTGAATGCTTAAAATTACTCTATATCAACATAATCTCTTATATGTGAGATTGTTAGCTTTACTGGACTGCTACTATATTGAAACAGAATAAAATAAAAACAGTTTACGCTTTGTGTAGGATTTATCCTTAAACCTAAAAGAACAAATCTTACAACAATGAGTACTCAACTGAGTTTATTTTATTCTGTTTAAATCTTGTATATGTTGAATGATAGCCTATACCAGGGATTGATAATTATAAATTGTAGACCTACTCACCGTCAATCACAGCAATCCAGTTCAGATTTATTTATCTGTACGCGTTTCACAGCACTATTGTGCTATTCATCAGCACACCTATTAGCTGCATCATCAGCAGAGATGAGATTATCTAGTTGATCCATGAAGATCTCGTCAGTTGTTTGAAAAATTCAGTTAAAACATTCATTTGACACATAAAACATACACGAACACGAACTATACTTAAACCGATGGCCATTTTCCGGAATGAAAGAGCACGATTGAACATAACCTCTACAGTTGACATGAGGTCGATCTCACAAAGGACCTATCATCTCTGCTATTGTGTGTTCAAACGCGTACAGATAAATAAATCTGAACTGGACTGCTGTGATTGACGGTGAGTAGGTAATATGGTGATATATATGGTGATATGGTGATAGGTATATATACGGTGAGTAGGTTTTATATGTATTTATACAAAAGGTTGTAAGCTTTATCTAATATTTACTACAGCCTGTAAGCATTAGTATTTATAGTCAATGCTGTAAGTGAGATGATACAGCTTTTTCTTTAATTTACAAGTAAGAAAAACAAGATACCTCTAGTTTAAATTCGAATTTTTGCACAAGTTTAAGTTCATGACAGCAAACAAACACAGTTAATTAACTCGTACAAACGTTTTACAGCAAGTTTACGTATTCTAAAATAAAACCTTAAATAAATATAACAACTTTGTTGTGTTTGATGTAGAAACAGTTTTGCCATCGTATAACTAAAATCCAATTATGTTTTCATCCGAGATATCTATTCAGAGTTGTGTTTCTGGGCGATTCTGGATGAAGTTTGTTGCGTGAACTTTGTATTTAATAACTTTTCCATCGAAACTCAAATATATGCTCATGAACAAATAACTCAAACGGTGTTATTTGATATATTGAAATTTAAAAATATTTTTCATTTAATTACATTATACAAAATATTTCCTATCATCCCTTTTAGTTCGCATCTCGTGATGTTTCATGCTTCAGTTGTAACTTTATAGCTGATATTGGAGACTTTAAATTCATTATGTCCGTGTATTTTGACCTTTAGACATTTGTAGGTATCTGATTACCATTAAAAATAAATTATAATTATCATCATTTTGTTAAAGATTACAATTATTACTATTTAAATCATTTTACGTAACCGAATGATAACCACAATTTCGTAATTTTGTATACTTACTTAAAACTAAACTTACAACTTAATTAAACTGTTTTTTCTTAATTTATAACTTTAATATTTTTAGAGATCATTTTGAAAATTCACATTATTATAGCTTTCTAGGAATCTTGAGGAACAATAATAACCTTTCAATGAAACTCAACTTCAGTTCTCTCTTCAAGTAATAATTAATTAGCACTTCTGAGGAGCTTCAACCCACCTTTGAGATGGTGAATTAGAAAAGAACAAACTTGTTTTTTCTATTATATAACGGAACATTTATTGGAGATTATTAAGTTGGAATTATAATTTTCTCTTAAAGTTTGTTGGAAACGATGGCGATGTGGGCTTTATACTCCTTAAGAACACATTTTGAACAGAATACATTATATTTAATTTATTCATATTCAGAAAACTATGATTCATATCTAAAATTAATCGTCTCCTGAATATACATTTTGTTTGTAAGCAATGTTTGTAATAAAATAAGTAAATTTTATAAAATTAATAAAAACAACTCGTGTGCAACATTTTTTGTAACTCTTTGACGTTTTTCTGTGATTTTAAAACATTTGCTCGATTAATAACAAACAAATATTGTATCTAGTGAAGACATGTCGAGTGAAGTTGACACTGGTTAACCTGCGATCAGCTGGAATGTTATAAAAAGTTGCCCCTCTTTCCAGTGCGTAGGAACACATACTTCGTTGTAGTTAAAAATTAAATCTAAATAAATACAAAATGTAATATTCATACTGTTTGAATTATCCTACCAATCACGCTTGGGGTATTCAGGACAAAACCCCAAGCCCGAAATTACGGTAGAAATTCTTTAGAACGTCACTATTTTGATAATTTATTCGGTGGTGCAACCCACCTTACAACAGCACCTGTAAATCAAACGTCCTCTTAAATTTATAGTCCCTGGGGGCCAAGCTTTGCTCGGGGAAAGGCCAGTCAGATTGTTTAGATGACTTGGAGTAATATTTCACCTCTTCCCCCTACTGATAATCGGATTTTTATAACTCATTTGCCTCTTTCTACATTTTTAAAGTCACTCCAGTTGTTGTTTATAGGTCATTGTCCCTTTGATTTATTTTACTACTCTATATATGTAATCTTCACTCAAATCTTTTAATCTCTGGTCTAATTTAACCAAATGTTAATAACCATAAACAACATGATTATTACATTGGCAGTTCATTGTTTGATTATAAACAGCTGTTGCAATTCTTTTGTTTTGATTTTCAACTCCATAAGCCCAATGTTAATATTTTAATTTTTTATTTTAGTTTTTTAAAATTATTTGATTTTTCCTGGGGAAGAGACTTGTCTAGAACATATTTTTATACCAGACCTTAGTTATTTCCAAAATTTGAAGGAAATCCTAGGAGCCATTTTCGAGATAATTGTGCAACCAACCAATCAAGCAAACATTACTCATATAAGAGTATAGGATAACTAAAAATATTGTATTAATTAGAGATTTAAGGAGTACATTATTTAAATATCATAACATTTAGCGAGTACGTCGTATTTCAATAAGATTACATTCAAATGAATAACAATTGAAAACCAGTTAAATTATTGATAGTCTAAAATTTTGTTTATTACAAGTCACACTTAGGGGATTTTCCAAATACATTTTCAACGAGTCGGATTCGTTATCCAAAAAGTTATAACGGTAATTACCATGTTGTTAATGAGAGGTTGGCAACCCTGCAATTGTTGGCGATGTGATTTGATTGGATTAGCTGAGCCAATCGGACCAAGTTTGTAATCCGTGGGAGTTTGTTTTTCATTCTCTCCCACGTGAAACTGTTGTGTGGCCTTACCTTGTAGTTTGGTTTACCAAGGTATTACCATAGAGTATTACCAATACTTGTGGTATTCTTAATCTATGGTATTACAACGGGTTTATTTCAAATTTGTTGATGGACATCCTATTAACACTCATATATTATACAGTATTAGCTTAGTAATATCATTGATTTTGAATACAGAATAAATATACCAAGACTGGTTATTTTTTAAGGCAGGAAATTGGACCAGCTGGTCCACTAATTAGACAACTATATCAGCTGCGTCTGAAAGAAAAATAACAACCCGTTTTTCTTACAAAAGAAATCCCGTTTTATCCCTTTATGTCACTTTAAAAATCCCTTTTTATCCCGCTTTTAATCTGAGATCCATTAAGCTGTGTCCCGCTAGATTTCAAAATCAAATGGTTTTCAGTTTACATTTACCAGCCGCTCTCATTTTATTGTATATGGTTATATTCTTAAACATAGGAAATTATTCTAACCTGTGATGCGGGACGAACGAGGAAGGTAATATTGGTGTTTTTATCCCGCATCCCGTTTTAATCCCGCGGAGGGTTTGAAAATCCCGGAAACGGGATAACAATCCCGCAAATTGAAACATTGGTTGCCAGCGCCTCCTTTGAGATGGTGTAGCACTAGTTTCATGGTATATTTTTCGGGTCACAGATGGGCCATAAGCTCGGTTCATCTATTCTGTATTCAAAATCAATGGTAATATTTAATGAATTTGTTTTAATACAAAGAAATTGTTTTTTTTTATAACAATGTTTTGTTTTCAATTATCATGTGCAAAAGATTTGTATGTAGACCAGGTAATTAAACTTTACCAGAATTAATTAGTTTGGATACAAGTTAACTTAAACTCAGTTTGGACGTGACTTAATTAAAAGCGAATGAGTGATAAGTAGTGGTGAAATGATGGTTTAACATCACTTCCGGCGCTTTTTCCCCATGTTATTCTTATGGGGAGCCGTTTTTGGACCGACGCCAGCTCCCGCCTATAGAGCTCCCGCGCCTTAGCCCATACTAACGTCCAACCCTTGCCTATATTAAATATATTTTCCCAATCCCCATCCCTCCTCTATATTTTTTAAAATTAATTTTCAAATTCAGGCTAAAAAACTATCTTTGGTGTTTACTGTCCGATTTGTCTGCAATTTGGATATGTTATTGTCCTAGGCAAGTGTTTTAATAAATTTCACTTACATTTCCCAAATTCACTATAACGGTCAAATTAAAAAATTTTGAAAAATACTGCCGCCAACTTCTTTATTTACTGTCCGATTTGTCTTCAATTTGGATATGTTATTGTCCTAGGCAAGTGTTTTAATAAATTCCACGTACATTTCCCAAATTCACTATTACGGTCAAATTAAAAAATATTTTTGAAAAATACTGCCAATTGCCAACTTCTTTATTTACTGTCCGATTTGTCTTCAATTTGGATATGTTATTGTCCTAGGCAAGTGTTTTAATAAATTCCACCTACATATCCCAAATTCACTATTACGGTCAAATTAGAAAATATTTTTTGAAAAATAGTGCCAATTGCCAACTTCTTTATTAACTGTCCGATTTGTCTTCAATTTGGATATGTTATTGTCCTAGGCAAGTGTTTTAATAAATTTCACTTACATATCCCAAATTCACTATTACGGTCAAATTAAAAAATATTTTTGAAAAATACTGCCAATTGCCAACTTCTTTATTTACTGTCTGATTTATTTAAAATTTGGATATGTTATTGCCCTAGGCAAGTCTTTTAATAAATTCCACTTACATATCCCAAAATTCACTATTACGGTCAAATTAAAAAATATTTTTGAAAAATACTGCCAATTGCCAACTTCTTTATTTACTGTCCGATTTGTTTAAAACTTGGATATGTTATTGTCGCAGGCAAGTGTTTTAATAAATTACACTTACATTTCCCAAATTCACTATTACAGTCAAATTAAAAATTATTTTTGAAAAATACTGCCAATTGCCAACTTCTTTATTTACTGTCCGATTTGTTTAAAATTTGGATATGTTATTGTTGTAGGCTAGTGTATATGCACCATCCACATTTTACAAATATTGCGGTTAAATTTTAAAAAAATTTGGAAAAATACTGCCAATTGGCAACTTCTTTATTTATGGTCTGATTTGTTTAAAATTTATATATGTCATTATTCTAGGCTAGTACACACCATCCACATTTGACAAATTAACTATAACGGTCAAATTTAAAAAATATTTTGAAAAATATACTAACAATTTCAAACTTCTTTATTTACTGTCTGATTTGATTTATTTTCGGATATGTTATAGCGCTTATATAGGTAACAAGACCACACTACCACATGTTCCACTACCCCCTATAATACAATATTTTGTCTTTTTTGTTTGTTTATTTTGCTGTAATCCCAAAACTGACTTTGCTGTTTATTGTCCGATTTGCCTACACTTTGGATATTGTCCTAAGCATTTATTGTCTGATTTATTTTTGGATATGTTATAGCCCCCAACTATTATATCTAAAATTACAATATTATTTCCACCTATAATACAGTTGTTTGTTTTGCCGCAACCTAAAAACTAACATTGGTATTTGTGTTTTTACAAAACTATATTTTGTAAATTACTACCAATAACTCCTTTATTTACTTTTCGACTTGTTATATCCCCTTATATCTAAATTTACCGTATATTTTTTCTCTTTTAGTGCTGTTTTGTCGTAACCAAACTTTGGATATGACTGCAATATATTACTGCCCATTGCATAAGTAAATACCCCATTTCCAAATTCAATATTACGGTTGGATTAAAAAAAATAAATGCAAGCTTATTATATACATCCAGCTGATAAGTAATATATATCCACAAAATATTTATGGTCAGAACTGCCTAAATTTTGGATATGTTTTAAGCCAATGCGATAGCAAAAAATAAATTTTTAAAACCCAAAACAACTAAACACAAAACACTAATCTTTCTTTGTGCTTGTTTGGAGTAGTCTTTATTTTATCCAACTTAATTTTAATTTTGTAGTTAAAATCAAACTAGCTCCCTTTCCAGCCAGTGGTTGGAGACATAAAGGTTACGAATATTTTCAAACTGTACAATATATCTTTTTCTACCCCTATGTTGGACTTGTTTAATAGCGCTTATTAATAATTCCGCACCATATTCCAAATCCTCCAGTCTACTACATTCATTAAATTTAACATTGCCTTTAATATCTTGCATCTCTATGTCTTCTTGTCCATCATCCCACTCATTGTTACGGAAACTTTCTATTTTTGGAAAGGAATTGCCATAAAATGTTGCGGTTCCGTTAGTGTTAAAGCTTGCAAGTGGCTCGTTGGTAGGTAGATAAATAATGTCCAAATCACCACTGTATGGCAACACGCTATAACCTTGCCTATTCTTATTTATCTCTATAAATACAGTTTTACAGACACCTTTAACATAGTATACACCCCTCCATCCTTTTCTGCCAACACTCCCACAAACTTGTTGTTTACTACAAACGCATACACTATATAATGTCCATAATGCTCTAGATCCTCCCAACGTCGCAAGAAGTAATCTTTTAATTTATCCTCTCTTTCCCTTCTTTCTTGTTCTTTAGCCAACTGTGCTTTGTATTCCTCTGCAACAGTATTTTCCACATATTCCAATTTACGCTTATTACTGTCAATGTCTTCTAATTCCAGTTTCCTCTTTTTGGAACAACTCTCTAAGAAAGGCTTGGAAAGTGGCTCTATTTCTTTAATAGTGTATGGGTACAGTTTATTGGTCCGGCTTCTTAAAACGTAGGGAGTAAGGTTAGGACTTTCCAAATTGATGTGTTTAGGTATAGTGGAGAAAGGTGTATTTGATGTGCCCCCAGATTTGATGTAACACTTATGCTTTACACTTACGGCACCCTCCTCTATTACCTCTACATAGTTAGTTGGTAAACAGTTAAAGCTAAATGCAGATAGAGCATACTTTATTAACTTTTCCCTTTGTGTACTATCTTTTGGCAGTTTTAGTTGTACTCCAGTTAACTTCTTCGTATTACTATTACCCCAATATGCATATTGTAATAAATCGTTAAACACTAAACAACAATTGTTTTGTAATTGATTGGCAACTTTCACCCACATCTTATACAGAGGTACAGCATAGAATGGAGCATTTTGAAAGTACCGTTTGTTGTCTTCTATTAGACTTAAACAATCTCTTAAAGGTTCAAACCCTTTACCAAAACCTCTACAATAGATTGTTGCCTCTAACCTTGTTATTCCATTCTCTCTAGCTAGTTTAGACGAGAACGTTTCTTTTAGGTTTACAAAGTTTATTATATGGTTTCCTATACTTTTAATTACTCCAGGACTTGTAATCTGGCATATAAATTTATTATATATTTTTACCCTGCTATTTACATTAAACCATGTTAAACAGTCTTTACTAACATTATCTACAATAACATTATGGGGGTCCATTCGCCCCCCTGGTAGCAAAAGTTAAAGTTTTCTGTATGATATTGGCACATTTCCTCTTTATTAAATATTCCAGCCAAATCTAGTGTTATATCGAAATCCATAAGATAGTACATTTCTTTTTCCAGATCTTGCAGTATCTTTGGAAGATCTTCCAACAAATCCTTAATTTTAACATTTGCAAGCTCTATTTTATAGGGAATTGCTATAGGATCATCATACTTTTGTTTAATTTGGTCAATATCTTTCTTTATTATTTGTAACACACCCTCGCTTTGGGAGAATGGTAGTTTGGCCACAACACCATGTCGAGCTAAAGAGAACTTTTTAAATATTCCTCATAAGTAGCTATTAAACGAGCCACATATTTCCTTCTTAACTTTAAATTTATTCCGAACGTCCCCATCACAATCCGCAACATTGGTTATCTTAACTAACATCCGTTATAGATGTTATTTAATTTTGGTTCACCCTCGCAATAGTTTATATTACCTATGTCTGTAAGAAGGTTATTATTACGTAGATTTTCTAATAAAAACCATATACCGAATCTTTCGTTAGTAGGTTTAATACAATTCCCCAATAAATGGCCAACAGAGTACATTTCTTTTATACAAAAGTAGCGGAAACATGTAAACAGGACAGATTACACCATAGGCACATAGAGGTTGTAAATATATGGATATTGTATATAAACACAGGCGAGCGGTAAGTGTAACATGTAAGTGGACACCCACATGCAAATATGGAATACCCCCAAATTCGACTAAATAAGTTTATAGTCTCAATATAATTAACATATTAACTAACGGCGCCATCCCGCATTAGTACCCAAATTGTCGAAATTCTATAATTCTATTCTTAGTCCTTGTATTAGGTTTTGTACTATTAAACCCAACACCCCCTGCAGTAGAGTAATATATGTATTTAATACAGATACGCACATTCTACAAGACCCATACATCTGTTGTATAAGCAGCAGAATAGACGTCTCACCCATTGTGTTGTTGTAAAGTAAAACATAAATGTAAATTGTGCTGGATACAACCGGCCAGATATTAGACAGGAAATGTGTTGGAAGTGTATTGCCAAATAGTAAGACAAACACCACATAGTGCAGCATGTAATCAATCCATTACTATTTAGACAAAGGTCAGTATTGGTACAACATCCGATATATTAGCCAAACCCACAATCAAACTTGGAAAACAAACAGTAAAAGATAAATATTATAGTAACAGAAATAGTAAGAGTATAAGGACATAGTAATATTTAAAGTTTATAAAACAACACAAATGCAGAGACACAATAACACACTCCAACACATTTGGACACAGGCACAGATACTGGTTTACATCCATTTAACACAACTTTACACGTTCTGTCAACCGACACAAAAATAGTTTGTAAATTGTGTAAGAAATATATGTAATATAAACAAATTTAACACAATCATAACATTGTGGACAATGTTATGATTGTGTTAAATTTGTTTATATTACATATATTTCTTACACAATTTACAAACTATTTTTGTGTCGGTTGACAGAACGTGTAAAGTTGTGTTAAATGGATGTAAACCAGTATCTGTGCCTGTGTCCAAATGTGTTGGAGTGTGTTATTGTGTCTCTGCATTTGTGTTGTTTTATAAACTTTAAATATTACTATGTCCTTATACTCTTACTATTTCTGTTACTATAATATTTATCTTTTACTGTTTGTTTTCCAAGTTTGATTGTGGGTTTGGCTAATATATCGGATGTTGTACCAATACTAACCTTTGTCTAAATAGTAATGGATTGATTACATGCTGCACTATGTGGTGTTTGTCTTACTATTTGGCAATACACTTCCAACACATTTCCTGTCTAATATCTGGCCGGTTGTATCCAGCACAATTTACATTTATGTTTTACTTTACAACAACACAATGGGTGAGACGTCTATTCTGCTGCTTATACAACAGATGTATGGGTCTTGTAGAATGTGCGTATCTGTATTAAATACATATATTACTCTACTGCAGGGGGTGTTGGGTTTAATAGTACAAAACCTAATACAAGGACTAAGAATAGAATTATAGAATTTCGACAATTTGGGTACTAATGCGGGATGGCGCCGTTAGTTAATATGTTAATTATATTGAGACTATAAACTTATTTAGTCGAATTTGGGGGTATTCCATATTTGCATGTGGGTGTCCACTTACATGTTACACTTACCGCTCGCCTGTGTTTATATACAATATCCATATATTTACAACCTCTATGTGCCTATGGTGTAATCTGTCCTGTTTACATGTTTCCGCTACTTTTGTATAAAAGAAATGTAATCTGTTGGCCATTTATTGGGGAATTGTATTAAACCTACTAACGAAAGATTCGGTATATGGTTTTTATTAGAAAATCTACGTAATAATAACCTTCTTACAGACATAGGTAATATAAACTATTGCGAGGGTGAACCAAAATTAAATAACATCTATAACGGATGTTAGTTAAGATAACCAATGTTGCGGATTGTGATGGGGACGTTCGGAATAAATTTAAAGTTAAGAAGGAAATATGTGGCTCGTTTAATAGCTACTTATGAGGAATATTTAAAAAGTTCTCTTTAGCTCGACATGGTGTTGTGGCCAAACTACCATTCTCCCAAAGCGAGGGTGTGTTACAAATAATAAAGAAAGATATTGACCAAATTAAACAAAAGTATGATGATCCTATAGCAATTCCCTATAAAATAGAGCTTGCAAATGTTAAAATTAATGATTTGTTGGAAGATCTTCCAAAGATACTGCAAGATCTGGAAAAAGAAATGTACTATCTTATGGATTTCGATATAACACTAGATTTGGCTGGAATATTTAATAAAGAGGAAATGTGCCAATATCTTACAGAAAACTTTAACTTTTGCTACCAGGGGGGCGAATGGACCCCCATAATGTTATTGTAGATAATGTTAGTAAAGACTGTTTAACATGGTTTAATGTAAATAGCAGGGTAAAAATATATAATAAATTTATATGCCAGATTACAAGTCCTGGAGTAATTAAAAGTATAGGAAACCATATAATAAACTTTGTAAACCTAAAAGAAACGTTCTCGTCTAAACTAGCTAGAGAGAATGGAATAACAAGGTTAGAGGCAACAATCTATTGTAGAGGTTTTGGTAAAGGGTTTGAACCTTTAAGAGATTGTTTAAGTCTAATAGAAGACAACAAACGGTACTTTCAAAATGCTCCATTCTATGCTGTACCTCTGTATAAGATGTGGGTGAAAGTTGCCAATCAATTACAAAACAGTTGTTGTTTAGTGTTTAACGATTTATTACAATATGCATATTGGGGTAATAGTAATACGAAGAAGTTAACTGGAGTACAACTAAAACTGCCAAAAGATAGTACACAAAGGGAAAAGTTAATAAAGTATGCTCTATCTGCATTTAGCTTTAACTGTTTACCAACTAACTATGTAGAGGTAATAGAGGAGGGTGCCGTAAGTGTAAAGCATAAGTGTTACATCAAATCTGGGGGCACATCAAATACACCTTTCTCCACTATACCTAAACACATCAATTTGGAAAGTCCTAACCTTACTCCCTACGTTTTAAGAAGCCGGACCAATAAACTGTACCCATACACTATTAAAGAAATAGAGCCACTTTCCAAGCCTTTCTTAGAGAGTTGTTCCAAAAAGAGGAAACTGGAATTAGAAGACATTGACAGTAATAAGCGTAAATTGGAATATGTGGAAAATACTGTTGCAGAGGAATACAAAGCACAGTTGGCTAAAGAACAAGAAAGAAGGGAAAGAGAGGATAAATTAAAAGATTACTTCTTGCGACGTTGGGAGGATCTAGAGCATTATGGACATTATATAGTGTATGCGTTTGTAGTAAACAACAAGTTTGTGGGAGTGTTGGCAGAAAAGGATGGAGGGGTGTATACTATGTTAAAGGTGTCTGTAAAACTGTATTTATAGAGATAAATAAGAATAGGCAAGGTTATAGCGTGTTGCCATACAGTGGTGATTTGGACATTATTTATCTACCTACCAACGAGCCACTTGCAAGCTTTAACACTAACGGAACCGCAACATTTTATGGCAATTCCTTTCCAAAAATAGAAAGTTTCCGTAACAATGAGTGGGATGATGGACAAGAAGACATAGAGATGCAAGATATTAAAGGCAATGTTAAATTTAATGAATGTAGTAGACTGGAGGATTTGGAATATGGTGCGGAATTATTAATAAGCGCTATTAAACAAGTCCAACATAGGGGTAGAAAAAGATATATTGTACAGTTTGAAAATATTCGTAACCTTTATGTCTCCAACCACTGGCTGGAAAGGGAGCTAGTTTGATTTTAACTACAAAATTAAAATTAAGTTGGATAAAATAAAGACTACTCCAAACAAGCACAAAGAAAGATTAGTGTTTTGTGTTTAGTTGTTTTGGGTTTTAAAAATTTATTTTTTGCTATCGCATTGGCTTAAAACATATCCAAAATTTAGGCAGTTCTGACCATAAATATTTTGTGGATATATATTACTTATCAGCTGGATGTATATAATAAGCTTGCATTTATTTTTTTTAATCCAACCGTAATATTGAATTTGGAAATGGGGTATTTACTTATGCAATGGGCAGTAATATATTGCAGTCATATCCAAAGTTTGGTTACGACAAAACAGCACTAAAAGAGAAAAAATATACGGTAAATTTAGATATAAGGGGATATAACAAGTCGAAAAGTAAATAAAGGAGTTATTGGTAGTAATTTACAAAATATAGTTTTGTAAAAACACAAATACCAATGTTAGTTTTTAGGTTGCGGCAAAACAAACAACTGTATTATAGGTGGAAATAATATTGTAATTTTAGATATAATAGTTGGGGGCTATAACATATCCAAAAATAAATCAGACAATAAATGCTTAGGACAATATCCAAAGTGTAGGCAAATCGGACAATAAACAGCAAAGTCAGTTTTGGGATTACAGCAAAATAAACAAACAAAAAAGACAAAATATTGTATTATAGGGGGTAGTGGAACATGTGGTAGTGTGGTCTTGTTACCTATATAAGCGCTATAACATATCCGAAAATAAATCAAATCAGACAGTAAATAAAGAAGTTTGAAATTGTTAGTATATTTTTCAAAATATTTTTTAAATTTGACCGTTATAGTTAATTTGTCAAATGTGGATGGTGTGTACTAGCCTAGAATAATGACATATATAAATTTTAAACAAATCAGACCATAAATAAAGAAGTTGCCAATTGGCAGTATTTTTCCAAATTTTTTTAAAATTTAACCGCAATATTTGTAAAATGTGGATGGTGCATATACACTAGCCTACAACAATAACATATCCAAATTTTAAACAAATCGGACAGTAAATAAAGAAGTTGGCAATTGGCAGTATTTTTCAAAAATAATTTTTAATTTGACTGTAATAGTGAATTTGGGAAATGTAAGTGTAATTTATTAAAACACTTGCCTGCGACAATAACATATCCAAGTTTTAAACAAATCGGACAGTAAATAAAGAAGTTGGCAATTGGCAGTATTTTTCAAAAATATTTTTTAATTTGACCGTAATAGTGAATTTTGGGATATGTAAGTGGAATTTATTAAAAGACTTGCCTAGGACAATAACATATCCAAATTTTAAATAAATCAGACAGTAAATAAAGAAGTTGGCAATTGGCAGTATTTTTCAAAAATATTTTTTAATTTGACCGTAATAGTGAATTTGGGATATGTAAGTGAAATTTATTAAAACACTTGCCTAGGACAATAACATATCCAAATTGAAGACAAATCGGACAGTTAATAAAGAAGTTGGCAATTGGCACTATTTTTCAAAAAATATTTTCTAATTTGACCGTAATAGTGAATTTGGGATATGTAGGTGGAATTTATTAAAACACTTGCCTAGGACAATAACATATCCAAATTGAAGACAAATCGGACAGTAAATAAAGAAGTTGGCAATTGGCAGTATTTTTCAAAAATATTTTTTAATTTGACCGTAATAGTGAATTTGGGAAATGTACGTGGAATTTATTAAAACACTTGCCTAGGACAATAACATATCCAAATTGAAGACAAATCGGACAGTAAATAAAGAAGTTGGCGGCAGTATTTTTCAAAATTTTTTAATTTGACCGTTATAGTGAATTTGGGAAATGTAAGTGAAATTTATTAAAACACTTGCCTAGGACAATAACATATCCAAATTGCAGACAAATCGGACAGTAAACACCAAAGATAGTTTTTTAGCCTGAATTTGAAAATTAATTTTAAAAAATATAGAGGAGGGATGGGGATTGGGAAAATATATTTAATATAGGCAAGGGTTGGACGTTAGTATGGGCTAAGGCGCGGGAGCTCTATAGGCGGGAGCTGGCGTCGGTCCAAAAACGGCTCCCCATAAGAATAACATGGGGAAAAAGCGCCGGAAGTGATGTTAAACCATCATTTCACCACTACTGTGATAGACGAAATCTTTGTTTTAGTTTGACAAAATTTGTTTTTTCTTATAGAAGAAATTGTTTTTCTTTTTTTATTGATTTGATTTGCATAACTGTCATTAATTATTTTATGACAAATAAATTTTAAATATAATGAAAAATTACAAATTTGACTAATTAAAGGTTATTCTTACTAAGTGGGAGTTGTGTTGGGTTCTTAACTAGCGTAAGAAATTAAATAAATACAGCGAATCTTTACCACTATATTTTCTTTTGATTACAAGAAATTACATTGGTATATATCCCTTTATTTTTTCTGAAACAAAATATTTCAAACAACGCACGTCAACATTACCTAGACCACAATTAATATTTTAATCTATCTATATATCAGCTGTTTCAAGCTAACTTACCTTCCTAACCCGTGCGAAGAACAGGCACATTCTACTAGTCTATGATATTATAAAGAAGAGGTGGTTTCTGCCTGTCTGTCTGTCTGATGTTCCGGGTAAACGCAAAAACTACTGAACTGACTGGGCTGAAATTTTACACAAAGGTAGATCTTGAACCCGTGCAACACATAGGCCTATTCACTTCCTTAAACTCACCTAGGGCTACGCCCCGTGAAGTCCTATGTTTCAATGTTTACATTTCAGAAGAAAGTAAACATTCAGAAACTGTAATGCAAACAGCTGTGGATACTTTCCATTTGACAGCTTAAGAGCAGAAGCAAGAACAGCTGTTTCAAGATCTCAACCTTTCTAACCCGTGCGAAGAACGGATACATCAACTAGTATATTTTGTTTAGTTACGCACTATATAAATAAACAAATTAGATATATTAACCTGAATCTGAATTTTTAGCACTTAGGGTGATTTTAAGTAATGTAAGAAAATCAACATAGTAATTTTACATTACGCTTTTGTCCAATTTTAATTAGCAAGACAATGCAAACCAAGCCAAAGTCTGTTGGAAGGGGTTCCAGTACCTGGCGCTTGCTTTGTCAACAAAACCTCTGCGTTTGCTTCGAGCGAAACGTTTTACGTTAAACATACGTTTAACCTAAGAGTTTGTTACTAGTTTATGGCTATTTAGTTATTTGTAGTTAATTATGGTTTCTTTACAAGTCTGTACGATAAATTTGCTTCAATTTATTTGTACTACCCATTCCGAGTATAATCAGAAAATAGTAAACGGTTTCACAGTAACAACCTTTTAACGAGTAAAAAAAATTGGAAGAAAATTAGTTGCTAAACTATAAAAATTATGGACATTTTTTTAAAGTTTCGATCTACTTATTACAAATATACCATCGGATAACGCATACTTTATGTTATAATCCGAAATGAAAATGATTTTAAATTATAGTTGTTAAGTATTGAATTAAGACTTATCTTCAATGATATTCTTAATAACGAAATTGATTGATATGTAATTAATAAACATTTACTTATAAGAAACCATTTATATTCTTATCATATATTTATACTATAGCCTTTTATACTCGTGTTTTAGGTTTTTCTATATACAATTTTACACTATTAAGGAAAGGATTTCTTTCAGTGGGATTGATTTTCACCAAATTACCGGAAATTGAAAGCCACGACGCCCATCCTGAACTTAAGAATCTTGAGTCTAGTGCAATAGGAAAACGTAAGTAAATTGATGTGTAAACTATGCAGTACAAGTAGTACCATAACGGATTGTAGTACCATTGTAGTACCATAACGGTTTGTAGTACCATTGTAGTACCATAACGGATTGTAGTACCATTGTAGTACCATAACGGATTGTAGTACCATTGTAGTACCATAACGGTTTGTAGTACCATTGCAGTACCATAACGGATTGTAGTACCATTGTAGTACCATAACGGATTGTAGTACCATTGTAGTACCATAACGGATTGTAGTACAATTGTAGTACCATAACGGATTGTAGTACCATTGTAGTAGCATAACGGATTGTAGTACCATAACGGATTGTAGTACCATTCTAGTACCATAACGGATTGTAGTAACATTGTAGTAGCATAACGGATTGTAGTACCATTCTAGTACCATAACGGACTGTAGTAACATTGTAGTAGCATAACGGATTGTAGTACCATTGTAGTACCATAACGGATTGTAGTACCATTCTAGTACCATAACGGATTGTAGTACCATTGTAGTAGCATAACGGATTGTAGTACCATTGTAGTAGCATAATGGATTGTAGTACCATAACGGATTGTAGTACCATTCTAGTACCATAACGGATTGTAGTAACATTGTAGTAGCATAACGGATTGTAGTACCATTGTAGTACCGTAACGGATTTCCTAGAAACTGTGTCTTAGAAGGCTGTACGATAAAGATTGTTTAAATTTAAATATTTTTATTACCTACTAAGTGATAGGTATAGTTAGAAAATGGTAAACAGTAGTTTAAGTAAAACCCATCACTAAATAAGTACTCAAAATATCAAACTGTAAGGCACGTTTTAGATATTATTTGAATACATCTAAATCCAGCGAACATAAGTCAATTGTCAAGTTATTATGTCACTTGGAGGTACGTTCTTTTCACCGTGTAATACGAAAAATGATTTGAATTTAAATTAGGTCTTAAACTTTGGTCCGTGTCGTCTGGAGTGTACAATAGTACCGGCGCTATTTTACATTTCAACAATTGTTTTAGTTGATATGTGTAAAATATATTTAGTTTTCCTATTCCGGAGGCTAACTAGAGATTATTACTGATTGAAATATGATTTATTACTAATTAAATTTTAGATATGTTTATTAAAAATATATTACAAAATCCCGTTTTTCAGACCAAGATAGATTCAAACTGTAATAAGTTCCACACGTTTCGGTTTAAAATTGAAATTGAAAATGTATGGAACAAAATTTATACTCACCAAAATTTAAGTGATTCAAGTGTTTACCTGAATATTCCAGTCGACACAGTAACAATGCACAAGCTAGACACTGGGTAGCAAGTAGACTACCATAGACAACAGCGTTCAGCGTCTGTTACCATGGTAACAGCCGCGCATGCGTGCGCATACCCTGGCGATGTTACCGGTCTGCATTGTTAGTGAATTTCCTTTGGAAAGTGAAATATTAGCATGACCCGCACGGTGAAAGTTAAGCCCGGGACCACCATAGAAGTTCCTAACGTGACCCCCACTGAACACGTTTTGGGGGGTCGTTCAAAATTGTATATATATATATATATATGTGTGTGTGTGTGTGTGTGTGTGTGTGTGTGTGTGTGTGTGTGTGTGTGTGTTTGCACTCTAGCGGTCGCATTTTTTGTACGATTAACTTAAAATTTGGTAGGGACGTTCCTTTCTGTAATCAGTTGGACAAGTTCGTTGGGCGAAACATTCAGAAAACTCTAAACCCCTTTTTTGGGGATTAATTTTTCAAATTTCGAGTTTTTGGGCCCAAAAAGGGTCAGAAAATCCCCGGACGTAAAATTAATGCACGTAAAAAGGTGGGATTTAGTGAGGCTAAAGTGTTAAGCCCTCTCTCGTCATTCTAGCATAAATATTTACCGAGTTATTAAAGAAAATGTGTTACGACTAAACACAGTACGTTGTCTTATGGGGGTTTTACACTAGAAAAGCCTGTTATTCATTTGTTAGAGTACTTTTATCATCCCCAGCAACCTCACGAGCAAATGAAACCAGGAGCATCAGAACAGCAAAAAAATCAATGATTTCAAATTTCAATAAAAATTGGAATACATGTATGTTTTTACACTTATTTAGAGTTTTAAAAGTTTTTATGTGGAAATTCACTTCCCTCACGTCAGCGTGCTGCGTGCGAACTCGTTTACTATAGTTACCTCTGCTGTTATCAGTGTATCGAGCTATTTGTATGCCACAGGAGTGTGTCTGGGTCTCTTAATTTCGGCTGGGAAAGGCTGGATGGTTTTGAGAGATATTTCAAAGAATTTTAGTTGTTGTACGAATATTTTCTAATAAAATTAGATTTTACAGGATTTAACGTTAAACTAACAAAAACGTAGCGACAAAATAATGATGCACATGTTTCTTTTAGCAATAATTTTTTTAAATTTAAATTTCTTAACTCATTCAAAAATTGATTTTTTGCAACTTGTGGTTTATTTTAATTTTAAGGTAATCTGTAGGTATACAAATGAAATAACTGTTTTGACTGTACATTGGTTAGAATCTTGGAATCATTGGTTTGATTATTTTGATGTTTTATGTTTTTACCCCGGTAACAAGTTCCTAAAGTTTACGGAGAGCGTTTGGATACACCCTTTATTTAAAAATATCAGAAAGAGCAAAAAACTTTCTCTCGGTATTCTATCACAATTAAAATCTGAAAATAAACGGTATCAGGAAACTGACACATACTTTCTCCCTTTTAACCCAACTTTAATTAATAAATTACTTTTTATTTGCTGAATATAGAATACAAAGCTCGGTCGAATGTACAGAAAATCTTGTAAACAAGATGTTTTCAAATATATCCACCCAAATCCCTGTTTAGGAGGCACTACAGAATCTATCGCTACACACATGGTTTTAAGAGGGGAAATGTCCCCTATCCCCCCAGGGTTAGTAAGGGGCAACATATTTAGAATTTCCTCTGTTGGTCAATGCCAACAAGCATATCAAGTTTGAACGAAATTGATCAATAAATAAGAGAGAAATAATCATTTTTGTATTCCCCATAAGAATAACATTGGACAACGTACTGCGTATACCGCAAAATGAAAATTTAAATTCCTTCCGCAACCAGTAATCTTAGAATAGTAATTCAAGATACTAAATTATTTAGTTTTTTGACCTCTTTTTAATAGTGAATAGTAATATTTTTTATATTTATGTTTTCTTTATGAAAAATCCAAAAAACTGAATGTTTGATATTTTAAGTATTGTAATCTCTGAACTCGAACTTTTACAGAAATGTGGGTGGTGCCATTTTGTTGGAAAACTAAAGTTCTACAAACGACCAAAGTTTAATAAAAATCGTTAGAGCCGTTTTTGAGAAATCTTGATTTTTCATGTTTTTTGGCTGTTTTTGGGGGATAATTACCCTTAAAAATAAAAAACGCCTGGAGATATCGTGGATTAGTACCTACATACAAAATTTCATAAAAATCGGACCATTGGTTAGGGCTCTAGCTCTGTACACATCCATGCAGACAGACAGACAGACAGACACGTAAAAATGACTTTTTTGGGTTTAGGGAGCACCAAAACGAATATTTCCACTAACAACTCAAATTCGAATATTTTGACAAAAACAATACTTTCTCCATATACTATGTATAGGGTGAGAAAGTAAAAGTAAACTGACTAAATACAGTATTTTGTCTTATGGGGATTTAACACTGTAAAATGTGTGTGAAATCTGTGTGATTTTGAAATAATGTAATAAAATCGTCAATAATAATTTTATATTATGCTTTCCGCTTTTGTCCAAATTGTAAATAGCATGACAATGCAAACCAAGCCAAAACCTGATAGTAGGGTTTCCAGTACTTGCTTGCTTTGCCACCGAAACCTCTTTACGAGCGAATCATGGTATTTATTTGTTTACAGTTTTTAATAAGGGTTTTAGAAAGGTTTCTAATAAGCTCCCCTCACGTCAGCGATCTGTGTGCGAACTCACTTCATAGTAAATTACACTTCCTCACAAAAAGGTCAAGTTTTAAAGGTTGAATCTGAATATGGGTTGAAAGCCCATCCTATAACGCGATAAAAGAGCCTGCCCCTTGTTATAAATTACGGATAAGTGTATTGAGTCCCTCAAAACCTAACCACCTTTGTAACTTAGACGATAAGTAGCTTGGTAGTTGTTTATGGTATCCGTGAGGGGAATGTAATACAGGGTGTAAGTTTGTTATGCTCAGTATGAAATTGAAGTATATAAGTTTTCCTTGTAAAGTTCAAGCATAATATAATATATAATTGTAAAACTGTTGTTTAAACGGGTTTGATCAAAATTGATTGGTAATTAATATAACTATTTATGTAGAGAATTATCTAATTTAAAGTTCTCCCTGACTACAGTTAAACATTTTAAAGTCTAAGGTTATAAGTTTGGTACGAAAATCAGGGTATGATATTAATTATTCCATGGGAAAGTACGTCTCGAGACTTCTGCTTCTGCTTTGCAAAGTTTATGTAAGTTACGAAAACTGATATTACTCTTGGTTCACCTTTAAGGTAAAATTTGTTACACCACCACGACTATATGGGTTTATGCCTACCGAGTTTAACAAATTTTAATTACCAAGCTGTGCTAATTCTTATTACCAACAGCAGTAACAATATGCATTTTATATTAATTTAATAAATAAACAATATTTATAAGCTGAAATATTAAAGAATACCCCCGTCGCAGCAAACCTGCATACCCAGCGAATTTCCAACGGAGACATAAATGTCTTAATACTACATAAAGCCACTTACCAATTTTCATAAAAATATATTCAAAAATAATTAAATAAGCGATATATACAATTTTAATTATTCTCCATATGAATAACATTGGGCCTGAGTACGCAGGTTTGCTGCAAAAGGAACTAAAAAAGGTGTTTTTTAGTTATATTATCAATATAAATCAACTAAGTGAAGTCGTATACCAGTTTTTATTCATTTATGTTCATAATTAAGGGAGACATGTCATTTAAATATTCTCTATAATAATAACTTGGGGCTGAGTACGCAGGTTTGCTGCTACGGGAGCCTTTGGAAAAAAATTATTTTTTTGAGAAAATATCAATAGACCACAACGAGATGAAGACGAATACCAAGTTTCGTCAGTATACGTTCATAAATAAGCGAGATATCAAATTTTTCTTTTCCTCCATAAGAATAACATTAGAAAACGTACTGTGTTTAGCACTTTCAATATCTCGGTAACCAATTGACGTAGAGGAATGATCAAAATACCAAATTGTGTGTTTTTTAATCTGAATCCAATGGTAAAAACTAAAATTTGACTATTTCAAAATTATATATACATAATACTGTACAAAAAACCCATACTGTATATATATATATATATATATATATATATATACAGTATGTGTGTCCGTGTGCACGATATATATATATATATATATATATATATACAGTTTCGGACGAATGGTGTTTTTAGGGTCTGGGGACCTCAAAACGAAAAGTTATCATGGTCCTGGCCTAGGTCTTACCATTCCGACTACGGTAATAGCTTCTTCCCTATAGGAGAAATTTGCTAAAACTAAGAGTTTATTTATTGACATGTTGTTTGTAAAACTCAGTAATATTTTATCACTGCAGGAAAATAAAACAAACATTTAATTAATCCAGACGTTATCGGTAGGTCAAAAAATATTTGTCTTAATTGATTTATTAAAATTTTAACTAATTATAGTTTAATAGCTGATGTACCCGGTCTTCGCACAGGGGTTTTCCTTAACCCCTGTTCTATCGTCAATGCAATTTTTATTTTAGTTAGCTTAAAATGTTGTTCTTGCTTCTGCTCTTTAAGCTGTCAAATGAAAGTATTCACAGCTGTCCGCATTACAGTTTCTGAATGTTTACTTTCTTCTTAAATGTAAAAACTGAAACTTAGGTCGTTCACGGGTAGCGTGAGGGGATTTTAAGGAAGTGAATAGGCCTATGTGTTGCTTGGGTTCAAGATCTACCTATGTGTAAAGTTTCAGCCCAGTCGGTTCAGTAGTTTTTGCGTTTACTCGGAACATCAGATAGACAGACAGAAACCACCTCTTCTTTATAATATTATAGATTTGTTTCTATATCTGACTAAAAATGAGATACTACATCACTATAATGAGTTTATATAATGTGAAAGATACTGTTATCCTTTAATATGTTGTGTCTTGAGTTGCCGCACATGTTAGTTATCTTTTGCAGTAGTTTATGCAAATTGACTAGTAGTACAGCAAAACCTTTTATCTGATCGTCTAGTCAAAGATTGTTGGTATTTACCGGTCAAGCATTAACCGCATTCGTCTCCTAACTTAAGAAATATTTGTTTGTCTTATTTTATGTTTTTTTTTTGTTGAGTGATTTATTGCTTTATCTGCAGAAATTGGTTTTAGTCGGTGATGATTGTTGCTCAAAAAAGTATTCGATGTAATCATGCAGTATTTATAAGATTTTGCATACTTATTTAAAAGTCAAAATAATATTTTTATAATTATTGTATTATTGTGCCTAATGCCTGAAAAAATTAGTGTTATAAAATGTTAAATTAAAACAACGAGTAGTTAATAAGAATAAGCAACAGTGTAATAGTGTGGTAGTGTTACTGACAATATACAGTCAGTTTAGCCTAAGTCGTCTCTCTACGTGACCAAATTTGGTATGAACGTGAGCCCTCGTTGGGGAACGACATGGTCATTCGAAAATGTGGTTAATTTTTACCTGGTTTGGTTAGTTGTACCTTTAGCTAAAAAATAACAGTTATTAACCACTCTTAAAATCGATTTTTGAACTATTTAATGGTCAGTATTTTATTAGTGAATTTCCTTTGCAAAGTGAACTATTAGCATGACCCGCACGGTGATACTTAAGCCCGGGACCACCATAGAAGTTCCTAACGTGACCCCCTGAACACGTTTTGGGTGGTCGTTCAAAATTGTATATATATATATATATATATATACACATATATATATATATATGTGTTTGCACTCTAGCGGTCGCTTTTTTTACCGATTAACTTCAAATTTGGTAGGGACATTTCTTTCTGTAATCGGTTGGACAAGTTCGTTGGGCAAAACAATCGGAAAACTCCAAACCCCTTTTTTGGGGATTAATGTTTCAAATTTCGAGTTTTTGGGCCCAAAAAGGGTCAGAAGAGCCCCGTATGTAAAATGAATGCATGTAATAAGATGGGAATTAGTGAGGCGAAAATTGTAAGCCCTCTCTCGTCATTCTAACGTAAATAATTACCGAGTTATCAAAGAAAATGTGTTTCGAATAAACACAGTACGTTGTCTTATGGGGGTTTTACACTAGAAAAGCCTGCTACTCCTTTGTTAGAGTACTTTTATCATCCCCAGCAACCTTACGCCTACTTTCAAGCCTGACTGGACCTTCTCCTAACATTATAATGCGCAAAATTGTATTCCCAGCTTTCCAGGTAAATTAAACCAGGAGCATCAGAACAGCCAAAAAATCAGTGTTTTCTGATTTCAATAAAAATTGGAATACATGTATGTTTTACATCGATTTTGAGTTTTAAAAGTTTTTATATGAAAATTCACTTCCCTCACGTCAGCGTGCTGCGTGCGAACTCGTTTAATTCTATTATTCTAGTTTTGTTGTTCTTCCTCATTATTTAGAAACTGATGTAGTGTGAACTCTTATAAGAGACGAAACCAGTTTTAGAATTACCAACCTTTTAGAAGGATTTGTTTAAAAGGAATTGTTACAGTTTGCGTCCTCAATTAGTACAATTATGTTAGGATAAACCAGTATAACGAATCCGTTTAAAACGCGTCATATTTATTTAAACAAAACTCGATCCTAACTGAAAAATTATCACCAAAATAAAAATTATCATTTATTTTAAATGAACAGATTAATAAATAAACAGGAAAAATAAAATGTATAATATATAGCATACAATATAAAATAACTGCACATATAATACTCTTTGTTACATAGTTATTTCAAAGTCAAAAACGATAGCTTTCTGTGTTAATGAGTAAAGTAATTTGAAACTCGTAAAATTAGTTGAATTTCGTAAAATATCTAACTCGTAAAATAACCAAACTGTTTCATAGTTGACAGGGATCCGAGGTTTATTGTGGTATCCGAGGTTACAACGTGGCAATCAAACCCACCAAAGGCAAAGGCAATCAATTAGTTAATCAACTGAAGTCCAGAGCTTAGCTCGATAGCGGTAATTTGTAATTGGAACTGAAAAATGAGGGGAAAAATATGTTTCTGAAAGTCTTTGGTAACAAAAAAGTTTCAGAATATAACGAATCAAAAAGCAAATCAAACAAAGTTATATTTGTAGTATGCAGCAGTATTTATTTATTTCGATATATGTGATTTTTTTATTTAACAAATCATTGTGGAAATTTTCGTCACTTGACTAGAGAAAATTCAATTTCACGACATTTCGGGATCTACACGCATGTTAGCGAATTTCCTCTAAAGGGAAGAAGCTATTACCGTAGTCAGCATGGTAAGACCTAGGTCCGGGACCATGATAACTTTTTGTTTTGAGGTATCTGAGAGGTATTGAGGTATATTGAGGTTTTGAGGTATTTGAGATACTTTAGGTTTTGAGGTATATATATATATATATGCATTGGAAATTCGCTTAGTACGCAGGTTTGCTGCTACGGGGGTATTTTAATCACGCCACGGCACCGGCCAGTTTTCACGACTTCTGCTTCTTGTCGGTGCCGTGGCGTTATTAAAACGCATGCGTGTGGTAGGCCTACCGGTATTAATTCGTAAATGTGTTTGTGATTGTGTTTGTGACTGTGCCAATTTTAAATTTTGATCTATCCTATTTGGATAATACGTTCTTTGTATATGTACCACTTGAAAATGCCGTATTTACGTTGAAACATGTAGTGGATTAAATCTCACAATATGATCTGTTGACGACAAGGTATGTACCTATTTTAGTCTAATACGTACAGTTTAGGGGCCACAACATGAATTTAAAAAACGCAAAAACCTCCCACCCCTTACCTGCGTAGTAACAGAAACTTTATAACCGTATCCGGATTATTTAAATCCCATCCAGTGTTTAGCTGTAGAGGGAGGTTTGTCAACAACCCGGAGGCACTTTTGGGGCTCACCGATATTGCAACTTTGAAACAAAGATAATCTAAATCACAATCATTGTTGTCTGATTGAGGTCAACCTAGACATAACTTTGTAACGCTTAACTTTGACCAATAGAGTCAAAATAGAACCGAGTGGGGGAGGGGGAGGGGTACAGAAAGGTTTATGATGATGAGGTATCAGAAGCCAAGCTGTTCCTAAAGTTGAGAGAACTTTGTGATTACGTAGGTAGCCGCGATCTAACTGGTGCAAGCGTAGGTTTGTGGCTTGTGGCATCCCCCCGGGCTATTGCAGCATAGAAGTTACGTCGTGGGAAATGTATAAAATAGGCCACAATAAATAATACGAGTATTTCGTTCAGATAATAATTGACTTTAATAAAACAGTAAAATAAGTAAATATGTTAAAGTTTAAGTAAACCAAAGTATGTTGTTAAAAATTTCATTAGTTGTTGTAACAGGTTACCTTATTCATATTATTTTAGAACATAAATAGATTATTTCTTTAATATCTCTTATTTCCAAGATTTTAAAAAATGAGTATGAAATAGGTTACATCCATACAGAAACATTTGATGGATAGATATCGTGAGGGTTAATTTTTTTGTAATTATCAAAATAATATTTATAAATAATACTTTTTTTAGTGGTTTTGTTATTTCAACACCATCGGCGCTTTTATAACAGTACCACTTGAATGTGTTTAAGGGAAAGTGGGTCAAACGCGTAAAATCTTTGTGGAAACCCCGGTAATCGAACCCGTTGCTCTTTGAAATGAAGTCAAGACCGTTAGACTAGTAAGATGTATTAATACAAATATATAATAATCAACTTATTGTATAGTACAAATGAGAATAATTAAATACATAACGCTTCACGAAAGTCTTGCAAAAACATAACAATCTTAAAAACCAGTACTTTACGAAAAGTCCCATAAATTAGAAAACTCAAGTAGTTAATTGACGTTTTAGATAGCGGATTCAATTGACAGACCGTCCATTAACTTCAAAATGAGAACAAACCACTCAAGTTGTCAATTTTGGAGCTCACAATATTTTTCGTTTGCAGTATTAATTTTATTCCCTTAACTAGATACGGATGATTCCCTGTTATTTAACAGACAAAATGTGAAGTTCTCTTTCCTACACTTTACGTTTTTTTTAAGCTTTGTGAATCAATGTAGAATGGGTTGAGGGTAAGTGATAATAGTTTATGTGTTCCTATGTAAGAGTTTAAAAACGAGTTTGCACGCAGCACGCTGACGTGAGGGAAGTGAATTTCCACATAAAAACTTTTAAAACTCAAAATCAGTGTAAAAACATACATTTGTCCAATTGTTATTGAAATCTGAAAACAGATTGTTTGGCTGTTCTGATACTCCTGGTTTCATTTACTTGCAAAGCTGGGAATACAATTTTGCGCATTATAAGGTTAGGAGAAGGTCCAGACAGGCTTGAAAGTAGGCGTGAGGTTGCTGGGGATGATAAAAGTACTCTAACAAAGTAATAACAGGGTTTTCTAGTGTAAAACCCCCATAAGACAACGTACTGTGTTTAGCCGATACACATTTTCTTTAATAACTCGGTAATTATTTATGCTAGAATGACGAGAGAGGGCTTACAATTTTCGCCTCACTAATTCCCATCTTATTACATGCATTCATTTTACATACGGGGCTCTTCTGACCCTTTTTGGGCCCAAAAACTCGAAATTTGAAAGATTAATCCCCAAAAAATGGGTTTAGAGTTTTCCAATTGTTTTGCCCAACGAACTTGTCCAACTGATTATAGAAAGGAACGTCCCTACCAAATTTGAAGTAAATCGGACCAAAAATGCGACCACTAGAGTGCATACACACACATATATATGTCTATATATATATATATATATATATATATATATATATAATTTTGAACTACCCCCCAAAACGTGTTCAGGGGGTCACGTTAGGAACTTCTATGGTGGTCCCGGGCTTAAGTTTCACCGTGCGGGTCATGCTAATAGTTCACTTTCCAAAGGAAATTCACTAATGATATATCCCATGGTAAGTAGTTGAATTTCTCTAATTATCTTAGTCTCCATTGTAGTCTAATCCTTATATATAATTCTGTAAGCGAAATTTTAATCCCAAGGACTCGTGAAATATAGAAGTATTTACAAAATTTCAATAATAATCGACAAATAACGTAAAACATCCCTCATAAGAAAAGCATGCTGATTTAAAAAGTCTGCTTTGTTTAAAACATGTGATTAAGTGTGTACTTTATTTACGAACTGATATGTATTCCCTCTTGGAGCAACTAGAGGCTATCGCCCCTTCAAGCTACTAGTTGTCCATAAAACTGTAGTACAATTTTCAATATAATTTTGTTTTTTTGAGGTTGATTAAAACATATTTTTTTACTGCTGGGTGTTACTTTTACTCTTAATCAATAATTATGTTAAATTTGAATTATCAATATTAAAAAAATAAGTTTCAATATGTGCAACGTCATACCGCTCCAGAACCATAAAAAAATAAAATAAAATAAAAAAACAGGAAACCTGACTTCAATTAAACAACCACATATCTGAATTAAAAAATATGATGAGATTTTTCCAATACAACTTTCCGATTCAAATTCAAACCAAATTCAAATTATTGCAAGTCAATCAGTTGTGCTAGGCTATTTAATTTTAATTTTTTTCACTCAATATTATGTGAAAAAGTGGATATGATAGGCCCAGCTAATTTAAAATACCGATGTAAAGGAGTAATTTGTGTGGTTTTATTTATTACTTTAGTAAAAAAATATACAATGAGGTGTCCTAATCTGATAAATTCTTTACTTTTAATTCCAATTGTTTAAGGAATTATTGCGGATATCACTGATTTATCTAATTATGGATGGAAAATGTCCGCAATAATCTCGTAAATAACACAAATCTGATCAGATTTATATCCTCAATCAGACCTGATTAAATTTGTTTGGAAATGTTTCATAATCCATGCAAATTTGATCAATATGAATTTGATCAAAATCTGCAATATCTTTTGATCAAATATAACTAAGAATTATAATTTGGGAATGTATTCAGTACCACAAGAGGATGTCTAGTGACTTTAGTGGACTCACTAAAGTTCCTTAACTGTATTTGAAGTAATAACGTATTTGTATGGATAATGTTCCATAATCTATACAAATTTGATCAATATGAATTTGATCAAAATCTTAAATATCTTTTAATCAAATATAACCAAGAATTATAATTTGTAAATGTGTTCAGTATCACGAGAGGACGTCTAGTCACTTTAGTGGACACACAAAAGTTGCTATTGGAGTTATAAGTTCATAAATTAGGTATTAAAGTTGATAAATTTTAGAAGAAGTGCTTAAATCACTTGTCAGTAAGGAAAGTAATAAGTGTCGTCATCAACATATTTATCAGAAGAATATATTATGGTAAATTTTTTTAAAACTTAGTTTAGTATACTAAACATATATTTTATTGAAAATAATGATTTAAATGTTATGTTACGTTTGGTTAACAGATGTTTATTTAACCACGGTTCTAACCCGAGAAATAAACAGATTCTAACCTGAGATTTTCTGAACCGTGAAATGAACAGTTCGTGACAAACATTGTATTTTACACCATGTTATTGCCACTACTTTTCAAGTTTAGAATTTGCATCTTTAACGGAAATGAAGCCATACGTTTATACGTCTCTACGACCACATAGCATGAATCCTCATCAGAATAAATTTATTTTTTAAATAAAATACACCAATTCTTATAGAATTGAGATACTCCCCTTTAAACTGATATTCATTTCGCAAGTAAACAATGTAAAACCGCCACCTCAGTTCGGTTAGAATGGAAAATTAATAATCACGATTTTTTCAATCTGGTTTGTCAGGTTCAGATTCATTCGTTCAGATTGGTATTAAAAACTGCATTGTATTAAAAACAAAAAAGTTTGTCATCACTTGAGGGTGGGGGAGTTCAACTATTTTTCGAATGCCATGTGTTTTGCACAATTTTACACAACGAAAATAATTTATTATCATTTATAATTCACTTATAGCTAGTGATAAACAAACATGTTTTATATAATTCAGTTTTGGATTATATTTTTGATTTTTAGTGAATTTCCTATGGAAAAGTGAACTATTAGCATGACCCGCACGGTGAGACTTTAAGCCCGGGACCACCATAGAAGTTCCTAACGTGACTCCCTGAACACGTTTTGAGGGGTCTATAAAAACTTTATATATATATATATACGTGTGTGTGTGTGTGTGTGTGTGTGTGTGTGTGTGTGTGTGTGTGTGTGTGTGTGTGTGTGTGTGTGTGTGTGTGTGTGTGTGTGTGTGTGTGTGTGTGTGTGTGTTGCACTCTAGCTGTCACAATGTTTGTCCGATTTACTTCAAATTTGGAAGAGACATTCCTTTTTATCATCAGTTTGACAAGTTCGTTGGGCAAAACAATCGGAAAACTCTAACCCCCTTTTTTGGGGATTAGGTTTTCAAATTTTGAGTTTTTGGGCCTAAAAAGGGTCAGAAAAGCCCCAAATGTACAATTATTGCTCATTAACTTATTGTATTTAAAACCCAAAGATTTTAAGCCCTCCCTCATCATTCTAGTACAAGTACTTACCAAGTTATTAAAGAAAATGTTAATTGTCAAAATACAGTACGTTGTCTTATGGGGATTTTACACTGGAAAAGGCTGTTTTTCATATCTTATTATCGTTTTATCGCCCCTCATACCCCTATACCAACTTTTTATACCGAAAATACCTCCTTCTAACTTTATAATGTACTACATTGGCATCCTATTAGTGAATTTAAATATAACCAGGAGCATCAAAACAGCCAAAAAATAAAATGTTTCAATTTTCCAAAAAAATGTAACCAGTGTTGGATTAAACCCTTTATTTGAACTTTTGAAGGTTTTAATGCAGAAATTCATTTCCCTCACATCAGCGTGTTACGTGCGATCTCGTTTTCTTTGACAAAAAGCCTTAATTAACTAATAAGCATTTGCTTTTCCCATTTAGTTTACAAGTAAAATCATTTGCTTTGCTTTATTGACATCACCCTTAATACTAATATATTATGTACTAATGCACATGGTTAATATTACTTATGTATATTACTATGGATAGTATGGATAGTACTATGGTATATATATATATATATAACTGATATATACTAACATTCATTAACACATTTCAGATCATCAAACCCATAAGTGAATATTTGATGCAATTAAAGCAGCGTTTACAGTTTAGTGGTTAGCATATATAAACCCACATCAAAGCCACATCAAACTCCATCGAGATGGATTAACTATCAATTGCCCCGATAGCTGGAGAGAGCCTCGTGCCGTGCAGATACAAACGGGAAACTGAGTGACAAGTGACAACCATTTAACTGCAAATCTTTAAAAATAATTAAAATCCATATTATTAAAATAATCTTTTAATTTTTGTTTGGCTATTCGTGGCCTCTTATAATGTATTCATATTTTGTATCAATCAAAAGCTCATACTCTCTAGATGTGCCTTTTGTGGGTTTGAAAAACATTTACAGGCAGGGCTCTGCCCCATAGGCTTTTAAAATTCCAAAGTAATCTTTTGGAGTTATTTTATTTAGGTAGTCAGCTTATTATAATGTAAACATTTTAAACCATGTGTCCCTTTGCTTGCGAGATTCCCGTGCGGGGAACGGGACACACGAGCTAGGCAATATTTAATTATTATAATTATATTTTTTTAATCTCATGGACCAAGAAAGAACCATTTGTATACTATGTTTATGTACATGAATAATAAAAATATTATGTATGCATAATAATTTATAAAAATATTAAGAAACTATAATCATTTAATTGCATTTTTAATTTTATTTACTAAATATGTCCAATCAATTTTATTTTATTACTGATTTTATTTTTGTGAGTAATAAAACGATCTCCAATTTATTTTAGCTGTATATTTAAAACAAGAAAAAATAATTACTAACTAAAATACGTAATTTTTATTCGGTGAATTCCGTAAAAGATTTAATGTCAGTAAATTATTAATTATACTGCAATGACTTCTACTCGTTGTGTGCAACGATCTAATTTATTTATTAATCCAGTTTTAAAATCAGTCTTTTTTAGTTGGTATGACTTTAAAATCCCACAGCACACATACATACATACATATTAAAGACTGTAAATTAAAGAAGTAGTGTGAAAACAAAAAGGCGCAGTGGTTAAAACTTGTTACATTTTATTGAAGCCTTTACACCTTTAATAAAATTCGAAATCACATAATTGTTTTCGTGTTTTCAAAAAGTTTGTGTTCTTAGTAAGTGTGGATAAACAAGAAAGTGGGTTTTAGTGTTATGAACAAGGAAGGTAGTGAGCTTAAAATGGGTTGTAATTAACAGGAAACCGGTACCACAATGCAACTTAAAGTTTGCATGTTAAGGTTTACAACAACAATTAGGTGAGTTTCGAATTAGTTGAAATTTCTTGAAAAGTAATGTTTCAGTTTAAGTCTACTTCAAGTAAATTTCTTAGAGGTTTAATGACGGAACATTGACGTTCGGTTAATAACAACCGACTATACTACACCAATGAAATTTTAATACAAACTTAGGGTCCAGTAGCAAAGGATTTAATTTTAATTAATTTACTAAAAATATCCATTTTTATTTTGTTTTAAAATAAAAAAAATAAAAAATAAATATTTTGTCAGTTGAATTAGTTTTATAATTTATCTAAAGTCCTATGTACTTTGATGCGCTTTAGTAATTTGATAAACCGCAGAATACGACACGTATCGCGGTGATGTTCTCTAAAGCCCTGACGTTGCCACGGACACCACTAATGTTGCTGGCCTACGTGTTAGGGCTTGCTCAACATTTAGTTTTGACATTGGGCTCGGAAAGTTATTCTAAATGCTCCACTATCCCAGTAATGAACGATCCCACTATCCTTTCAATAACGAACATACTTTAGTATTAAAACATACTGTGTTTTATAATATTTCATTATACGTTTTTATTTACCTTGAAACTTCTAAAAGTATAGCATTTGAAACATATTTTGAATTTAACCTTCTGTGAGAATAAGAGCTCACATACTGTTACCTGCTGCTATTATTATAAATTATCAAAGGAATTTGAATCCAATCGATAAAATCGATTGTTTACTGTTCATATTATCTACAGTACTTGGGGGCCGAGCTTTGCTCGGGGGAAGGCCAGTCAGTTTGTTTAGATGACGCGGAGTAATTTTTCACCACTTCTCCCTGCTGATAATCAGATTTGCATAACTCATTTGCCTCTTTTCTACATTTTTAAGGTCCCTCCAGTTGTTATTTATAGCTCAATGTCCCTTTGATTTATTTTAATACTCTATATATATATATATCTAATCTTCCCTCAAATATTTTAATCTCTGCTCTAAGGAAATCACATGTTAATAATCATAAACAACATGAGTATTACTTTGACAGTTCCCTGGTTGATTATGAACAGCTGTTACAATTCTTTTGTTTTGATTTGAAACTCCATAAGCCCAATGTTAATTTGTTTAACTTTTCATTTAAGTTTTTTTTTCATTATTTGATTTTTCCCGGGGATGAGGCCTATCTAGAACTTATTTTTATCCCAGAAATTAGGTATTTCCAACTTTTGAAGGAAATCGTTGGAGCCGTTTTTGAGATCATTGTCGCAAGCAAGCAAGAAATCAAGCAAAGCATACAAGCAAACCTTACTCATATTAGAGTATAGGATAAACCTTATATTAATAAGGTTTCCTTATGGGCAACTCTCACCAAAAACAAGATATCGTTTGAGACTTGTTAGAGATGACAAGCCCGAGGTATACCTTATTTATGGCGAGTGTTGCCAATAAGGAAAAATCAATAATCAATTAACCCAAAAACAACTGTGGTTGAGGAATAGAGTACATCTTATAATATTACACTGTGCCACAGTAATTGATTTTATAGAAATCCTTGTCAAGTACATATTAGGATTCAATTTGCTATTTTAACTGATTTTGAAGTGTATCTTTTCTTACTTAAATAAACGGGAGAATACAGTATATTCAAGCAAGATTGTAATTACTGAACTTAATTTATACTTCTTTCGTTTTGTCAAGTGCAAACTAGGATTCAATTTATATATTAATCTTACTTTGAAATGTATCTTTTCCTCCTTTTATTAGAGAAAATTATAGTATACTAGTGTACCTGTTGCTCTAAATCGATTGTTTATATCAGTAATCAGCTGTTCTTACTGTTTACCTGTATTTTACTGAATCAAAACCTGTTTTAGAATGTAACTGAATTCAAACTACTCTCCATGTTATATTTATGGGAACAAATTGAACTTTGAGGGTATCCTGTGCCATTCAGAAAAACAGTATTGGAAATTATTGTAAACCACTTTGCACAACTACGAATCTGGGTAATTTCTTTGACACCTTAATCGTCAAAATCGGTCCAAGAATAACCAGGGGGGGGGGGTTCTGTTTACAAAAATCGACTTAACTTATTAACCTATTATAGATATTGAAAATTCTTTTATTTTAGCGAATTTCCCCTAAAGGGAAGAAACTATTACCGTAGTCGGCATGGTAAGACCTAGGCCCAGGACCATGATAACTTTTCGTTTTGAGGTCCCCAGATGCAAAAAACACCATTCGTTCAAAACTGTATATATATGTGTGTGTGTCCGTGGGTGCGATAACTCTCGTAAAAAAGATCCGATTTTGATTAAATTTGGTACAAACATGTAAAGCAACATTTATGACTCTAATTTTGAAACCCAGCCAGATCGCCCTAACCAAAGGGGTGTTTTGGGGGGGTTTTGTACCCCAAAAATGGGGTTTTTGAGTCTTTTAGTTTTCACCATTGAATTCAACTTTAAAAAAATGGGTGTTTTGATCATTGCTCTACGACGATTGGTTACAGAGATATTGAAAGTGCTAAACACAGTACGTTGTCTAATGTTATTCTTATGGAGGAAAAGACAAATTTTATATCTCGCTTATTTATAAACGTATACTGACGAAACTTGGTATATGGCTTCATCTGGTTGTGGTCTATTGATATTTTCTCCAAAAAAATTTTTACCAAAGGCTCCCGTAGCAGCAAACCTGCGTACTCAGCGCCATGTTATTCTTATGGATAATAGGTAAAAAATATGTTATCTCCCTTAATTATGAACATAAATTAATTGGTATGTGGCTTCACCTA